>OX359200.1:4802500-6002500 GCA_947172415.1 Chondrosia reniformis
GGTGCAGTTAAAAGAAATTCCTATCATCTATGTATGTAACTCATTCACTACACGACTGTTCCTCCTGAGGAGTGACGTGAGGGTCTGGCTATTTGCATGCTTTTGGTTGCGTTAGCAGGTGTTTTGTTACACATTTATCACTGTATTACTTTCACAGATTACACTCCCTCCCTTTATTCTCGAGAAGAGGTCACATCTGGAAATGCTAGCAGATATGTTCTCACGCGCAGAGTCATTTGCAAGGTATGCATATTTAGGGCTTCTTTTAGTGGGTGGGATAAGGGGCAATTGCTTCTTCGAGAATATTCCCCATTTGAAGTCAAATTGCTGATTTTTTAATAGCAAATAAACAAATTAAACTATGTACATACGTAGATTGCCCCCCTTAAAAAATTTACTATATAAAATTGCCCTCCCCCTCCTTTGTGATGTACTTGTACTTGTCTGTTGAGGTTGTATATAAGTACGTAGGTACACAGGTGTAAGATCCTCTACTTTATTGGTTTCTGATGCACTGATATGGTATCCAAACGACCACTAGCTGTTTATGAATTCCTTTCTTATTGAGTAACTTGAATTTTGTTGTATTGACTTTGTGTACTTTTCAGGAATTACGTACGTACATGGAAATACATTCTTTTAGACATTGCAAAAATCTATTTAGCATATTGTATGTACGTATACATGTATACGTACTTCCAGTTTCATCATCAACTTACGTACATATGACATACGATTATGCTGTTCTGTACGTACATGCCTACATACGTACTTTGAAATTCTCAAATTTTCATTAGCTCATCTCCCAAGTGTTCTGATGATATACATATACATACCTACCTACATACATACGTGTGTAAGTGTTGCCAGTGGAAATCGTAGAAAATGTATATATCGAAGAAATGGTCATCACATTTTTCTATGGGACGATATCTTTAATCAACCATATCTCCTTCATAAATAATAACACTTTGCTCAAACTTGGTACAAGCGTTCTCTAAGGTGTTTGATAAGAAAATCAACCTTGGTTGGGGTGCCATTTCCTGTGTTTTCTACTGATGGCACTCACTCATGTGTACATATGTGCGTATGTGGTATGCAATCAGACACATTTCATGCCACTGAATAAGAGTGGACCCGTTCATGTTGTCTCCTTGTGCAGTGTCAGCACTTATGATGATCCCAAAGACAGGTTGACTGCTTGTGTCAAATTTTATTTGGGCACTTTCAGTGCAGGAAGAAAAGTAAGAAGTTATTACTCTTAACCCTTTGATTCGATTACATTTTGTGATTTGTGTATCATATAGAATATCCTCGTACGTATATCATCCTCGTTTATCATCTTGTATATCATCCTTGTATATCATCTTGTATATCATCTTGTATATTATCCTTATACGTAATCCTTAAATAGGGTACTTTGGCCAAGAAGCCCTACAATCCAATTCTAGGTGAAGTGTTTCAGTGTTATTATGACTTACCAAACTCATTTCAAGTCCCGGAGGAAGATTTTGAGAAGAAAGAGGTACTTTTTGTGTATTCTTATAAGTAGGCATGTATTTTGTACTTAATACTGGGAGCCCTGAGGAGTAGCCTGCACTGACCAAGTGGCTAATACTATACTATTATTGTACGTACATACGTATTTAGGAGTTGGTAGATTCTGGTCCCGTGCCATGGGCTAATTACAGGAGCACAACAGTCCTATGTGAACAAATATCACATCACCCGCCAAGTGAGTACCATCTCTAAATACGTACGTACATACGCATGTACGTACATTTATGGATCACCACGTCCATATGTACTTAATGTACATACGTACGTATGTATAAATATGTACAGAATAATTAATCATATGTAAATAATCATTAAATACCAGTACAACTGAGCTCTGATTAACTATACGTACGTACGTACATAGAGTGCATTGTTAGTTATTCTCAATCTACATAGGTTAATACAATAGATTTAAGTACTCTGCCTTATTTCTATGAACACATGTTCTCATACACAGGTTTCCCTTACACAGGTTTCCCTTACACACTCTGCATTTACGTATGAAGTAGTTACTGTATCTCTAAAAAAATTGATAACTTTTTGTGATCTACAACATTTGTAGTTTCAGCCTTCTATGCCGAATGCCCCTTGACTGGAGTGAGTGCATTGGGTCATATACAAACTAAATCAAAATTCCTTGGTCTGTCAGTTGGAGTGTACAACATTGGAACTGTCAGCATTTACGACTCTAAGCACGATGAACTTTACATAACACACCCGCCCACTGCATATGGCAGGTACGTCCGTAAGTGTATGTGTGTAACGTGCATTTGTTGCTGATCACCATTAAGGCTCTCCCTCTTGTATTAAATGGTGTTTCATTTACGTAGCTGAATATACGTATATGATTAAGGTATTGTGCAATAAACAGTGGTTGAAATAATTGACTTTTTGTTTAATTAACATTGGTAATCCACATTCTGCTGTACGTAGTTGTTTTGGTATGTGTGATGTTGAAATGCAGTTAGTTTTTAGAAACCCAGACTTCAATTTGAAGTAAATAGATACGTACATATACGTATGTATAAATTGAATATAATACAGAAACACAATTTCCAAGGATCCACATATTCAAAATCAGAACCACTCAAAACGTGTTAGGGATGCAGTAAAACACAGATCGCACAGATCAGAGATGAGGGATGTCAAACAATACTGATATTAACCAATTTGTGCTGGTTGAATATATACGTAGGTCCGTTCTGACGACGCCGTGGATGGAACTAGGAGGAAAAGTCACAATGGACTGTCCCAAAACCGGATGCAAAGCCTTACTTGAGCTGCATACCAAGGTTAGACACGTTTACTGAAATCGTAATACTCTACGTATGTATGTTCAATGGTGGCTCTTTTCCTGTGTGTGCAGCCCTTTTATGGTGGAAGAAAGCACAGAATAACTGGAGAGTTATTGTAAGTTGTGCTGCAATTCGTTAGCCAGTTCAGTGATATGCTCCTTTCCACAGTTAAGACTCTCTCTATACCCTATGTAATACAGCTCAACCCTTGATATCAATACCATTACACCAAACACTTTATCTTTCTACAGTTCCCCATCAAATAAGAAGCCCTTCTTAAAGCTTGATGGAGAATGGAACAACATTGTCGAATCTAAACAGCCAAACAAGGTCAGCTTAGTTTTTAATGTTAGTATGTCCTTTCTGTACATACATACATACATACACACTCATTTTATGACAATGTAAATGCTTCCCTCAGGAAACATCGCAATTCTTTGATGCACATTCACCGATTACAAGGAAGAAAATTAGGAAACTTCCTGTAATGGAGTCTCATGAATCACGAAGGTTGGTAAAGCTCATTTTCTGACCATGTGCCTCTAACCCAAGTCCTTACCCTCACACATCAGGGTTTGGGAACACGTTACCACTTCACTGAGAAATGGAGATGAACAGGCAGCCGGAGACGCCAAACATAAGGTACTATACGTGGGTACATTTTTAAAAAGGGTAAATGTACATTCAATTTTTACTACACTGTGAACTTAGGGATATTCTTATATCTGAGTGTAGTCCAACTTTTTAATATATGTACGTTGAGTACATACGTATATACGCAGATAGTTTCTAAGTGTATATATTATGTACACATACAGACATACGTAAGTAGGTACTTATGTGTATATAATGCAACACACACTGGTGGCGTTGACTAAATTGAATGTGCATTGCATACGTATATGATTGGGTTAATGTACGGTGTTAGGTGGAAGAGACTCAGAGGGAGAAAGCCAAAGCCAGGAAGGAATCAGGAGAGGAGTGGAAACAAAGAGTAAGATATCTGAAGCTAATGTAATAATTGTAACTTACTGGAGGTTAATACTTTTCTTTTGTAATAAAATTGTATGTACATATACGTAGGTACATACATATATATCAATCCATCAATTTTATTATCATCATTTGACTCTGGATATTTACAATGTCATGATATCAAAGCTGATCAGCTTTAGATCATAAAGTTCCCTATTTCAAATACAACATTTCTCTTTCATTTATTTAGCATTTTGTTCCAGGCAAGGAAGGAGCATGGGAGTACCCGAATGATTTAAAAAAGAGAATGGAGAAACTTAGGATGTCTTAATATAAATATATTTAACTGTATAGACCAGTCTTTGATATTTAAACATACACACAAGAACATATACGTATAATTAAGCATTGAATGTGCAGATTTAAACTAAATTCAAATATTTATTTTTTTGATAAAATGCAAGGGATTTGTGTACCGTGGCATTAATGTCGCTCTGAGCATAGGTAATTAATAACTAACATCTACATATTACGCACGTGTATCTCAGCAAAGAGAGACTTGTGTGTGTATAATATAAAGTGACTTACTTGACAGCTTTACTGTCAACTTGTTGGTAACAACACAATTCCTGGCTGCAATATCCCTGTGGATGTAGAAGAATGTAAATTAATCTCCTAAGAAAACATTGTCAACTAGACTATCCACATATACAGTATATGTATTCATAATTATTATACATATACGTACATAATAAATAATACAGTACTATAATATTCAGTTGTAAGTAACTTGCTATATGATTAGAAACTTATTCTAGCTGCACCAAAGTTATCTTTGAGATGGATCAGCTTTAGTCTTTTGAGCATCTAAATATGTAATTTTAAGTACAGTCGAGTTGTGTCTTTAGAAGTTCAAAAGACTGAGATGAACCACCTCAAAGATAACTTGCTATATAATTAATAATACATATTCATTTTGCATATACGTACCTATCTAACTAACCTATCTAACTTAAACACATTTAAATAATACATATTCATATTGCATATACCTATGAACAACAGATTTTGAGTGGAGATAAGCCATTCCCCTAGCTGCATTGCATATCATCGACACTAACATGCCACTGGTCAACCTACACATTCAGTTAAAGATATATACATACACCTCAAGTCAGGCCACTATCTTAAGCACTCAGGCCATACATAGCAGGACATTAAGGTGTGCTTTTAAAATACGTATGTATGTGCATGTACACCATTTCCAACATGCTACATCTGCTTTAGAGTGAATTGGCTATAGGGAACTAAACCTAGTGAGAGCTTGGGATGAGGATACAAGAGTTTTCTAATACGTCATACTGGACATACGTATTTCTGCACAAGCCGTATTTTACTAGTGTATTGAATACATCTTAGCCTTATTGAAACCCACTTGCAGAGGGTAAGATTCAGTAGCTTATAATTATAAAACAATAAAGGGTGTAACAGCTTCTCACACATTATTAAGTATTAATTATTAAATATATTATTATATTATATATATAATTATTAAATATATTAAATTAATAAGCTATTGATTGCTAACTAGTCCTCACATTGATGCGTTACTTGGTTCTTGACAAGCTAGTAGGAATGACTTGAGGTCACCCTTTGCAGGCAACTCAATTATCATGTAATAAGGCAACGTAAAGGAGACAATCCCAAATAAGGATGTTACGTTGTTGTGCTCCAATTTCCTAAGGTCATTAGAGTAGAATGTGTAGTTAAGTGAGTGTGAGTGATGAATGTGTAGTTGAGTGAGTGTGAGTGATGAATGTGTAGTTGAGTGAGTGTGGGTGATGAATGTGTAGTTGAGTGAGTGTGGGTGATGAATGTGTAGTTAGGTGAGTGTGGGTGATGAATGTGTAGCTGAGTGAGTGTGGGTGATGAATGTGTAGTTAGGTGAGTGTGGGTGATGAATGTGTAGTTGAGTGAGTGTGGGTGATGAATGTGTAGTTAAGTGAGTGTGAGTGATGAATGTGTAGTTAGGTGAGTGTGAGTGACGAATGTGTAGTTAGGTGAGTGTGAGTGATGAATATGTAGTTGAGTGAGTGTGGGTGATGAATATGTAGTTAAGTGAGTGTGAGTGATGAATATGTAGTTAGGTGAGTGTGAGTGACGAATGTGTAGTTAGGTGAGTGTGAGTGATGAATATGTAGTTGAGTGAGTGTGGGTGATGAATATGTAGTTAAGTGAGTGTGAGTGATGAAGCTATAAAGCTGTGACAAAGTGTAAAGAACCCGTTTCCTTACATCAAGTGGTTAGCTTCTTTAAAAAAGCTTTCCACCAATTCCCTATCATTGGCTGACTGTAGTTCCTGCAAAGAGACATTCATATATATACCTCTAAGTTCATACAGCTATGTATGTCTATGTCTACTTACCTTGATCATAGCTCTAGACGAATAACCTGGTCTAATGAGCACCTCCGCATCCCACAAGGGTCCATACATACACGTACCCATCTGTCGACTCAAGTTTACATTTACCCTTGGCAGCTCCTTGGGACCTACAAGCAGTGTGTGTACACAAGTGGAAGAGAGCAAATGCCATGATAAGAGAGAAAATGCAAGTCAGGAGAGAGATTAATCAGAAAACATCCTTCATGTAGGAAGGTAGTGGAAACTTAAACAGTAAAGAAGTATATTGCATCCATTGGATTAATAATTTTTAATTTAATAAAAATGAACATACGAAGAGGAGGTACCACTTGAGACATGTGTACAGCTTCTATATGATGCCACGCCCCTTACCTTGGTCATTGACTGTGGTCACTGAAGTGGCCATGGATGCTGCGATATCCGAGAAAGTGGGGAACACGGATGTTCTCCCAATCGGTCTCTGCTTATCCAACATGAAGCCATCATACGTATCAGCGCCTCTCGGAAGATTAGTGTTTCGGCGTCGCATGCACTTGTGAGAGTATTTACCGCAGCAAAACACGCCAAGCAAGAGAAGCGTTAGCAGTAAGAGCCCTACGACGCCGGCAACCACTCCTATAACCCAAACTGGTACTGGTACATCACCCTGGGCCTAGCACAAGAGGACAAGCGACAACTGACGTAATATGCTTCGTGGAGAAAGTAAATATTATTTCGTATCACCTTGCAAACTATATACCACTTACACGAGTCTTTGATATTAATATAACGAACCAGCTTGTCGTATAGAGTTGCAAACGTCCATCGACATATACACACTACTAATATAATGATCAAACGATGCGTGGGTAGTAACCGAATCGATATACATATATATTTATACGGATCATTCAGGCTAGGTGGATGCGTGCAGTTAGTGTAATACTTTGTACTGCACAATTACGAGTACTCCTTACCAAGGCCGCTCTTACTGACGCAAGGAGAATGACTGTCTTCAAATCGAGCATCCATCTTCCGCCCATTTTAATTTTAACGATATTCATACATGCACTAAGTACATTTGTTTACAACATTGACTGCTAGTATAGAGTCGAAAGGTTTTAGTCCAAATATGCACTGAATACGAGTCACTTTCTTCTTGGTATTGGCCCTGTAACATACGGAGTTATCTGATTGCGAGTCTTAAACAATTCCTACAAGAGGGAAAACAAACACTTATCAGAATTCTAATTATTAAGCCTAAAGATAATACAACAAGGAATTAAATCTCAATCAAAGTCAAGTGGTTGTACCCTAAGTACAGTCTCCTCATAATAAAACTCCCATTTGTGTAAGGCAACATACCTGAATACACATCAGAGATATCTGCTAATGTAGGTACTCATGCTTGCAGTGGATTTACTAAATTCTTATTCCCAGCCAAACTGACCTGAACCTGTTGAAAGTCTATATCGAGACCAATTGGAGAGCCAGTCATGGATGTTGCCATCAGTTGATATTTTACACTACAATAGACAAAGACAGCATTACAACTGTTGCAATGAAGGGTAGCAAAAGAGATGCCCACTGCTCATTCTTCTTTGGCTTTCTACCCTGAGTAGTAATTGTCCATGGTGCATCACTACAACCAGAATTGGATTATTATTATTATTATTATTATTATTATTATTATTATTACATATATGCATTGTGTGCATACTCCACACTAGGGCTATTTACATGCCCGTACTGCACTGTACAAGAAATGAAAAATTTTAAAAAGAGAAAAAAATTAAAAATTCTGTTCCATTATTATACATGCATACATTATTTATAGCATACTAGTACATTTGTTATAAGACAAACATGGAGTGTAAGCTATATTACCTTGATTTGAATTCTGTACAAGCTGGTGTCTGCATGGTAGATGGTGTTACTGTAGGAAGAGCTATTCCATTCAGTTGATCATCCATTTCTGCCTCAAGCAATGCTCTTTTCTCCTTTCTCTACAAACAAAAGGATGACTTGTATAGACCTGAGTGGTTAGGACTATTCATTCTTGTTCTCTTTAAGGGCAACACTAATTAAAGTTTTCAAAATATATGACTAAACTTTTCATTAGCTATTCAGCTGCCGTCATTAGTGGTATAATGCAATGGCAGAGGGTTGAGGACACAAATTCGCAAGAATACGTAGGTGGGAAAGGGGTGTGGCAGTTATATGATTAATACAGGGCTGCATAGAGGGGGGCAGGGATTGATCCCCCTAGACAACTTCCCATAGAGAATATGAACCCCCTATACTGCTTCGACACCCTCATCCATTGTCCCCCTCTAAATTTTGAAAATTTTCATTCCATCGGTCCATGTTTGGCCATATATTTAAAAACTGGTTAGTGTGGTGCTTAAAGAGAACAAGAAAAGGATTACTGGTTCTCATATTCTTGTTACCGAGAGGCTATCAATAAACACTGACCATTAGCTCCTTGTCCAGAAGACGCTTGTCTGTTCCTTCATTTGTAACTTCATCTTTACCATATTGAATGTTTAAATTTTGTAAGAACTTCAAATGCTCTAGTAATCAAGATATAAACAATTTGATGTATGTTTCTGTTAAGCATATACTACAACACCTACCTACATACTTTTCATAAGGCATGTTCAAGTATTTCTACACACAAAAATGAAAATCACATTGAGGTCATTACAAACAGTTAACTGCTTCAATATATAGCATCAATGTTCTAGAGGTATCAATAGCAAGTAATTTTCAATAAAAATACAGAATGTGTTGGTCTCAAGTCTCGCCAATATACACTGAATTACCATCCATACATGGAGCCATACGTACATTCTTCCTCCTCAAGATTAGCCTTAGTACCATGAGACCAATCTTGAGGAGGAAGAACGTACGGCTCCGTGTATGGATTGTAATTCAGTGTATATTGGTGAGACTTAATACTCTTACTATTTTACTAGAGACTATCTATCACAGTATTAATAGTCTATGATCTATATACATATATGTACTAAAGCTAGTTATCAAATACTCACAGGTACATACATACTACATATATAAGGTAAGAAACATGGATTCAGAAAAGATAAAGATTCCCAGGATCACTGATGAAGGGTGAAATTCCCAGAAACAGCTGTCTGGCCCAGTGGAGAAGAAGAAGAAAGAAAAGAAAAGTCTCCAGGACCTGTATCTTCACCCGAAGCTCTCTCCAGGTTTAGTTCCCTATAGGCTTTTTTACAGAGTAGGCATAGCATGTAGAAAAATGGTGTATTAGATTTTTCATGGCTTGGGTAAGTTACAGAACTCACCTTGGGTACCTGGTTTATTACAGTAGTAAACTTTTCTTCAACTATAGCCTTGGTATTCTGTCTATGTTGCTTGACAACCTCCTCAATGTAGGCCTCCACTGTATTGCAATGGCAAAATATATAATCTAAACATAGTTGGGCACTTCGTACTGTCGAAGCATGAGTGTAGCTGACACATGCCCATAGAAACACTTACAGAAACACGGCACATATTAATTGAAGCTTGTCAGTTAGCTAAAAACAACATGCGCGGAATACGTGTGGATAGAGTATACGAGTAACAAACGTTGAATGTGTAAATCTTCCTCTATTAGCGTGAGTTTTTCCTCTTTGGCAGTCTCCCTAAGTTTCTTCTTAGGTGGCATCTTTGCCGCGGTCGAGCTACGTTCGATCCAATTGGTTGATTATGACGTAATGATAGTCATTTTCCCCTCACCATACATTTTATATGGTTGAAACTCGGTTAAATAGACAAATAACGTTAACGTTAATGCTATTCATAATCATCTGCTAATTATTAATTCCAAATTAAAAGGGTTTAAAATTTTCACGTCTACGTAGATAGGAAATTGATGCTGAGTGGCAGCAGAATCTTATGCAATGACAACGCAGAAGAGACCATAGAGACTAAAACGGTATATATATCAATTTCAAATGAGTGGTTAATAGATTACTTTCTTCTTTTTAAAATAGGTACGATAATACCAGATTGTGAAAGTGCATATAAAAGTCATAAATATATAACTAGCAACCATTATTCTGGTATACTAACTCAATGTATGGTGAGAGATACAGCAAATAAAAATCCTCAGATATGCAAATATAATAATTATATGAGTGAACATACGTAAAACTCCTCAGATATGATTTATGGACGTCTGTGAATGCTGATACCAAGTTTCAGCTTCATATCTGTCCATGATATGTATTCTATAAATAATTAAAAATTTACAACTCAGAAAAGAACTCTACAGATGTGGTTTAGTGTGGTGAATTTTTAAATTCCACTTTTCTGGACTGCTGCCCTTAACCTTCAAATTAGAAGAGCCCTTCATCCATGGTGGTGGTATACTGGGATGGCTCGGCTGGATGATTCCTTTATGTCTCCTCTCTTGTATGGGGTGTCCTGGCAAGCCATCTAAACACAAGGTATTATTTGGAAGACTGTTTTGCCAATACCAACTGGATCTTGGATCACTCAGGTATTCTTTTAAAGGTAACCTTAATTTAGACTCTGTTATATCGTGAGAGGATGTAGCTTGAGGTTGTCTGCCAAATTGATGACTGTATTGGTCATAAGCTGACAATTTCCAACTGGTATTTGTCATGCCATCTGGCAAATAGCTCTTTGAAGACTGATGCACCCCTAATGACTGATGGCTTTTGCTTTTCATTTTTTTCTGCTGTAACCTCTTTCTAGATGGCAAAGTTAACAGCTCTAACATACTAAGTGTATTTGTGGTCACGCAATCTCTGGGCTTATCTGCATTATTGCTTAACGATAAATCATTCCAACTGCTTGATTCCTTTCCTCTGGATTTCCATTCCGGTTCGTAATCCGACAAACATACACTTAAATCGGAGGAAAAGTGGTCTTGACCGGAAATGCTACTACTTCGAGAAGACGGGTGTTTGCTTGGCTTGCTAAAATAGTAATTAAACTCTTCATCTACAAAGCCGGTCATTGCATCCATCGAATCCCATTTAGTCAATGCAGACGTCTTACCACCAACGTGCAGTCTGTCTACCACATGTTGGGTAACTTGTGGCTTACTGCAGGATTTACTATTTTTTTTACTTCTGCTATTCGTCACTTGATAGAAAGGATGGTGGAATACATTTCTCCATCCAGTCGTCATCTCATCTGTCATACAAGAAGATAAACGCCACACCTTTATTGAAGGTGATTTTTGGCTGGACTCGACGCCAGAGAGTTTGTCTTGTATTCGGGGGTGTGTTTTCTTCTCCATTTTAGGGGTGTGGCTATCGCGCATGCCTGTGGCTTCTTAGAGGAGGAGAGTTCAGTGGCTGGGTGATCATGCCGAAGAAAACGAAGGACAAGGATAAAACATCTTTTCACTTTAATCCTACAGCAGTAAGTTGGTTAAGTATACAACTATCTTTTAGTACTGTATAACTAGAGTGTCGAGCTTTGTAGGGCTTCCCATGTTCCTCAGATTAATAATAAGCCCTGGTAGCAGCAGGTTCATTTATTAACTAAACCTTAGTTGATGAATGTATCGCTATTATGGGTCGGTCCTTAGGTAGCCTCAAAAGTGACCCTGCGCGAAAATTTGGAACAGACCTTTTTAACTAGACCTAGCTAGCTGAACCCATAGACCTAGGTAGCATATTTCGGAGAGAACACTTGCTTTCCCTTAAATAGGCTGCACCAACAGCGCTCGTATTGCTGGGGAAAGGAAAGTTTTTATTTTAAGTTACCTGTCGTCCCCACTTTACAATTTTCTGTTGACAACACCGCTTCGCACCAGCCCCCGCAAAGCGTGGGCCTCTATATATAGTGTGTCGTTGTAATACAGTACATGTTGATACACTAATAAGTTACCAACCCTCCTGATGTTCCAATGTAAACTGACATCCAATTGAATGCGGGGAACATACCTTAATGTCTACTCACTAAACAAAAATATCTGATTTGGTTGAAAAGAGATACAGCCACATATAATGCATTTGAGATATTTATGTGCTCTTTCTCATGCAATGAATATGATCCAAAATGTATGGTAAATAACTTGACAATTTTCTTCTATATCACCTACAGCCAATAGCATGTTTCACCTTTTTTGTGTCAGTGATTCTCTTACTTGTCTCTCTTGGAATGCAAAACTGGGCCAACCTAAGTATCAGTCGTGCCAGCAGCCCTAATGGTACAGAGCCATCCTATACACATAAAATACAAGGGCCCATCCAAAGATGTGTGCAGTATGTCCTGAGATCCAACCGCTTCAAGTTTCAGGATGTCTCCAAAAAGCCACAAGATAGATGTGTTTACATGACAGAATTGGATTGTTCAAATGTTGGAGGGTCCCTTGTTAGTGCACATGTTTTGCCCGATGTTAATGAACTATTTAACATTGATGACACAGAAAGATGTGTTGAAAGTAAGTTTAGGTATTTACACAATATCTTTATGACAAGAATGTGATCACGTATGCATGCTTTGCAAATTTCTTGAACTTAGGGATTTTTGTGAGAAAGGGGTTGATGCATTAATTAATTAATTAATTAATTAAAAAATTAAAATTAAAATTCATGATTAATTTTGATTTTCTGTATTTTACAGTGAAAGACAGACTGAACAATTCCTTTGCATTTGCCATATTTGGCATACTTGGAACTATCATTGCATTTGGTCTCACTATTCCTCTATGGCCAGATTTGGTCTATGTAGCAGCTGGGTTTACAGGACTTGCCAGTGGTGAGTGTGTGGATGAAGCAATTAGAAAAAGAGTCATCATGCAGAAGTACAGTAGTAACTTTTAATTCCTACTAATAAGACTATTACTCCTTTGTGACACAAAGGGTTAATTACTTAGATTGTTGACTGTTACTGATGCACCTGTTTTATTTTGTTTTTCTTGCAGCTTTGTTTCTAGCTATATCTGCTGGATCTTTTGCTGATACTGATAGAGACTTTAGTGGATATTTCTCAAGAAATGGTAGTCCTTTTGAAGGCTGTTTATCGCATGGATTTGGCTTAGTGATAGCCTCAATGGGTGTCAATGTCTTTGGTTCAGTAGCTGCGTTCTGTGCTCTTTTCAGCAATAAGCTTTGGAGAGCTTGCAGAGACTGTAAGAAGCTGAGAATCTCCAAGGAAGAATAACATAGCAACAGTACATTTTCATTCAAAAAGAAATTAACCTTGTAGTGTAGCACGTCGTGTCGATGTTTGGATTTATGTACGCAGTATATTTGTAGATTACGGAAATTTGCGGACATAGTTGGCGGCATTTCGCCAAAAATGGCTGATTACCAGTTTTTTCTGTAGTAAATTGTTCTTTAGTTTAAATACGTATATAAATATGATGTCCACAAGAAGCGATGGTAAACGTAAGGCAAGTTCTTTGTCGTCTTCTTCCGTTCTTTCGTCTAAAAGGTCAGCTAACGATGATCATGCAAATGGAGCAATTCGGAGAATAAGGTTACACAATTTCCTGTGAGTTGGTCTGGCACAGTCGGTGTCCTTTATAGCGAGTCTTGTGCTCTAATTTACGATCTTGACTTAGGACTTTTGATGACGTGGAGATATTCCCAGCTCCTGGACTCAACGTAGTCCTTGGCCCCAACGGAACTGGAAAGTCAAGCATTGTCTGTGCAATTTGTTTAGGATTAGCAGGAAATACTAGCCTCTTGGGAAGAGCTAAAGAGGTTTGTGTTTCTTAATGTTGTAAGGTGTCAATTGTAAATATTGTAGAGCCTAGACTGTGCAATATATAGTTTTGCACAAATTTACACTATCCGGCCATTTTTTTGATTAAATACTTTAGAGCCAGTTATTTACTTTTAATGGTATACTCTTAGATTAAGCACTTTGTGAAACATGGCAAAAGATGTGGTTCGGTGGAGCTTGAACTTCAAGGAGAAAAGAGAAACATAATTATTAAGAGAAATATATCTGCCGAAAATAACACTTCGGAATGGAAACTCAACGGAGTTGTAGTCAGGGAGAAAGATGTTTGTTGCCATTGTTGAAGTATTCATAGCAACCTTATATGTATACCATGCTCATGGTTGTTTAGGTCTCAAAGGTGGTAAAAGATTTTAACATTCAGCTTGGAAATCAGTGTCAATTCCTTCCACAAGTGAGTCATTTTCAACTATTAAAATTGGTATAAATCATTTGAAGTATACTGGATATTATAGTATATTCTGGTGTCTTCTAGGATATGGTGGTAAAGTTTGCAGCAATGAACCCAAAGGAGCTATTAGAAGCTACTGAGAAAGCTGTAAGATATTTAGGATTCTTTGTATTAATATTTTACATGCATATGTAAGCAAATGTTTCCACCCTCATCAGTGACCCTGGGAGTCATTCTGTTGAATCCGTAGTTACTATGAGTACCTAAGTCCTTTCATTCGTTAATTCATTTTTCAGTTAGCAATAAAACTTTATGATATGTAGGCTTGACTGAAGCAATACATTTTCATAAGATAAGTATTGACTTACACAGTTTAAGTTCTTTAGGTTAGAGCACTCAAGCATACATATCATGTAAATGCAAAGAAATGTAATTACCATCAACGTATCCATTATTAATATCCTCCCTAGTTAGTATATTATGAATATGTTGTGTTGCCTGATTTGACAGATTGGTGGCGAGAAGATGTTCCAAAGTCATCAGGAGCTCATTGTAAAGCAGAAACAGATGATAGGAAAGGAGGTTAGTAAATTATACATTTTCTAATAACCAAAATATTGTGCAATCCATAAAATGGCAACTTTATAAGAGTAGAAAGGTTTTTGGCCACTAATTTGATCTATGACTAGTGTTTGTTTTAGCACACTTCCCACATTTAAGAGACATGTACTGAATTTTGTTAGGTTTTGAGTGATGACCAATTAGTTGACTAGTGTGTATCTGTTGATTTTCAAATGCATGTGACTGCTGTGCTGTTACAAACACAGAGTTCCCTTAGACAACACGAGAGCCAGTTTGAGGACCTCAAGAGGAAGAATGAAATGATTCAGGGAGAAGTTGACCGCTTCAAAAACAGAGAAGTCTACCTGAAGGACATTGAAGTTATAAAGAAAAAGAAGTGTTGGCTGGTAAGGTGTGAGCGAAATATATAATTCAAGTACATTCAATACATCATACCATGCAACAGATCATAAGTAGTCTTCACCTGCGATTTTTTTCATTTTTTCCATTTTTAGGAGTACACTTCTGCTAGATCCAAATATGTTGATTGTAAGAATGGAAGAAAGAAAAAAGACAAAGAGCTGTTAAATTTGAGGAAGGAGTTGGCTCCTTATGAGGCAGAAAAGGCTGCTAAGGAACAACTGGTTCGCAATCACAGAGAGAACATGACTGTCAAGCAAAGAGAGAAACAAAAAATTCAGAATAAAATAGACAATTTGAAACAAAAACTATCAGAAGCTGAAGAAAAGTTGGAATTGCCTCTCAAAGACTATGAAGAAAAGAAGAAGGAAGAAGAGAATCGAATGCAGAAGATTGAAAAGTTAACTCGCGAGTTGGATGGATTTACTAATGAGTTAGAATCTCTGCAAGATGACATAGTTCAGAGTCAAGATGAATGTTTGGAGTGCAATGAAAAGTTGAAAGAAATTAATGCTAAACTCGCAAGCCTAAAACCTGGTATACAGAAATATATTGATGATGTTGCAACAATGGAATATGAAAAAGAAGGTACGTATGCTAATTTTATTTATTTTTATTAATGTTCCATTCAATCTCATGTGGTGTAAAGTGGATTGTAAGTACAGTCAGGCTAGCCATATTATGGTAGATGTGCCTGTTAGTCTTTGAAAGTGGCAGCCATTTTAGCCAAAGTTAGGGATATTTGCTTATTTTTAAGCATCTAATTGTTCTCTCTACAGTTATCGAGAAGAATCTGAAACGCAGAAGTGAAGAGGTAGACAAGAGAATGCATCTTCTCCAACAGAGAAGCCGAGACACTTATGAGGCTATCATGTGGCTGAGGAAAAATCAGCACTTGTTTTCAGAACCAATTATTGAACCCATTGTCATGGTGGTGAGCTTATAGCTACGTATGTAGTGTGAACCTTTATATACATACGTATGTACTTATAATAAGGTTTACCTACATAATGTTAGTCCTTATGATGTGTATAATATGAATTAAAGGGTTGAAAAAAATAAAAGCCCAGTCTCCAATAAAAGCCCGGGTTCAGAGGGGTTTGAAAAATACAAGCCCCAGGCTTATGAAAAATCAAATATACCATTTTCCTACATGCTATGCCTATTCTGTAAAAGAGCCTATAGGGGAACTAAACCTGAAGAGAGCTTTGGATGAAGATACAGGAGTCTTTTCTTCCTTCTTTTCCCTTCTGTCATCTTCTTCTCCACTGGGTCAGACAGCCGTTTCTGGGAATTCCACCATATTTATATTAGAGATAATACGGTACATATAATAAGGTTTACTTAGTCCAGGGACCACTTTAGTTCACAACACTAGTAAGGTCTGGCACAGTTGACTACTGTAAGGGGTCTTAACAAATGGATATACGGTACAGGTCAAAAGAAACTTGGCGATTTCCGCAAGGGTTTGTACGGGAATCCGCAAATTTTCTGCGTACTGCTGTACAGCCATTTGCGGTTTGCCATATCAGCATCTGCGGGTATCGTCAGCGATGTTTGTAAACAAACGAACAATACGTATGTACGTAGGGTGTCGATAGGGAAGCCATGCAATCTATGAAGAAAATGATACGTACGTATGTTGAGCATTTCGATCTTTACCTACGTATAAGTATCGTCAGAATTAATAATACGAAAGTATGTAGACAACAATAAAATAATAGAGTATTCAAAACAGTTTACTTTGTTGTATAGATTCTTTCAATTGCTATAATTTTTAAAATATTGGATGCTGACCCTTTACTTTGGAGATGGAGAGACACAATTCTTTCTCTTTGATACTTAGTTAATGGCATAGTATATTACTGGAAACTCATACGTATTATTCATTATCATTATTATTCATATTATTTATGTACGTACGTAAATCGCCAATCAAAACTCTACGATAAAACACTGAGGTCCGCCGAAAGAATCTGTGAAAATCCTCGGAATTTGTATAGATTCGCAAATTAACACCTATATTCTGAGGATTTTCACAGATTCCTTCGGCGGACCTCAGTGTTTTATTGTAGAGTTTTGATTGGCAAATTAAATAATATGAGTATCCTGTAATATCCTACATGCATTTGGACGTTATGAATCATTGCGATTAGAAGAAGCGATTAGGAATGAGATGGCAAGCAAAATTATGGTAGAATGGATTGAAGGAAGGGCAGCTGGCAAAAGATTGTATGTAACAAGAAACAGTATCAAAGAAGGAACTGTAGCTCCTGGAAAAACTGCTAGCGTGATTTGGGGAAAGTCAAGACTACGAATTGTAATCGTCATTATATACCATGTACGCATACGTATACGTACGTACGTATACGCAAATTTCCGCACTTGCAGCTTTCCTCAGTTGCTCTCTCAAAAACCCTCAGACAGCTGCGTGGCCAACTGCAGACGGTGGCATTGTCCAACAGCGGAAAAATGCAAAAATCGCCAAGTTTCTTTTGACCTGTACCGTATTAGCATGATAAGTAGCAGGGGATGTTCATAGACGAGTAATAGTGAGTCAAAAAGATTTCTTGTTAATAAAAAGTAATAAAATAGGTAAATGATCAGTTAAGGATTGTAATATGTAAGTAAGTGGGTGCCTAGAATAGTAGTATATAGGCTATAAAGACCTTTCAACGTTAAATGTTAAATAAGCAAAATAAATATGCATATATAGGATTTCATTACAGAAGTTCTTACATTGATGGGTGCAAATTGGGGATCATGCACTGTTTCAATTTCCTTTTTGTCTTTTGCTATTTATCAGACAAACTGTGTAAATGGTGAGATGCTGCCGCAAGTAGAGAGTGTGGTGAGAGGGAGAGATGCATTCTCTTTTGTGGCACTGAGCAAAGAAGATCTCCATATATTTATGACAGAGGTACGTAAGTGGCACCTCATTTCTGAAGCCATTAGGATATCATTAGCAGAACCGAATCATCTGCACTCATTATATTTTATAGTAGCCTTCTGTTCACTTACTTATTTAGACGCACGAAAAGAGAAGGCTCAGGGTGAGTGGTGTCATAGCCCCCAACAGACAATTGTCCAGTTTCAGACCAGAAATATCAATGGAGAAATTGAAGTACGTACCAAGAGTGGATCGTGTTGGGATGGGGGGCAGTATTAAACCTGTATTGTTTCTTTTAGGGAGGTGTGGCCTTTGAAATTGTTTGCCCCATCTCCTTGAAAACGCCAAATTGCCAATTTTAATACCAAACAAAGATATTGAACTAGTTATAAATTGCTCCTCGATATTTAGTATAATTAATTAAAATAATTAAGCTTTGGATTTGAAATCATTTTTTACTGCTATAATTAATTAAAATAATTAAGCTTTTGATTTGAAATCATTTTTTACTGCTAAGGCTCTCAATGTGACCATTTGGAGGTGTCAAGTTTTTGAGCCTGTCTCTGCTGTTTAGCCTTCCCCTTGTGATATTTTCTAAACAAACCCTGATCTCGTATTTGGTGTTTTAGGCAGCATGGTTTCAAGGCAATGCTGTTGGACCACATTGATGCTCCAAGACCAGTACTTCAATACTTGTGTTCCAAGTTTGCAATTCATAACATCCCCGTTGCAGGGGATCTAAGTGATGCTGCTTTGGAAAGAGTATGTTTTGAGTTAAATGTTTTACTTTTGCATTATAGCATTATAATATATTATTTTTTCTCAATTTGAATGAGTACAGTTTGAAAAGAACCTACCGCAAGACTTGAAGGGATTGCGATATTTTACAAGAACTTCAGATGTAAGTACTGCACTATTGTTCTCTCTAGCAGTTGTTATGGTACCAGATTGACCCCCCCCCTCCTTGGAGAAAATTGAATTGACAATTTTTAATAACAGACAAATATATTGAACTAGGTTCCCCATCAAAAAGATTGAAATGATATTTTACATACATACGTATTTCCGTACATTTTTATCTGATTTAGATTTCATGAAATCAGGTACAAATTGTAAAACGTATTCTTATGAATACGAGTAAGGTGTCCAGATTAGTTAATTGTGTCACATATCATTAAATTTGAACTGTGATCACTTTCGCCAGTTCTTGTAATTTAGTGTATTCAGTTACTATTAACGTTCATATAACTTTTGTAAATAATGCTTAGCTCCTAGTTGTGTCTTTATATTTGCCTTTCTACATAGTTTACACTTCAAAAGAGCAAATTTGCCAATCATTACATTTCAAGATCAAAAGAAATACGGTATACACAACATGTACTGAGTATAATGCACTCCACTTCAGTCATGTGACCTTCTCTGAAGAATTCCATTGGCTGGAGGTCACATGATTAGCACTTAATGAATACAGTTACACTCCACTTATTCTGTCAAACAGCGTAATCTGTTTATTATTCTCCAGTAAATGATAAAATTGCCTGGTGTCTGGCAAAACTACAATTTGGTAATATTACCATTACATTGCTATACTGCAATATCAATGAGAAATGATTCTTACAACTTCTGATAATTCCAAAAACAGATAAGTTTGAGTGACAACTGAATCACTGAACCACAGTAGACAAGGGACTTTCCCATGCCCAATCACCTAGATAATGTGAACAAGTTGCTATTTCTGAACCAGAATTTGCCCGTCTGCCATTACTGTAGTACATGACTACGTACTATGAGCTGCACTCCCCATCCTCCTTGTAGTGCGCTCAGAATTTGAGGTCCAACCCTTGGACTTGTAGCAGCCCTTAATTGCACCTTCTTGCAAGTACTCGCACTTACCTAAAATCTCAAACTGCATGAAGTAACAAGTGCAGGAACTTGCCATTGTCATGTGCTTTCTGGGATGCACTATTGTACGTATATACATACATACAGTACTTTTTCGGTCGGTTGTCCAGACTGGACGTTGGAATTGGTAATCATAAAAGGTTATTTCCGTATGCATGGTGATGTCATTCTAGTGGAATGTTTGTGTTCAAAAGATAATTGTGAGTTACGGATTGCAATGGACAACCGACCCAAAATGTACTGTGTATGAGTATGTAACATACGTATCAGTATGTACATGTAGGTATGATTTTAATGATAATACTATACTTTGCTTGTATAGGCCACCTGAATTCCTCATCCACTCTGAAAATAAAACTGAAATAGCTACACTTCAGAATGAACTACAGGTACACATATATGTAATGTAACTGTATTGTGTATATATACTGTAGTACGTATGTACATACATGTGAGCAAGTTCGGTAGGGCTTGCCTGACATTAATAGCCCCTCTTACTATCTATCTTTCTCTATATATTTCTCTGATATGTACGTATATGTACATACACTACTGTATCTACTGTTCGTAAATACTGCATCCGTATGTACTTACTTACTATTATGTGTGTGAGATTTTATATGGTAGCCTTAAGTGGCGATGGCTTAATGTGCCCAGGCAGTCGAGCTATGTACCTGGGCGGACGGCCTGGTAGCCTTAAGTGGCGATGGCTTAATGTGCCCAGGCAGTCGAGCTATGTACCTGGGCAGACGGCTTGGTAGCCTTAAGTGGCGATGGTTTATACATGTCCAGGTATAGCCCTGTGCCCCTTAACCACTTTTGGTTTGCTTTTTGTACATTCATTGTGTGCATGGGCTCTCTAAAAATATGAATATATGAAAATCTAACTCTTTTAGGAAAAGGATAGAGAAATGATCACATGTCAGGAGAAACTACAAAAATTAAGAGACAATGAGAAACAGTTGAGAGTGGAAGACCACGAAATTAGAAAAGTTAAAGTTAGTTGTGCCACAAATGTGTTGTTTAGTTTTCATTGGACTATACTTGCATACAATATCTTGTCTTGTGCATTGTACTGACCCTTGTACATATGTATGTATGTACGTATGTACGTATGTACGTATGTATGTACGTATGTATGTACGTATGTATGTATGTACGTATGTATGTATGTATGTATGTACGTATGTACGTATGTACGTATGTACGTATGTATGTATGTACGTATGTACGTATGTACGTATGTATGTATGTATGTATGTATGTATGTACGTATGTACGTATGTACGTATGTATGTACGTATGTATGTACGTATGTATGTATGTATGTATGTATGTATGTACGTATGTATGTATGTACGTATGTATGTATGTATGTACGTATGTATGTATGTACGTATGTATGTATGTATGTACGTATGTATGTATGTATGTACGTATGTATGTATGTATGTATGTACGTATGTATGTATGTACGTATGTATGTATGTACGTATGTATGTATGTACGTATGTACGTATGTATGTATGTACGTATGTATGTATGTACGTATGTATGTATGTACGTATGTATGTACATTTGGTTTTGTATAGAACACTTTCCTGCAAAAGAAACACAGAAAACGAGTGCTAGCTGGGAGCATTGAAGCCAATCAAGCCAAGTCAGTCTTTAATATGTACTCTGATGTGCACAATTTAAAATTCAATTATAGCCACCTCTGTGTGTATGTATACGTACTTTAATGTAGAATGTTATAAGTATACGTAAATTAGAAAATTAAAAGTTGAACATTTGGTGGTGATTTTATTGTACTTTTAAAGGTTGTCTCAGTTACAAAATGGATCAATTGATTTAGAAGAAGAAAAAAGGTGTTGTAAAGCTGAAATGATTAAGATTAATAGGAAGCGTGTTGAGCTTGTTCGGAATCTTTCAGGAATTATGTCAGTAAGTGTTTGTTAAATGTATGATAAAAGTAAGTAAAATTGAATTGGATGGAACCGAAGGTTGCTTGATGTCATTTCGCTCCTCGGGGGACATGACAAAGCTCTCTTCAGGTTTAGTTCCCTATAGGCTCTTTTACAGAATAGGCATAGCATGTAGGAAATGGTATCTTAGATTTTTCATGAGCGGGCAGGGATAAATATCAAGAGTTCAATGATGATGAAATCAATACATTAAGATTGGCTTTTGATCTCACAATTGCAAATTTATTCTGTATACTCCAGGAGTTTGTAGCTCTGTGTGAAGACCTTGCGTTAGCAGTCACTAGACATTCCCATTCACAGCTACAAAAGGAGAATCTCAGCAGACAGTGTCAAGAGACTGAGGACAAATTGAAACAGATGGAAGTATGTGTTTACATGTCACTACTGAAGCATTCATATATTCTTGTTTACTTCCATACATATAACATACGTATACATGCCTGTAGGTACGTACAAATACATACATGATATACATAGATATTTCCAAAGATATATAGACATATATCATGTTACCAGGGCAACCGGGTGATATCTGGGGTGTTACAAACCTTATATTTCACACTTGAATTAGTGATAGATGTTATAACACCAATAGGCCTACTGGTGTTTACTTATCATCACCTTTACAATTGATTCAAGTCATACGTGATATATATTAATTATAGTGTGGTATAACTACTATAGATATTTCCAAAGATATATAGACATACGTACATACATACACACACATGTACTTGCAAGCACTTGATAAAAACAGACACAAGGTGTTTGGGACTCACTGTGTATGTATGTACATTACATACATTATCAACTGTGATTTAGGCTACATGTAGAGAGCTTAAAGAGAGAGAAGAACGTTTGAAAGGTGAAGCCCATCGATTGCTCAAAGAGGCAGAGTCAAAAACTGGAGTGAAGGACCCAGCTTTGTTAAGTCAAGAGCTAAGAGAAGTGAATACATACATAAAACAGTAATTCTGGGTGTGGTTTGTGTGACTTACTACATGTCCTTTAATATCTGAACTTTGCCCCCATTAAGTCTACATGCATTTAGACATCAGTTGGAAGACACTTGGGGGATGGGGACATTGCCCATCCCGTTACACTCTCTACTACATCTTTAAACTTTAAAATGGTTACCAACATGAAAGCTTCTTGAAATCAATGTGCACAAGCATATGTATGTATATACAATAGTCTGGCTTGCTAGACCCTCCCTTAACTAGTGCCCAGTGATAAATAGTGCCATATTGGACCAATTAGATGGGAGTACTCAGAATCTGAGTTAGAGATATTCATAGACTGTGAATAGGAAATTGATGTGTTAATTGATTACACAAATGTGTTATTTCTAGTGCTACTGGACAGTTCCTACACTTTGGCATCTCTGGCCCTTGTTAGGGTCTAGCAAGCCAAACTAATGTATACCGCTACATTGGTAAAGTCTCACGTACCTGTAATCTAGTTACAATGGGACCACTCCATGTTACCTGTAATCTAGTTACATGGGACCACTCCATGTTACCTGTAATCTAGTTACAATGGGACCACTCCATGTTACCTGTAATCTAGTTACAATGGGACCACTCCATGTTACCTGTAATCTAGTTACAATGGGACCACTCCATGTTACCTGTAATCTAGTTACATGGGACCACTCCATGTTACCTGTAATCTAGTTACAATGGGACCACTCCATGTTACCTGTAATCTAGTTACAATGGGACCACTCCATGTTACCTGTAATCTAGTTACAATGGGACCACTCCATGTTACCTGTAATCTAGTTACAATGGGACCACTCCATGTTACCTGTAATCTAGTTACAATGGGACCACTCCATGTTACCTGTAATCTAGTTACAATGGGACCACTCCATGTTACCTGTAATCTAGTTACAATGGGACCACTCCATGTTACCTGTAATCTAGTTACAATGGGACCACTTCATGTTACCTGTAATCTAGTTATAATGGGACCACTCCATGTTACCTGCAATCTAGTTACAATGGGACCACTCCATGTTACCTGTAATCTAGTTACAATGGGACCACTCCATGTTACCTGTAATCTAGTTACAATGGGACCACTCCATGTTACCTGTAATCTAGTTACAATGGGACCACTCCATGTTACCTGTAATCTAGTTACAATGGGACCACTCCATGTTACCTGTAATCTAGTTACAATGGGACCACTCCATGTTACCTGTAATCTAGTTACATGGGACCACTCCATGTTACCTGTAATCTAGTTACAATGGGACCACTCCATGTTACCTGCAATCTAGTTACAATGGGACCACTCCATGTTACCTGTAATCTAGTTACAATGGGACCACTTCATGTTACCTGTAATCTAGTTACAATGGGACCACTCCACGTTACCTGTAATCTAGTTACAATGGGACCACTCCACGTTACCTGTAATCTAGTTACAATGGGACCACTCCATGTTACCTGTAATCTAGTTACATGGGACCACTCCATGTTACCTGTAATCTAGTTACAATGGGACCACTCCATGTTACCTGTAATCTAGTTACAATGGGACCACTTCATGTTACCTGTAATCTAGTTACAATGGGACCACTCCACGTTACCTGTAATCTAGTTACAATGGGACCACTCCATGTTACCTGTAATCTAGTTACATGGGACCACTCCATGTTACCTGTAATCTAGTTACAATGGGACCACTCCATGTTACCTGTAATCTAGTTACAATGGGACCACTCCATGTTACCTGTAATCTAGTTACAATGGGACCACTCCATGTTACCTGTAATCTAGTTACAATGGGACCACTCCATGTTACCTGTAATCTAGTTACAATGGGACCACTCCATGTTACCTGTAATCTAGTTACAATGGGACCACTCCATGTTACCTGTAATCTAGTTACAATGGGACCACTCCATGTTACCTGTAATCTAGTTACAATGGGACCACTCCATGTTACCTGTAATCTAGTTACAATGGGACCACTCCATGTTACCTGTAATCTAGTTACAATGGGACCACTCCATGTTACCTGTAATCTAGTTACAATGGGACCACTCCATGTTACCTGTAATCTAGTTACAATGGGACCACTCCATGTTACCTGTAATCTAGTTACAATGGGACCACTCCATGTTACCTGTAATCTAGTTACAATGGGACCACTCCATGTTACCTGTAATCTAGTTACAATGGGATCACTCCATATTACCTGTAATCTAGTTACAATGGGACCACTCCATGTTACATACCTGTAATCTAGTTACATGGGACCACTCCATGTTACCTGTAATCTAGTTATAATCAGGACCTAATGATACAATTATCTGGCTCCATATTTATCAGGTTTGGTGGAGCTAATGTTCTCTGTATCAGTACTGTGTGTAATTGCAAGCATATTTCTGCTGTAGAAATTTGATACTTTTCCATCCGACCTGACGGAACTAGAGGATTTGATCCAAACTCTACAGGTGAAGGCTGATCTTTGTGCCGGTGGGGATCCACAGGTCAGTGACAAGTTTGTACGTATATGGTCTTAGCATACTCTGTACCTTAAGATCACCATAGCCCGTAGTGACAGGGATATATGTGTGTATGTTAGGTTTGGGTAGGCTTATGAGGGAATAGAACTATCTATTTGTAGTTCCCGTTAACATTTATAGATTATTGAACAATATAAGGATCGTGAGAAGATAATTGATAGACTTGCTAATCAGGTAATTTTGGAAATTTGTGTCAGATTATTTGTTTTATGGAGTGCTTGTATACTACATACATACGTACATGCTTCTATTCTTGATGTTGTTTCATGTCAAATGGATTACAAAAACAAATTTCTAATAAATTATATCTTAATAATGTTTTTTCATGGGGACTTACGTGTAGTGTATTAGGAGTATTCACAAGCAATCATTTGTAACTTTATATTTAATTTGAATTTTAGCAATCACAGGCAGGCTAAACATTTAGTCAATTATTACAGTTATTATATTGTGTAGAAAGTGGTTATTTAAGTAAAATATACTTGTGGAACTGTCTTGTTTATTAACAGATTGTAGAAGAAAAGGCTATTTTAGAGGCTGAAAAGCAAAAGGTTGACGAAATCAAGCAGTCTTGGCTACAACCCCTTAAAGAACTTATTGGAGCTGTCAATGACAAGTTTAGCTTCTTCTTCAGTGAAATGGATTGTGCAGGAGAAATTAACCTTCATGAAGATGACCAAGTGAGCTTCTAATGTAACCTGCAATTCAATGCATAAAATCATGCGTATGTATCTACACTACAACAGACATTTATTGCATAATAATCAAACACATTTACTACATACGTACCATTGTGGTACTGTCAAAGAGCTGTCTTCTCGGAGGCAACTGTTTTGATTACAGGTGAAGGGCAGATTGGGAGGTTGTCTAGAGGGTATTCCAGGGGAGAGAGTACTCGAGCAATAATGCATAAAATCTTGCATATCAAGGCAGTGTACCATCAAACAATGTTTGTTTCAAGCTTTCATTTGGACGATATCTGCTTCCTCATTTTCCTATTTTTGTTTATGTCTGTGTCTCAACTGAATTTTGTTTTAAATACAATTGTTGCTGAGTCTCAATAAATTAGAATACCTAAAGTAGCCATTTATATGTAGTTGCCCTTTGAAAAAATAATTTCTAGTAGCAAGGTGAAAATGAACTGTTAAATGAAAATGCAGAGTTCTTCTATATATAATTCCTACATTGTTTTTGAGAAGGAAAGAAAATGACTTTTACCATCGAGATTATTGGTTATTTCACACTGTTACTTTTACTATTCATATCATTAGTAGGTAGGTATGTACTTGTACAGCTACATAGTCTAGCAGTTACTAGACACACTATCTAATTTTGGTTGTGTAAATATCACAAATGTCCGCTGAATAACACAAGGAACAGAAGGAATCCCTATTCTATTACAAAGCAAGCAATTACTGGTAGTAAATGGGAGCCAATCACTGGTTGGCATTATTAATAGGACTTCTGCCATCCACCCCCACAATGAGACTTAATTACTTGGCTGATTTGGCTTTCCAGCTGAAATGTATTGATGTGTATCACCTGATCATTAACGATCTTCCCCATGTCTTTGTGCCTAGGATTTTGGTCAATGTGGAATTGAAATAAGGGTAAAATTTCGAGGATCGGAATCTTTTCAGATTCTCACTTCTCATCGTCAAAGTGGTGGAGAGAGGAGTGTTTCCACCATGTTATACCTGCTGGCACTCCAAGATCTCACTAAGTGCCCATTTAGAGCTGTTGATGAAATAAATCAGGTAAGTGTGGTAGGTATTTGGAATGTTTACTGAAGTGCAACAATGTAGTTATTGTGTATGCATTCATATGTGTTGGATGGATTGCTTTAATTCTCACCGACGAAGTACAATGTTCTTCTTATGAAATACTGTGGCACAGTTGTATTGTTTGTTTAAAATGTAAAAATTCAAATAGCTTCAAATAAAGGGTGGAGAAACTTCACACAGACTTCAAATACTTAATTATGTATATATAAGTATGTTTGTTTTCTATACATACGTACGTATGAGAAAAAGGCCTTATTGAGCATATTGCTAATAAAGACCTCTGGGTCGAAACTTCCTAAGCTAGTAATCCATGTTGCTGATGCTCAATAAGGCTGGCAACTAGCACTCCCTATTCTTTCATACATACCAGCCAGATATAAGCCAGATTACTAATTCGTAAAATTTAATTCGACTTATATTCCTTTCATAAAATTAATTTAATCATGTGTCTTAGTTAACTTTTGGCACTAAAATTGTGTATATAAGGCCCTATGGAGAGCCAAGGATTCATAGAAGATCAAGAAAAAGAAAAAGACAGAGACTCTCAGGATCACTAATGAAGGGTGCAATTCTCAGAAACAGCTGTATCTTTATCCAAAAGCTCTATTCAGGTTTAGTTCCCCTATAGACTGTTTTACAGAATGGGCATAGCATGTAGGAAAATGGTGTATTAGATTTTTCATACATACATATATAGGGTATGGATCCAGTCAATGAAAGGAAAGTGTTTAACCTAATAGTGGAGTCAGTTAGTGGACGAAGTACAGCACAATATTTTCTATTCACACCTAAGGTACTGTATAATAGATAAGTCAGTCTACTATTACAATTGTACTGAAATATCTTTGTTTGGTTGACTTTCTTCTCTCTGCTCATTCTGTCATTTTAGCTTCTTCACACATTAAAGTTCAGTGCTCATGTGACTGTCCTCAGTATCATAAACGGTCCTGAACTTTGGCCGGACACCTCTCAGACCTTTAATTCTCTAATTGATTTGGTGCTTGGTAACCAGAATTGAATTGGTGGACAAGCCTGAAGTTCTACACACTTGTTGGGTTAATTGTGTTGGAAGTATTATTATGTATATACTTCCCAACTGTGATTTTTTGTTAATGTGTACAGTAGTCTTACAATAATTTAACTGCTTGCAAAATGCCTCATGCATGGAGAGCTGTTGATAAGAGCTGTGTAGCTCTAAGTTTCTAAGTTATGTTTATAATGCTAGAAAATAGAGATATTACACACTCATTCAGGATATTTTCATCTATTACAGTATACAGTGAAACCTGTGTAAATAGTCACCTCCGAATTACAGCCAGTTCCTAAAAGCAAAAATCGTATATAAAGCAGTCACCTGCATGTCTAATGCGTAATGTGGCAATGTTTTCGAGGTCAAACATATACTGACTAAACTCCGTATAACGGTCAAGACTCAAAATAAACTTACCAGAACACGCCATATTACTAGGCGTGGACATAGTCCAAATACTTGGGGAGGGGGGTGCTACTGTAAGCTGTTGCTCTACTTTCAAAATGTGGGGGGGGCTATGCCCCCCCACCCCCCTTACTATCACCACATATATAGCAATACTTTTGTGGGAAGAACATTGTATGGTCTAAAAATTAAAACTTCTGTCTTTTGTTATATTTTATACTGTGTAATAAGTGTACTGATATACTTAAATTGATTTGTTTATTTTGGATGTGTTAGACCATAATTGGTACAGATGGATTTTATGGCAGCCATTTTCTAAACTATCCTAAAAAGGACAGCTGTTTTGTAGTGATATGACACTATATTATTATTATTATTATTATTATTTATTTAACATGCCACATGCATAGCATTAGGACAAACTGTCCTATGAGGCACACACCAATATACATCATGAAAAATAAATTAGTTCAACAACAAAGCATTCAGTCATCAATCAAATAGGTCAACTAAATCGAGCAGTCCACATCTTCAAAATAATCTTAAGAATTAAAAATTGAGTGATGCTTGCATCCTTGATCCAGAATGGCAAAAAAATTATCATTATCAGCCATCAAATCAAACCCCTGTGCTACCTGTGACAATGACTGAAAAGGTCCACTCGTTCATCCTTCCATCCCTCGCACTCCAGCAGCCAATGTTGCACATTTTCCACCTTCCCCAAATCACACTCCCCACATGTTCTCTCCTCTCGAGAGAGACCCCTCCACCTTCCACATTCAATCCTGAGTGGGGCTGTCCCACACCTGATCATCATCATCATCCGTCTCTTACCCTTATCTGCCACATCTAAACATCGAGATTCACTAACCTTCTTCAAAATTTTCAACAAGGCCAACTTGGGTTTCGTGGCCAGTTCACCATCCCATTCATCTGCAATCCACCTTCCTTCTTGCGCAAGCCTGTAACATCATTGTGATTTCTCTACATGACAGCCCTTTTACCTCCTTGGCACCCATTCCACACCAACCAAAGCACTCTAGGTATTTTTCAGATTCTTCATCCATCCTCCACCACTCTTAGCTGCCTCCAACACTGCTGCCCTCAAAATGCTTCCTTCAGACAGTGGATTCATCATAACCTTCAACCAGAATGTAACACATCTCACCCTTGCAAGCCATGCCAGACCACCGGGAAAGCATCAGCCTCCATCATCAGGGATACCTTTGGGTGGCGCACACCCACCCACCCCAAAGAAGATTCTCAGGGCCTTTAATTGTAGCTGGTTCAACCCATCTAACTTCTGATAGCAACCCCAGATCTCTACCCCATACGGATTCCACCAGTGACTGCATCAGCTGCATAAACGACCTGCCATTCACCTCCCCGACTGACTATATATATATATAACAAGTTAAATTAAAAGTAAAATTAGAAGTAGGGATGGCAGAGTCACTAGCAAATCTGGAAAATGTAGCAAAACAAGAAAGGGATCATATATATGAACCATACAGAAGTGGCATATAAACTGAAATTTAAGTCTGACTTTACCATACACATATGCATCACTTCCATATTTGGGTGCATTGCTAGTAGGGATGGTGCGCCCAATCTATTCCCTCTTTTCATTTTAATATTACTTGGTAAATTTTGTTTTGAAAGTTATCTTTGCAAAATAAAGTCGCAGTCAAAGAGAAAATATGTCATATTTACTGAACACCTTAGTCTGAAGGCTACAATTGAAGCAACTTCCATCTCTGCCAGTAGAGCTGCCAGCCTTTTAATCCGTAAATCTAGGACTGCAAGTAATTTTAATTACAATGTATATATACAGTAAAATATATGAAAGTCTAATTTTATCAGTCATTAGCTCCTTTTTATGGGGATTTAAGTCCTATGATCAGGTTAACAAAATACAGTTTAAACTAATTAGAAACTTCTTAGGACTTAATCGGAATGTACCTCTTGACGCTTTAATAGGGCAGATGGGTTGGAAACCTATATCATGTCTGACAAAAATCATATGTATTAAATTTTGGAAAAGACTACACACCCTACATAATAATCGTATCATGAAAGCAGTTATTATTGAAGCATGTAGATTGGCCATGCAAGCAAGGCACCCATAATTGGGTTAGCTCTGTGAATAATTTGTTTTCTAGCTACTGGCCCCAATACTCTCCCACTGCAACACTTGATCTTAACTCTATTGTACATCTTACCACCCAAAGTATCTGTGTTAATTATGATCTACTCTGGTATCAAAATATTAATAGAATCCCTTTTTGCTTGTTCTAAACTTAATATTAAAAGAAAAGATCTATTTACCTACCGTACCTATCTTAATCCCAATTTTATGTATGCCTCCCTCCACTAAATTTACAATCTTTCAATACAAAAATCATTAACTTTATTAAATTATAGAATGTATATAGTCTTAGACAACCCCTCTTATCTCCATCATAACTGTAAACACCCTCACCAATCTTTTTTGTGACTAATAAGCCAATCTGGCTGGTCAGCTTGTATACTGATAGTCGCTGTAATAATAATAATATTAATAATAATTATACTCGGTATATTTTCACGTGTTGTGTAAAACCGAAAAATATGGAATCCGTAAATCAAACCTCCTGTGGTTATTAACTAAAATCCCTTAAACCTGGGGCTTTTGTTAAAATGTATAAAGTGCACATGCATTTATAACTACAGTCTATACTTTCAATACTACTTCACTTACAAAAACTAATATTACAAAACTATAGGAGATATTACTTATGATGAATGGCAAAAAGAAATAATTTGCAACTAACACTACTAATATAGCAAAACTAGTCCAAGAAATCAGTGCAATGAAGCTAATCCAATACTGGCTTATTGTCGACACTAGTTGTATCACCAAGAATATTGCTGGAGAACACACATTCATCATCAAACTGTGAAGCTGAGAAAACATACTGCCATACTACGACACTTTTGCCCGGTTTAATCTCAATTTTGTGGGTAACCTCAGTTTCTTCGTTCCATGTCTGAGAGTTTGCTCTCTGCACAAACCCGCCATACTCAGCACTTGCACTAAACCATTTTATACCAATTTCGGCTGAGATATTCCATGAATGCTGCTCAGTGGTTGTTGTGGTTACAGACCTACCCACCTTGTGCTTTATTTCGTAGGTATGTATGGCCTTTGGATCATCAACAGCAAAAATAATTTTCCATTCCCCTCTTAATTCGGGAGTCGGGTAAGGAGATATCTTCTCTCCTAAATTGTTAACAAAGAAAAAGCGTGCTCCATCATGAAAACCATCCCACATAACCACACGGGTACCGTTTGAGGGCATACTATTACCACTCTTAGCATGCATATATTTTCCGCGTCGGTGTCTGATCACCTGATTTACTTCGTCGAAAGCAAACAAAGTTCCAACATGCGTACCAGACCAGAATACGATAGTTGTACCATTTTCAGGATCAGTGAGCCCAGACTTGGGGTGTAGATATTTCCCACTGGGAACATGCTGAATGTTTCCAAAGTGACCATGGCCTGGTTCAGGTACAAAACGAAACTGGAGTCTCTTTTCACCTAGTCCTCCTGTCCAAAGCACAGCTTCCTCCCCATTTTCCGGGTTATCACTTCCGCTATGCGGATGAACGAGTTTGTCGCTCAGCCAGTGGACGATGTGACCAATAATTGGTCCGACGTCTGCCTTGCTAGTAGCCGCCATCCCTAAAGAGAATATATGTTCTGTCAGTCGTTTAAATATTAGTGGCTCTTGTGGTCTTAAATTTATGGGTTCTCCAAGTATATAAGGTACGGTCAGAAACTGAACTGCATATGCCGTACATGGCTGCACTATACAAGTTGTTTTTGCCCATTAGGGTGAGGGCATGCCCCATGCAACACTATACAAGAGAGTAAAATAAAAAAGTCAAAAGTCATTAAGAAGAATAACAGTCCAGTTCAAATTATAAAGTATACTGTTGTAAAGCACAAAAACAAATTAATAAATCCATTTCAGTACAAGATGACAGTAGCTATATATATCTGACACTGGAACCTCTTGATCCACATCTTCATATATCATTCTTGCTACTCCTTCCTCTTTCACTGCCACTTGCTAAATGGATGCTGTCTTCTGAATGCCTTCCTGCTGCTCCACCTCCACCTGACTTCATCTGTAACACCATAACACCACAGTTAGCAGATCCATCTCCATCTCCAAAGATGTTTAAGGATGAAGTCTATTGGCTCCCAGAAATACCCTAAAACCCTTCAGTTGTATCTGCTCAACTGTCTGAATCCGCCTACAGCATCCCCATACCTCTGCCCCATACAGCAACACCGAGTCTACCATGCAGCATTCCCAATAACTTTCTATAGGCACCACCTTTCAGAACCACATAGTACTATCAAAATTATTAGACCGTTATCGACGGAAAAATTAAATAATCGTACGATCTTTCCAAAATTCATATTAATCGATAGCGCTTATATAGTGTAATATACGTGTAAAATATTATAGGTTTCTACAGTAGTATAACCATAGATCTTATATACTTACGTAATTTTATACGTTAATAATATTCATTGTCCACATTCCAATGATGTCATTGAAATACGTCATAAATCGTATTCAATAAGTGTCCTATTTGTCCTATTTTGGTATTAATAAGCAGTCCAATGCGTACGTTTACGAAGGAAAACGTCAAAAAACGCTTCGTGTTGCTCACGAGTACGGCAAGAGCTTTTAAATGGAGGAAGAATCACTTCCATCGATTGTTCGACGGCTGAGATAACGAGGAAACAAGTTGTACGCTTTTCCTAATTCACAAAGCAACATCTGTCGGTTTTTCTCCTAATCGAAAGGTTTTCGAAGGAAAAACTCGACGTCACGCTCTGTAGAATTATCGTAGGCATCATTTCTGAATGAACAGTTCACGATTTACCGCCTTACTGAAGCGAAAATGAGGACATAAGTTGTATATCTGTCATTTTCCTGCAATAAGCTTCTTTATTAGCAAGGTTAGACAAGAACAATATCTTTCGTCTACATTTACCACTGTATTAGGTATTTTCGATTACCGTTAGAATGTATCTGCTCTTTAGTATATATTCGTTGTAGAGATATAACGACTTTATCTATGGTCAGTCATTTGCGTTAGAATTTTTCCCGGTCTATCAGCCTCTAACCTTACTGCTTACGTAGGAGGAAAATTTATACTGTGGTCTACGTGATGTAATATATATAATTTGCGCGTTTCCAATCCTGGTTACGTAAGTATATAAGATCTATGGTATAACTGTCATATAAAGAAAAGTATTACATATGGCAAAGATATAGATTACGCAAGTGTTTTAGGAAAAACGCAAAATGGCCGTCTAGAGGAAGACCTATTTTCCGAGGATTTAAGTGCATCGTGCACACTAGGGCTAAATTTTGCCCAATGCAGCACTCAACAATAAACATCGACAATACATATACAGTAACAGTTCTGATTATCACCCCATGCAACATAAAGTTGTATACATATGCATCTTCCTTGTAGTCCCTTATCCTTTTAACGACTGCGTGTAAGTGTTACCGCTATCCCCATATGGACTGAAGGCCACATTTGTGGTACAAGTGCCTCTTCTAACCTTTTTAAGTTTCGTTTGTACTTTTATTGGCTAGGATAACATCCAAAAAACCTTAGCTGAAGTTTATAGACGAAATTATTGGATATTGCTGAAAATTAATAATCATAATAATTAAAAAGAAAGCATTGTGTTAAAAATTGCTTTGATATATTTTGGTTACTTTGTAGTTGTACCTCTGCTCTGCACATTACAATTACAGTAGGTATAATAATATGATAGCTAACTATAACAGCCAGAAAAACACAGAGTAAAATGAAAGGTTTCAAGCTGCCTGAAAGGCTGGAAATTGGAAATTGGATATGCCCTTCATTGGATTTCATAAGCCTTTCAAGCAGCTTGAAACCTTTGATTTTACCCTGTGGACCCACATCAGTGAACATGAGGGAGTCCTACTGGCTACCTGCTCCATATTCCAAATAGTAAACAGTTTGATTAACTAATTACAACTATAATGGCTATTTTCCAGAGCATAACCTATATGTAGAGGAGAAAATTCTTGACTCACCATGTATGAAAGATTTGACTATTTTACAGTAGTTCTCACTTCTATATACAGCAAGTTTTGATGGAATGATTCCCAAGACTTAAGTATATCTCATTAATTGCTATGATTGAGTGAGAGGTGAATTTGTCTTCAACTTTCAGTCTTTAGATGGTCAAGAAAGGGAATGGCCAATGATCAGCAGTATATCTCGGTGGTGTCCACTGGATAGTGTCATTTGGAATAATTTAAGGCAGTGATGTTTTTACAACTCTATAGCTATAGTCACATGATTTTGGAAATGTACGCAGTAACATGTCCAAAGTGTCATCAACACATGGGCGTTGATGACACTTTGGAAAACGAATATTACATCTCCTGATTGTGCAATCATAACCTTGAATTCTTCATAATTTAAATGAGTTTTAATATACCCTGAACTTTATGACAATGTGCCCATTCTGTTTTTAGGTCCTTTCCTGCAGCTGGAGCCATATGAATTCTATATATCACGTTACCGGGCCCTTTTAGTAATCCTTGCAAGTACTCACACTTATAATTACCTAAAATCTCAAACTGCATGTGCAGGAACTTGCCATTGTCATGCGCTTTCTGGGATGCACTATTGTACATATATACATACATACAGTACTTTTTCGGTCGGTTGTCCAGACCGGACGTTGCAATTGGTAATTGTAAAAGGTTATCCCTGCATGCATGGTGACGTCATTCTAGTGGAATGTTTGTGTTCAAATGATAATTGTGAGTTACAGATTGCAATGGATAACCAACCCAAAATGTACTGTGTATGAGTATGTAACGTACATATAAGTACATGTAGGTATGATTTTAATGATAATACTATACTTCGCTTGTATAGACCACCTGAATTCCTCATCCACTCTGAAAATAAGACTGAGATAGCTACACTTCAGAATGAACTACAGGTACATATATATGTAATGTAGCTGTATTGTGTATATATACTGTAGTACGTATGTACATACATGTGAGCAAGTTTGGTAGGGCTTGCCTGACATTAATAGCCCCTCTTACTATCTATCTTTCTCTATATTTTTCTCTGATATGTATGTATATGCACATACACTACTGTATCTACTGTTCGTAAATACTGCATCCGTATGTACTTACTTACTTACATATAGGTGTGTGTGATTTTATATGGTAGCCTTAAGTGGCGATGGCTTATACATGTCCAGGTATAGCCCTGTGCCCCTTATTATAACCACTTTTGGTTTGCTTTTTGTACATTCATTGTGTGCATGGGCTCTCTAAAAATATTAATATATGAAAATCTAACTCTTTTAGGAAAAGGATAGAGAAATGATCACATGTCAGGAGAAGCTACAAAAATTAAGAGACAATGAGAAACAGTTGAGAGTGGAAGACCACGAAATTAGAAAAGTTAAAGTTATAAAGTATATAGTTGTGCCACAAATATGTTGTTTGGTTTTCATTGGACTATACTTGCATACAATATCTTGTCACAGGATCAAATTACAGGTTTCATATGGAATGAAACCTATTTGAAACTCTTGGGAACTGCCAGGTTTCAAAAGACATGAAAGCATGATAAACTTGGAAAAGGATCTGGGAAAAACTTGAAACTTGTGAAATTAATCTCCTAGTGCATACTTGTCCACCCTTTGAAACCTGGCCGTTCAAGAAGTTTCAAATAGGTTTCATTCCATCTGAAACCTGTAATTTGATCCTGTGTGTCTTGTGCATTGTACTGACTCTTGTACGTATGTATGTACGTATGTATGTATGTATGTATGTATGTATGTACGTATGTATGTACGTATGTACATTTGGTTTTGTATAGAACACTTTCCTGCAGAAGAAACACAGAAAACGAGTGCTAGCTGGGAGCATTGAAGCCAATCGAGCCAAGTTAGTTTTTAATATGTACTCTGATGTGCACAATTTAAAATTCAATTATAGCCACCTCTGTGTGTATGTATACGTACTTTAATGTAGAATGTTATAAGTATACGTAAATTAGAAAATTGAAAGTTGAACATTTGGTGGTGATTGTGTTTTTAAAGGTTGTCTCAGTTACAAAATGGATCAATTGATTTAGAAGAAGAAAAAAGGTGTTGTAAAGCTGAAATGATTAAGATTAATAGGAAGCGCGTTGAACTTGTTCGGAATCTTTCAGGAATTATGTCAGTAAGTGTTTGTTAAATGGATGATAAAAGTAATTAAAATTGAATCGGGCGGAACCAAAGATCACTTGAGTCATTGGGCTCCTCAGGGGACATGACAAAGCTCTCTTCAGGTTTAGTTCCCCTACAGGCTCTTTTACAGAATAGGCATAGCATGTAGGAAAATGGTATCTTAGATTTTTCATGAGCGGGTAGGGATAATATCAAGAGTTCAATGATGATGAAATCAATGCATTAAGATTGGCTTAGGTCTCACAATTGCAAATTTGTTCTGTATACTCCAGGAGTTTGTAGCTCTGTGTGAAGACCTTGCGTTAGCTGTCACTAGACATTCCCATTCACAGCTACAAAAAGAGAATCTCAGCAGACAGTGTCAAGAGACTGAGGACAAATTGAAACAGATGGAAGTATGTGTTTACATGTCACTGCTGAAGCACTCATATATTCTTGTTTACTTCCATACATATAACATACGTATACATGCCTGTAGGTAGGTACGTACGTATGCATACATGATATACATAGATATTTCCAAAGATATACCGTAATTCGGGAGTTTTCGTTGTTAAAATATTTTCGTGGTTGGCTCAAACCACGAAAATTTATCACACGAAATATTTTTAACAACGAATAATAACACGTACAATCTACGTATATGTAAATGCAACACAGCTGAGCGCGGTCAAAATAGCTCTACTGCGATACCTGCAGCGCAAGGACGGTTTACGGGCTCAAAGGGCTCACTTTCATCCAAAGTACCAGCAGCAACAATCGTGGTAGCCCCCAGACCACGAAAGTATTTTAACACAAAAATTTTTCCCACGAAAATTACCGAACACGAAAATTTCCCAAACTACGGTATAGACATACATACACACACATGTACTTGCAAGCACTTGACAAAAACAGATGCAAGGTTTTGGGACTCACTGTGTATGTGTGTACATTAAATACATTATCAACTGTGATTTAGGCTACATGTAGAGAGCTTAAAGAGAGAGAAGAACGTTTGAAAGGCGAAGCCCATCGATTGCTCAAAGAGGCAGAGTCAAAAACTGGAGTGAAGGACCCAGCTTTGTTAAGCCAAGAGCTAAGAGAGGTGAATACATACATAAAACAGTAATTCTGGGTGTGGTTTGTGTTACTTACTACATGTCCTTAATATCTGAACTTTGCCCCCATTAAGTCTACATGCATTTAGACATCAGTTGGAAGACACTTGGGGGATGGGGACATTGCCCATCCCATTGCACTCTCTACTAGATCTTTAAAATGGTTACCAACATGAAGCTTCTTGAAATCAATGTGCACAAGCATATGTATACGTATATACAGTAGTTTGGCTTGCTAGACCCTCCCTAAACAAGTGCCCAGTGATAAATAGTGCCATATCGGACCAATTAGATGGGAGTACTCAGAATCTGAGTTAGAGATATTCATAGACTGTGAATAGCAAATTGATGTGTTAATTGATTACACAAATGTGTTATTTCTAGTGCTACTGGACAGTTCCTACACTTTGGCATTTCTGGCCCTTGTTAGGGTCTAGCAAGCCAAACTAATGTATACCGCTACATTGGTAAAGTCTCACGTACCTGCAATCTAGTTACATGGGACCACTCCATGTTACCTGTAATCTAGTTACAATGGGACCACTCCATGTTACCTGTAATCTAGTTACAATGGGATCACTCCATATTACCTGTAATCTAGTTACATGGGACCACTCCATGTTACTTGTAATCTAGTTACATGGGACCACTCCATGTTACCTGTAATCTAGTTACAATGGGACCACTCCATGTTACCTGTAATCTAGTTACAATGGGACCACTTCATGTTACCTGTAATCTAGTTACAATGGGACCACTCCATGTTACTTGTAATCTAGTTACAATGGGACCACTCCATGTTACCTGTAATCTAGTTACAATGGGACCACTCCATGTTACCTGTAATCTAGTTACAATGGGACCACTCCATGTTACCTGTAATCTAGTTACAATGGGACCACTCCATGTTACCTGTAATCTAGTTACAATGGGACCACTCCATGTTACCTGTAATCTAGTTACAATGGGACCACTCCATGTTACCTGTAATCTAGTTACAATGGGACCACTCCATGTTACCTGTAATCTAGTTACAATGGGACCACTCCATGTTACCTGTAATCTAGTTATAATCAGGACCTAATGATACAATTCTCTGGCTCCATATTTATCAGGTTGGGTGGAGCTAATGTTCTCTGTATCAGTACTGTGTGTAATTGCAAGCATATTTCTGCTGTAGAAATTTGATACTTTTCCATCCGACCTGACGGAGCTAGAGGATTTGATCCAAACTCTACAGGTGAAGGCTGATCTTTGTGCCGGTGGGGATCCACAGGTCAGTGACAAGTTTGTACGTATATGGTCGTAGCATACTCTGTACCTTAAGATCACCATAGCTCGTAGTGACAGGGATATATGTGTGTATGTTAGGTTTGGGTAGGCTTATGAGGGAATAGAACTATCTATTTGTAGTTCCCGTTAACGTTTATAGATTATTGAGCAATATAAGGATCGTGAGAAGATAATTGATAGACTTGCTAATCAGGTAATTTTGGAAATTTGTGTCAGATTATTTGTTTTATGGAGTACTTGTATACTACATACATACATACATGCTTCTATTCTTGATGTTTTTTCATGTCAAATGGATTACAAAAACAAATTTCTAATAAATTATATCTTAATAATGTTTTTTCATAGGGACTTACGTGTAGTGTATTAGGAGTAATCACAAGCAATCATTTGTAACTTTATATTTAATTTGAATTTTAGCAATCACAGGCAGGCTAAACATTTAGCCAATTATTACTTGATGTTAATTATTACAGTTATTGTATTGTGTAGAAAGTGGTTATTTAAGTAAAATATACTTGTGGAACTGTATTTTCCTCTTGTTTATTAACAGATTGTAGAAGAAAAGGCTATTTTAGAGGCTGAAAAGCAAAAGGTTGACGAAATCAAGCAGTCTTGGCTACAACCTCTTAAAGAACTTATTGGAGCTGTCAATGACAAGTTTAGCTTCTTTTTCAGTGAAATGGATTGTGCAGGAGAAGTTAACCTTCATGAAGATGACCAAGTGAGCTTCTAATGTAACCTGCAATTCAATGTATAAAATCATGCGTATGTATCTACACTACAACAGACATTTATTGCATAATAATCAAACACATTTACCACATACGTACCATTGTGGTACTGTCAAAGAGCTGTCTTCTCGGAGGCAACTGTTTTGATTACAGGTGCAGGGCAGATTGGGAGGTTGTCTAGAGGGTATTCCAGGGGAGAGAGTACTCGAGCAATAATGCATAAAATCTTGCATATCAAGGCAGTGTACCATCAAACAATGTTTGTTTCAAGCTTTTATTTGTACGATATCTGCTTCCTCATTTTCCTATTTTGTTTATGTCTATGTCTCAACTGAATGTTGTTTTAAATACAATTGTTGCTGAGTCTCAATAAATTAGAATACCTAAAGTAGCCATTTATATGTAGTTGCCCTTTGAAAAAATAGTTTCTAGTAGCAAGGTGAAAATGAACTGTTAAATGAAAATGCAGAGTTCTTCTATATATAATTCCTACATTGTTTTTGAGAAGGAAAGAAAATGACTTTTACCATCAAGATTATCGGTTATTTCACACTGTTACTTTTACTATTCATATCATTAGTAGGTAGGTATGTACTAGCACAGCTACATAGTCTAGCAGTTACTAGACACACTATCTAATTTTGGTAGTGTAAATATCACAACTGTCAGCTGAATAACACAAGGAACAGAAGGAATTCCTATTCTATTACAAAGCAAGCAATTGCTGGTAGTAAATGGGAGCCAATCACTGGTTGGCATTATTAATAGGACTTCTGCCATCCACCCCCACAATGAGACTTATTCACTTGACTTAATGGCTTTCCAGCTGAAATGTATTGATATGTATCACCTGATCATTAACAATCTTCCCCATGTTTTTGTGCCTAGGATTTTGGTCAATGTGGAATTGAAATAAGGGTAAAATTTCGAGGATCTGAATCTTTTCAGATTCTCACTTCTCATCGTCAAAGTGGTGGAGAGAGGAGTGTTTCCACCATGTTATACCTGCTGGCACTCCAGGATCTCACTAAGTGCCCATTTAGAGCTGTTGATGAAATAAATCAGGTAAGAGAATTTAGCAGGTGGGTATTTGGAACTTTTACTGGAGTGCAACTGTATAGTTATTTTATATTCATTCATGTGTGTTGGATGGAGACCAACAATCATTGGTCAAGTTGGACCCTCCCACAAGAAGTGGCAGGGTCAAAGGTCAATGATTGAATCACTACTGCTTAGTATAAATGAAGACTACTTAGGAAGGTTTATAATTAGTATAAAGAGGGTGGATTGCAAATGTTGTATTTGCTGTGATAATTGTAGCTCAATAGCAAAAACTGGTGGCGAAACTTCACACAAACTTCAAATTAGTATGGTTTTCCTATATGTATTATATATACATACGTACATACATACAGTACATACGTACATATGAATTATATTTATATATAGGGTATGGATCCAGTGAATGAAAGGAAAGTGTTCAACCTAATAGTGGAGTCAGTTAGTGGACGAAGTACAGCACAATATTTTCTATTCACACCTAAGGTACTGTATAATAGATAAGTCAGTCTACTATTATGATTGTGCTGAAGTATCAATGTTTGGTTTACTTTTATTCTCTCTGCTCATTCTATCATTTTAGCTTCTTCATACACTAAAGTTTAGTGCTCATGTGACTGTCCTCAGTATCATGAACGGTCCTGAACTTTGGCCGGACACCTCTCAGAACTTCAATTCTCTAATTGATTTGGTGCTTGGTAACCAGAATTGAATTGGTAAACAAGCCTGAAGTTCTACACTTGTTGGGTTAACTGTGTTGGAAGTAATATTATGTTTGTACTTCCCAACTCTTATTTCTTCTTAATGTATATTTTGCATATAATTTTACTGCTTGCAAAACGTGTCATGCAAGGAGAGCTGTTGATCAATAAGAACTGTTCTAAGTTGTTTGTAGTGCTACATATTACACACATTCATTATAATATTTCATCTATTATGTGTATATACAATGCAAGTTACAATATACATACTATAATGTAATTAAATAATTCATACAGCTCCTTCATATGTTCACAATATCATCAATTTAAAGAGATTTATATGCAAGTCTAATATTTGTATGTTATAATAAATTTTATCCAGAAAACAGAGGTCTATTTTAAAGTTCTGCTAAATGCAAATGTTAAAGTTGATTGGCAAAGAAACAAAAAAATTTTGTAGTCCTAAACTCAGTGGTAGTATAATCAAACTACACAATAGAGTTATGATATAAACATATATATAAGTACTGCACAGTCCATATCCATGTCTAGTTTTTCAGATATTGAATTTTATGTTTCTCACGGTCGGCCATTTTTCCTATTACACAATTTTCTGGTATACTTTGGTAAGGTGCATAGATTATATTTTCTTAAAAATTCATTCATACAAGTCTGAAAGTGCTGATCCCAAGCTTAGCTTCATATCTCCAATTTTACAGAATTACAGCACTAAATGTACATTTAATTATAAAGTATAATATATATAGATGAAAAAATTACATCTGCAGACATGCCACATATAGATTTACACATTTACAATATGGCTAGGCTGGCTTATGTGATGAAATCAGACCCTAAACTTATGCAATACTCGCTCCAGAATATAAATGAGTTATATTATAGCCCATAGACTCAGACTTCTGCCAGAATATAAATTGTACTCAGGCTTGGCTTTGACTTCATATTATATTCTGACTACTGTCAACCATAAGCAATAATATATATCAGTGTATAAATTGTAAATTATAATACATTATTATTGTACAATATTTGAGTTGCATTTACACACAAAAATTACAAAATAATAAAAACTTAAAGGTTGAGTAGAAAAATAGTTACATCCTAAGTTCTACCTGTTCTACCTGTTCTACGTTCGTTCAAGGCAGCTTGTAGTACTTCCATCTCATTGTGTGTAGTACATTTAACGTGCCAAGTTTCAGATGCATTTTGCACTATTAAAACCTTAGAGTCAGCCTCACGAGTCACACGTGCTCCGGAGAGGATGATGCTTGCAAGATACTTGCCTCCAGAGCTTTTGTAAACATGAAGCTGTGACATATCCAGTTCTATAAATCTCTTGGCCCACTTTTTCCTTCCTTTATCACTGACTTTACAGAGCTCATATGATCCTTCAATTTTTGCATTTCTTGGACGCTGCAATACCTTTGATGGTTTCATTGATTCCATTGTTGGCTGCATACATAGAACCAGAAATAAGTTATAAAGACACGTCTGTACCTTGCACGTAAACTAATCGACAAGAGCATACACTAACCAAGTCATTTGGTACAGTTTTCTGAGTTTGAACTGCTTTCAGAGAATTAATGACATCACGGTTGAGCTACAAAGAAAAGTATGTAAGTAGGTCACATTGAATTGGCTTAACCATATTATGGATTTAAAATAAGAAGCATATTTATATGCAGTGTATCTGCCCAGGCTTAATGGGGAGCAAACTTCAAAATTCATCTGGAATAATCCGGAATGAAATTGTTAATATTTATATGTATAATTTGGCACCCTTCTATCACCATAAACCAAATACCTATGTAACTAAATACTTTGCAAGTAGAGATAGAATCCCTTATGTAATTAGTATACTCCATTAATACATACAATCTGTCAGTCCTGCAATTTGCTACCAAAACCAACTGTGGTGGATAAAATGGGGTGCACTGTATATACCACTATATGTATACAACATATATAATGATACAGGAAGTGTTGCCTGTTTAACTAACTGTTTCCTTGTGTTGGTTTGAAACTGAAGACTAGATGTAAAAAGCAGAAAATAAACTTAAAAATTGAATATATACATCGATTAAGAAATGCCTTACTCGGTGACTTGATCCATTTTCAACTAATTGGGTCCCATCTGCTGTATCAAGTGTATCCACAAATGTACCAGATCTATTTGAAGCACCAATAAACACAGATGGATGCATACTAACCTATGGGATTTCCCCCTATACACCTATATATGGGGCCTCCTTGTTAATTTATAAATCTATGGGGATTTCCCCATATACTAACCTATGGGGTTTCCACATTGGGAAGAGTTCCTTTCTGACTTTTAGGAAATCTTTTATAAATTGACTCAAAACTGAGAAAAGTTCCTCAGAATCAGTTTCAATGGGTTCTCCAAACTTTTCCTAAAAATGACCAAACAATTAATAAAGTTCAGAATTGTACATCTATATGTTTGGACACCAACCAGAACTTGATAGTATGTTTGTTCCACTTCTCTACTCTGCTCAACGGTAGTAGACAACTCTTTTTTATACTTCTCCACAAAAGCCTATACAGTTTGTTGTACGTAGGTGTACAGCAATATAAAGAACAGCCATTTTCATACAGTATACATTACATATGTGTTACAGTGTCATATTCTTTGAATACAAACCTCAACAGTGGCAGAAAGTTTTCTCTTAAGGTCATTGGGGATGTTTGGCTGCGAAACCACAGCAGCTGCATTTCTTTGAATTTTTTCAAGCTCTTTGGCCAGTACTGAATTAAAATATCAACTGGGAAATCAACATCTACACAAAGTTTCTACATATTTCTATTTTACCAATGAACTACTTTAGTTTACCAAAAAAAATAATAATAATGTATTAAATGGTTATACTACCAGTACATACGTATATACTTACATATTGTACTGTACGTATACACATATTAATGTATAAAAACAAACATAATCATAAAGTTCCATTTCTGAACACACTCCAACATACGTACGTACCATCAAATTCAGCCACAATTCCTTTTATAGATACTAAAGAGTGGAAGAAAATGTTTTATTTTATTTCAGTGTTCATAAAAAGATGAGCTACGTATTTACGTACTCTCAGCTGAACAGGCACATGTCGAAAGTTCCTCAAAAAGAGATAGTAGCTGAGGGTCGTTCTTTTCAATCTGCAACATCACATAATGAAGTAATGTTTCATTTCTGCTCTTTCCCCTAACATCAATAACCTGTAAAAGAATAAAAAATGGATGGCATTTTAATACAATAAACAAATATTCACTTTACAAATAGATCAAATTACCTTTGGCAAAGAAAACAACTGGAATCCGTTCGCTTTTCCCCTCTGTGTCCCGGCATTCAGGTAGTTACCAGCTGCTAAAATGTACTCCAAAACTGAAACAAACATGGTACTCTCAAGGAGTTCCAGGCATGCTTGACTAGCCAGCTTCAGTGTCTTTCAGTGAGTAAGTAAACACACAATGATTTAACTTCTTACACATTAATACAATGAAGACTAGAAACCTACCGGCAATAAAGCTTCAAAATCTGATGGAAAGACTTGCATTGCCAACAGGATCTCCAAACGTCTTGGTAACAGAGGTATTTTTATCATCTACAAAGAAATGTAGGTTTTATTGAATGGAAGGTTATACATATACATATAATGATCAAAGTTATAAATAAAACCACAACTCTTATACCATGCTTATCATTGAGGAAATAATAACAGAACATAGCAGCACTCACTGCTTGGGAATATCAAACAGGAGGAGGTTCAAGCCATCAGTGATGCCACATGTATTGATAAGGATGGGTATCTATCTCAAGGATGGGTATGTACGTACCTCAACTATAAATTGATCGGCCTCGGAGAGATCTTTCACTTTTCCCTTATAAGTCTTAAAGAGCTCTCTTTCATCATCAGTAGGTTGAAACCTGGAGAACATTTAAAGGAACATATATATACTGTATACTATATACGTACTCAATGCCATGTATATATGTATGTATATATGTGTACATACGTACATACTGTACATGTAGAACTTTCATTCTGAAATAAAAAAATCATCCAGTACAATGTTCACTAAATATTGTTCTATTTTGTAACTGTAATATGCATTTTGTACCTTTTCAAGTTTAGAATCATTTCAACATCAAACGCTTCGTCTGAATTCTCGCTGAAATTATTTAAAAAACTAACTATGTTGGATGTTTCAAAATGACCAGCTCTCAAGAATATTCCTGCATTGAGTATTGTTATAAAATACACATACGTAGTACATACATACGTATATCACAAATTACATACTTAATAAATAGCCCCCGGTACTCACATACATAATATACAATATACGTACATACGTACATATATATATATATACAAATGTAAGTATATTATATACAAACATATACAACATACAGTAAAGCTGCATACTATACATTGCATATATAGCATAGAGTACATATATATAAAGCATACATATAGTATGTCATATATGTATACCCCCTTTAATGGGTATATGGTGCCTATATTCATCCTTACCAATATTTTTCGATCTTGTTGGATCAATTTTACTAGTAACTTGTCGGACAGCTAAACATTGGGAATGGCAGAACCCCTATAAGGTACAGTGACTAGAGATGGCAGGAGAATAACAACATACGCTGTTTAACATCAGCTGGAGCATCGTTGGATTTGAAAGTACTCTCCAAATGTTTGAGGTCAAGTTTCTGAGTAACATTGTTCATGTCTGCCCAAACAGTTTTTGGTAACTGTGGAAGATAAAGCATTTAAACACAATCATAGCACAGTCAGATTGGAGAGCTAACCACAAAGTTATTAATCTTCTTCCAGTGAAAAGGTTTTAACTTTGAATTCGGTTTCTTTGACCATCTAGCAGATAATTCTAACAGAAATAGTTACAACATGTTCAGTAAAATGCTTCATCTCTAATTCTGGGTGCACAACACACTTACTGTTAGCTAGACTTCCAGCTGTACCTCCATGTTGAGAATGCATACCAGGGGGTGGGGGAGGGAGCGGGACCCCTGGTGCACCAGGTAGAGGGGGAGGGGGAGGTACATCTGACGCACCAGGTAGAGGGGGAGGTACATCTGACGCACCAGGTAGAGGGGGAGGGGGAGGGGGAGGTACATCTGACGCACCAGGTAGAGGGGGAGGGGGAGGTACATCTGACGCACCAGGTAGTGGGGGAGGTACATCTGACACACCAGGTAGAGGGGGAGGTACATCTGACGCACCAGGTAGAGGGGGAGGGGGAGGTACATCTGACGCACCAGGTAGAGGGGGAGGGGGAGGTACATCTGACGCACCAGGTAGAGGGGGAGGTACATCTGACGCACCAGGTATAGGGGGAGGGGGAGGTACATCTGACGCACCAGGTAGAGGGGGAGGTACATCTGAAGCACCAGGTAGAGGGGGAGGGGGAGGTACATCTGAAGTACCAGGTAGAGGGGGAGGTACATCTGAAGTACCAGGTAAAGGGGGAGGGGGAGGTACATCTGAAGCACCAGGTAAAGGGGGAGGGGGAGGTACATCTGGTACAACATGTGTTGTCTGTGATACAAAAGATTCAGATGGCGATAGTGAGGATGATGCTTCAGTTTCTGTTGCAGGCGTATCTTCAGATGATAATCTATGTTGAGTTAAAGCATTAGCTAAGACGTTTCCTTCAATAGAAGGCTCTCGAACAGGTTCTGCTGTTATTAGCTCTGGTGGAGTAGAGAACTCACAAGAGTTAATAAGGTCTTCATTATCATTCTCTGTGGGAGGAGCTAAAAAGGGAGATGGTTCATGAGAAGAGCGGAGGGATCCTTCAGAAGGAGGCATACTCAGGTCAGGTGACATCTCACGCAGAGGAGTACTATTACTGTCAGTCTCTTCAGATGCCTCAGGTAAAGGCAAACCACGATCATCTAATCCTCCAGATGCTTCATGCAGAGAACAATGATCATCTGTTCCTGCAGGTACTTCACGCAGAGGAGAACCTTGATCATCTGTTCCTCCAGATGCTTCATGCAGAGGAGAACCCTGATCATCTGTTCCTCCAGATACTTCACGCAGAGGAGAACCACGATCATCAGTTCCTCCAGATGCTTCACGCAGAGGAGAACCACGATCATCTGTTCCTCCAGATGCTTCACGCAGAGGAGAACCACGATCATCTGTTCCTCCAGATGCTTCACATAGAGGAGAACCCTGATCATCAGTTCCTGCAGGTACTTCAGGCTGAGGAGAACCCTGATCATCAGTTCCTGCAGGTACTTCACGCTGAGGAGAACCCTGATCATCAGTTCCTGCAGGTAATTCATGCTGAGGAGAACCACGATCATCTGTTCCTCCAGATGCCTCAACACGGATAAGAATTTGATTTTCCTCGTTACCTCTACCTGCTGTTTCACCTTCCCCTGAAACTGTTGGCAGGTTTAGTTGACCACTGTTTTCACTGGACACATTTCCTTCAATTCCATTTTGAACAGGCAGTGAATCACTATTATGGTGAAATAAATAACATGCTAGCAAAAATACAAAAATCCAGGCAAAGAAACAGTTAAAAAGAAGCTGCATTAGGATGGATTTATAAGCTGGTCTGTACACAGTAGGAGCCATACCTGGTATTCTTAGTCTTCTCTTTACTTATTCTGTACTCTAATTCAGCAGCAATAACTTGTAGCCTGGAAAGCTGTCACACACATATGTATGATGCAAAATCATTTAGTTTCTATTGTTAATTCTAACTGTTAAACTATAATATGAACTTTAAGTGAACAAGTCACTGGAATGTTATATACCTGACCAACCAAGGGATCAGAGTCTAAGACTTGGCTGGGGGACTGAAAACTTATTAAAATGGCAACCAGTGATCGTCTCCCAGTCATCCAAAATGGAAAAAAATCACCAAAGAACCACAGAGAGCTGTTTCACCCTCATTTTGGATCAGCAGTGCGTTTCTATTCCATCATATTTGGATAACCGACTTCTCTTACTATGAGTGTTCAGTTTTAGCCTTCAACTTCACTTATTATGAAACCACAAGTGTTTTACTTGTGATGAATTAATAATTCGAAGGGAAATAATGTGTGCAAAGGCTATGATGGTAAGTGAAAACTATTAAACTATAGTAATTAAATTTATTTACCATGATATCGGTGCTAGACATTCCACTTCCGCTAACAAGCTCTGTTAACCTTTCAAGCTCCTTTAGAGAGAAGAAGTAGAGAAGTCTAGATAAACATATTCTTATGACTTGCATGTAGACTAACTTCCTGTAAAGAAAACTTACTTCCTGTAAAGAGAGCACTATGCCATTATCATTCTTGTTGCCTAACATCAGTGGAGGCAGGTCTATGTGTGGCTCCTCTTCTACTTCAGGCATTGGTTCAGGTTGAGGTTCAGGTGTAACTTCCTTTTTTGTGACCCCAAAAGACCAGGAACGTTTTAATGAAGCAATTTTGGATTCTTTGCTTTGTTTCCGTGATAAACTTCTTCCAATTTCAAGACTGGAAGATTCTACTTCAATAGTGCCATTGTTTTCATTGACTTGAGATGTATTACAATTCACCTCTTGTTCAGATTTTTTCTTTAAACTTTTACGAATCAAATTTCCAACTGCAGCAGCAGTTGATGGCTTTCGATCTTTCACTGCAAATATCCAACAGACACTCATACATATCATACTGTGTCTATCATTGGCACTACTGATGGTACCTACTAGTATAAGCCCTCTTGAATGATGCTTCTTGCGTCATCGCAAGCTCCAAAGCCTTAAAAACAAACAATAATTAAGAAGCAGTAAAACATGCACCTTAATGCTGTCCAAACAGGATAATGTAATAATATGTACGTACACTTATTGCTGTATGGATTATTATTGTAAACATTTCATGATAAAATAAACAGTAAAGCAAAGGTAATTTCTAGGTGGCACATATATATACGTAGTTGGGATATATTTGGGTTCTGAGTTATGAATACTGCAACAAATCGCTATTGACTAATTCCTTCAATTTTCAAAAACTGAAAGTGGTATCAATTTCAAATTTCAAATTTAAATTAAACACACTATTGCTTGAATACATGTGCAAAATAGCCAGTTCTAAAAGCAGCTGGAATAGGTAATAAACAATATGCTAAGCTCTCTATGGATCCCAAATAAGGAAACCTTATATTGTATTTACACGATAATATACAGACCTAAACATATACCACACAAGAGCTTACACGGTGACAAAATAACTATTTTACTACATAAAAAGCTGATCAGTTGAAGCTGATCTGATTTGTAACAAGCTGAGTTTTACTACAAAATTGGCATTCCATGTTCACTGACTGAAAATTCACCTTGTACCATTCATCCCTCTCTTGCTCGATATCAGGGGAAGACCTTTTTCCAGTAGTACTTGGACACGCCCTAAAACTATACATACATATGTAAATATAATAATAATAATAACACAAATCTATTAAAGTAATAGGTATCTATCTGTCTGTCTGTCTGTCTGTCTGTCTGTCTGTCTGTCTGTCTGTCTGTCTATCTAAGTACCTATCTATCTATCTATCTATCTATCTAGCTAGCTAGCTATCTACATATCTATCTGTATATTATGAAATGTAGATATAGTTAGTTACTGACTGTCTCCAATATAAATTTGATCTTTTTCATACATAAGTACATACGTACTTGTAACTTCTTCCATTGATCAAATTTGTGACAGAGAATCCATTAAAATCTACTTTACGAAACGAGACACATTTCTCTACTAAATCAATCACATTTTGTGGGACCTGTAGCACAAGAGAAGTACTTGAACTATTTCACCTCTTACAGCAAACACAGTCAACTTACTTCCCTCTCATCTGGTTTAGCATAGTACAGCTCTCCTTTGAGAACTCTGACATAACGTTTGGGCCAGGACAAGAAGGCTGCATTGTGACCTTTCTTCTCAAGGTATCCTTCCTTCAGCACGTTGACATCAACCTTGGATGGGGCAACCATGCTAGCTGCTAGATCAGCATCGCTCACTTCTGAAATAGAAACAGAACAAATCATTTTCAAAATACATAAACACTTAGTACATACATATAGTACACAGACAAAAACAGAATCTCTCTGTGACTGACAAGCCAATTTAGTCAGTTTATGGATGGTCCATCAATTAATATTACAACATATGAAAAAGTAGCAAATTTGTAGTAGAAACGGACTATGGACCATTACTAATATCATTAGGCAGATACCAAGTATACCACATAGACATGGTAGGTTACACTACAATAACCACTGCATAACAAGGATTGTTGACCAGCTAATGAAAACCAATAAGGGAAATGGACATTAGATTGTACGTACATATACACAGGAAAGTAACACTGTTGTGACAGTTGTAGCGCAGTGGTGGAGCACTAAAGTAGAAAGCCAGTGGTTCTATGTACATTTCCAGCCACTACTTCTTTAAATGTATTTATAACTTTTAATATTTAATGATTGCTAATATAACTAAATACAAAACAATAGATATGTACATATCAAATGATACAAACGTAATTATGAAAAACAAAGTTAATAGCATTATGTAATAATCTTACTATCATATTCCCCTTCAATGACTTCATCGTTGTAGCATACAATATTCTTCAAGAGACGAACAATCTACAAGGAAAATAAGAATATTCACATTTTGATTCACTGGAATATTCACTATAAATGTACAACTTGTGACTTTTGGTTAAACTGTGTATAAAGATATAAATGTTTCAAATTCACCTGAGATTTGTCATTCATGTCAGCTTCAAATTCAAAGTTTGTTTTTCCACCGTCATACTGTATAGACACTCTATTGTCCTCCTGCAAGGAGCGTGACACTACACCTGACCACAGAACATTCCATACAATAAGTTAACCACACACCTCAATTTCATACGCATAGATTTCTGAAAATGTACAAAGCTTGTTTGTTCTTGCCTGCTGAATGGTCTTGATCGCTTTCAACTCAAAGTCAAACTAAATGTGTACAAATTCAAGTTGGCAACACATCTATTAGCTCCTTATCTATGAAGTACTAAAGTACAGTACATATTCTTGGCACAGAGTATGGCAATGTGTCCATGTACGTATATCAATGCTCAGAAGTCCATTATCATTCAAAGGTTCACTTTAAAAGTCATCTGGATGAGCAAAAAACATATCTTCTGACCAAAGTATTCTTTGAAAATCCGAGAAGTAAAAATCTTTAGTACTAAATTGCTTAGCTACTGGTACGATTTTTAACCTGTGCACTACCTACGTAAGTACGTACATGCTCAAAGCATGTTAAAGACACACACACACACACACACACACACACACAGACTGAGAGAGAGACCGAGTACTGTAAAACTAAGGGTAGGTCACATGACCAATACTGAGGGTAGGTCACATGACCAATACTGAGGGTAGGTCACATGACCAATACTGAGGGTAGGTCACCTACGTAACTATAAGCACTTAATTCTTAGCTCAATATCTTGGAATGATATCACCTTCATTTACTGTGCCAACAACACCACTCAATTAAGACAATATAATAGCATAGTATATACATTCCTTACAGTGTACTTTCAAAGTCTTGAGATGTGTAAACTTATATATGTATTCCATTAAAAGAATTAAAAGGAATACTTAAGTAAATTGTATTAGCTCTAAAGATTGAAAATACCTACATAATTAGCAGCTACAGGTCAAGTATAAACAAACTGAAAAACAACCTATATTTTCTGCCTAATATGAGAGGATATATAGTATGTATATACGTATAATAGAGTACATGTAAAGTTAGTAGGGTGATTTTCGGTCAATTCCAATATAATATTATCATTATAATAAGCTTTGATGGATCTGCTACCTCTAATACACATGATTGCTGTTATAAGTTCGACTCAGTTAGAAGAAATCCTTATTCTATTATGATAGGATATAGCATGTATATATAATATCTGTATGCATTTTCATATACAGTACGTACTTATGCATTTTCATTGGTTCTGTAAGGCAACCACTTACTTGTAGGATGAGTCGATGGGAAGTCAGTTTCCCTTGTGCACATAGGTAAATGTGAAAGTTGTGCAAAACAGTTGACACGCTCCTCTCCCGATACAGCCCCTGGTCTTCGGCCATTTTGAGAGCTTCATTGATATCTAGCTCACCCGACTACATAAGAACAAGTTTAACTTGTAAGTTAAATTTAGAGTAAGTATTCAGTCATGATAAACATTTGAGGAAAGAGACATTGTAAACACATTCAACAGTTTATTGAAACATCTAATGCAGTAATTGAAGCCAGTAGAGCATATCTGCAGACAATAAAGTGCTACATAACATGACATAGAAGTCAGTGATATAATGCGCTCTGGGATTAACACACAGGAAATGTTCTCATCAGTGGTTGTCTTGATGAACATTTTATTGGTTTTTGATTACATATTATGCAATCAAAGTGATAGTCAAACCACAAGTAATCATTCTCAAACAACATGAAGAGAAAACAGGAAGAAATTGCTGGGAATCAAACTCAGTAAGTTGTTTATGACATTCCTGTTCTTTCTTATGCTAACCACAAAGTAATTAGTCTCTATTGGCACCAATACTTAGTGGTGATGCTTACTATCAGAATTAGTTACCTGATAATTAACAACTATGTATCACCTCTATAGTGAATGCCTCTATAGTAAAACACCTCTGTGAATATTACTATAGTGTATTGACACTTAATCTCTTATCTTATACTTGGGAGATAGTCAAACAAGCCAGCCTTTATCTCTGAGGAATAGAATCCTAACATACTACTCTTACTATACTACACACGAAACAAATATCAGGATGTCAAGGATTCACAGAAGATCAAGATAAAGAAAAGATAAAGACTCCCAGGATCACTGATGAAGGGTGGAATTCCCAGAAACGGCTGTCTGACCAAGTGGAGAAGAAGATGAAAGAAGGGAAAAGAAGGAAGAAAAGACTCCTGTATCCTCATCCAAAAGCTCTCTTCAGGTTTAGTTCCCCTATAGGCTCTTTTACAGAATAGGCATATAGCATGTAGGAAAATGGTATCTTAGATTTTTCATCAGAGTAATGTAGTTTGAAGAATGAACATACACTTGTGGTTACGTATGTTATCACTATACATTAAGTTATACATATATTATCATGAGTCATACATTGGAGAGATGGTAATAGCACATAGTGAGAGGTACATAAATATGAATGATGCACAATTTCTTGAATACGAGCATCAATAGCAACAGTTCAGAAAAGGCAAAATAACACAATTAAATATGTTGCAAGTGAAATTGTTTGTTCTCAATGTGCCTAAATATTTCCCAAGTCAAAATTAATGATTAATGATACTCAAAGCTTTAAGATGTTATAGTTCCTTATATTTCACTGTAACCAATATCACACAACTAAAGGCCACATACATGTAATATACACTCCACCCCTAGGCTTTTCTTGCACTTTCGCGGTATAGGAGTTTACTGAGTTATCAGTGGGATATCGCATTGTATAATTATAATAAGAGGCCAAAGTGTCTCTTATTATAGTTATACAACAGTTGTGGAATATAATATGTTTTGGTTGCCCCAGCAACGGAGTGTATGTATTAGAAATGCTACAGATGTAGGGGTACGTATATCCACTTAAAATACATTAATACCACATTTGTTGCGGATAGCTCCAGCTGTACATTACATTACTATTATCTACATGTTTACATTCAAACACTTAGCACAAGACCCACCCTGACTTTCTTCATTATGTCAATTCTTCTTTGTTCTTCTTGATTTTTAAACTACACAGGTTCAGTACAAAGGCATGAAAGGTCCTCCGACACGTGACAGTCACGTGTTGGGTGTACTAAGGCGACTCACTATAGCATTGCCCCCGACCGGACCAGTAATGTGTCCGACCCAGTGAGAAGTGCCACCGCCAGAACTCATCTCGATCTCTTCCGTTCACCGACTAATGAAATAAAATAGAGCACTATTAATATGAAGCTAACATAAAATAGGCTGTGCAGTGACTTTGTTACCAAGTAACAATGACAGACATGGTATGGGGGGTCTTTACGAAGAATTTATGCTGCTGTCTCACACAAAAGCTCTCTTCAGGTTTAGTTCCTCTATAGGCTCTTTTACAGAATAGGCATATAAAGGAAAACGGTATCTTAGATTTTTCATTCAGTGACTGCCTATTATGTCCTAACGTGAACTAGCGATAGAGCGGGCGATTTTGCTACAGAAACCCAAGTGATTTAGCAATAGAATAATTCAAAAGTCGAGTGGCAGATATTGTAGTCAATAGCAAAGTTTAATCCCATTGAATGAAACTACATAAAAATCTATTCAGTTGGTAACGAATGAACCATAGACACAGTTCTATTTTAAGATAGCTAGCGTACACTGTACAATTATCACAGACCGATAATTTCTGGTTGTAGAGTGTATTAGTGTAAGACAATTTATGAAGGAGCTAACTCAATTATGCTGTCTACGGTGTCTCTGATATGACTAGTCTTCGGAAACGAAAGAACGAAAGGGTACGTCAACTGGGATAAGAGTCTTCTCCTCAAGATTAGCAGCAATCTGCAGTAAATACCTGTAAACTCACCTCAGGCGATCTCGATCGATGGATGTAGTGGTATATTAGCAACCATTTCTTGATATGGTATCACTTCCTGTTTCCTGCACTTATCTATCATAATCACCTTTGGACGTTCACACCACAGACTAACCATATATCATAACCATATATATGGTTAGTCTATGTTCACACGCACACGCGGATGGATGAGCTGTTTCGTTAATGTAATAATGTAATTCCTTTCTGTCCATAATAATACGTATTCTTGGTTATTATTATGATAATAAACAAATATAGTTATACAGTGCATCTGATTGAATAAAGAGGTCAAGATAATGTTTTGAACACCTGATCATGATCATCTTATATAGCTATATAGTTGAAATCAAAATTGGAGGAATATTTACAAGACAGGCACATATCACCTATATATACGTACTATATATACATACAGGCTTCATCAGGTATCTTATAGCCATAAATGCATCTAATCCGATTGACATGTTCTAAATCAACTACATATGTAATATATTTCTCTTATTATGTCGTAATAATTCCATATACGTACTTCTACCTGCACTTATTTGAACTCCACTGGTCATGGCACAGGTCATCTGTGATCAAACATGACATCCAACAATATGTATCTCTTTATCATATAAGCACACTTCGCTATTCAATTGCATATAAAAACAAAAATGCATTTAATGGCATATCTTCTCTCTCCTACAGCATATAAGGAGACCCTTAACAATCATACAGTTTCCAGAAAGGATCGTAAGGAGTTTTTTGGTTCAGAGTGACACAGTCTCCTTTCCTGATCACTGACAGCCAACTTCAGTGCATTCAACTGTCTCTTCCTCCCAGTTGACAGGGCAAGAGACCTTCTCTCCTGCTTCTTTGGAGTATCCATTTTGTGCTTGGATTTTGGTTTGTTCTGTAAATCAAATGAATGCGTCTTTTTACAAAAGTGGCAGATTGCAACCTGGATAACAGAACAACGTTATAACACACAATATTAGAGTAATCAACATAAATAGATGATAGGGTTTTCTTCTAACGGTGCTAAACTTATCTTTGAGATGGTTCAAACATCCAATTCAAAGAAACAAACTATGTCACAAGACATACTAAAGACTAAAGATGAACCATCTTAAAGATAAAAATGCTAGGTAAATCCAGATCTAAAAACATGCAATTTTAATATCAACCCATACAGATGGGTTCTAAAGAAAGCAATACATGGTCCAGTATAGGAAGGAAGATAAGCTTCACTGTACAAGTGCTCTCGTCCAAAGCTCTAGAGCAAAAACAATCATTGGAAAGTTTTACGCCAAACCAGCCAAGTGACCGAAGTCTAATCTTGGCTAGGGGGCCGAAGTCCTATTAAATTGGCAACCAGTGATTGCCTCCCAGTCATCCAAGATGGAAAAAGTCATCAAAGAACCACAGACAGCTGTTTCGCCCTCATTTGGGCTCACCAGTGTGCTACACTTCAATGATGGTGAGTTGGATGACTGTCTTCACTTTTTAATCAACTACAAGGGAAACACTTATGGTTTCATAATAAGCGAAGATGGAGACTGCAGTCTAAGCAAGACTGAGCACACACAATGAAAACGTTTTGCTTATCATAATATCCTTTGCACGGCTCAGTGCAATTACTCCCATTTAATTCAAAGCTCCAAGGGACTTACTTAAGTCATGATTGTGTTTTAGATGATTAGATATATATAGGTCATATATTTAAAGGTTCAGGAATGTGATGTTTTCAAATTATTAACTTTACACTGTGTTTTAAACATACGTACATTACACTTGATCTTAAAATTTACAACAAAGTATTCGAAATAGTAAGCCATCACATATAGTTATATTTGAGGCTAGAAATTGGCTAAATAATTGAAACTACACTAGTATTCAAGTGCACTTACAATGTGTTTACTAGTACAGGATTTCTGTCCTTTGTGTTTTCTCTTAACTCTAATTGATAGGAATTTCCAAGTACGTAATGAGCCACAAAAATGGCAGAATTGAAGAGCAACATGTTCTGGTGGAGCTACACAGAGAAAGGAGAGACGCACACTATACACTATACACTGTATACATGAGTGACAACTGGAATATGAAACTATGCTATTTGATTTATTCAATATGAACATCTACAGAGGCATTTTTGGGAATCAAATTTGTAACACTTACCAACTTTTATTTCTTTGTATTGCCTCAGCAAATTTAGCCTAAAGAAAATGTATAAATAGAATATATATATACATGTACATATAACTGAATAAACAAACAAATTATATACAATTGACACTTCTGAAGAAGCTACATACATAGCTACCTAAACTATAAAGTCCCTAGACAAGATGGTGATAATACTCTGTTAAAGTACATCAGACATGTGCCATGTGGTACAGAATTTTGGATACAATGACATTTTAGACATTTGTTCTCATTAATCAGATATATCTACTTATCATAATACAAATACAGTGGCAACTGGTTAACACGAATATAATTTACACAAATTATCACTTTACATGAAGTACACTAGAAAAACACAGTCCCTATAATACAAAAAGTATTAAAAATAAATAATATGCTTTTCTTATTAATATATATTTCCTTATTTATTTATGTTTGTATTAATCAGGACACCCAGGTAGACCAACAACTTCAGCTGATGGGTCCTCCTGTTGAAATATCATTATTATCTATCTTCTAAAACTTGCAACTGAATCTGAAGGGATGGCCCAAGTAGAAGTTACAGTATTAAGACATTTTACCGATTCTCAGAAATTACTATCATTGAGTTTGATTGGAACTCAAGGCGCTTGGGCTTTCTGATAATAAAATTCTTAGACATTCTACGCAATAATTTAAAAGCTTTCTAACTCGAAGTAAAGTTTCTGTACACATGCATGACCACCCTTTAAATGGAAGTTGCGGGTGAATAGTCAGTGCAATTATCTTAAATACTTTCTGTAAGGCGTTTTTAATTTCCCATTGTATTGGCTCTCTCGGTTAAGATTACTGAATGATAAGAAAGAAACTGCGAAGAAATATAACATAATGTAAAACCTAATTTAGATAGAAACTCGGAGTATAAGTGTTCTGATTTTAGGCCGAACATTATCCATCAAATTATATATGTTAATGATTAATTCAGCCCCAAAACTTACACGAGTAACCTTGATATGGAGCGCGGTCCTATTCGAGCAGCTGACATCAAGAAATCTATAAGTCGAGCTTCCTCACTATCACACTCTGCCGACTCTCCCTCAGCCATTTTTATGAGTATATTGCGCAATCATAACGCATAAAGGAAATTAATATACTATCGTTGCGATAATGATTAGGTGATACTCTCCTGTTGGTGCGGTGTTCCTTGCTCGACATGGCTTTCGGCTACTCCCCCCCTTTGTCACCCATTTGCCTTTGGTATCATAGTATGATGCCTAGGGCTTTGGCGGTCCGGTCCAACGTCGGAAGTACCCCGTTGAAGGGTTTTGCTTAGGGGCATGCAACGCTTCCTTCCTTGGACCGTGTCACATGGTCACAGACCATGGAGAAATAGAATGAGGGGTTTCACCTACTTGCAAATTACTAGACAAAATAAACGCAACTCACATAGCCCTTGCCCTTACCCCTATTCTGTTCTCCCTGAAATACTTCCAGCTTGACTAGTATGAAGCTACAAAAGCTACTTACCAGCCCCACAAGATGCCTTATGCATGCACAAATTCACCAACTAACACTATACCAGTCGTAAATCATAGTAAAGAGGGTGGGAACATTTAACTAATAGGATGGGCATAAATTTAGCTCGAGCTCTCTTAGTTGTTGCCTTCGTTATGATAGTAACCTATAGTAACTACCTAACCAATCTTGCGGGTTTCTCCCGGATTGCAGCCGTGATTCTCCACTCGTACATTAACTCCGTTTACATCCGTAAACTCCATTTTATGTAGGGCGTGTACCTTCAAGAAGCGAATCAAGAAAGTTCAATTACCTTCAATATGGTAGGAGTTACATTATTATGTTGTTCGCTTGAAATATACCATATACTCAAAAAGGACGAATTTGTATTTTAAAAGTGCAGTCTAGAGCTATCATCTTTTCTATAGTAATAATTTTATTTTTCTTTCTCTTTCTATTATTATTCATGTGTATATGTAATAATAATGATATGTAGACCATTAAATTGTATACAGAAATGTAACACTTTATTGTCAAGAACATTGTTTGTATTGACTGAGTTGTTTTCTTGTATCTTTCACTATCTCCTCAACTAATTCAACAAACGAATATTATGGATTAACAGCAAGTGAGTATCTGCTTAATGTAGTAGTGTGCATCCATTTTGTTCCTGTGTGTGTTCCAAGTGAAGTATAGAATGATAATGACATGTAGACCATTAAATTGTATACAGAAATATAACACTTTATTGTCATGAACATTGTTTGTATTGACTGAGTTGTTTTCTTGTATCTTTCACTATCTCCCCAACTACGTAATTCAACAAACGAATGTTATGAATTAACAGGGAGTGAGTATCTGCTTAATGTAGTAGTGTGCCTCCATGTTGTTCCTTTGTGTGTTCCAAGTGAAGTGTAGAGTGTAGAATGATAATGACATGTAGACCATTAAATTGTATACAGAAATGTAACACTTTATTGTCATAAACATTTTTTGTATTGACTGAGTTGTTTTCTTGTATCTTTCACTATCTCCTCAACTAATTCAACAAACGAATATTATGGATTAACAGCAAGTGAGTATCTGCTTAATGTAGTAGTGTGCATCCATTTTGTTCCTGTGTGTGTTCCAAGTGAAGTGTAGAATGATAATGACATGTAGACCATTAAATTGTATACAGAAATGTAACACTTTATTGTCATGAACATTGTTTGTATTGACTGAGTTGTTTTCTTGTATCTTTCACTATCTCCCCAACTACGTAATTCAACAAACGAATGTTATGAATTAACAGGGAGTGAGTATCTGCTTAATGTAGTAGTGTGCATCCATGTTGTTCCTGTGTATGTTCCAAGTGAAATATAGAATGATAATGACATGTAGACCATTAAATTGTATACAGAAATGTAACACTTTATTGTCCTGAACATTGTTTGTATTGACTGAGTTGTTTTCTTGTATCTTTCACTATCTCCTCAACTAATTCAACAAACGAATATTATGGATTAACAGCAAGTGAGTATCTGCTTAATGTAGTAGCATGCAACCATTTTGTTCCTGTGTGTGTTCCAAGTGAAGTATAGAATGATAATGACATGTAGACCATTAACCCTTTATCGTGGATGAGCCACTATAGTGGCTCGCGTGTGACCGCAGCTGGTGTGGAAAAGATGTAGCTATTGCACAACCGTCATGGTGGACAAGCCACTATAGTGGCTCGTCTCATAGAACATATTTACGAATGAATGTGAACTTTCTTAGCATAATTCTTACCTTTTCCGTTAACTACACTTAATATTGAACACAATAATAAGTCTGCACTGATAAAATCGGGCATTTTACGATGGTGTTTACTCGCCGAATATGATTATTAAAACATCTGGTATAACCCTACAAAATATTGTCATGTCTATTGTTTATAAAGTCTGTCATTAGTACCTTTAAGATGGTCCGAAGATTTAGAGCCGAAAATATACCAGTGGGTGAGCCCGACTGGGACAATTCTGACGCTAGCTCTGATGAAGACGACTACTCAGAATAGATTCCCTCAGAAGACCCGCACCAGCAAGCAGAGGAGTCGGACGAAGATTCTGACAACTCGTACGATACAAATAACGAACCCACGAGCATCTCCACCAGTGACAACACAACCGAATCTACATGTAATTCACTTGTAGATATTACTACGTACGTATATTATCGTAAAACTGCCGCATAACACCGTATAGTCTCCTTGTACGTAAAGTTTTATATGTGTTATAACTTCGTTGTAATATACCGCATGGCTGTATTACTGCAACTTTATATACTACTCACTATGTGTTACCTAGGAATTATTTTAAATAAAATCGGCTAAAGTAATCGAATCGTCTACGACCACCAGTCGAGCCACTTTAGTGGCTTATCCACGATAAGGCATTATTGCGCAAGGACATTTTTCCACAATAAAGGGTTAAATTGTATACAGAAATGTAACACTTTATTGTCATGAACAATGTTTGTATTGACTGAGTTGTTTTCTTGTATCTTTCACTATCTCCTCAACTAATTCAACAAATGAATATTATGGATTAACAGAACGTGAGTATCTGCTTAATGTAGTAGCATGCAACCATTTTGTTCCTGTGTGTGTTCCAAGTGAAATATAGAATGATAATGACATGTAGACCATTAAATTGTATACAGAAATGTAACACTTTATTGTCCTGAACATTGTTTGTATTGACTGAGTTGTTTTCTTGTATCTTTCACTATCTCCTCAACTAATTCAACAAACGAATATTATGGATTAACAGCAAGTGAGTATCTGCTTAATGTAGTAGCATGCAACCATTTTGTTCCTGTGTGTGTTCCAAGTGAAGTATAGAATGATAATGACATGTAGACCATTAACCCTTTATCGTGGATGAGCCACTATAGTGGCTCGCGTGTGACCGCAGCTGGTGTGGAAAAGATGTAACTATTGCACAACCGTCATGGTGGACAAGCCACTATAGTGGCTCGTCTCATTGAACATATTTACGAACGAATGTGAACTTTCTTAGCATAATTCTTACCTTTTCCGTTAACTACACTTAATATTGAACACAATAATAAGTCTGCACTGATAAAATCGGGCATTTTACGATGGTGTTTACTCGCCGAATATGATTATTAAAACATCTGGTATAACCCTTCAAAATATCGTCATGTCTATTGTTTATAAAGTCTGTCATTAGTACCTTTAACCCTTTATGCGTGAGATAATTACATGGGCGTAATAATCACCAGAAGCGATATTTAATTGTCACGAGGACACCATGAGGCAGGAATTAAAATTCGTCACCTCGATAGGAATGTGGCAACTCTTTATGACGGTAAAACTTTGATGCCAATTTTTAGCCATATTTTGTTGCTCTATTGGCTTCTAAGATGCTCTAATTTTCGAGATATTACCTCTTTTAGTGAAGAAAGTAAGCACGGCTATGTTTTCTAAGTTCCTTCGGATAAGAAGCTTTCTCTGACTATCTACGGAAGCAAATTCGGTCAGGAAGAGCCCTGGTTATCCTTTTGTAACGGTATATCTTTATGTAGTCTTTTCAAAGCCCTAGAACATTGGAGAAGCGTCGTAGCCTCAAACAAATTGTTTACCAAACCGTCAAGTGAAGCGTGGCAAGCAGAATAAGGCGCACAAATAAACCACCGTCTTTAGTCTTTGTATCGCCAACGTTTCGGCTGCAGCAGTGTTATGTAGCTCTGTAAATCTTACTACAAAACGTCCATAGTATCTTTGACGCAAATATGCGGCACTCGCTATTGAAGATACCTAATTAATTGACGCAAATATGCGTCACTCGCGCATAAAGGGTTAAGATGGTCCGAAGATTTAGAGCCGAAAATATACCAGTGGGTGAGCCCGACTGGGACAATTCTGACGCTAGCTCCGATGAAGACGACTACTCAGAATAGATTCCCTCAGAAGACCCGCACCAGCAAGCAGAGGAGTCGGACGAAGATTCTGACAACTCGTACGATACAAATAACGAACCCACGAGCATCTCCACCAGTGACAACACAACCGAATCTACATGTAATTCACTTGTAGATATTACTACGTACGTATATTATCGTAAAACTGCCGCATAACACCGTATAGTCTCCTTGTACGTAAAGTTTTATATGTGTTATAACTTCGTTGTAATATACCGCATGGCTGTATTACTGCAAATTTATATACTACTCACTATGTGTTACCTATAGGAATTTATTTTAAATAAAATCGGCTAAAGTAATCGAATCGTCTACGACCACCAGTCGAGCCACTTTAGTGGCTTATCCACGATAAGGAATTATTGCGCAAGGACATTTTTCCACAATAAAGGGTTAAATTGTATACAGAAATGTAACACTTTATTGTCATGAACAATGTTTGTATTGACTGAGTTGTTTTCTTGTATCTTTCACTATCTCCTCAACTAATTCAACAAATGAATATTATGGATTAACAGGATGTGAGTATCTGCTTAATGTTGTAGTGTGCATCCATTTTGTTCCTGTGTGTGTTCCAAGTGAAGTGTAGAATGATAATGACATGTAGACCATTAAATTGTATACAGAAATGTAACACTTTATTGTCATGAACTTTTTTGTATTGACTGAGTTGTTTTCTTGTATCTTTCACTATCTCCTCAACTAATTCAACAAATGAATATTATGGATAAACAGGATGTGAGTATCTGCTTAATGTAGTAGTGTGCATCCATTTTGTTCCTGTGTGTGTTCCAAGTGAAGTGTAGAATGATAATGACATGTAGACCATTAAATTTTATACAGAAATGTAACACTTTATTGTCATGAACTTTTTTGTATTGACTGAGTTGTTTTCTTGTATCTTTCACTATCTCCTCAACTAATTCAACAAATGAATATTATGGATTAACAGATTGTGAGTATCTGCTTAATGTAGTAGTGTGCATCCATTTTGTTCCTGTGTGTGTTCCAAGTGAAGTGTATAATGATAATGACATGTAGACCATTAAATTATATATACAGAAATGTAACACTATATTGTCATGAACATTGTTTGTATTGACTGAGTTGTTTTTTTGTATCTTTCACTATCTCCTAAACTAATTCAACAAATGAATATTATGGATTAACAGAATGTGAGTAATAATAATAAAGTAGCATGCATCCATTTTGTTCCTGTGTGTGTTCAAGTGAAGTGTATAATGATAATGACATGTAGACTATTAAATTGTATACAGAAATGTAACACTTTATTGTCATGAACATTGTTTGTATTGACTGAGTTGTTTTCTTGTATCTTTTCTATCTCCTCAACTAATTTAACAAATGAATATTATGGATTAACAGATTGTGAGTATCTGCTTAATGTAGTAGTGTGCATCCATTTTGTTCCTGTGTGTATTCCAAGTGAAGTATAGAATGATAATGACATGTAGACCATTAAATTGTATACAGAAATGTAACACTTTATTGTCATGAACATTGTTTGTATTGACTGAGTTGTTTTCTTGTATCTTTCACTATCTCCTCAACTAATTCAACAAATGAATATTATGGATTAACAGGCAGTGAGTATCTGCTTAATGTAGTAGCGTGCATCCACTTTGTTCCTGTGTGTGTTCCAAATGAAGTGTAGAATGATAATGACATGTAGACCATTAAATTTTATACAGAAATGTAACACTATATTGTCATGAACATTTTTTGTATTGACTGAGTTGTTTTCTTGTATCTTTCACTATCTCCTCAACTAAATCAACAAATGAATATTATGGATTAACAGCTAGTGAGTATCTGGTTAATGTAGTAGTGTGCATCCATTTTGTTCCTGTGTGCGTTCCAAGTGAAGTATAGAATGATTATGACATGTAGACCATTAAATTGTATACAGAAATGTAACACTTTATTGTCATGAACTTTTTTGTATTGACTGAGTTGTTTTCTTGTATCTTTCACTATCTCCTCAACTAATTCAACAAATGAATATTATGGATTAACAGAGAGTGAGTATCTGCTTAATGTAGTAGTGTACATCCATTTTGTTCCTGTGTGTGTTCCAAGTGAAGTGTAGAATGATAATGACATGTAGACCATTAAATTGTATACAGAAATGTAACACTTTATTGTCATGAACATTGTTTGTATTGATTGAGTTGTTTTCTTGTATCTTTCACTATATCCTCAACTAATTCAACAAACGAATATTATGGATTAACAGGAAGTGAGTATCTACTTAATGTAGTAGCATTCATCCATTTTGTTCCTGTGTGTGTTCCAAGTGAAGTATAGGATGATAATGACATGTTAACCTTTAAATTGTATACAGAAATGTAACACTTTATTGTTATGAACATTTTTTGTATATACTGAGTTGTTTTCTTGTATCTTTCACTATCTCCTCAACTAATTCAACAAATGAATATTATGGATTAACAGCTAGTGAGTATCTGCTTAATGTAGTAGTGTGCATCCATTTTGTTCCTGTGTGTGTTCCAAGTGAAGTGTAGAATGATAATGACATGTAGACCATTAAATTGTATACAGATATGTAAGACTTTATTGTCATGAACATTGTGTGTATTGACTGAGTTGTTTTCTTGTATCTTTCACTATCTCCTCAACTAATTCAACAAATGAATATTATGGATTAACAGAAAGTGAGTATCTGCTTAATGTAGTAGTGTGCATCCATGTTGTTCCTGTGTGTGTTCCAAGTGAAGTATAGAATGATAATGACATGTAGACCATTAAATTGTATACAGATATGTAACACTTTATTGTCATGAACATTGTTTGTATTGACTGAGTTGTTTTCTTGTATCTTTCACTATCTCCTCAACTAATTCAACAAATGAATATTATGGATTAACAGGAAGTGAGTATCTGCTTAATGTAGTAGTGTGCATCCATTTTGTTCCTGTGTGTGTTCCAAGTGAAGTGTATAATGATAATGACATGTAGACCATTAAATTTTATACAGAAATGTAACACTTTATTGTCATGAACATTGTTTGTATTGACTAAGTTGTTTTCTTGTATCTTTCACTATCTCCTCAACTAATTCAACAAACAAATATTATGGATTAACAGAGAGTGAGTATCTGCTTAATGTAGTAGTGTGCATCCATTTTGTTCCTGTGTGTGTTCCAAGTGAAGTATAGAATGATAATGACATGTAGACCATTAAATTGTATACACAAATGTACGGTACAAATTATAAAAAAGTTAACGGTCAACGCCTGCTCGCAACCCGTAAGTGCGCCGATATTAACCCGTACGTGTTAGACAGAACGCTCGTATACATCCTTTGTAGGGATGCGTATGTTTCGACAAATACGCCCGTAGCTACAGAACGTACGGGTATGGCGATAATTATTTAGAATGTCACAAGAATCATCTTGAAGCGTGAAGGAGATTTATGGACTAAAGAACTGATAGCGCACCAATGTTACACCTTAAGATTAACGAATTTAACTCGTAGTACCTCGTGACGTAGAAAACAAGAATGTTCAAAGAATTAACACTTTTATCGTGTACACCCATACGTTTTCTCCCCTACGCCTGTCGATCTACCTAACTCGGAGCCGTACGTTTCAGTATGCACGCCCGTCGAACGTTAACTTTTTTATAATTTGTACCGTAACACTTTATTGTCATGAACATTTTTTGTATTGACTGAGTTGTTTGCTTGTATCTTTCACTAACTCCTCAACTAATTCAACAAATGAATATTATGGATTAACAGGCAGTGAGTATCTGCTTAATGTAGTATTGTGCATCCATTTTGTTCCTGTGTGTGTTCCAAGTGAAGTATAGAATGATAATGACATGTAGACCATTAAATTGTATACAGAAATGTAACACTTTATTGTCATGAACATTTTTTGTATTGACTGAGTTGTTTTCTTGTATCTTTCACTATCTCCTCAACTAATTCAACAAATGAATATTATGGATTAACAGAGAGTGAGTATCTGCTAAATGTAGTAGCGTGCATCCATTTTGTTCCTGTGTGTGTTCCAAGTGAAGTGTATAATAAAATGTAGACCATTAAATTTTATACAGAAATGTTACACTTTATTGTCATGAACATTGTTTGTATTGATTGAGTTGTTTTCTTGTATCTTTCACTATCTCCTCAACTAATTCAACAAACGAATATTATGGATTAACAGCAAGTGAGTATCTGCTTAATGTAGTAGTGTGCATCCATTTTGTTCCTGTGTGTGTTCCAAGTGAAGTATAGAATGATAATGACATGTAGACCTTTAAATTGTATACAGAAATGTAACACTTTATTGTCATGAACATTTTTTGTATTGACTGAGTTGTTTTCTTGTATCTTTCACTATCTCCTCAACTAATTCAACAAACAAATATTATGGATTAATAGGATGTGAGTATCTGCTTAATGTAGTAGTGTGCATCCATTTTGTTCCTGTGTGTGTTCCAAGTGAAGTGTATAATGATAATGACATGTAAACCATTAAATTGTATACAGATATGTAACACTTTATTGTCATGAACATTTTTTGTATTGACTGAGTTGTTTTCTTGTATCTTTCACTATCTCCTCAACTAATTCAACAAATGAATATTATGGATTAACAGGAAGTGAGTATCTGCTTAATGTAGTAGTGTACATCCATTTTGTTCCTGTGTGTGTTCCAAGTGAAGTGTATAATGATAATGACATGTAGACCATTAAATTGTATACAGAAATGTAACACTTTATTGTCATGAACATTTTTTGTATTGACTGAGTTGTTTTCTTGTATCTTTCACTAACTCCTCAACTAATTCAATAAATGAATAATATGGATTAACAGGAAGTGAGTATCTGCTTAATGTAGTAGTGTGCATCCATTTTGTTCCTGTGTGTGTTCCAAGTGAAGTGTATAATGATAATGACATGTAGACCATTAAATTGTATACAGAAATGTAACACTTTATTGTCATGAACATTGTTTGTATTGACTGAGTTGTTTTCTTGTATCTTTCACTATCTCCTCAACTAATTCAACAAATGAATATTATGGATTAACAGTTTGTGAGTATCTGCTTAATGTTGTAGTGTGTATCCATTTTGTTCCTGTGTGTGTTCCAAGTGAAGTGTAGAATGATAATGACATGTAGACCATTAAATTGTATACAGAAATGTAACACTTTATTGTCATGAACATTGTTTGTATTGACTGAGTTGTTTTCTTGTATCTTTCACTATCTCCTCAACTAATTCAACAAATGAATATTATGGATTAACAGAAAGTGAGTATCTGCTTAATGTAGTAGTGTGCATCCATTTTGTTCCTGTGTGTGTTCCAAGTGAAGTATAGAATGATAATACATGTAGACCATTAAATTGTATACAGAAATGTAACACTTTATTGTCATGAACTTTTTTGTATTGACTGAGTTTTTTTCTTGTATCTTTCACTATCTCCTCAACTAATTCAACAAATGAATATTATGGATTAACAGAACGTGAGTATCTGCTTAATGTAGTAGCATGCAACCATTTTGTTCCTGTGTGTGTTTCAAGTGAAATATAGAATGATAATGACATGTAGACCATTAAATTGTATTACAGAACCCGCCCCCTCAAGGTGTACCTCCCCAGCAGTACCAGCCACCTCAAGGTGCACCTCCCCAGCAGAACCCGCCCCCTCAAGGTGTACCTCCCCAGCAGAACCCGCCCCCTCAAGGTGTACCTCCCCAGCAGTACCAGCCCCCTCCTTCCAGGTATGTCCAGCAGCCTCCAGTCATGCATGATAAGGTTGCTCCTTCCTTTGGTGTTAAGGTAAGGTTAAACAGGTATTTTTTGTATGTGATACAGCTGAGCATACCTTAAAGGTACGTACAATTGTATGCGTGTGAAAATTTATGCGAATTTGACCTCTGAACAAATTTATGTGCTTTTTATTTATGCGTTTTTGTCTATCAAGATTAAGCAACATCTTTTATAACTGACTGACTGCCGCTACATTTCCATTCTCGGAAGCGTATCTCCCTATGGCAGCTCTCTGTTCAGCGGTAAACACCGTGTAACCCTTACGCTTTCTCGGCTGGTTTGTTGTCTGTGTTGTACCTCGCGTAGAACGGCTGCATTTGCTGACTGTGTCACGACATCTCCGAGCTGTGTTTCTTTGGCTGTTGGCAAAGAATTTGCAGGTTGGAAGTAACGAAACAAAGCCATCATTCACTGCACTAACATACGTACATGTCTTCAGTACAGTCGTACAGTCTTATTCAACATACACATACGTATGTACATATGAACTGCTAATAATCACTAGAAGATATTAAGCCAACCAACCCAGTGACAGAGGTCAAACATTGGTTCAGAGACTGTAGCCCTGTTAACCCTTTATGTCCTGAAGACCACTTTTGTGGCTTAAAAAGTTTAGACCGTTATTGACGGCAACGTTAAATAATCGTACAATCTTTCCGAAATTCATATTAAACGATAGCGCTTATACAGTCTAATATACATGTAAATTATTATAGGTTTCTACGGTAGTATAACTGTTTTATGAAGAAAAGTATTACATATGGCCAATATAGGGAAAACGCAAGTGTTATAGGAAAACGCAAAATGGCCGTCAAGAGGAAGACCTATTTTCTTGCCAAGTTTTCGGCAATATCTAATATTTTCGTCTATTAACTTCAGCGAAGGATTTTAGGATGTTATGCTAGCCAACAAAAGTACAAATGGAACTTAAAAAGTTAGAAGAGTTAGTTTTTACACTTCTGCCACAAAAGTGGTCTTCAGGACATAAGGGGAGTGCGGTAACAATTACACGCAGTCGATAAAAGGTTAAATGGCATCCAGTGGTTGCCTCCCATGCAGTCATCCCAGATGTGAAATTCATCAAATGAGCAAGCTGAAGGGCTCATCAGTGTGGTGATCATTTTTAGACATTTCCCTTTTTTCTTTCTCTGCGCACGATGTTTGTGTATAACTTCCTTTCAACTACGTAAATAGTAATTATGTACATACATTTGTATAAGGAAGTACGTAGTTGCTCCTTTTAAACCTTATATTACCTTTGTGCGTCTCCATTAATTTTTTTATTTTCCTTTTTCAAAGAAATAGGTAATCCAAGTTTTCAAGTGAAAAGCTGAACTGTAGAAACTTTATAAGTGCTTATACGTAGGACCATGAGTTACTTTAAATTCCGATTTAGATTGGGTTGTTTAATTGCTATTGCTTAACTTTGTAGTATATATGCATGATTTGCAAGCTGTCTTAGATGTAATTAGTTAGATCTTGTGCATGTGATGTATTCTTATCTTTGAGATGGTTCATCTTTAGTCCTTTTAAGCGTTTATGGATGCAGTTTGGATTTTGTGAATTCGAAATGTGCGCTCAACATTTCAACCCTGAGTAGGGCAGGAGATAGAAATATATATTATATGTATTAGACTATACATATATGAAAGCCAAAGCAGTACGTCCACATTTACTGTATTATGGACATACATATACGTATATATATGCATGTATTATAGCTGGTTTCTGACCCAAATTGGCACATCTGTACATTTATATAATAGTACTTTTCCCAACCTCCACTTTACATGCTAATTCCAATGTCAAGATACTGTCGATATATGCATACTGTACATGAATACATAGCTGAAGGCAGCTATATATAGTGAAACACCTCATGCAATACATGGACAATCATCTATAATATAATGGAGCTAATTATAAGATATAATGTTTGTACATACATTTTATTGATAATTATATAAAAGTGGGTCATGTGATCAACGTGTGCACGTACGTGGGTGGTATTTTCAATCTCACCATCTCACTAAGGTTGCACATGTATATACACTAACCTCCATTGGCACATTAGGATGTTGATAAGCTATAATGTATACGTAAATGACCATGTATAGGACACCTGTATGGAAATGACACTATTAATATTATTACTGTGTATGTCGAATATGTGATCATATGTGTAACATAATTATTCATCACTGAACTATGCAAATGGCTTCTTTAATGAATGGGCTTATGACAAGCCACCAAAGGTTAATAAAGATCAAGTGTATAAAAGTCGCAGATTTGAGGTATACCATATAATACACAGTTAAGTACTTGGTAGAGTGATAGACCATGGGAAGGGTGACCTTTCTTCTAGCTGGTGTTATAGCTTTGGTAGCAGTTAGCTCATGTGCGCCAGGTGAGTTGCTAATTGTTGACTACATTACCACCACTTGAATATTATGTGCATATAATTAACTACGTATAATGTAACACACTGCAGTAAAAACTCAATGGTGGACTGGATATCATCCAAACTCGGGTACAGAGCAACAGTCAACCAACACTGATACACAGGACACATCCACTAATAAGGATATATACATCCACCAATATGGAGAATACAGCCAATGTAGAAGTAGCAGGAACAGCAAAGGGCAAGATTCACTGGTGGACAGGCTACAGGTCTGGGAGTGCCTTCTCTCAATCTACCTCATCCAACACTAAGTCACAGAACACTGCCGGTTCTAATGCGTATCTCCCTATGGCAGCTCTCTGTTCAGCGGTAAACACCGTGTAAGCCTTACGCTTTCTCGGCTGGTTTGTTGTCTGTGTTGTACCTCGCGTAGAACGGCTGCATTTGCTGACTGTGTCACGACATCTCCGAGCTGTGTTTCTTTGGCTGTTGGCAAAGAATTCGCAGGTTGGAAGTAACGAAACAAAGCCATCATTCACTGCACTAACATACGTACATGTGAAAATCACCCGCAAATTTGATCATGTATACTTTTATGCCGTACTAATATAGTGCGAATAGAAATTTATGCGCCTAGGAATTGCCTCACATAATTCGCATAAATAAAACTCACGCATACAATTGTCGCTTTACGGTATTCACAAGTAATTCCGTGCATTCATGCACACTAGTATAGATATAACACACAACTGAAATATGTTTGAACTGATTATATACATATGCATACATGCATTAATAAAATGTTAAAATATTTATATACTATATACCACAAAATGAAGTTGTATGAAAGAAATTGATACCTATTGCAATCTAAATATATTAGGAAGAACTTTATGAAGCAAGAAGGCAATTGAAAGAGATTCAGCAATCTGATGCACATGCAGAGAGAGAACAAAACTAATAAAATATGATTTAGAAAGCTGTTTCTTTCTTAGCTTGTAACTAAGACTTAGGAACATGTGGCAGTAGAAAATGCTTGACATTTAGTAAATAAATTTCAAACATTAGCTTCAACTCAACCCTCTAGCTATGTAGTCATACAGATGATTCAAAGGTTATCCCTTAATAATGACGTAATAACAAGTAACCGACCAATCAAATCGCCAACCGTGTTGATTAAAAATGGAGAGACTCTCGGGAAGAAGTAGGAACAATGCCTTTTCCGCTAAAGCCCTTCTGGACTTTACCAGTCTGTGAGTTAAAGAAATCATATACATGAAGCAATAATTGACTTCTTATATATTCTGTAAGATAACATATAGCGTAGGTTTTCATTTTACATTTTATGTGCATAATCATAGAGTACGATAGTACTCTATATTATGTCTGATGATCGTATACATGATATAATTATATACTTTTGTGTTACCCTTGTTCTGTTATGGTGCTATTGTTAAAGTATATACTCTATGTAGACTGAAAAAAGGTCTTAGAAAGGTAGAGTATATACTTACTTAGCGGACAATAATAATACTCACAACTAAGATACCAACTAGAATGAGAATACCACTCCTCATCAGTAGCACTGGGTAGCGTTCAAGTTAATACCAAGTGACCCAAGCTTTCGCTAGGGCTTGGTCATTATACAACCTAGCAACTCTACTTACATGTACTTTATCTAACGGTATACGTACATGGAAACACTTTTATTGTTAATATATTGTTAGGATATGGTAAATATTAGTCGTATACTATCTTCGTCTCATCATCACGGCGGAATACAGTGTTAAAGCTCTGGTCCCGACTTGTGGGTTAAGATGCTGTAAGTACGTATGTTACGCGCATTGCTTATCCTTTCCTCAGTACGAAGGGAGCGGCTAACCATCTAAAAACGGTGTACGCCGCTCTGTCGGCCACCATGATCAGTGCTGGAGTAGGAGCCGTTCTGTATTTCTTTGTGCCTTTTGGCGTAAGTTAAAGATCGATTGTGTCTCCCGTGACTGTTGAATGAATGAATGCAGAGGTGCTTAATTGTGTATTTAGTTTCTTGGCTTTATTGGCGCGATAGCCATGTTGTTTTGGCTCCTTTTTACTCCACTGGATTACGACTTGAATCAGCAACAACAGCTGGAACTGCAGAAGAAGAGATTTGGTTAGTATAGTGTTATAGCTCATTCTCCTATATGAAGTAATAGATGGGTTCCTCAGCAATGAATGAGGTGAAAAAGGATATATCCAGTTTTATTGGAACAAAGTGTCATGAATCATCTAGATTTATAGAACATCGATTGTTATATCCTTAAGTACTTAATTCAGACACCTCTCTCTGTATGCTATAGCTACCAACAGGATGGGACTTAGAAACCTTCCTTTACTGCTGTTTCAGTTTTAATGATCTCTATGCTAACTTTAATATATCTTTATTCATATGGTGAACTAAATACAGGGTGCAGTTAGGGTAGAGGATGTATTTATTTAACTCAGTTAGAAGAAATCCTTATTCTATTATGATAGGATATAGCATGTATATATAATATCTGTATGTATTTTCATATATAGTACGTACTTATGCATTTTCATTGGTTCTGTAAGGCAACCACTTACTTGTAGGATGAGTCGATGGGAGGTCAGTTTCCCTTGTGCACATAGGTAAATGTGAAAGTTGTGCAAAACAGTTGAGACGCTCCTCTCCCGATACAGCCCCTGGTCTTCGGCCATTTTGAGAGCTTCATTGATATCTAGCTCACCCGACTACATAAGAACAAGTTTGACTTGTAAGTTAAATTTAGAGTAAGTATTCAGCATTTGAGGAAAGAGACATTGTAAACACATTCAACAGTTTATTGAAACATCTAATACAGTAATTGAAGCCAGTAGAGCATATCTGCAGACAATAAAGTGCTACATAACATGACATAGAAGTCAGTGATATAAGGCACTCCAGGATTAACACACAGGAAATGTTCTCATCAGTGGCTGTCTTGATGAACATTTTATTGGTTTTTGATTACATATTATGCAATCAAAGTGATAGTCAAACCACAAGTAATCATTCTCAAACAACATGAAGAGAAAACAGGAAGAAATTGCTGGGAATCAAACCCAGTAAGTTGTTTATGACATTCTGTTCTTTCTTACACTAACCACAAAGTAATTAGTCTCTATTAGCACCAATACTTAGTGGTGATGCTTACTATCAGAATTAGTTACCTGATAATTAACAACTATTTATCACCTCTATAGGGAATGCCTCTATAGTGAATACCTCTGTGAATATTACTATAGTGAATACCTCTGTGAATATTACTATAGTGAATACCTCTGTGAATATTACTATAGTGTATTGACACGTAATCTCTTATCTTATACTTGGGAGATAGTCAAACAAGCCAGCCTTTATCTTTGAGGAATAGACTCTTAACATACTACTCTTACTATACTACACATGAAACACACATCAGGATGCCAAGGATTCACAGAAGATCAAGATAAGGAAAAGACAAAGACTCCCAGGATCACGGATGAAGGGTGGAATTCCCAGAAACGGCTGTCTGACCCAGTGGAGAAGAAGATGAAAGAAGGGAAAAGAAGGAAGAAAAGACTCCTGTATCCTCATCCAAAAGCTCTCTTCAGGTTTAGTTCCCCTATAGGCTCTTTTACAGAATAGGCATATAGCATGTAGGAAAATGGTATCTTAGGTTTTTCATCAGTAATGTAGTTTGAAGAATGAACATACACTTGTGGTTAAGTATGTTATCACTTTACATAAAGTTATACATATATTATCATGAGTCATACATTGGAGAGATGGTAATAGCACATAGTGAGAGGTACATAAATATGAATGATGCACAATTTCTTGAATACGAGCATCAATAGCAACAGTTCAGAAAAGGCAAAATAACACAATTAAATATGTTGCAAGTGAAATTGTTTGTTCTCAATATGCCTAAATATTTCCCAAGTCAAAATTAATGATTAATGATACTCAAAGCTTTAAGATCTTATAGTTCCTTATATTTCACTGTAACCATTATCACACAACTAAAGACCACATACACTCCACCCCTAGGCTTTTCTTGCACTTTTGCGGTGTTTACTGAGTTATCAGTGGGATATCGCATTATATAACCATAATAAGAGGCCAAAGTGTCTCTTATTATAGTTATCCAAGAGTTGTGGAATATAATATGTTTTGGTTGCCCCAGCAACAGAGTGTATGTATTAGTAATGCTACAGATGCAGGGATACATATATCCACTTAAAATACATTAATACCACATTTGTTGCGGATAGCTCCAGCTGTACATTACATTACTATTATCTACATGTTTACATTCAAACACTTAGCACAAGACCCACCCTGACTTTCTTCATTATGTCAATTCTTCTTTGTTCTTCTTGATTTTTAAACTACACAGGTTCAGTACAAAGGAATGAAATATCCTCCAGCACGTGACAGTCACGTGTTGGGTGTCCTAAGGTGACTCACTATAGCATTGCCCCCGACCGGACCAGTAATGTGTCCGACCCAGTGAGAAGTGCCACCGCCAGAACTCATCTCGATCTCTTCCGTTCACCGACTAATGAAATAAAATAGAGCACTATTAATATGAAGCTAACATAAAATAGGCTGTGCAGTGACTTTGTTACCAAGTAATAATGACAGACATGGTACGGGGGTCTTTACGAAGGATTTATGCTGCTGTCTCACACATTCTCTCTTCAGGTTTAGTTCTCCTATAGGCTCTTTTACAGAATAGGCATATAACATGTAGGAAAACGGTATCTTAGATTATTCATTCAGTGACTACCTATTATGTCCTAACGTGAAATAGCGATAGAGCGGGCGATTTTGCTACAGAAACCCAAGTGATTTAGCAATAGAACCATTCAAGATTCGAGTGGCAGATATTGTAGTCAATAGCAAAGTTTAATCCCTTAAATGAAACTACGTACATGAAAAATCTATTCAGTTGGTAACGAATGAATCATAAACACAGTTTTAAGATAGCTAGCGTACACTGTACAATTATCACAGACCGATAATTTCTGGTTGTAGGAGTGTATTAGTGTAAGACAATTTATGAAGGAGCTAACTCAATTATATTGTCTACGGTGTCTCTGATATGACTAGTCTTCGGAAACGAAAGAACGAAAGGGTACGTCAACTGGGATAAGAGTCTTCTCCTCAAGATTAGCAGTAATCTGCAGTAAATACCCGTAAAACTCACCTCAGGCGATCTCGATCGATGGATGTAGTGGTATATTAGCAACCATTTCTTGGTATGGTATCACTTCCTGTTTCCTGCTCTTATCTATCATAATCACCTTTGGACGTTCACACCATAGACTAACCATATATCATATGACTAGTCCATGTTCACACGCACACGCGGAATGGATGAGCTGTTTCGTTAATGTAATTCCTTTCTGTCCATAATAATACGTATTCTTGGATATATTATTATGATAACAAACAAATATAGCTATACAGTGCATCTGATTGAATAAAGAGGTCAAGATAATGCTTTGACCACCTGATCATGAGATCATCTTATATATAGCTATATAGTTGAAATCAAATTGGAGGAATATTTACAAGACAGACACATATCACCTATATATACGTACTATATATACATACAGGCTTCATCAGGTATCTTATAGCCATAAATGCATCTAATCCGATTGACATGTTCTAACTCAACTACATATGTAATATATTTCTCTTAATATGTCGTAATAATTCCATATATACATACATCTACCTGCACTTATTTGAACTCTACTGGTCATGGCACAGGTCATCTGTGATCAAACATGACATCCAACAATATATATCACTTCATCATATAAGCACACTTCACTATTCAATTGCATATAAAAACAAAAATGCATTTAATGGCATATCTTCTCTCTCCTACAGCATTTAACTACGTTTACAATCATACAGTTTCCAGAAAGGATCGCAAAGAGTTTTTCGGTTCAGAGTGATACAATCTCTTTTCCTGATCACTGACAGCCAACTTCAGTGCATTCAACTGCCTCTTCCTCCCAGTTGACAGGGCAGGAGACCTTCTCACCTGCTTCTTTGGAGTATCCATTTTGTGCTTGGATTTTGGTATGTTCTGTAAATCAAATGAACGTGTCTTTTTACAAAAGTGGCAGAGTGCAACCTGGATAGCAAAACGACATTATAACATACAATATTAGAGTAATCAACATAAACAGATGATAGGGTTTTCTTCTAACTGTCCAAAACCTATCTCTTTAAGATGGTTCCAACATCTGATTCAAAAGAAACAAACTATGTCTCAAGACACTCTAAAGACTATAGATGAACCATCTCAAAGATAAAAATGCTAGGTAGATCCAGATCTAAAAACATGCAGTTTTAATACAGATGGGTCCTAAAGAAAGCAATACACGGTTCGGTATAGGAAGGAAGATAAGCTTTATTGTACAAGTGCTCTCGTCCAAAGCTCTAGAGCAAAAACAATCATTGGAAAGTTTTACGCCAAACCAGCCAAGTGACCAAGTCTAATCTTAGCTTGGGGGGGGGGGGGGGGGAAGTCCTATTAAATTGGCAACCAGTGATCGCCTCCCAGTCATCCAAGATGGAAAAAGTCATCAAAGAACCACAGAAAGCTGTTTCGCCCTCATTTGGGCTCATCAGTGTGGTACACTTCAATGATGGTGAGTTGGATGACTGTCTTCACTTAAGTTTTTAATCAACTACAGGTGAAACACTTGTGGTTTCATAATAAGAGAAGATGGAGGCTGCAGTCTAAGCGAGACTGAACACACACAATGAAAACTTTTTGCTTATCATAATATCCTTTGCACGGCTCAGTGCAATTACTCCCATTTATTCAAAGCTCCAAAGGACTTAAGTCATGATTGTGTTTCAGATGATTAGGTATATATAGGTCTTAAAGGTTCACGAATGTGATGTTTTCAAATTATAAACTTTACACTGTGTTTTAAACATACGTACATTACACTTGATCTTAAAATTTACAACAGAGTATTCGAAATAGTAAGCCATCACATATATTTCAGAGTAGAAATTGGCTAAATAATCGAAACTACACTTAGTATCAAGTGCACTTACAATGTGTTTACTAGTACAGGATTTCTGTGCTTTGTGTTTTCTCTTAACTCTAGTTGATGAGGATTTCCAAGTACGTAATGAGCCACAAAAATGGCAGAATTGAAGAGCAACTTGTTCTGGTGGAGCTACACAGAGAAAGGAGAGACCCACACTATACACTATATACATGAGTGAAAACTGGAATATGAAACTATGCTATTTGATTTATTCAATATGAACATCTACCGAGGCATTTTTGTGAATCAAACTTGTAACACTTACCAACTTTTATTTCTTTGTATTGCCTCAGCAAATTTAGCCTAAGATAAATAGAATATATATACATGTACATACAACTGAATAAACAAACAAATTATATACAATTGACACTTCTGAAGAAGCTACATACATAGCTACCTAAACTATAAAGTCCCTAGACAAGATGGTGATATATTCTGTTAAAGTACATCAGACATGTGTAACAGAATTTTGGATACAATGACATTTCAGACATTTGTTCTCATTGATCAGATATATCTACTTATCATAATACAAATACAGTGGAAACTGGTTAACACGAATATAATTTACACGAATTATCACTTTACATGAAGTACACTAGAAAAACACAGTCCCTATAATACAAAAAGTATAAGGAATAAATAATATGCTTTCTTATTAATATATTTATTTATTTATGTTTGTATTAATCAGGACACCCAGGTAGACCAACAACTTCAGCTGATGGATCCTCCTGTTGAAATATCATTAATATCTATCTATCTTCTAAAACTTGCAACTGAATCCGAAGGGATGGCCCAAGTAGAAGTTACAGTTATAAGACATTTTACCGATTCTCAGAAATTACTACCATTGATTCTTAGACATTCTACGCAATAATTTAAAGGCTTTCTGTCTCGAAGTGAAGTTTCTGTACACATGTAATGCTACCCTTTAAATGAAAGTTGCGGGTGAATAGTCAGTGCAATAATCTTATTCTGTAAGGAGTTTTAATTTCTCATTGTAGTAGCTCTCTCGGGATTACAAAATAATTGAAAGAAACTGCGAAGAAATATAAAACCAAATTTAGATAGAAACACCGAATATAAGGGTTCTGATTTTAGGCCGAACATTATCCACCAAATTATATTTGTTTACTTTTTAATGATTAATTCAGCCCCAAAACTTACACGAGTAACCTTGTTATGCCGCGCGGTCCTATTCGAGCAGCTGACATCAAGAGATCTGTAAGTCTAGCTTCCTCACTTTCACACTCAGCCTCAGCCATTTTTATGAATTACATAAGCAAATTGCGCAATTAGAACGCATAGGGGAGATCCCATTTATGTAAGGCGAGTCAAGAAAAATAAGAGGCGTTACCTTCAAGAAGCGAGTCCAATAAAATAGGCTGACGATCGTTACCTTCAATATGGTAGGAGTGACACTGTCAGCATTGTAGATGTAGTTCAGTTCTGACACTTAAATCTTATATGAAAATGTGCATTTAATGGCATGTCTTCTCTCTCCTACAGCATATAAGGAGACACTTTAACAATCATACAGTTTCCATCATATACTCAGAAACAAACTGTGTCTCAAGACCCTCTAAAGACTAAAGATAAAAATGTTAGGTAGATCCAGATCTAAAAACATGCAGTTTTGAATTGGATATTTGAACCATCTCAAAGAGATAGGTTTAGTGCCATTAGAAGAAAACTCTATCATCTAACATTTTTATGTTAATTGCTCTAATTTACAAAGGGAGTTAACTGCTCTAATTTAGTTAGAAACTCGGAATATAAGTGTTCGAAAATTATCCACCAAATTATATTTGTCTACTTTTAATGATTAATTCAGCCCCAAAACTTACACGAGTAACCTTGATATGGAGCGCGGTCCTATTCGAGCAGCTGACATCAAGAAATCCATAAGTCTAGCTTCCTCACTTTCACACTCAGCCTCGGCCATTTTTTATGAGTAAATTGCGCAATTATAACGCATTAAGGAAATTTATGTAGGGCTTCAACACCTTCAAGAAGCGAATCAAGAAAGTTCAATTACCTTCAATATGGTAGGAGTTACACTGTCAGCATTATAATTTTGTTCGCTTGAAATATACCATATATTCAAAAAGGACAAATTTGTATTTTAAAAGTGCAGTCTAGAGCTACGTATCATCTTTAATTTTCTATAGTAATAATTTTATTTTTCTTTCTCTTTCTATTATTATTCATGTGTATATGTAATAATAATGACACGTAGACCATTAAATTGTATACAGAAATGTAACACTTCATTGTTATGAACATTGTTTGTATTGACTGAGTTGTTTTCTTGTATCTTTCACTATCTCCTCAACTAATTCAACTAACGAATATTATGGATTAATAGAATGTGAGTATCTGCTTAATGTAGTAGCGTGCATCCATTTTGTTCCTGTGTGTGTTCCAAGTGAAGTGTATAATGATAATGATATATAGACCATTAAATTGTATACATAAATGTAACACTTTATTGTCATGAACATTGTTTGTATTGACTGAGTTGTTTTCTTGTATCTTTCACTATCTCCTCAACTACTTCAACAAACGAATATTATGGATTAACAGGATGTGAGTATCTGCTTAATGTAGTAGCGTGCATTCATTTTGATCGCGTGTGTGTTCCAAGTGAAGTGTATAATGATAATGATATGTAGACCATTAAATTGTATACAGAAATGTAACACTTTATTGTCATGAACATTGTTTGTATTGACTGAGTTGTTTTCTTGTATCTTTCACTATCTCCTCAACTAATTCAACAAATGAATTATATGGATTAACAGACGGTGAGTATCTGGTTAATGTAGTAGCGTGCATCCATTTTGATTGCGTGTGTGTTCCAAGTGAAGTGTATAATGATAATGATATGTAGACTGTAAATTGTATACAGAAATCTAACATTTTATTGTCATGAACATTGTTTGTATTGACTGAGTTGTTTTCTTGTATCTTTCACTATCTCCTCAACTAATTCAACAAATGAATATTTTAGATTGACAGGCTGTGAGTATCTGCTTAATGTACTAGCATGCATCCATTTTGTTACTATGTGTGTTCCAAGTGAAGTGTATAATGATAATGACATGTAGAACATTTAATTATAGACTTTAATGTAACACTTTATTGTTGTGAATATTGTTTGTATTGACTGAGTTGTTTTCTTGTATCTTTCACTATCTCCTCAACTAATTCAACAAATGAATTATATGGATTAACAGACGGTGAGTATCTGGTTAATGTAGTAGCGTGCATCCATTTTGATTGCGTGTGTGTTCCAAGTGAAGTGTATAATGATAATGATATGTAGACTGTAAATTGTATACAGAAATGTAACACTTTATTGTCATGAACATTGTTTGTATTGATTGAGTTGTTTTCTTGTATCTTTCACTATCTCCTCAACTAATTCAACAAATGAATATTATGGATTAATAGGATGTGAGTATCTGCTTAATGTAGTAGTGTGCATCCATTTTGATTGCGTGTGTGTTCCAAGTGAAGTGTGTAATGATAATGATATGTGGACTGTAAATTGTATACAGAAATCTAACATTTTATTGTCATGAACATTGTTTGTATTGATTGAGTTGTTTTCTTATAACTTTCACTATCTCCTCAACTAATTCAACAAATGAATATTATGGATTAAAAGGAGGTGAGTATCTGCTTAATGTACTAGCATGCATCCATTTTGTTCCTGTGCGTGTTCCAAGTGAAGTGTATAATGATAATGACATGTAGACCATTAAATTGTATACAGAAATGTAACACTTTATTGTCATGAACATTGTTTGTATTGACTGAGTTGTTTTCTTGTATCTTTCACTATCTCCTCAACTAATTCAACAAATGATTATTATGGATTAACAGACTGTCAGTATCTGTTTAATGTAGTAGCGTGCTTCCATTTTGTTCCTGTGTGTGTTCCAAGTGAAGTGTATAATGATAATGATATGTAGACTGTAAATTGTATGTTTTCGTTTATGATTTCATATGTATGTATGTATTGACTGTTATTTAGGAAAAACTTCAATCACTTGAAGAAAGCAATAAAAGTCTTTCCCACAATGTGTCAAAATTGTCCACAAAATTGAAAGCAGTCAGGGTAAGTACAGCTCCAATTTCTAAGGCAAGAATAATTGTTTATGCAATTATTAAATGTTTATTAAAGCGTATGTAATATGTAAGTATTTATCACATGATGACGTCATACATCAAAGGGAAGGTGTGCAGGTAAATGGGTTACCAGCACTGTCAGTAACATATAACCGCCCCTAAAACCTCCTTATATGGCTTTAAGGCGGAACAGCCCCCACGCATCTTCCATTATAGCTAGCAACACAAACACACTAATTGCAAATCAATCAGCACTTACAAAGGTCAATTACGGTAATGGCATATTTGTAGAGCGATTAATTTAGTCATAAACTAGCGTATTTACTGCACTCGCCCTCGGGCGCTTTGCACCCTCAGGACTCGTGCAGTAAAAGTAATACGCCATTGTGAGCGTGTAATAACTAGTCAAGCCATATTTAGTTATGTACATGCAGAAGTGAATTAGGAAAATAATTCGTAATACTGATATTGCTCTTTGTATTTTGTAGGATGAGAGGGATATGTATATGTCAAAAGCTAAAGTTCTAGAGTCAGAAAATGGTCACCTTAAAGTTCAGTTGCAAAGTCTTAACCGTAAAGTTAAATCTGAAGAGGATGATTTGAAGAAAAAGCAGGTTATTTATCTGTTACTGTAACTGCAATACATAAAACAAGTTTCAAACATTTAATTAGTTTCAAAAATGTAGCTAGATATAAGAATGGTGTTCTAGAGTAATGAAACAAGACGGTGATTACCATATATATACGTATGATAAGACTAATCATACAGAAATGACATGCTGATTAATTCATTACTAAGATCAAGTACATCATCCCTATTTCAGCTACATGATTCACCTAAACATAGAAGTGATGTGTATTGTTACAGTCACTTAAATTTCAATATGCCCTATCTATAATAGTTATCAAGTAGAAGATAATTAATATATAGAAATAATATATATCATATTTAAACTACTGCTATAATTGTTTGTTTGTATTTTGTAGGATGAGAGGGATAGGTACCAATCTGAAAAACTTAGCCTTGAAACCAAACTGAAAGAACTTGAAGTAAAAGTAAAAGTTAGAGAAGATGACTTGAAGGACACCCAGGTAACTTTTTATATGGATACAGCTTATTCACAAGCAATTCTCACACTAGTAGATATAAAACACACCTAGCTGTTTTATATTATATTTACATTATATACTTTCTTATTTAATGCCACTAATATGGTTTTATTTAAATACATATGTATATGTATTTACATATAACACAAATGAATGGTATGAGAAATTGATTCGATTCCAATGATCTAAAATTTCAGGTTCAATTTTTTGAAACAAAAAAGCAATTACAAGAGATTCAACAATCTAATACGCAGAAAGAGAAGATTGCCCTTGGGAAGATTGTGCGGGACCAGAAAGTGAGTTATCTTTGTATGTAGCAGTGGATCAGTAAGTAATTATGTGTGTATATTTGAGAGACACACAACATATCACATGCCAACAAATGGTAAAAGATACAGAGTGGATACTCGAGGCACAAATGCAAAGTGAAGAATGGCTGATATCCATCATCAACCTCTTTATCATCGTCATTGTCATCGTATCGTCATCATATTTGTATAAATATATAGTAATTAATTAAATAATTAAATACTTCACAAGCATTTGGGAGAGTCATGTGACCCAACTGAAAAGATATAATAAATTTCAGTGAATTTTAAATGAAAAGAATTAATTAGATATCTGTTTCTCTGTAAAAAGTCAAACATTTAAGTATAAAATCCCTTTGGGGTATATAAAATGTATTACACATTTATATTGAGAATAGGTGTAGCATGAATACAAAAAATATAATACATTGTTTAGCCTTCCTAAATTCAGTGACAGCATATAGCATATATGTATGTAAATTAATTATATAACTAATTTAATGAGGGAATTTTTTCAAGGACTCATTAACTCCTGCAGACAAGACCAAAGCCTTAATATAATGTAAATTCTTGTGCGCAGGCTATAACCCCAGTAGCCTTGGATGTATGTGTGTACAAACTGCAAGGTCTCGGTTTCCTCTCAAGGAACATCAAAAATCTGTTGTTGTTAACTGTGATCCTTTGTATACAAGTAAATAAAAACATTTAAAAAATGAAATGCGAAGTAGGGATGGCAGTCCCTGTAACAGTACCTATCACATCTTGAAAAAGCAAAAAACAAGACAATGATCATATAATAAGGCTAACAATACACAAATGGAATATATACTGCCTCAAATTTCAGTGACTTAACAATACACATCACTTCCATGTTTGGGCGCACCATGATGGCTGAAGTAGGGATAGTGGGCCATCCCTACTTAGAGAGTACTACTGTACTCTCTGATAGAGACTGTTTTTATTGTAACAGAAGTATATATGAACTGCAGTCTAGGTGTGAAATTGTAATTCATTAAGTAGATAAGCCATGTGCAAACCTATGCATAAGTCTGATCATGTCTCAATGTCCAATTTATAGATTACATTCAGTACTATATATAGCGATTAAAATTTAATTTGATTGTGGTTTTGTAACTTGCACTGTGTTGTAGTTGTAATAGTAGTACATATGTAATTTATAATTTACATATTACGTATTATATAATCTAGGAAGAAATTGAAAGGTTAAAAGGCGAAAAGGAAAGATTATATGCTGATTTGATAAAATCCAGGAATGAATTGAAAGTATTTTAAGCAATGTTAAGATTTGGTATAGACTTGTTTATGTAGCAGTTATACTTTTAGGATAAGTCTGATGAGGCAAGCAAAAGACTTGAGGCCATGGAAAAGGAAAGAATTGCTTTAGAGGAGAGAAATAAAAGTTTCCAAGTTAATTATCCACTAAAAATGATTGAAGGTATGTCAGCATACCTTAAGTTGGGCCTTCTTGTTGTAATGTAAATTGAATATATGTTGTACAGTACTTTTACTTAGTCAATGTTTATGAACTTATTTATTGTTTTTAATTACAGAGCGTCAGAACATTGAAACACTCTTGAGGTAAACGTATACATTCAACAGTGCAACCTAATTGTCAAGATTGTTATTATATACAATGTACAGTGGACGTATACTTTTATATACAGTACTCAGCTCAAAGATGGCCACTTATCAGTCCTGCAAACAGTTGTGGTTGACCGGGTATCACACAAGTGGAGAGGGATTGCTACCTTTCTCAAGTTCTCCATAAACAAAATGGACTCCATAGAACATGATTCAGGCAAGGATAAGAAGGAAATATGTTTAAAGATGTTTAGTGAATGGCTGAAGAGAGCTAAAGAAACTGGAGACTTGCCAAGGACACTTCGAAGTGTTTGTAAAGCTCTTGATGATCGTGATGAGAAACAAGTAGCCGATGGACTTGTGGCAGCAATACAAAATGTTTGAAGCAACTTGCACAAAACTAGTAAAAATAATTTAGAAAGCTGTTTCTTTCTTAACTTGTATAACTAAGACTTGTGTAGGTACATACATGTGGCAGTAGAAAATGCTTGACATTCAGCTATTTGGTAAATAACACATTGAATTAACTTCAACTCAACCCTATATCACTTATTATGATAACTATACATGATCTGTTTGATTGCAAGTAACGCATTTGAAGGTTATTCCTAATAATGACGTCATATAAGTAACCGACCACTGAATCGCCAACTGTGTTGATTTTAAAGTGGAGAGACTCAGGAAGAACTCCATGATTATATACAACAACAGCAGCCGGAACTGTAGAAGAAGAGATTTGGTTAGTATAGTGTTCTCCTACGTATATGAAATATATAACATGGGTTTTTAAGCAGTGAATGAGGTGATATATATATTGGAAAAGGTGTCATGAGTCATCATCTAGATTTATATATAGAACATCTGTAGTTATATATATCCTTAAGTTCTTAATACAGACACCTCTCTCTGTATGCTATAGCTATACCAACTGAGACTGAGAGACCTTCCTTTCCTCCTTGTATATATCAGTTTTTTTATGCACTGTAATATATTTCCATAAGAAAGAATAAGGAGTGCACGTGCTTGCTGCGATTATTATATGAGAATAAAGCCTTAATTATTATTGACCATCAGCAACATAATTTCTAATTGATGTTTTGACCCGGAGGTCTAGATCTTCATCGGCAATATATGAGGATTTATTCTCACTTCCATGCTACATCTACCTGCACTCATTTGCACTCTACTGGTCATGACATCTAGCAATAATATCTCTTCCATATAAGCACATTCTACTGCTATTCAATTGCATATAATGTATAAGGTATCAAATCAAAACAAAAATGCATTGAATGGCATGTCTTCTCTCTCCTACAGCACATAAGGATACACTTTAACAATCATACAGTTTCCAGAAAGGATCGCAAGGAGTTTTTTGGTTCAGAGTGACACAATCTCCTTTCCTGATCACTGACAGCCAACTTCAGTGCATTCAACTGCCTCTTCCTCCCAGTTGACAGGGCAGGAGACCTTCTCACCTGCTTCTTTGGAGTATCCATTTTGTGCTTGGATTTTGGTTTGTTCTGTAAATCAAATGAACGCTTCTTTTTACAAAAGTGGCAGAGTGCAACCTGGATAGCAGAACGACGTTATAACACGCAATATTAGAGCAATTAACATAAAAATGTTAGATGATAGAGTTTTCTTCTAATGGCACTAAATCTATCTCTTTGAGATGGTTAGAACATCCAATTCAAAACTGAATGTTTTTAGATCTGGATCTACCTAACATTTTTAACTTTAGTCTTTAGAGTGTCTTGAGACACAGTTTGTTTCTGAGTATATGATTGGCCAATCAATGAAATCTAATGCACCTCAACCCATACAGATGGGTCCCAAAGAAAGCAACGCATGGTCCAGTATAGGAAGGAAGATAAGCTTCACTGTACAAGGTCCAGGAATGTGATGTTTTAATTTATTAACTTTACACAGTGCTATAAACATACATTACATTTGATCTACAACAAAAAACACAAGTGCACTTACAATGTGTTTACTAGTACGGGATTTCTGTCCTTTGTGTTTTCTCTTAACTCTAATTGATGAGGATTTCCAAGTACGTAATGAGCCACAAAAATGGCAGAATTGAAGAGCAACATGTTCTGGTGGAGCTACACAGAGAAAGGAGAGACGCACACTATACACTATACACTGTATACATGAGTGACAACTGGAATATGAAACTATGCTATTTGATTTATTCAATATGAACATCTACAGAGGCATTTTTGGGAATCAAATTTGTAACACTTACCAACTTTTATTTCTTTGTATTGCCTCAGCAAATTTAGCCTAAGATAAATAGAATATACATACATGTACATAAAACTGAAAAAACAAACAAATTATATACAATTGACACTTTTGAAGAAGCTACATACATAGCTACCTAAACTATAAAGTCCCTAGACAAGATAGTGATAATACTCTGTTAAAGTACACCAGACATATGTCATGTGTAACAGAATTTCGGATACAATTACATTTCAGACATTTGTTCTCATTAATCAGTTATATCTACTTATCATAATACAAATACAGTGGAAACTGGTTAACACAAATATAATTCACACAAATTATCACTTTACACAAAGTACACTAGAAAAACACAGTCCCTATAATACAAAAGTATAAGGAATAAATAATATGCTTTCTTATTAATATATTTATTTATTTAGGTCTGTATTAATCAGGACACCCAGGTAGACCAACAACTTCAGCTGATGGGTCCTCCTGTTGAAATATCATTATTATCTATCTTCTAAAACTTGCAACTGTTAGTCACAACAACTTTACTAGAAGAATGGCCAACACTGTATATGAAGGGATGGCCCAAGTAGAAGTTACAGTATTAAGGCATTTTACGAATTTTCTACCATTGATTCAAACTCAAGGCGCTTGCGCTTTCTAATAATGAAAATTCTTAGACAATAATTTAAAGGCTTTATAACTCGAAGTAAAATTTCTGTACACATGTAATGCTACCCTTTAAATGGAAGTTGCGGGTGAATAGTCAGTGCAATAATCTTATTCTGTAATGAGTTTTAATTTTTCATTGTAGTAGCTCTCTCGGGATTACAAAATAATTGAAAGAAACTGCGAAGAAATATAAAACCAAATTTAGATAGAAACTCCGAATATAAGGGTTCTGATTTTAGGCCGAACATTATCCACCAAATTATATTTGTTTACTTTTTAATGATTATTTCAGCCCCAAAACTTACACGAGTAACCTTGTTATGCCGCGCGGTCCTATTGGAGCAGCTGACATCAAGAAATCTGTAAGTCTAGCTTCCTCACTTTCACACTCAGCCTCAGCCATTTTTATGAATTACATAAGTAAATTGCGCAATTAGAACGCATAGGGGAGATCTCATTTATGTATAGTCTCGTGCCCAGCCCCACTTTAAGCAGGCGGCAGCCATTATTGCGGAAGTGGGGCTGGGCACGAGACTAATTTATGTAAGGCGAGTCAAGAAAAATAAGAGGCGTTACCTTCAAGAAGCGAGTCCAATAAAATAGGCTGACGATCGTTACCTTCACTATGGTAGGAGTGATACTGTCAGCATTGTAGATGTAGTTCAGTTCTGACACTTAAATCTATATGAAAATATTTTAAAAGTGCCGTCTAGAGCTATCATCTCTTTGATTGTAATATGTTCCTTCTGTTTCCATTAAATTAAATTATTCATATATTTATGAATATCTAGTTCAAATTCGTGAAGTTTATGACCAATTAAAATTCATATACGATACTTACTTTATTGATTGAGTTGTTTTCTTGTATCTTTCACTATCTCCTCAACTAATTCAACAAACGAATATTATGGATTAACAGAACGTGAGTATCTGCTTAATGTAGTAGCATGCAACCATTTTGTTCCTGTGTGTGTTCCAAGTGAAGTATAGAATGATGACATGTAGACCATTAACCCTTTATCGTGGATGAGCCACTATAGTGGCTCGCGTGTGACCGCAGCTGGTGTGGAAAAGATGTAGCTATTGCACAACCGTCATGGTGGACAAGCCACTATAGTGGCTCGTCTCATAGAACATATTTACGAACGAATGTGAACTTTCTTAGCATAATTCTTACCTTTTCCGTTAACTACACTTAATATTGAACACAATAATAAGTCTGCACTGATAAAATCGGGCATTTTACGATGGTGTTTACTCGCCGAACATGATTATCAAAACATCTGGTATAACCCTACAAAATATCGTCATGTCTATTGTTTATAAAGTCTGTCATTAGTACCTTTAAGATGGTCCGAAGATTTAGAGCCGAAAATATACCAGTGGGTGAGCCCGACTGGGACAATTCTGACGCTAGCTCCGATGAAGACAACTACTCAGAATAGATTAACTATTTTACTACATAAAAAGCTGATCAGTTGAAGCTGATCTGATTTGTAACAAGCTGAGTTTTACTACAAAATTGGCATTCCATGTTCACTGACTGCAAACTCACCTTGTACCATTCATCCCTCTCTTGCTCGATATCAGGGGAAGACCTTTTTCCAGTAGTACTTGGACACACCCTAAAACTATACATACATATGTAAATATAATAATAATAATAACACAAGTCTAATAAAGCAATAGGTATCTATCTATCTATGGAAGTACCTATCAATCTATCTATCTATTTGTCTGTCTGTCTGTCTGTCTGTCTATCTATCTAAGTACCTATCTATCTATCTATCTATCTATCTATCTATCTATCTATCTATCTAGCTATCTACATATCTATCTGTATACTATGAAATGTAGACATAGTTAGTTACTGACTGTCTCCAATATAAATTTGATCTTTTTCATAAGTATATACGTACTTGTAACTTCTTCCATTGATCAAATTTGTGACAGAGAATCCATTAAAATCTACTTTACGAAACGAGACACATTTCTCTACTAAATCAATCACATTTTGTGGGACCTGTAGCACAAGAGAAGTACTTGAACTATTTCACCTCTTACAGCAAACACAGTCAACTTACATCCCTCTCATCTGGTTTAGCATAGTACAGCTCTCCTTTGAGAACTCTGACATAACGTTTGGGCCAGGACAAGAAGGCTGCATTGTGACCTTTCTTCTCAAGGTATCCTTCCTTCAGCACGTTGACATCAACCTTGGATGGGGCAACCATGCTAGCTGCTAGATCAGCATCGCTCACTTCTGAAATAGAAACAGAACAAATCATTTTCAAAATACGTAAACACTTAGTACATACATATAGTACACAGACAATAACAGAATCTCTTGGTGACTGACAAGCCAATTTAGTCAGTTTATGGATGGTCCATCAATTAATATTACAACATATGAAAAAGTAGCAAATTTGTAGTAGAAACGGACTATGGACCATTACTAATATCATTAGGAAGATACCAAGTATACCACATAGACGTGGTAGGTTACACTACAATAATCACTGCATAACGAGGATTGTTGACCAGCTAATGAAAACCAATTAGGGAAATGGGCATTAGATTGTACGTACATATACACAGGAAAGTAACACAGTGTTGTGACAGTTGTAGCGCAGTGGTGGAGCACTAAAGTAGAAGCCAGTGGTTCTATGTACATTTCCAGCCACTACTTCTTTAAATGTATTTATAACTTTTAATATTTAATGATTGCTAATATAACTAAATACAAAACAATAGATATGTACATATCAAATGATACAAACGTAATTATGAAAAACAAAGTTAATAGCATTATGTAATAATCTTACTATCATATTCCCCTTCAATGACTTCATCATTGTAGCATACAATATTCTTCAAGAGACGAACAATCTACAAGGAAAATAAGAATATTCACATTTTGATTCACTGGAATATTCACTATTAATGTACAACTTGTGACTTTTGGTTTAACTGTGTACGAAGACATAAATGTTTCAAATTCACCTGAGATTTGTCATTCATGTCAGCTTCAAAGTCAAAGTTTGTTTTTCCACCGTCATACTGTATAGACACTCTATTGTCCTCCTGCGAGGAGCGTGACACTACACCTGACCACAGAACATTCCATACTACAAGTTAACCACTCACCTCAATTTCATACGCATAGATTTCTGAAAATGTACAAAGCTTGTTTGTTCTTGCCTGCTGAATGGTCTTGATCGCTTTCAACTCAAAGTCAAACTAAATGTGTACAAATTCAAGTTGGCAACACATCTATTAGCTCCTTATCTATGAAGTACTAAAGTACAGTACATATTCTTGGCACAGAGTATGGCAATGTGTCTATGTACGTATATCAATGCTCAGAAGTCCATTATCATTCAAAGGTTCACTTTAAAAGTCATCTGGATGAGCAAAAAACATATCTTCTGACCAAAGTATTCTTTGAAAATCCGAGAAGTAAAAATCTTTAGTACTAAATTGCTTAGCTACTGGTACGATTTTTAACCTGTGCACTACCTAAGTACGTACATGCTCAAAGCATGTTAAAGACACACACACACACACACACACACACACACACAGACTGAGAGAGAGACCGAGTACTGTAAAACTAAGGGTAGGTCACATGACCAATACTGAGGGTAGGTCACATGACCAATACTGAGGGTAGGTCACATGACCAATACTGAGGGTAGGTCACATGACCAATACTGAGGGTAGGTCACATGACCAATACTGAGGGTAGGTCACATGACCAATACTGAGGGTAGGTCACATGACCAATACTTAGGGTAGGTCACATGACCAATACTGAGGGTAGGTCACCTACGTAACTATAAGCACTTAATTCTTAGCTCAATATCTTGGAATGACATCACCTTCATTTACTGTGCCAACAACACCACTCAATTAAGACAATATAATAGCATAGTATATACATTCCTTACAGTGTACTTTCAAAGTCTTGAGATGTGTAAACTTATATATGTATTCCATTAAAAGAATTAAAAGGAATACTTAAGTAAATTGTATTAGCTCTAAAGATTGAAAATACCTACATAATTAGCAGCTACAGGTCAAGTATAAACAAACTGAAAAACAACCAATATTTTCTGCCTAATATGAGAGGATATATAGTATGTATATACGTATAATAGAGTACATGTAAAGTTAGTAGGGTGACTTTCGGTCAATTCCAATATAATATTATCATTATAATAAGCTTTGATGGATCTGCTACCTCTAATACATATTTTCTGCCTATTATGATAGGATATAGCATGTATATATAATATCTGTATGCATTTTCATATACAGTACGTACTTATGCATTTTCATTGGTTCTGTAAGGCAACCACTTACTTGTAGGATGAGTCGATGGGAAGTCAGTTTCCCTTGTGCACATAGGTAAATGTGAAAGTTGTGCAAAACAGTTGAGACACTCCTCTCCCGATACAGCCCCTGGTCTTCGGCCATTTTGAGAGCTTCATTGATATCTAGCTCACCCGACTACATAAGAACAAGTTTAACTTATAAGTTAAATTTAGAGTAAGTATTCAGTCATGATAAACATTTGAGGAAAGAGACATTGTAAACACATTCAACAGTTTATTGAAACATCTAATGCAGTAATTGAAGCCAGTAGAGCATATCTGCAGACAATAAAGTGCTACATAACATGACATAGAAGTCAGTGATATAATGCGCTCTGGGATTAACACACAGGAAATGTTCTCATCAGTGGTTGTCTTGATGAACATTTTATTGGTTTTTGATTACATATTATGCAATCAAAGTGATAGTCAAACCACAAGTAATCATTCTCAAACAACATGAAGAGAAAACAGGAAGAATTGCTGGGAATCAAACTCAGTAAGTTGTTTATGACATTCTTTCTTACACTAACCACAAAGTAATTAGTCTCTATTAGCACCAATACTTAGTGGTGATGCTTACTATCAGAATTAGTTACCTGATAATTAACAACTATGTATCACATCTATAGTGAATACCTCTATAGTGAATACCTCTGTGAATATTACTATAGTGTATTGACACTTAATCTCTTATCTTATACTTGGGAGATAGTCAAACAAGCAGCCTTTATCTCTGAGGAATAGAATCTTAACATACTACTCTTACTATACTACACATGAAACACACATCAGGATTCACAGAAGATCAAGATAAAGAAAAGACAAAGACTCCCAGGATCACTGATGAAGGGTGGAATTCCCAGAAACAGCTGTCTGACCCAGTGGAGAAGAAGATGAAAGAAGGGAAAAAGAAGGAAGAAAAGACTCCTGTATCCTCATCCAAAAGTTCTCTTCAGGTTTAGTTCCCCTATAGGCTCTTTTACAGAATAGGCATATAGCATGTAGGAAAATGGTATCTTAGATTTTTCATACATTATCATGAGTCGTAAGTTGGAGAGATGGTAATAGCACATAGTGAGAGGTACATAAATATGAATGATGCACAATTCCTTGAATACGAGCATCAATAGCAACAGTTCAGAAAAGACAAAATAACACAATTAAATATGTTGCAAGTGAAATTGTTTGTTCTCAATGTGCCTAAATATTTCCCAAGTCAAAATTAATGATTAATGATACTCAAAGCTTTAAGATCTTATAGTTCCTTATATTTCACTGTAACCATTATCACACAACTAAAGACCACATACACTCCACCCCTAGGCTTTTCTTGCACTTTCGCGGTATAGGAGTTTACTGAGCTATCAGTGGGATATCGCATTGTATAACCATAATAAGAGGCCAAAGTGTCTCTTATTATTTATACAACAGTTGTGGAATATAATATGTTTTGGTTGCCCCAGCAACGGAGTGTATGTATTAGTAATGCTACAGATGTAGGGATACATATATCCACTTAAAATACATTAATACCACATTTGTTGCGGACAGCTCCAGCTGTACATTACATTACTATTATCTACATGTTTACATTCAAACACTTAGCACAAGACCCACCCTGACTTTCTTCATTATGTCAATTCTTCTTTGTTCTTCTTGATTTTTAAACTACACAGGTTCAGTACAAAGGCATTAAAGGTCCTCAGACACGTGACAGTCACGTGTTGGGTGTACTAAGGCTAGACTCACTATAGCTAGACTCACTATAGCATTGCCCCCGACCGGACCAGTAATGTGTCCGACCCAGTGAGAAGTGCCACCGCCAGAACTCATCTCGATCTCTTCCGTTCACCGACTAATGAAATAAAATAGAACATTACTAATATGAAGCTAACATAAATAGGCTGTGCAGTAACTTTGCTACCAAGTAACAATGACAGACACGGTACGGGGGGTCTTTACGAAGGATTTATGCTACTGTCTCACACATTCTCTCTTCAGGTTTAGTTCCCCTATAGGCATATAACATGTAGGAAAATAGTATCTTAGATTTTTCATTCAGTGACTGCCTATTATGTCCCAACGTGAAATAGCGATAGAGCGGGCGATTTTGCTACAGAAACCCAAGCGATTTAGCAATAGAATCATTCAAAAGTCCAGTGGTAGATATTGTAGTCAATAGCAAAGTTCATCCCTTAAATGAAACTACACGAAAAATCTATTCAGTTGGTAACGAATGAACCATAAACACACTTATATTTTAAGATAGCTAGCGTACACTGTACAATTATCGCAGACGGATAATTTCTGGTTGTAGAGTGTATTAGTGTAAGATAATTTATGATGGAGCTAACTCAAATATGCTGTCTACGGTGTCTCTGATATGACTAGTCTTCGGAAACGAAAGAACGAAAGGGTAAGTCAACTGGGACTAGAGTCTTCTCCTCAAGATTAGCAGTAATCTGCAGTAAATACCCGTAAAACTCACCTCAGGCGATCTCGATCGATGGATGTAGTGGTATATTAGCAACCATTTCTTGGTATGGTATCACTTCCTGTTTCCTGCACTTATCTATCATAATCACCTTTGGACGTTCACACCACAGACTAACCATATATCATAACCATATATATGGTTAGTCTATGTTCACACGCACACGCGGATGGATGAGCTGTTTCGTTAATGTAATTCCTTTCTGTCCATAATAATACGTATTCTTGGGATATATTATTATATATAACAAACAAATATAGCTATACAGTGCATCTGATTGAATAAAGAGGTCAAGATAATGCTTTGAACACCTGATCATGAGATCATCTTATATAGCTATATAGTTGAAATCAAAATTGGAGGAATATTTAGAAGAAAGGCACATATCACCTCTACGTACTATATATACATACAGGCTTCATCAGGTATCTTATAGCCATAAATGCATCTAATCCGATTGACATGTTCTAACTCTACTACATATGTAATATATTTCTCTTATTATGTCATAATAATTACATATACGTACATCTACCAGCACTTATTGAACTCCACTGGTCATGGCACAGGTCATCTGTGATCAAACATGACATCCAACAATATGTATCTCTTTATCATATAAGCACACTTCACTATTCAATTGCATATAAAAACAAAAATGTATTTAACGCATTCTCTCTCCTATAGCATACAAGGGAACACTTTAACAATCATACAGTTTCCAGAAAGGATCGCAAGGAGTTTTTTGGTTCAGAGTGACACAATCTCTTTTCCTGATCACTGACAGCCAACTTCAGTGCATTCAACTGCCTCTTCCTCCCAGTTGACAGGGCAGGAGACCTTCTCACCTGCTTCTTTGGAGTATCCATTTTGTGCTTGGATTTTGGTATGTTCTGTAAATCAAATGAACGTGTCTTTTTACAAAAGTGGCAGAGTGCAACCTGGATAGCAAAACGACATTATAACATACAATATTAGAGTAATTAACATAAAAATGTTAGATGATAGAGTTTTCTTCTAATGGTGCTAAACTTATCTTTAAGATGGTTCCAACATCTGATTCAAAAGAAACTAAGTATGTTTCAAGACACTCTAAAGACTAAAGATGAACCATCTCAAAGATAAAAATGCTAGGTAGATCCAGATCTAAAAACATGCAGTTTTAATATCAACCCATACAGATGGGTCCTAAAGAAAGCAATACAAGGTTCAGTCCAAAGCTCTAGAGCAATAACAATCATTGGAAAGTTTTACGCCAAACCAGCCAAGTGACCGAAGTCTAATCTTGGCTGGGGGACCGAAGTCCTATTAAATTGGCAACCAGTAATCACCTCCCAATCATCCAAGATGGAAAAAGTCATCAAAGAACCGCAGAAAGCTGTTTCGCCCTCATTTGGGCTCATCAGTGTGGTACACTTCAATGATGGCGAGTTGGATGACTGTCTTCACTTTTTAATCAACTACAAGTGAAACACTTGTGGTTTCATAATAAGAGAAGATGGAGGCTGCAGTCTAAGCGAGACTGAACACACACAATGAAAACTTTTTGCTTATCATAATATCCTTTGCACGGCTCAGTGCAATTACTCTCATTTAATTCAAAGCTCCAAGGGACTTACTTAAGTCATGATTGTGTTTTAGATGATTAGGTATATACAGGTCTTAAAGGTTCACGAATGTGATGTTTTCAAGCCATCACATATATTTGAGAGTAGAAATTGGCTAAATAATCGAAACTACACTTAGTATCAAGTGCACTTACAATGTGTTTACTAGTACAGGATTTCTGTCCTTTGTGTTTTCTCTTAACTCTAAATGATGAGAATTTCCAAGTACGTAAAGAGCCACAAAAATGGCAGAATTGAAGAGCAACATGTTCTGGTGGAGCTACACAGAGAAAGGAGAGACGCACACTATACACTATACACTGTATACATGAGTGATAACTGGAATATGAAACTATGCTATGCGATTAATTCAATATGAACATCTACAGAGGCAATTTGTGAATCAAACTTGTAACACTTACCAACTTTTATTTCTTTGTATTGCCTCAGCAAATTTAGCCTAAGATAAATAGAATATATATACATGTACATAAAACTGAATAAACAAACAAATTACAAACAATTGACACTTCTGAAGAATGATTAATTCAGCCCCAAAACTTACACGAGTAACCTTGTTATGCCGCGCGGTCCTATTCGAGCAGCTGACATCAAGAGATCTGTAAGTCTAGCTTCTTCACTTTCACACTCAGCCTCAGCCATTTTTATGAATTACATAAGTAAATTGCGCAATTATAACGCATAGGGGAGATCCCATTTATGTAAGACGAGTCAAGAAAAATAAGAGGCGTTACCTTCAAGAAGCGAGTCCAATAAAATAGGCTGACGATCGTTACCTTCAATATGGTAGGAGTGACACTGTCAGCATTGTAGATGTAGTTCAGTTCTGACACTTAAATCTATATGAAAATGTCAAATATTTTAAAAGTGCCGTCTAGAGCTATCATCTCTTTGATTGTAATAATTTCCTTCTGTTTCCATTAAATTATTCATATATTTATGAATATCTAGTTCAAATTCGTGAAGTTTATGACCAATTAAAATTCATATACGATACTTACTTTATTGATTGAATTGCTTTCTTGTATAATGATACTCCAAGTGAAGTATAGAATGATAATGACATGTAGACCATTAAATTGTATACAGAAATGTAACACTTTATTGTCATGAACATTTTTTGTATTGACTGAGTTGTTTTCTTGTATCTTTCACTATCTCCTTAACTAATTCAACAAATGAATATTATGGATTAACAGGATGTGAGTATCTGCTTAATGTAGTAGTGTGCATCCATTTTGTTCCTGTGTGTGTTCCAAGTGAAGTGCATAATGATAATGACATGTAGACCATTAAATTTTGTACAGAAATGTAACACTTTATTGTCATGAACATTTTTTGTATTGACTGAGTTGTTTTCTTGTATCTTTCACTATCTCCTCAACTAATTCAACAAATGAATATTATGGATTAACAGGAAGTGAGTATCTGCTTAATGTAGTAGTGTGTATCCATTTTGTTCCTGTGTGTGTTCCAAGTGAAGTATAGAATGATAATGACATGTAGACCATTAAATTGTAGACTTTAATATAACACCTTATTGTCATAAACATTGTTTGTATTGACTGCATCTTTCACTATCTCCTCAACTAATTCAACAAATGAATATTATGGATTAACAGGAAGTGAATATCTGCTTAATGTAGTAGTGTGCATCCATTTTGTTCCTGTGTGTGTTCCAAGTGAAGTATAGAATGATAATGACATGTAGACCATTAAATTGTATACAGAAATGTAACACTTTATTGTCATGAACATTTTAATGAATTGTTTTCTTGTATCTTTCACTATCTCCTCAACTAATTCAACAAATGAATATTATGGATTAACAGGATGTGAGTATCTGCTTAATGTAGTAGTGTGCATCCATTTTGTTCCTGTGTGTGTTCCAAGTGAAGTGCATAATGATAATAACATGTAGACCATTAAATTGTATACAGAAATATAACACTTTATTGTCATGAACATTGTTTGTATTGACTGAGTTGTTTTCTTGTATCTTTCACTATCTCCTCAACTACTTCAACAAATGAATATTATGGATTAACAGTCTGTGAGTATCTGCTTAATGTAGTAGTGTGCATCCATTTTGTTCCTGTGTGTGTTCCAAGTGAAGTGTATAATGATAATGACATGTAGACCATTAAATTGTAGACTTTAATGTAACACTTTATTGTCCTAAACATTGTTTGTATTGACTGAGTTGTTTTCTTGTATCTTTCCCTATCTCCTCAATTAATTCGACAAATGAATATTATGGATTAACAGTCTGTGAGTATCTGCTTAATGTAGTAGCGTGCATCCATTTTGTACCTGTGTGTGTTCCAAGTGAAGTGTATAATGATAATGACATGTAGACTATTACATTGTAGACTTTAATGTAAGACTCTATTGTCATGAACATTGTTTGTTTTGACTGAGTTTTTTTCTTGTATCTTTCCCTATCTCCTCAACTAATTTAACAAATGAATATTTTGGATAAACAGATTGTGAGTATCTGCTTAATGTAGTAGCGTGCATCCATTTTGTACCTGTGTGTGTTCCAAGTGAAGTGTATAATGATAATAACATGTAGACTATTAAATGGTAGACTTTAATGTAACACTTTATTGTCATGAACATTGTTTGTATTGACTGAGTTGTTTTCTTGTATCTTTCCCTATCTCCTCAACTAATTCGACAAATGAATATTTTGGATTAACAGCCAGTGAGTATCTGTTTAATGTAGTAGCGTGCATCCATTTTGTACCTGTGTGTGTTCCAAGTGAAGTGTATAACGATAATAACATGTAGACTATTAAATTGTAGACTTTATAATGTAACACTTTATTGTCATTAACATTATTTATATTGACTGAGTTTTTTTCTTGTATTTTTCACTATCTCCTCAACTAATTCAACAAATGAATATTATGGGTTAACAGGAAGTGAGTATCTGCTTAATGTAGTAGTGTGCATCCATTTTGTTCCTGTGTGTGTTCCAAGTGAAGTATAGAATGATAATGACATGTAGACCATTAAATTGTAGACTTTAATGTAACACTTTATTGTCCTGAACATTGTTTGTATTGACTGAGTTGTTTTCTTGTATCTTTCCCTATCTCCTCAATTAATTCGACAAATTAATATTATGGATTAACAGTCTGTGAGTATCTGCTTATTGTAGTAGCGTGCATCCATTTTGTACCTGTGTGTGTTCCAAGTGAAGTGTATAATGATAATGACATGTAGACTATTACATTGTAGACTTTAATGTAAGACTCTATTGTCATGAACATTGTTTGTTTTGACTAAGTTTTTTTCTTGTATCTTTCCCTATCTCCTCAACTAATTTAACAAATGAATATTTTGGATAAACAGATTGTGAGTATCTGCTTAATGTAGTAGCGTGCATCCATTTTGTACCTGTGTGTGTTCCAAGTGAAGTGTATAACGATAATAACATGTAGACTATTAAATTGTAGACTTTATAATGTAACACTTTATTGTCATTAACATTATTTATATTGACTGAGTTTTTTTCTTGTATTTTTCACTATCTCCTCGACTAATTCAACAAATGAATATTATGGGTTAACAGGAAGTGAGTATCTGCTTAATGTAGTAGTGTGCATCCATTTTGTTCCTGTGTGTGTTCCAAGTGAAGTGCATAATGATAATGACATGTAGACCATTAAATTGTATACAGAAATATAACACTTTATTGTCATGAACATTGTTTGTATTGACTGAGTTGTTTTCTTGTATCTTTCACTATCTCCTCAACTACTTCAACAAATGAATATTATGGATTAACAGGATGTGAGTATCTGCTTAATGTAGTAGTGTGCATCCATTTTGTTCCTGTGTGTGTTCCAAGTGAAGTGTATAATGATAATGACATGTAGACCATTAAATTGTAGACTTTAATGTAACACTTTATTGTCCTGAACATTGTTTGTATTGACTGAGTTGTTTTCTTGTATCTTTCCCTATCTCCTCAATTAATTCGACAAATGAATATTATGGATTAACAGTCTGTGAGTATCTGCTTAATGTAGTAGTGTGCATCCATTTTGTACCTGTGTGTGTTCCAAGTGAAGTGTATAATGATAATGACATGTAGACCATTAAATTGTAGACTTTAATGTAACACTTTATTGTCCTGAACATTGTTTGTATTGACTGAGTTGTTTTCTTGTATCTTTCCCTATCTCCTCAATTAATTCGACAAATGAATATTATGGATTAACAGTCTGTGAGTATCTGCTTAATGTAGTAGCCCATGAAAAAATGTTTGCCTGCTACAGAACTGTGGCACAACTGCTTAACAGTTAATATGACTGTTGCATGACTGTTTAACAACTGTTTATTTATCAGTTGTTTAGCAGTTAGGGCTCAGACCTGAAATTTTCATTAATTTAATTATCACATTGTTATCACATTGTCACACAACTGTCATTCAACTGTCAATTTACATGCCTGAAAATTACAGGTCTGCCACAGATTTAAAACTTGCCACATCTTGTTATCACGTAGTTACACAACTGTCGATCAACTGTCAATTTACATGCCTGGAAATTACAGTTCTGCCACAGATCAAAATAATTATAATAATGTACCTATAATGAATAAAGCTGATATTAGTCACCATCAAAGTGAACTAGTGGAATGGCTACAAAATTGTGATTACAGTTAGTAATGACCATACATTTAGCTAAAATAGAAGAAACTGGAATGCAATGTAGAGTTTGTACATCAGTTGAAATACGATGTATATGAGTAATAGAAGAAAAAACTGATGTCTGTAATGTAAATGGTCTGATCATTACATATGTTTTTGATGGCTGTTGACCATGTTGAAGGATGAATGATACTATGCGACCAAAGTTAATGTTCTGCTGATTGGTTGCATACATGGCTACAGTATTATCATGATGGGATGATTGATTCCATGATTCACTATGATAACTAACATTTTTGTGACATATTCTTGAGAATTTAACCCATGTTGCAGTACTCCAATCGCAGTGCACAACTTTGATTACATCTTGTTCATCTTTGGTCATTTCATGCACTGAAGTTGCTCCCAAAATTATTGTTTCATTTCCTTCCACTTTTTCCCTTTGATATTTTTTTTGCATTATCTGAACACACTGGATTGCCTGTTCTCCAATCCCTCTTGTGCCATGGATGAAGCAACGAACTTGCCCATTAAAGCTCTCAAACGGGAACAATGAGGTGGTCCATAATGGACCTAACTCTCTGACACTATCAGCATAGTGGAGGAGGTTATGCACATTCATGTTCATATGCTGCTCGCCATACAAATTTGCATATCTATGCACAAAATTGGTGAGAAATCTCTCAGCTGCTGTTATCTGATTCTCTGAAATATTCATACTAAGTAGAATATAAACAGCTTGAACCAAAAGCTCCAAATGTTCAAAATAGACTGATGGTAGGATACCTTCTAGGATAGGCGTGTAATAGAGCAGGAACATTCTATACTCAGAAGCCTTCCAGTCCTTCCTTTCACTAATTGATCGGGGGCACCGACTAAATTCACATGGAGGCTTGGAGGACAGGAGTAGTTGACTGATGATGTTGGTACTCTTACCAAGATAATAAGGTTCCTTGTGGTGGTCAGATTGAAACCATAATGAGAGAAGGTTCCTAACAACTCCCAGGAATATTCCATGCATGTGGTCTATAGCTGTTCCTTGAATCACATTGTAACTGTGAACCATTGCAAGTGGAGTTATACCTACAATTCCTGCGATGGGATTGTGAGACCTGGCAGCTTCTATGCCATTGGCAATGAACTGCTGATGAGTTCTTTTTGGTCCAGTAGGATCACTCTTGATGAACGGCCAAACATGTGAATGTGCTCTTGGACCACTATGATAGGTCTTTCCTGGTTGGGTACACTTCACACAGGCATAAAAAGCATTAAATTGCTTCATGTTTAGTACAGATGCTCTGGCAGGCAAATCAAAGGTGCCAGAAAGTAACATTATTTTGCTTGTGAAGGGACTGGAGAAGTGTGGTGAGTGGACTTGCATTCCAAAAAGGCATAAATTCTTCAAAGCTTCACAAATTCTTTTTAAAAACAGCGACATGAATGGCTTTTGAAAACTACACCAGACACCTCCTATGAGCATATTTTCCAGCCGAAATCGCATTTTAGGAGGTAACTCATTTATGATGAAATAAACAGGCCAAAAGGACCTCTTGGAAGAATTGAATATTTTTACGCCATCAGTATTCACGGTAAGTGAAAGGTTATTTGGGCTGGAAAGAGGGCCTTCATTTTCACTTAAACGTTTATATACTGATCCATCATAAATATCCTGAATAGTTGATGAATCCCTGTGTACAGATCTTTCAAAGCGATACTCTAAGTTAGAAACAAATTTTTTCTGGTCAAATTTTCGCTGTATTTGAGCTTCAAGAGGAAGTAGTAGGAAGTATGGAGCATTTGCAAACTTCTCACCACAATCGGAACATTCACTATCGCAATTTGGTAGTTCTCCTCCACATGTTGAACAGTAGTAACAACGTTGCGCTTCCTCCATGTCTTCTCCAATGTGCTTAGTAAATAGGTATGTACTTCTAAAGAAAGCTGCTGGAAGCGTACACACACGCGAAAGCAGTTTTAATAGATCACCAAGCGCCTTCTTAGTTAGTTTGTGCTTTAGGTAGAATGATGTTACGAGTGATAAAAGTTCATCTGACGAAATCTGCAAATCAGCGTCCTCAGCCTCAGTCAGTTCTGTAAATCTGTCATATTCGGCGTAATCTTCGAAGTCTTCGTCTGAATGATTAAAGCAAATAGGGTCGATCTTTTAATTCCGTACAAGTTAAATTGTATATATTTCTCTCTTACCATCAGACAGCTTCCAGTCCTCGCTCTCATTTGCTCTCCGCTTCTTACGCTCTGACATCGTAGACGATTTAGGCAAAAAAGTTAACAAATTACCAACTCGAAAACTATACCGTATACTAAGTATCGACACGGACGAACACTAAAATATCCGATACTAGGGCAACACTGATTGGCCTATTTTATATGACGTAATAATAGCGGAAGTTTTAAACATTTCTTACACCTCGAATGAGTCAGTTTTTAGAGTAAAAGCGCTGCATATCGATCATGAGTGGAATGGAATACTGCATAGTTCAGTGGGAAAATGGTTCTTACAGTAAAAGAAGTCGACAGCAAATCAAGCATGGAAATATTAAGATTGGTGAAAAGGTTAAATGTCAGTGGAAGAAAACAAGTGCCATGGGAACTATTATTAGATATGGCAGTAAGGAAGACATGGATTCCTATTTAGAAGGCTTTTTGCAAACTAAGCAGGACAGCAGAATAAGGAAGAGGACAAATCCTCAGACTAAGAAGCAGACAGAAAGAATCAAAACAATAAAAAACAATAGGGCACAGAAAGAAGCAGAAGAATTTCAGGCTCAACTTCATCAGCCTTATGAAAGTTGTAGCCAACCTATTGGGTTAGAAACCCCTTCTACAGATGAAGAAAGTGACTTACAAATAAGTCAAAGAATAAGAAGAATTGAAGAAAATATGATCCAAAGATCTGAGGTAGAACAGAGCTTAGCATGCCCTGCTGAAAACATCCAACCTAGTGTTTCATCAGTGATTGGATCTGCCTATTCTAGCATAGGCTTAGGGTCTGAGACAGAGAGAAATATCCAGGTATCATCTGCAGTGACACCTAATGAGAACAGCTTCAATTTGGCAGGATACCTACCAATAACAAACACTGGGCAAACCTATAATGGCTACCAGTTCACCTCCCCACCTATGCAACCACCCCAAGTCCACCCAAGAAACCAAGACCTGTATCAGAGAAGTCCTCTTACAACAATGCCATTGAACCACATGCAGTCACCAGATCGATTAGGATGGTCCCTTAACTACACTCAATACTTAAAACTCACTGCAACAATTGATATGCTAACTGAAAAGGTTTTTAATCTGGAAAAAACAGTACAAGAATTAACTAATGAACGAAGTAGTCAAGGGACCACTACTAGCTCACAGCTGGATCTGGTGGAGATTTCAAAAGGTTCTGGCATCCACATTGGAAGGAATGCAGCCAAGACATTACAGCTACTGTCCAAAAACCACAGCTGGAAGTACTGCTTTAGGAAACTCCTACAGACAGTTTTTGATGTGGAATATCTGGCTGATCATTCTGCCAAAGGAAAGAAAGGCTCAGCTTTTGTTGCTGTGGATCCTAACAAGCTTGGAGCATGCAAAGGTTTGCAGCTATCTGTATATTGCTAGCTAATATATCATGATGTGCTCTTTTATCCTAATCCTATACTACTCTTCAGATTTCATTTTACTGCTTTATAAAAACGTAAGTGAAATAACAGAGGAAGCCATCACAAAGATTGTAAACGATGTATGTGCTGAAAAAAGGAGGAAACTAAAGACTTTAGACCAAGGTAGCCAGCCATCGTGTAATGATAATGAAGAAGATGAAGTCATACAGTGAAGAACAACAGATCATTTTTTAGTTTATTTTATAATATAATATTTTCAAGACCTGATATCTACTTTTGTCTTTTATGTATCATGCTAATGTATTATATAGTAATCACTGACTGCAATATATGTACAATATGTGCAGAGTGCTAACATGACTGTAGCTGTACAGTGGTCACATGATTGTAGCTGACATATATAAATAGCTGTCCCATGACTGTAAACTGCAGATATGACTGTGGCAGGCCTGTTGAATACATGCTAACTAGCCTTTAAAAATCATAACTGTGGCAGGTCTGTATGCTGCAGTTAAATTAACACTTTTAATCAAAATATTAGTTGTTAATTCAAAAGATTTTTACAGTACTGTCAGAGAACTGTCAGAGAACTGTTTCAGAGCTGTAACATATTTCCTACAGTTATGAAACATTTCTGTCTATGACAGAATTAACTGCAGCTGACAGACCTGCTACATGTAACACTCTTTTTCATGGGAGTGTGCATCCATTTTGTACCTGTGTGTGTTCCAAGTGAAGTGTATAATGATAATGACATGTAGACTATTACATTGTAGACTTTAATGTAAGACTCTATTGTCATGAACATTGTTTGTTTTGACTGAGTTTTTTTCTTGTATCTTTCCCTATCTCCTCAACTAATTTAACAAATGAATATTTTGGATAAACAGCCAGTGAGTATCTGTTTAATGTAGTAGCGTGCATCCATTTTGTACCTGTGTGTGTTCCAAGTGAAGTGTATAACGATAATAACATGTAGACTATTAAATTGTAGACTTTATAATGTAACACTTTATTGTCATTAACATTATTTATATTGACTGAGTTTTTTTCTTGTATTTTTCACTATCTCCTCAACTAATTCAACAAATGAATATTATGGGTTAACAGGAAGTGAGTATCTGCTTAATGTAGTAGTGTGCATCCATTTTGTTCCTGTGTGTGTTCCAAGTGAAGTATAGAATGATAATGACATGTAGACCATTAAATTGTATACAGAAATGTAACACTTTATTGTCATGAACATTTTTTGTATTGACTGAATTGTTTTCTTGTATCTTTCACTATCTCCTCAACTAATTCAACAAATGAATATTATGGATTAACAGTTTGTGAGTATCTGCTTAATGTAGTAGTGTGAATCCATTTTGTTCCTGTGTGTGTTCCAAGTGAAGTATAGAATGATAATGACATGTAGACCATTAAATTGTATACAGAAATGTAACACTTTATTGTCATGAACATTTTTTGTATTGACTGAATTGTTTTCTTGTATCTTTCACTATCTCCTCAACTAATTCAACAAATGAATATTATGGATTAACAGTTTGTGAGTATCTGCTTAATGTAGTAGTGTGAATCCATTTTGTTCCTGTGTGTGTTCCAAGTGAAGTATAGAATGATAATGACATGTAGACCATTAAATTGTAGACTTTAATATAACACCTTATTGTCATAAACATTGTTTGTATTGACTGCATCTTTCACTATCTCCTCAACTAATTCAACAAATGAATATTATGGATTAACAGGAAGTGAGTATCTGCTTAATGTAGTAGTGTGCATCCATTTTGTACCTGTGTGTGTTCCAAGTGAAGTATAGAATGATAATGACATGTAGACCATTAAATTGTATACAGAAATGTAACACTTTATTGTCATGAACATTTTAATGAATTGTTTTCTTGTATCTTTCACTATCTCCTCAACTAATTCAACAAATGAATATTATGGGTTAACAGGAAGTGAGTATCTGCTTAATGTAGTAGTGTGCATCCATTTTGTTCCTGTGTGTGTTCCAAGTGAAGTATAGAATGATAATGACATGTAGACCATTAAATTGTATACAGAAATGTAACACTTTATTGTCATGAACATTGTTTGTATTGACTGAATTGTTTTCTTGTATCTTTCACTATCTCCTCAACTAATTCAACAAATGAATATTATGGATTAACAGTTTGTGAGTATCTGCTTAATGTAGTAGTGTGAATCCATTTTGTTCCTGTGTGTGTTCCAAGTGAAGTATAGAATGATAATGACATGTAGACCATTAAATGCAGATATGTAACACTTTATTGTCATGAACATTGTTTGTTTTGACTGAGTTGTTTTCTTGTATCTTTCACTATCTCCTCAACTAATTTAACAAATGAATATTATGGATTAACAGGATGTGAGTATATCTGTTTAATGTAGTAGCATACATCCATTTTGTTACTGTGTGTGTTCCAAGTGAAGTGTATAATGATAATGACATGTAGACCATTAAATTGTAGACCTTAATGTAAGACTCTATTGTCATGAACATTGTTTGTATTGACTGAGTTGTTTTCTTGTATCTTTCCCTATCTCCTCAACTAATTCGATAAATGAATATTATGGATTAACAGCCAGTGAGTATCTGTTTAATGTAGTAGCGTGCATCCATTTTGTACCTGTGTGTGTTCCAAGTGAAGTGTATAACGATAATAACATGTAGACTATTAAATTGTAGACTTTATAATGTAACACTTTATTGTCATTAACAGTATTTGTATTGACTGATTTGTTTTCTTGTATCTTTCACTATTTCCTCAACTAATTCCACAAATGAATATTTTGGATTAACAGAGAGTGAGTATCTGCTTAATGTAGTAGTGTGCATCCATTTTGTTCCTGTGTGTGTTCCAAGTGAAGTGTATAATTATAATGACATGTAGACTTTAATGTGACACCTTATTGTCATTAACATTATTTATATTGACTTAGTTGTTTTCTTGTATTTTTCACTATCTCCTCAACTAATTCGACAAATGAATATTATGGATTAACAGAGAGTGAGTATCTGCTTAATGTAGTAGTTCATGTGCATCCATTTTGTTCCTGTGTGTGTTCCAAGTGAAATGTATAACGATAATAACATGTAGACTATTACATTGTAGACTTTAATGTAAGACTTTATTGTCATGAACATTGTTTGTATTGACTGAGTTGTTTTCTTGTATTTTTCACTATCTCCTCAACTAATTCGACAAATGAATATTTTGGATTAACAGAGAGTGAGTATCTGTTTAATGTAGTAGTGTGCATCCATTTTGTACCTGTGTGTGTTCCAAGTGAAGTGTATAACGATAATGACATGTAGACCATTAAATGCAGATATGTAACACTCTATTGTCATGATCATTGTTTTTTTGACTGAGTTGTTTTCTTGTATCTTTCACTATCTCCTCAACTAATTGAAAAAATGAACATTATGGATTAACAGGATGTGAGTATACGTATGTTTAATGTAGTAGCGTGCATCCATTTTGTACCTTTGTGTGTTCCAAATAAAGTGTATAACGATAATGACATGTAGACCATTAAATTGTAGACTTTAATGTATAACAATTTATTGTCATTAACATTATTTGTATTGAGTGAGTTGTTTTCTTGTATCTTTCACTATCTCCTCAACTAATTCAAAAAATGAATATTATGGATTAACAGGATGTGAGTACATCTGTTTAATGTAATAGCGTGCATCCATTTTGTACCTGTGTGTGTTCCAAGTGAAGTGTATAACGATAATGATATGTATAGACTGTTAAATTGTAGACCAATAATCTAATGTTATATTTACGTCTATATGGACTAAAATATAGGGAAGAGATTTATCTCTTAAAGAAAGTAAAGATAGTGATTCCAAATATGTGTCACAATTGACTATGAAATTAAGTGCAGTTAAGGTGAGTATAAAACTTGTTTAGGTAAGTGTTCGCTAAAGCAAATTTGTATATCATTGAAGCCATATCTATAGTTATAATGTGGAAGTTGAAGAGTATTAGTAGAAATAATATGTCATACCTATATTGCTACTATATGGTTTGTTTGTATTTTGTAGGATGAGAGAGATAGATACTTGTCTGAAAAACTTAGCCTTGAAAGCAAACTGAAAGAATTTGAAGTTCAACTATTGGATTTACAAGCAGTTATGGTGAGAACAATGCCAAATCAGCCATCCCTACTAAGTACACATATAGCTTCATTTTTCAAATGTTTTCATATATAATTTTCATATGTATGTATGAATTGACTGTTATTTAGGAAAAACTTCCATCACTTGAAGAAAGCAATAAAAGTCTTTCCTACAATGTGTCACAATTGTCTACAAAATTGAAAGTAGTTGGGGTAAGTACAGCTCCAATTTCTAAGGCAAGAATAATTGTTTATGCAATTAATAAATGTTTATTAAAGCATACATACGTGCAGCATTTTGACGTGTGAAATTGTTATTTTGACGGAGAGATAGCTGGTAAACCTTTTAAAAAGAACGAAATATATAGGTGCGAAATGGCTCGATTCGCAAGACAAAGGGAAATTATTCGAATAAACGTTAAACACGTAGAAGACGATCTTAGCGATGCCAGGAAAGGAACAGAAGTCACGGTAAAGCTAATTTATAAGTTCACATCGCTATCGTGCAGGGATCGTTAATTTATTATTTATTAATTTATTTATTTGTTAATAAATGCTATTTTGGATATATTATTTCCTCCTTCTGCCAAGGTCACAATTCGTTTAATAGCTTGAAAGTTGACTGGTCATCTTCTATTTGGTTTCGTACGTTTGGCTTCTCTACTTGTAAATACGTTTACCTCTTCCATTCGTCAATTAATTCGTCTGCATCTTCGTTTATTCAGCTTATTCACAACTTCTGACTTGTTAATTGAATAAAAAATCTGTTAATACTATTCTAGGACAGCATTCGAACCAAACACGTTCAAAGTGGTAAAGTAATTTTAAGCAGTACTGTACATGTGATTTGAAGAAAAAGCAGGTAATTTATCTGTTACTGTAACTGCAATACATAGAACAAGTTTCAAACATTTAGTTAGTTTCAAAAATGTATAGCTAGAAATAAGAATGGTGTTCTAGAGTAATGAAACAAGACAGTGATTATATACGTATGATAAGGCTAACCATACAGAAATGACATGCTGATTAAGCACACACATCATTACTAAGATCAAGCACATCATCCCTATTTCAGCTATACATGATTCATCTAAACATAGACGTGATGAGTATGGTTATAATCACTTAAGTAAGCACGGCTATGTTTTCTAAGTTCCTTCGGGTAAAAGCTTTCTCTGACTATCTACGGAAGCAAATTCGGTCAGGAAGAGCCCTGGTTATCCTTTTGTAACGGTATATCTTTATGTAGTCTTTTCAAAGCCCTAGAACGTGGGAGAAGCGTCGTAGCCTCAAACAAATTGTTTACCAAACCATCAAGTGAAGCGTGGCAAGCAGAATAAGGCGCACAAATAAACCACCGTCTTTAGTCTTTGTATCGCCAACATTTCGGCTGCAGCAGTGTTATGTAGCTCTGTAAATCTTACTACAAAACGTCCATGGTATCTTTGACGCAAATATGCGGCACTCGCTATTGAAGATACCTAATTAATTGACGCAAATATGCGTCACTCGCGCATAAAGGGTTAACTTAAATATGCCATATCTATAATAGTTATAATGTGCAATTAAAAGAGAATTAGTATATAGAAATAATATATATCATATTTAAATTACTCCTATAATTGTTTGTTTGTACGTATTTTGTAGGATGAGAGGGATAGGTACCAATCTGAAAAACTTAGCCTTGAAACCGAATTGAAAGAACTTGAAGTAAAAGTAAAAGTTAGAGAAGATGACTTGAAGGACACCCAGGTAATTTTTTATGTGAATACAGCATATTTACAAGCAATTCTCACACTAGTGGATATAAAACACACCTACTATATCTGTTTTATATTATATTTACATGATATTCAATCCTTATCTTATGCCACTAATATGGTTTTATTTATATATATAATATGTATTTACATATAACACAAATGAATTTTATGAGAAATAAATTCAATTCCAATGATCTAAAATTTCAGGTTCAACTTTTTGAAACAAAGAGGCAATTACAAGAGATTCAACAATCTAATGTACAGAGAGAGAGGATTGCCCTTGGGAAGATTGTGCAAGACCAGAAAGTGAGTTATCTTTGTACGTAACAGTGGATCAGTAAGTAATTATGCCTGTATATTTGAGAGAGAGACACAACATATCACATGCCAACAAATTGTAAAAGGTACTTCAGTTAGAGTGGATACTCGAGGCACAAATGCAAAGTGAAGAATGGCTGATATCCATTGTCAACCTTGACGGGATCTTCATCATCATCATCGTTGTCATCATCATCATCATATTTGTATAAGTATATAGCACAAATTACAATATACCCAAGTAATTAATTAAATAATTTACAAGCATTTGGGAGAGTCATGTGACCCAACTGAAAAGATTTAATAAATTTTAGCAAATTTTCAGTTTTAAATGAAAGGAATTAATTAGATACTATCTGTCTCTCTGAAAAACTTTGAATATAAAATCCCATAGGGGTATATAAAATTTATTACACATTTATATTGAGAACAGGTGTACATGTAGTATGAATACAAAATAGATTGTCATAGAAACATAAATTTTGTTATATGTATAGACCTTACTAAATTAAGTGACAGCATTTACGGACTTAAATTGATTATATAATTAAATTAAGGAGGGAGGTTTTTTCAAGAACTAATTAACACCTGCAAACAAGGGCATGAAAGATAATATAAGATATAATATCCTTGTGCAAGATTATAACACCAGTAGCCATGTATGTATGTGTGTACCAATGTAAAGAAACTGCAAGGCAGGGTTAACTTGAATGGTATGAACGGTCGGTCACCCCTCTAGGAGGGTCACCTTTCTAGGACGGTCACCTGCTTAAAGTGACCACTTCAATCAAGTCCCAGAAATCGTATGTTGCTGTTGACTCAATCCACTTACCAATAATACAGTCACCTATCTAGTGCTTACATATACGTATGTGTGTGCCTCCCTAAATGATCTTTACAGATGAAATTTTACTATAAACAAAACTACATGAACAATCTAAGATACCATTTTCCTACGTACATGCTATATATCCCTATTCTATAAAAGAGCCTATAGGGGAACTAAACCTGAAGAGAGCTTTGGATGAAGATACAGGGGTATTTTCTTCCTTCTTTCATCTTCTTCTCCACTGGGTCAGACAGCCGTTTCTGGGAATTCCACCCTTCATCAGTGATCCTGGGAGTCTTTGTCTTTTTCTTTATCTTTATCTTGATCTTCTGTGAATCCTTGGCTCTGTATGCTAAATCTAGGGGGCTTATATACACCATTTTGGTGCTAAAAGTTAAACAAGGTGTTAACTAAGACAATTTTATGAAAGGAATGTAAGTCAAATTAAATTTTATGAATTAAAGTATTAGTAATCTTGCTTGTACAGGTAATTTAAAAACAGACTCAGCCTAACTATAGACACAAGTAGGACATATTACATAAGTCTATCCTTAGGTCTTATAATAGTAACATTTTTTTGGAGGTGGGGTAACACAATATGGGGTAACACAGACAGTCCTTAAGCATACTAGCTACATTGTGCTTATAATTGATTCTAACTAGAGGCTGCCGGGATAGGAAGGTTTTAAAGGTTTTACATCTACTGTAACTACCTTTAGTGTATTGCCTCTAAACGAACATCAAAAATCTGTTGTTGTTAACTGAGACCCCTTATATATGGAGATAGCTCTTTTTGTGTAACAGATACGTATATAGGAACTGCAGTCTAGTGTGAAATTGTAATAGTGTGATCTACCTTAAAATATGCAAACTTATGCATAAGTCTGATCAATGTCTCAATGTGCCAATGTCCAATTTGTAGATTACATTCAGTACTATATATAATGATTAAAATGTTTGATTGTAGTCATCTTAGGTTCTATAACTTGCACTGTGTTGTAGTTTTAATAGTAGTACGTATTTATAATTTACATATTACATATTATTTTAATTATATATTCTAGAATGTAATTGAAAGGTTAAGAGGCAAGAAGGAAAGATTATATGCTGATTTGATAAAATCCAGGAATGAATTAAAAGTATTTTAAGCACTGTTAAGATTTGGTATAGACTTGTTTATGTAGTAGTTATACTTTTAGGATAAGACAGATGAACTGCTAGTAGAAAAAAATAAGTCAAGCAAAAGACTTGAGGCCACAGAAAAGGAAAGAGCTGTTTTAGAGGAGAGAAATGAAAGTTTCCAAGCTAACTTGATGAAGAAAGTTGGAGACATTCTAGAAGAAGTTAAAAAGCCATTAAAAATGATTGAAAGTAAATCAACATACCTTAATTTATCACATACGTAGTTCAGTTGGGCCCTCTTGTTGTAATATTAATTGGATATAGTACAATACTTTGACTTACTTAAAGTTTATGAACTTATTTATTGCTTTTAATTACAGAGTGCCAGAATATTGAAACACTCTTGAGGTAAACACATATATTCAACGTTAACATTGCAACCTAATTGTCAAGATTGTTATTACAATGTACGTGGACCTATACTTTTATAATAGTACTCAGTTCAGAGATAAGGACCACCTATCAGTCCTGCAAACAGTTGTGGTTGACCGGGTATCACACAAGTGGAGAGGGATTGCTACCTTTTTCAAGTTCTCCATAAACAAAATGGACTTCATAGAACATGAGGTAGGCAAGGATAAGAAAGACCTTTGCTTAAAGATGTTCAGTGAATGGCTGAAGAGAGCTAAAGAAACTGGAGACTTGCCAAGGACACTTCGAAGTGTTTGTGAAGCTCTTGATGATCGTGATGAGAAACAAGTAGCCGATGAACTTGTGGCCACAATACAAAATGCTTGAAGCAACTTGCACAAAACTGGTAAAATATGATTTGGAAAGCTGTTTCTTTCTTAGCTTGTAACTAAGACTTAGGTACATACATGTGGCAGTAGAAAATGCTTGACATTCAGCTATTTGGTAAATAATACATTGAATTAACTTCAACTCAACCCTATATCACTTATTATGATAACTGTATATGATCTGTTTGATTGCAATTAACGCATTTTAAGGTTATTCCTAATAATGACGTAATACACGTAAGTAACTGACCACTGAATCTCCAACTGTGTTGATTATAAAGTGGAGAGACTCGGGAAGAACTCCATGATTACAACAACAGCAGCTGGAACTGTAGAAGAAGAGATTTGGCTAGTATAGTGTTCTCCTATATGAAATATATATCATGGGTTCTTCAGCAGTGAATGAGGTGAAGAAGGATAATATTATATATAGAAATATTAAAAATTTTCTACAAAAATAGTGAAGATGTAGGGATGGCATAAAAAGTAGAGAAACAAGAAAGGGATGTTACACAGTGAAGCATTAGCTGTGCATGAATCATACAACACCCTTGCTTGTAGGATTCATGTATAGCTAATGCTTCACTGTGTAACATCCCTTTCTTGTTTCTCTACTTTTTATGCCATCCCTACATCTTCACTATTTTTGTAGAAAATTTTTAATATTTCTAGTTTCTGTACTTTTTATGGAGCATGGGCTAGGAATTAGATTCATATAATTAAAATCATTTTGGTTTCGCAATCTTCGACTGATTATGACGTCATTACAATGGCGACTTTATTGAGGCCTTGACTCTAGGGTCATGAAAACCGTCATGCTCAATAATAGCGTTATCGCTCTCGCTTCTACAAAAGAATACAGCTCGGAAAATTTGCAGTAGTTTCGTGTAACAATTAGTCCAAAAGCTTATATAGTTTTTTAGTTATGGCTGACGAAGAAGAAGAAGAATATGAAGAAGACGAAAATGGGAATTTTTAAAGTTTATTATTTCGCCAGCGGGACATATTCGCTTGCCTTTAAGGTCTATTTAGAGTATGTATATTGTATATTTAGCTATACATAGCCTTGTTTTGTCGATTTTCGGCCTAATTCGGGATTTCGCTCCTATACCAATGTATATGGGGAAAACGAAAAAAACCGTGTCATCCCTACATAGGGAGTACTACCGTACTCCCTGATAACAAGTTTTATTGGAAAAGGTGTCATGAGCCATCATCTAGATTTATGTATAGAACATTAGTAGTTATATCCTTATTAAGTTCTTAATACAGACACCTCTCTCTGTATGCTATATAGTTATACCAACTGAGACTGAGAGAACTTCCTTTCCTCCTTGTATATCAGTTTTTTAATGATCTCTATGCACTGTCATATATATATATATATATGTCCATATATATAATATTATATATGGAAGAATAAAGAGTGCTTGCTGCAATATATATATATAGCTAGATAAAGCCTTATTATTGACCCTCAGCAACATGGATTTATAATTACTAATTGATGTATTGACCCGGAAGTCTAGATCTTCATCGGCAATATATATATGAGGATTTATTCTCCAATGCTATACACCTACCTATACACTCATTTGCACTCCACTGGTCATGACATCTATATATATAGCAATATCTCTTCCATATAAGCACATTCTACAGCTATATTCAATTGCATATAATGTACAAATCAAAACAAAAATGCATTTAATGGCATATATGTCTTCTCTCTCCTACAGCATATAAGGAGACACTTTAACAATCATACAGTTTCCAGAAAGGATCGCAAGGAGTTTTTTGGTTCAGAGTGACACAATCTCCTTTCCTGATCACTGACAGCCAACTTCAGTGCATTCAACTGCCTCTTCCTCCCAGTTGACAGGGTTGACTGAGTATATGTTGGTAGATTGGCCAATCAATGAAATCTAATGCATACAGATGGGTCCTAAAGAAAGCAACGCATGGTCCAGTATAGGAAGGAAGATAAGTTTCACTGTACAAGGTCCAGGAATGTGATGTTACACTGTCCTATAAACACACAATCTACAAAAAACACAAGTGCACTTACAATGTGTTTACTAGTATGGGATTTCTGTCCTTTGTGTTTTCTCTTAACTCGAATTGATGAGGATTTCCAAGTACGTAATGAGCCACAAAAATGGCAAAATTGAAGAGCAACATGTTCTGGTGGAGCTACACAGAGAAAGGAGAGACGCACACTATACACTATACACTGTATACATGAGTAAAAACTGGAATATGAAACTATGCTATGTGATTTATTCAATGTGAACATCTACAGAGGCAATTTGTGAATCAAACTTGTAACACTTACCAACTTTTATTTCTTTGTATTGCCTCAGCAAATTAAATTTAGCCTAAGATAAATAGAATATACATACATGTACATAAAACTGAAAAAACAAACAAATTACATACAATTGACACTTTTGAAGAAGCTACGTACATAGCTACCTAAACTATAAAGTCCCTATACAAGATAGTGATAATACTCTGTTAAAGTACACCAGACATGTGTCATGTGTAACAGAATTTTGGATACAATGACATTTCAGACATTTGTTCTGATTAATCAGTTATATCTACTTATCATAATACAAATACAGTGGAAACTGGTTAACACAAATATAATTTACACAAATTATCACTTTACATGAAGTACACTAGAAAAACACAGTCCCTATAATACAAAAGTATAAGGAATACATAATATGTTTTCTTATTAATATATTTATTTATTTAGGTTTGTATTAATCAGGACACCCAGGTAGACCAACAACTTCAGCTGATGGGTCCTCCTGTTGAAATATCATTATTATCTATCTTCTAAAACTTGCAACTGTTAGTCACAACAACTTTACTAGAAGAATGGCCAACACTGTATATGAAGGGATGGCCCAAGTAGAAGTTACAGTATTAAGACATTTTACGAATTTTCTACCATTGATTCAAACTCAAGGCGCTTGCGCTTTCTAATAATGAAAATTCTTAGACAATAATTTAAAGGCTTTATAACTCGAAGTAAAGTTTCTGTACACATGTAATGCTACCCTTTATATGGAAGTTGCGGGTGAATAGTCAGTGCAATAATCTTATTCTGTAAGGCGAAATAATAAACCTTAAAAATTTCCATTTTCGTCTTCTTCCGAGTCTTCTTCATATTCTTCTTCTTCTTCTTCGTCAGCCATAACTAAAAACCTACTTAAGCTTTTAGACTAATTGTTGGACGAAACTATTGCAAATTTTCCGCGCTGTATTCTTTTGTAGGAGCGAGAGCGATAACGTTAATATTGGGCATGACGTTTTTTGTAGCCCCCGTAGCAAAGGCATCAATAAATCCCCCATTTAATAACGACATCATCTCTAGGAAACCTCGGAGATTGCGAAATAAAAGTAGGCCTTTATTTGAGTATTTGAGTATAGAAATGTACGTATATAGCTACGTATTGACGAAGTAGTATTGCCTTAGAAGTGATTTTATATTGTTCGCAAATTGCTAGCTATGTATTTTCGTTTTGGTACCCTCGACATCTTTAATGGGCTAACCCGCTTCAAAGTTAGTCAGATGGCTGCCTCGGATAAGTGACACAGAACTTGGTGAGTGAAACTACAGCAATTGAATTAACAGAGGCGATCTGTGTATGTCTAAACTGTATTCTGAAACAGTTTGTTAGGGTAGGGTGTGGCCTAACAGAAGTAAGGTAGGCCAGGGTAATTTCGGAAACACTTCAGGTATATTGTGTATGGTATGACAGCAAGTTCAACAAATTTCCTAAAACTCGCACAATAGGAGGACAAACCTGTCCTCTCAAGACGCACAACTTTTCAAGCCAACAGCAATATCGCCGACGAAGAGCGCTCCATTTTCTTAACTACGCCGAAAAACATCACTTCCGGTTAATTTCGGAAACTAATTACAAATAGAGGTGACGGTAAAAAACAATGTCGGATCACTCTGGAAAGTTCAAAAAAGGTAATATTTACAAGTCTGTTTGCAAAGTTGGGTCATTGGGAGCTGCAGATAAGGCAGTACCACTCTTCACTTACTTCAGGTAGGCAATCAAACCCAACACACTGATAGTGGTACCACCTCCAACAAGAGTCACACCCCACGCAGTCTTCATCATTATTAAAGCAGTCACCACAAGAGAAACAGTGCTCAGTGTCCTTGTCCTCTTCAGTCTCTACATCAGTGTGATCCTCTTCTTTATCAGTGTGATCCTCTTCTTCATCAGTGTGATCCTCTTCTTCATCAGTGTCTTCATGGTCAGTGGCTTTGGGTTTGGAAGCCTTTGTCCTTGCTGTGGATTGTGTCCTCTTCCCCTGTCTCGCTGCTTTTCTTCTTCCTTTCTTTACACATTTTCCCTTTGCAGCTTGCTTAGCCATTTTCTCTTTCTCTGCCTCCTGCATCCTCTGTAGTACTTCCTCTTGTGTAAGAGCTTCCCCAAAGTGGTGTATCTTCACACGCTGTCGTCTGGTGGGTGTTGGTTGCTTCTTTGGACGGAGGTAATTAGCAAAAAAATGTCGCAGCGCTGCACGGAGTGGTGTTACTGCAGTACTAGTACCACTGTGTGATGTGGAAGTTGCAGCATCAAATGGTATTGATGTTGCAATTTTGTGGCTCTGAATAGCTGATGGCTGCAGTGGGTAGAGACCACATTCCCGAAAGGCAGACTGGAAGTGACATGGCTTGAATGCGTTGGTGCAGAGAGAGTGTACCAGGGATGGAAACACCTCTTTAGTGATGCAGGCTGCTCTTGTTTGCAGTTTGTATGTTTTCATGATAGATTTCCAGGCTGCCTTTGCGGGTCCGAAGACTCCCACATCCAGTGGTTGCAGGACATGTGTGGTGTTTGGCGGCAAGCAGTACAGCCAGATGTTCTTTGCCTTGCATGTTGCAATTAGCTGCACTGAAAGATGGGAATGATGCCCATCAAAAAACAGAACAACAGGACCAGTTTCCAGATATGGCTGCACTTTGGGGATGAACAACTTATTCATCCACGACAGAAAGTTCTCCTTTTCCATCCATCCTGATGGAGAGCTACCGTACAGTGCACCTGGTGGTCCATGGCGGGTCCATGAAGTGTATAGGTGTTTGCCCTTATAGACAATGTATGGTGTTAGCATTTCACCAGTTGCAGAGCCACACATGTGTACAGTGATGTTCTCCCTGCCAGATCCACCACCCGTTTCATGAACCCACTTCGACCCTCTCTTAGCAAAGACGTGCTGTGACCCCACTGCTGTGTTGAAGCAGGTTTCATCGCAGTTCCAAATCCTGGATGCCATGTCTGGGTAGCTGGTGAGTTTCAGCTTCTTATACAAGCTGTCGATGTTCAGGAAGAAGCCAGAGATGGTGGTGGGGTTGGCTGAACTGGCTCTTTTGGTGGAGAGGTGTTGCGCTTTCCTGGAAACAAGCTTTGGCCACCTCTTCAGAAACCCACTCCACCAGTCCCATCCGGGTCGGCCACTGGCGAAAGGATGATCTCTCTTTTGTGCGTGCAGGTAGTCGATAACGATGGAGGATACAATTTCTTTTGTCAGTCCAAACCCTATTTCCTGCAAGACCTGGCAGCAATACACTATTTCTTCCTCTTCTGCATAGGTCAGCACTGTTGGTTTTCCTGCCCCTACCTTCTTAACCTTACCCCTTACGTGATCATGTAGTGTGGACACTGGAATGCCATATTTCTTTGATATGGCATTTATGGATGCCTTCCCCTTCAACCTTGCTACCTCCTTCAATGCAGCATCTAACTGCTGCTTTGACCATTTAGGCATGTCCCAGAGGTGATAATCAAATTACCGTGCAGTACTCACTCAGCAATTCAAACGTTCCCGCCAACCACAACGAAGTTTCCGGTAAAAACCGCAAAATATGCAGTGACGTTAGCTTCAAAATGGCGTCGCGTCGACTCTTGCGTAGTTCGTTTCGCGCAGTTTAAGTCTCGAACTTGAGAGCGAGTCAAAGGTAAGCCCGAATATTAAAACAAAGTTTAACTTAATCCTGTAGTCTTCAGCCTACAAGCATATATGTTGCACATTTCCGGAATTACCCTGTTTCCGGAAATACCCTGACTTACCTTACTCTATGTTGTATGTCGTCTATTTGTATCAGTCATTACATTAACAGTGTAACTCCTTTTTCGGATGCGTTTCTATGTGCAAGTCTTTAAAGCGACTCATTACAGTAGAACGTTAAGAAACACTTTAATTTGTAAAAAAAGATAATCTTATCACTATCGTGAATGAATTATTAGAATGCCTAAGACTACGGTCAAAATTATTTAACATTATAAGTCAGGTTAGGGGTAGCTTGAAAGGTGTAAACCTTACAAGCTAACATTATTAAAAGTAACGTGTGGAATGGAAAGATGGGCGTTTCTATGTGCGAATCTTTTGAGCGACTCATTACAATGTTACGTTTATAAACACTTTAATTCTAAAAAGAGCTAAGCTCATCAATAGCGTGAATGAATTATTAGGAGGCCTAGGGCTACGTAGCTTAGTTCTTTAGAAACACTTTAATTTGTAAAAGAGATAATCTTATCACTATCGTGAATGAATTATTAGAATGCCCAAGGCCTAAGTTAGAAGTCAGATTAGTGATAGCATGAAAGGTGTAAGCCTTACTAGAAAGATAACATTAGAGTTTGTTTAGAAACACTTTAACTCGAGCTTATCAGTAGCGTGAATGAATTTTTAGGAGGCCTAGGGCTGCGTAGCTTAGCTCTTTAGCTTATCCCTAGCGTGTACGTACGACTGCATGTGTTTCTATGTAGTATTCTTGCGGTGATTAGTTGATGTAGACATTCTTTAAATCTATAATTATGGTTGGCAATAGAATGGAAGCGTTTCTTTGTGCAAGACTTCACTAATTTGTTGGTAATGAGGATATGCATTAAAGATTATTTAACAAAGTCTTGGCATCCCTCTTTGCTTGCTGGTTAGTACATGTATATTGTACATGTAGTTTGACTCTGGATTATTTTGAAATCTTAAAGTTATTAGAAATTTAATATGTAATTTAAAGAAGTTATGCAAGGAAGGTAATTCCCAGCTCATGCTCCATAAAAAGTACAGAAACTAGAAACAATAAAAATTTTCTACAAAAATAGTAAAGATGTAGGGATGGCACAAAAAAGCACAGAAACAAGAAAGAATGTTACACATTGAAGTATTATATAGCCATGCATAAATTATACAAGCAAGGATGTTGCACCATATCCCTACATATATGGCAGCATTTTGCATGTTTTGCCTCCACTAGAAGCTGGTGTCTACTTCCCATGTACATAGGTAAACAGGTAGCCTTGGTCCATCCATTCTTATAGCTATATAGTGCAAACAAATGTTTTATTCCTTTGAACCACTTAAATTTTACACATAACGTGTAACAAACATCTTCTTTGCTCTACTCAAGAGAAATTGTGACTGTGTCCAAGTATACATGAAAAATCTAAGAAACTATTTTCCTACATGCTACGTATGCCTATTCTGTAAAAGAGCCTATAAGGAACTAAACCTGAAGAGAGCTTTGGATGAAGATATAGGAGTCTTTCTTCCTTCTCTTCCCATCTTCTTCTCCACTGTGTCAGACAGCCGTTTCTGGGAATTCCACCCTTCATCAGTGATCCTGGGAGTCTTTGTCTGTGAATCCTGTTAGGGTACTGCAGCTTCATTTGCCCCAGTCCCTATGCCAATGCTGCCATATATGTAGGGATATGGTGCAACATCCTTGCTTGTATAATTTATGCATGGCTATATAATACTTCAATGTGTAACATTCTTTCTTGTTTCTGTGCTTTTTTGTGCCATCCCTACATCTTTACTATTTTTGTAGAAAATTTTTATTGTTTCTTTATAATAGTATCAGAGAGTACGGTAGTACTCTCTAAGTAGGGATGGCCGAAAAAAAACATGGCCGCCCTATTCAATGTATTATCAATTAACACCTCATAAATCAACAACGATGGGATTTTCGGTTGCATTCGAGTGTTTGCGGTCGTTTTTGCATGTTTTTCTAAACGCCAAAACATGTTTCGATGCTCTACAACCTTCGCAAAGTGGTAAACCCGAGATAGGCCAAATTCTGAAATTCTTCATTTTTTCTTCTTTTTTCAAATGAGCTAGCGCTAACATGCGAACTTACGCAGGTACATACAAATACTAAATCGTCATGAATGTTTCCGAACTAGGGAATAGGCTACCCTAGATTTCAACGCGCTCTATCCGAAGCGTGTTACTGTTGAAAATTCCAAATTTAGGGCCTCTTCGAGCGCCATTTTTTAATTAAGTTTCAAACTCTCTGTATATAAAATAAGTAACTCGATTTAGAAATATTTGTGGTACTGCCGCCACCCGCGATCGAATTTCTTAGTCGCTTTGCAGGGCCTACATACAGTCGTATTCTTAACGATTATGGACCCTTTAATATCCTAACTGACTGTTAAAGAACGGTAGAAAACTTACTTGACAAATTTGGGATCTTTTCGGACGCCATTTTTTTAATTTAGAGCTCTATTATATCGTCTATTCTGCTACTTTATTTCGAGTTTTCGCCAAGAAAACTTTCAAAACAAATATTAACAAGAAAAAAGGGGCAATACAAGTTAAATAAAAACATTTAAAAATGAAGTTAAAAGTAGGGATGGCACTATAACAGAGATTGGCACATCTAGAAAAAGTAACGAAACAAGAGAGTGATCATATGGTAAGGCTAACATTGCAGAAGTGGCATACTGAAACTTAACTATACACATCACTTCTATGTTTGGGCGCATCGATCCCTACTTCTAATATATCCATGATACGCCCAAACATAGAAGTGATGTGTATAGTTAAGTTTCAGTATGCCACTTCTGGGACAAGGGACATTGTTCATGAAATAAATTAAAGGCCCCAGCCTTTATGTCCCTGTGTGCAAGTTACCAAATCGTCTCTAACCCTGTTGTTTATGTGAATGCATGCAAGCAACCAATGGTACTCCTAGCTGACACTCAAGGCAAGTCAAATCTGCGGTGATTATTGGCTGAGATCCCCTGCATGAGACTGGAATTTTTGCTGATAATGGCATGCAGATGCATCATCTTAAGTCTATACTTAGGTGTGAAAAGGTAATTGGAAGGCCATGTATTTAACCTTATATGATCTGTAGAGACTACTACTCTATATGCAGCAGTTGAGAATTTCAGTGTGGCTAAAGTCTTGTAGCGTTTATACCTGATTGTGATTATTTTGGGAGTCATTTGCATCCGTATTATATTATATACCTCAGTGTGATTATCTTGGGAGTCACTTGCATCGGTGTATAAATTTGTAACTTGCACTATAAATAATATAATATAATATAATATAATTAAATAATTCATATGGCTCCAAGAAAGGATCTAGAAACAAAATGGGCATATCATCATAAAGTATAGGGTATAAAACCCGTTTTAAATTAAGGGATTTCTTATTTAGGCCTCTGTTTGTTAGAAAACGGAAGACAAAGTCTGCATATAAAAGGCTATAGGACTATAGAAAACCTATAGAAAATTTATATTCAAACCATGTGTTATATTAATAAAAAATTTCAATTTGTCAGATAACTGTGAAACCAACATATGTCATGGTACATGTGCATAGGAAACGTCTGGCGAAGTTTTGCTTAATTAAATGAGCAAAATAATCAAGATAATAATGAAGAATTCAAGGTTACAATTGCACAATCTGATGATGTATTATGATGTTTCTCTAGTGCGTCACCAACACCTCTCGTATGTCGCTCATAAACATTTAGTGAATCTTGTGACGTTGGGAAAACGTCACCGCCTCGTTGCTAATGAAGATCATCCCTTTCGTGAACGGCTATGACAAGTCGACGCTCTCCTACGAGAAGGAGATACAGAATAAGCGAGTTGTAGCGAAGGTTAGATAAAGCGTATTTGTATACGTTCATGTTAAGTTTAAGCCAAAATTGTTGCTATATATTGATGTAAAATAGATAAAATAAATTCGTTTGGACGACCGTAGTAAAACTTTGGTACTGTAAGCTCCGTCATCTCTTCTCTTGTTTTCTGTTAATATTTTTTCCTATCGATTTGTGTACGTACGTATGCAGGAGTGTAATTGGATACGTAGGGGTGGATTTGGATAAATATGCGTGCGTGCAACACATTCATCCATGTTTGTATTCAGTATAGTGAATATTCGATAGATTCAACTGTATATTTATGTACACATTCATCCATGTTTGTACATATCCATTATGGGTGTATGTATCCATGTTTTATATATGTAACTTAACTAGAAAAACGGTTTGGCTCATGTGTACCTATTACCTCATTTGGAGCATTTTAAAAGTCTTTGAATATGATTGTGTGTTCTGTTTGAGTTCTAGAGGTACATTCTAAGGCAAAGTCTACAGTTAGTAATTTGTGACTCAAGAAAACGTAAATGGGAGATTTCAAAGTTCATTCATTTGCCAAATTTAAAGTAAACATGCTCCTATGCAAATGTATAAATAAGGAAATGAAATAATCACTACTATCCCTTGCAGTTTCCCTACACATTAATTGCTCTACATAAGAGTATATATATACCGTATATGCGTACTCTGATAAGAACAGCAATGTTTACATTCCAATTACTAAATATGGAAGGTGTTTGACCACAGAACGGTTGGCATTAATTGCGACCGAGCAAAAGCAAATCGGTAAATATACGCTTCTCTTTTAAAACGACTTGAACAGAATATATATATATATACAGTGGATCACATGCATAATCACAGTGACTGGACATATCTCATTACTATTTTACTATAGTCTGATGTGCTACTTTCTAATGCTTTATTTATACCCCACTTTTCACTTGGTAAGTTTGTTTTGAAAGTTTCCTTGGCAAAAATCCAAATAACATTGCACTCAAAGAGAAGAACAGGAACACATGTAACTTGCACTGTACATAGCTATTTTATTAAATTTGTTGCTGATTTGTACATGTGAGGTGATAGGTGATAGAACATAGATAGGGCTGCAGCTGTTTTTCAGTAATTTATATACTATAATACTTCTTTGAGATATATTTTACCCTACCCTCTGATATTACTGGAGTATATATATAATGCTCCCTGTTATCCCCCTATATATTTAGGTTAATTATGCAGGCTTAAATAAGATATATATATTAACTTAAATACATATTATGTATGCCTGAAAGATTATATACAGTGCAAGTTACAATATACTAAGGTAATCTAATATAATATAAATAAATAAATAATATAATATAATTAATTAATTCATATGGCTCCAAGAAAGAACCTAACAACAAAATGGGCATATCATCATAAAGTTTAGGGCATAAAACTCATTTTAAATTAAGGGATTTTTGATTTAGGCCTCCGTTTGTTAGAAAACAGAGGACAAAGTCTGCATATAAAAGGCCATAGGACTATAGAAAACCTATGGGAAATTTATATTGAAACAATGTGTTATATTAATAAAAATTATCAATTGGTCAGATAACTGTGAAATCAACATATATCATGGTACATGTGTATAAGAAATGTCTGGCGAAGTTTTGCTTAATTAAATGAGCAAAATAATCAAGATATAATGAAGAATTCAAAGTTACGATTGCGCAAGCTGGTGATGTATTGTGATGTTCTTCTATTGCGTCACCAACACCTTCGTATGTCGCTCGGTACACACATTTTGAGAATCTTGTGACGTTGCGAAAACATCACCGCCTCGTTGCTAAAGAAGATCATCCTTTCGAGAACGGCTATGACAAGTCGACGCTCTCCTACGAGAAGGAGCTACCGAATAAGCGAGTTGTAGCGAAGGTTAGATAAAGCGTATTTGTATACGTTCATGCTAAGTTTAAGCCAAAAGTGTTGCTATATATATTGATGTAAAGAAATAAAAGAAATTCGTTTAGACGACCATAGTAAAACTGTGGTACTTTAAGCTCCGTCATCTCCTCTTATGTTTTCTATTACTTATCCATGTGTGTACGTGTGCAGGAGTGTAATTGGATACGTAGGGGTGGATTTGGATAAATATGCGTGCGTGCAAGCTCATGAGTTAATTGAGTATATATATATATATACTTTAGTCACACTGCTGTAGATTTAAAACATCATTGAAATCCTCAACTTCTGCATGGAGAATAATACTTTATACATGGCCTGCCAATCAACTATTCACACCTCTGTTCGAAACACAAATGATACTGCTTATATATTATGCATATTTAAATACAATCAAGTACTACACAGTGCAAGTTACAAATTTATACACGGATGCAAGTGACTCCCAAAATAATCACACTGAGGTAGATAATATAATACAGATGCAAATGACTCCCAAAATAATCACAATCAGGTATATAATTAAACGCTACAAGACTTTACCACACTGAAATTCTCAACTTCTGCATACAGAGTAGTAGTCTCTACAGATCATATAAGGTTAAACACATGGCCTTCCAATTACCTTTTCACACCTTAGTATAGACTCAAGATGATGCATCTGCATGCCATTATCAGCAACAATTACAGTCTCATGTAGGGGGTCTCAGCCAATAATCACCACGGATTTGACTTGCCTTCAGTGTGAGGTAGGAGTACTGTTGGTTGCTTGGATACATTCACCAAAAATAACAGGGTTAGAGACAATTGGGTAACTTGCACACAAGGCTCATTATGAAATAAATTAAAGGCCCCAGCCTTTATGTCCCTGTGTGCAAGTTACCCAATTGTCTCTAACCCTGTTATTTTTGGTGAATGTATCCAAGCAACCAACAGTACTCCTACCTCACACTGAAGGCAAGTCAAATCCGTGGTGATTATTGGCTGAGACCCCCTACATGAGACTGTAATTGTTGCTGATAATGGCATGCAGATGCATCATCTTGAGTCTATACTAAGGTGTGAAAAGGTAATTGGAAGGCCATGTGTTTAACCTTATATGATCTGTAGAGACTACTACTCTGTATGCAGAAGTTGAGAATTTCAGTGTGGTAAAGTCTTGTAGCGTTTAATTATATACCTGATTGTGATTATTTTGGGAGTCATTTGCATCTGTATTATATTATCTACCTCAGTGTGATTATTTTGGGAGTCAATATATATATATATATGAATCATGTCTAATTATAATCAATATAGTTAGCAAATGAACTCTCAAACAAGTGTTTCATTGAACATAATGTTAATGTCATTCATACACCTCCAGGAGAGTGTTAGTATAGGTAGAGACTGGGGCGTCACTAGTATTAACCACTAGAACAAAACAAAGATTCGAAGCTATTGGATTTAATTACATTCATACACCTCCAGGAGAGTGTTAGTATAGGTAGAGACTGGGGCGTCACTAGTATTAACCACTAGAACAAAACAAAGATTCGAAGCTATTGGATTTAATTACATTCATACACCTCCAGGAGAGTGTTAGTATACGTAGAGACTGGGGCTTCACTAGTATTAACCACTAGAACAAAACAAAGATTCGAAGCTATTGAATTTAATTACATTCATACACCTCCAGGAGAGTGTTAGTATACGTAGAGACTGGCATCACTAGTATTAACCACTAGAACAAAACAAAGATTCGAAGCTATTGAATTTAATTTTTATACATATATATATATATGTAGTACTACACAGTGCAAGTTACAAATTTATACACGGATGCAAGTGACTCCCAAGATAATCACACTAAGGTATATAATATAATACGGATGCAAATGACTCCCAAAATAATCACAATCAGGTATATTAAAAACTTTAGCCACACTGAAATTCTCAACTGCTGCATACAGAGTAGTAGTCTCTACAGATCATATAAGGTTAAACGCATGGCCTTCCAATTACCTTTTCACACCTTAGTATAGACTTAAGATGATACATCTGCATGCCATTATCAGCAAAAATTCCAGTCTCATGCAGGGGGTCTCAGCCAATAATCACCGCAGATTTGACTTGCCTTGAGTGTGAGCTAGGAGTACCATTGGTTGCTTGCATGCATTCACATAAACAACAGGGTTAGAGACGATTTGGTAACTTGCACACAAAGGACATAAAGGCTGGGGCCTTTAATTTATTTCATGAACAATGTCAGCAAGACCAAGAAATGCGGCGAAATGTGCCAGACCCACTTTAAGCAGGCGGCAGCCATTATTGTGGAAGTGGGGCTGGGCACGAGACTAATTTATATAAGGCGAGTCAAGAAAATAAGAGGCATTACCTTCAAGAAGCGAGTCCAATAAAATAGACTGACGATCGTTACCTTCAATATGGTAGGAGTGACACTGTCAGCATTGTAGATGTAGTTCAGTTCTGACACTTAAATCTTATATGAAAATGTCAAATATTTTAAAAGTGCCGTCTAGAGCTATCATCTCTTTGATTGTAATAATTTCCTTCTGTTTCCATTAAATTATTCATATATTCATATATGAATATCTAGTTCAAATTCCTGAAGTTTATGACCAATTAAAATTCATATACGAGACTTACTTTATTGACTGAGTTGTTTTCTTGTATCTTTCACTATCTCCTCAACTAATTCAACAAACGAATATTATGGATTAACAGGCTGTGAGTATCTGTTTAATGTAGTAGTGTGCATCCATTTTGTTCCTGTGTGTGTTCCAAGTGAAGTATAGAATGATAATGACATGTAGACCATTAAATTTATACAGAAATGTAACACTTTATTGTCATGAACATTGTTTGTATTGACTGAGTTGTTTCCTTGTATCTTTCACTAACTCCTCAACTTATTCAACAAATGAATATTATGGATTAACAGCAAGTGAGTATCTGCTTAATGTAGTAGTGTGCATCCATTTTGTTCCTGTGTGTGTTCCAAGTGAAGTGGAAGATGATAATGACATGTAGACCATTAAATTGTATACAGAAATGTAACACTTTATTGTCATGAACATTGTTTGTATTGACTGAGTTGTTTTCTTGTATCTTTCACTATCTCCTCAACTAATTCAACAAACGAATATTATGGATTAACAGATTGTGAGTATCTGCTTAATGTAGTAGTGTGCATCCATTTGTTCCTCTGTGTGTTCCAAGTGAAGTATAGAATGATAATGACATGTAGACCATTAAATTGTATACAGAAATGTAACACTTTATTGTCATGAACATTGTTTGTATTGACTGAGTTGTTTTCTTTTATCTTTCACTATCTCCTCAACTAATTCAACAAATGAATATTATGGATTAACAGCAAGTGAGTATCTGCTTAATGTAGTAGTGTGCATCCATTTTGTTCCTGTGTGTGTTCCAAGTGAAGTGGAAGATGATAATGACATGTAGACCATTAAATTGTATACAGAAATGTAACACTTTATTGTCATGAACATTGTTTGTATTGACTGAGTTGTTTTCTTGTATCTTTCACTATCTCCTCAACTAATTCAACAAATGAATATTATGGATTAACAGCAAGTAAGTATCTGCTTAATGTAGTAGTGTGCATCCATTTTGTTCCTGTGTGTGTTCCAAGTGAAGTGGAAGATGATAATGACATGTAGACCATTAAATTGTATACAGAAATGTAACACTTTATTGTCATGAACATTTTTTGTATTGACTGAGTTGTTTTCTTGTATCTTTCACTATATCCTCAACTAATTCAACAAATGAATATTATGGATTAACAGCAAGTAAGTATCTGCTTAATGTAGTAGTGTGCATCCATTTTGTTCCTGTTTGTGTTCCAAGTGAAGCGTATAATGATAATAACATGTAGACTGTAAATTGTATACAGAAATGTAACACTTTATTGACATAAGCATTTTTTGTAATGACTAAGTTGTTTTCTTGTATCTTTCACTATCTCCTCAACTAATTCAACAAATGAATATTATGGATTAACAGCTAGTGAGTATCTGCTTAATGTAATAGTGTGCATCCATTTTGTTCCTGTTTGTGTTCCAAGTGAAGTGTAGAATGATAATGACATGTAGACCATTAAATTGTATACAGAAATGTAACACTTTATTGTCATGAACATTGTTTGTATTGACTGAGTTGTTTTCTTGTATCTTTCATTATCTCCTCAACTAATTCAACAAATGAATATTATGGATTAACAGGAAGTAAGTATCTGCTTAATGTAGTAGTGTGCATCCATTTTGTTCCTGTGTGTGTTCCAAGTGAAGCGTATAATGATAATAACATGTAGACCATTAAATTGTATACAGAAATGTAACACTTTATTCTCATGAACATTTTTTGTAATGACTAAGTTGTTTTCTTGTATCTTTCACTATCTCCTCAACTAATTCAACAAATGAATATTATGGATTAACAGCAAGTGAGTATCTGCTTAATGTAATAGTGTGCATCCATTTTGTTCCTGTTTGTGTTCCAAGTGAAGTGTAGAATGATAATGACATGTAGACCATTAAATTGTATACAGAAATGTAACACTTTATTGTCATGAACATTGTTTGTATTGACTGAGTTGTTTTCTTGTATCTTTCACTATCTCCTCAACTAATTCAACAAACGAAAATTATGGATTAACAGCTAGTGAGTATCTGTTAAATGTAGTAGTGTGCATCCATTTTGTTCCTGTGTGTGTTCCAAGTGAAGCGTATAATGTTAATGACATGTAGACCATTAAATTGTATTCAGAAATGTAACACTTTATTGTCATGAACATTGTTTGTATTGACTAAGTTGTTTTCTTGTATCTTTCACTATCTCCTCAACTAATTCAACCAATGAATATTATGGATTAACAGCAAGTGAGTATCTGCTTAATGTAGTAGTGTGCATCCATTTTGTTCCTGTGTGTGTTCCAAGTGAAGTATAGAATGATAATGACATGTAGACCTTTAAATTGTATATATACAGAAGGGTTGCACTTTATTGTCATGAACATTGTTTGTGTTGACTGAGTTGTTTTCTTGTATCTTTCACTATCTCCTCAACTAATTCAACAAACGAATATTATGGATTAACAGATTGTGAGTATCTGCTTAATGTAGTAGTGTGCATCCATTTTGTTCCTCTGTGTGTTCCAAGTGAAGTATAGAATGATAATGACATGTAGACCATTAAATTGTATACAGAAATGTAACACTTTATTCTCATGAACATTGTTTGTATTGACTGAGTTGTTTTCTTGTATCTTTCACTATATCCTCAACTAATTCAACAAATGAATATTATGGATTAACAGCAAGTGAGTATCTGTTTAATGTAGTAGTGTGCATCCATTTTGTTCCTGTGTGTGTTCCAAGTGAAGTGGAAGATGATAATGACATGTAGACCATTAAATTGTATACAGAAATGTAACACTTTATTGTCATGAACATTGTTTGTATTGACTGAGTTGTTTTCTTGTATCTTTCACTATCTCCTCAACTAATTCAACAAATGAATATTATGGATTAACAGAGAGTGAGTATCTGTTTAATGTAGTAGTGTGCATCCATTTTGTTCCTGTGTGTGTTCCAAGTGAAGTATAGAATGATAATGACATGTAGACCATTAAATTGTATACAGAAATGTAACACTTTATTGTCATGAACATTGTTTGTATTGACTGAGTTGTTTTCTTGTATCTTTCACTATCTCCTCAACTAATTCATCAAATGAATATTATGGATTAACAGCAAGTGAGTATCTGCTTAATGTAGTAGTGTGCATCCATTTTGTTCCTGTGTGTGTTCCAAGTGAAGTGGAAGATGATAATGACATGTAGACCATTAAATTGTATACAGAAATGTAACACTTTATTGTCATGAACATTTTTTGTATTGACTGAGGTGTTTTCTTGTATCTTTCACTATCTCCTCAACTAATTCAACAAATGAATATTATGGATTAACAGCAAGTAAGTATCTGCTTAATGTAGTAGTGTGCATCCATTTTGTTCCTGTGTGTGTTCCAAGTGAAGTGTAGAATGATAATGACATGGAGACCTTTAAATTGTATACAGAAATGTAACACTTTATTGTCATGAACATTGTTTGTATTGACTGAGTTGTTTTCTTGTATCTTTCACTATCTCCTCAACTAATTCAACAAATGAATATTATTGATTAACAGCAAGTGAGTATCTGCTTAATTTTGTAGTGTGCATCCATTTTGTTCCTGTGTGTGTTCCAAGTGAAGTATAGAATGATAATGACATGTAGACCTTTAAATTGTATACAGAAATGTAACACTTTATTGTCATGAACATTGTTTGTATTGACTGAGTTGTTTTCTTGTATCTTTCACTATCTCCTCAACTAATTCAACAAATGAATATTATGGATTAACAGGAAGTGAGTATCTGCTTAAGGTAGTAGTGTGCATCCATTTTGTTCCTTTGTGTGTTCCAAGTGAAGTGGAAGATGATAATGACATGTAGACCATTAAATTGTATACAGAAATGTAACACTTTATTGTCATGAACATTGTTTGTATTGACTGAGTTGTTTTAAAATTTCTTGTATCTTTCACTATCTCCTCAACTAATTCAACAAACGAATATTATGGATTAACAGAGAGTGAGTATCTGCTTAATTTTGTAGTGTGCATCCATTTTGTTCCTGTGTGTGTTCCAAGTGAAGTATAGAATGATAATGACATGGAGACCTTTAAATTGTATACAGAAATGTAACACTTTATTGTCATGATCTTTGTTTGTATTGACTGAGTTGTTTTCTTGTATCTTTCACTATCTCCTCAACTAATTCAACAAACGAATATTATGGATTAACAGCAAGTGAGTATCTGTTAAATGTAGTAGTGTGCATCCATTTTGTTCCTGTGTGTGTTCCAAGTGAAGTGTATAATGATAATGACATGTAGACCATTAAATTGTATACAGAAATGTAACACTTTATTCTCATGAACATTTTTTGTATTGACTGAGTTGTTTTCTTGTATCTTACACTATCTCCTCAACTAATTCAACAAATGAATATTATGGATTAACAGGATGTGAGTATCTGCTTAATGTAGTAGTGTGCATCCATTTTGTTCCTGTGTGTGTTCCAAGTGAAGTGTAGAATGATAATGACATGTAGACCATTAAATTGTATACAGAAATGTAACACTTTATTGTCATGAACATTTTTTGTATTGACTGAGTTGTTTTCTTGTATCTTTCACTATCTCCTCAACTAATTGAACAAATGAATATTATGGATTAACAGGTGGTAAGTATCTGCTTAATGTAGTAGTGTGCATCCATTTTGTTCCTGTGTGTGTTCCAAGTGAAGTGTAGAATGATAATGACATGGAGACCTTTAAATTGTATACAGAAATGTAACACTTTATTGTTGTTTGTAATGACTGAGTTGTTTTCTTGTATCTTTCACTATCTCCTCAACTAATTCAACAAATGAATATTATGGATTAACAGCAAGTGAGTATCTGCTTAATGTAGTAGTGTGCATCCATTTTGTTCCTGTGTGTGTTCCAAGTGAAGTGGAAGATGATAATGACATGTACTTAGACCATTAAATTGTATACAGAAATGTAACACTTTATTGTCATGAACATTGTTTGTATTGACTGAGTTGTTTTCTTGTATCTTTCACTATCTCCTCAACTAATTCAACAAATGAATATTATGGATTAACAGCAAGTAAGTATCTGCTTAATGTAGTAGTGTGCATCCATTTTGTTCCTGTTTGTGTTCCAAGTGAAGTGTAGAATGATAATGACATGTAGACCATTAAATTGTATACAGAAATGTAACACTTTATTGTCATGAACATTGTTTGTATTGACTGAGTTGTTTTCTTGTATCTTTCACTATCTCCTCAACTAATTCAACAAATGAATATTATGGATTAACAGCTAGTGAGTATCTGCTTAATGTAGTAGTGTGCATCCATTTTGTTTCTGTTTGTGTTCCAAGTGAAGTGTAGAATGATAATGACATGTAGACCATTAAATTGTATACAGAAATATAACACTTTATTGTCATGAACATTGTTTGATATTGACTGAGTTCTTTTCTTGTATCTTTCACTATCTCCTCAACTAATTCAACAAATGAATATTATGGATTAACAGCAAGTGAGTATCTGCTTAATGTAGTAGTGTGCATCCATTTTGTTCCTGTGTGTGTTCCAAATGAAGTGTATAATGATAATGACATGTAGACCATTAAATTGTATACAGAAATGTAACACTTTATTGTCATGAACATTGTTTGTATTGACTGAGTTGTTTTCTTGTATCTTTCACTATCTCCTCAACTAATTGAACAAATGAATATTATGGATTAACAGCAAGTAAGTATCTGCTTAATGTAGTAGTGTGCATCCATTTTGTTCCTGTTTGTGTTCCAAGTGAAGTGTAGAATGATAATGACATGGAGACCATTAAATTGTATACAGAAATGTAACACTTTATTGTCATGAACATTGTTTGTATTGACTGAGTTGTTTTCTTGTATCTTTCACTATCTCCTCAACTAATTCAACAAATGAATATTATGGATTAACAGCAAGTGAGTATCTGCTTAATGTAGTAGTGTGCATCCATTTTGTTCCTGTGTGTGTTCCAAGTGAAGTGTAGAATGATAATGACATGTAGACCCTTAAATTGTATACAGAAATGTAACACTTTATTGTCATGAACATTTTTTGTATTGACTGAGTTGTTTTCTTGTATCTTTCACTATCTCCTCAACTAATTCAACAAATGAATATTATGGATTAACAGCAAGTGAGTATCTGCTTAATGTAGTAGTGTGCATCCATTTTGTTCCTGTGTGTGTTCCAAGAGAAGCGTATAATGATAATAACATGTAGACTGTAAATTGTATACAGAAATGTAACACTTTATTGTCATGAACATTTTTTGTTATGACTAAGTTGTTTTCTTGTATCTTTCACTATCTCCTCAACTAATTTAACAAATGAATATTATGGATTAACAGCAAGTGAGTATCTGCTGAATGTAGTAGTGTGCATCCATTTTGTTCCTGTGTGTGTTCCAAGTGAAGCGTATAATGTTAATGACATATAGACCATTAAATTGTATACAGAAATGTAACACTTTATTGTCCTGAACATTGTTTGACATTGACTGAGTTATTTTCTTGTATCTTTCACTATCTCCTCAACTAATTCAACAAATGAATATTATGGATTAACAGCAAGTGAGTATCTGCTTAATGTAGTAGTGTGCATCCATTTTGTTCCTTTGTGTGTTCCAAGTGAAGCGTACAATGTTAATGACATGTAGACCATTAAATTGTATACAGAAATGTAACACTTTATTGTCATGAACATTGTTTGTATTGACTGAGTTATTTTCTTGTATCTTTCACTATCTCCTCAACTAATTCAACAAATGAATATTATGGATTAACAGGAAGTGAGTATCTGCTTAATGTACTAGTGTGCATCCATTTTGTTCCTGTGTGTGTTCCTAGTGAAGTGTAGAATGATAATGACATGTAGACCATTAAATTGTATACAGAAATGTAACACTTTATTGTCATGAACATTGTTTGTATTGACTGAGTTGTTTTCTTGTATCTTTCACTATCTCCTCAACTAATTCAACAAATGAATATTATGGATTAACAGAGAGTGAGTATCTGCTTAATGTAGTAGTGTGCATCCATTTTGTTCCTGTGTGTGTTCCAAGTGAAGTGTAGAATGATAATAACATATAGACTGTAAATTGTATACAGAAATGTAACACTTTATTGTCATGAACATTTTTTGTAATGACTAAGTTGTTTTCTTGTATCTTTCACTATCTCCTCAACTAATTCAACAAATGAATATTATGGATTAACAGGATGTGAGTATCTGCTTAATTTAGTAGTGTGCATCCATTTTGTTCCTGTGTGTGTTCCAAGTGAAGCGTATAATGTTAATGACATGGAGACCATTAAATTGTATACAGAAATGTAACACTTTATTGTCATGAACATTGTTTGTATTGACTGAGTTGTTTTCTTGTATCTTTCACTATCTCCTCAACTAATTCAACAAACGAATATTATGGATTAACAGTTGGTGAGTATCTGCTTAATGTAGTAGTGTGCATCCATTTTGTTCCTGTGTGTGTTCCAAGTGAAGTATAGAATGATAATGACATGTAGACCTTTAAATTGTATATATACAGAAGTGTAGCACTTTATTGTCATGAACATTGTTTGTATTGACTGAGTTGTTTTCTTGTATCTTTCACTATCTCCTCAACTGATTCAACAAATGAATATTATGGATTAACAGATTGTGAGTATCTGCTTAATGTAGTAGTGTGCATCCATTTTGTTCCTGTGTGTGTTCCAAGTGAAGTATAGAATGATAATGACATGTAGACCATTAAATTGTATACAAAAATGTAAAACTTTATTGTCATGAACATTGTTTGTAATGACTAAGTTGTTTTCTTGTATCTTTCACTATCTCCTCAACTAATTCAACAAATGAATATTATGGATTAACAGCAAGTAAGTATCTGCTTAATGTAGTAGTGTGCATCCATTTTGTTCCTGTGTGTGTTCCAAGTGAAGTATAGAATGATAATGACATGTAGACCTTTAAATTGTATACAGAAATGTAACACTTTATTGTCATGAACATTGTTTGTAATGACTGAGTTGTTTTCTTGTATCTTTCACTATATCCTCAACTAATTCAACAAACGAATATTATGGATTAACAGAGAGTGAGTATCTGCTTAATGTAGTAGTGTGCATCCATTTTGTTCCTGTGTGTTTTCCAAGTGAAGTATAGAATGATAATGACATGTAGACCATTAAATTGTATACAGAAATGTAACACTTTATTGTCATGAACATTGTTTGTATTGACTGAGTTGTTTTCTTGTATCTTTCACTATCTCCTCAACTAATTCAACAAACGAATATTATGGATTAACAGGCTGTGAGTATCTGTTTAATGTAGTAGTGTGCATCCATTTTGTTCCTGTGTGTGTTCCAAGTGAAGTATAGGATGATAATGACATGTAGACCATTAAATTGTATACAGAAATGTAACACTTTATTGTCATGAACATTGTTTGTATTGACTGAGTTGTTTTCTTGTATCTTTCACTATCTCCTCAACTAATTCAACAAATGAATATTATGGATTAACAGCAAGTGAGTATCTGCTTAATGTAGTAGTGTGCATCCATTTTGTTCCTGTGTGTGTTCCAAGTGAAGTGGAAGATGATAATGACATGTAGACCATTAAATTGTATACAGAAATGTAACACTTTATTGTCATGAACATTGTTTGTATTGACTGAGTTGTTTTCTTGTATCTTTCACTATCTCCTCAACTAATTCAACAAACGAATATTATGGATTAACAGATTGTGAGTATCTGCTTAATGTAGTAGTTTGCATCCATTTTGTTCCTCTGTGTGTTCCAAGTGAAGTATAGAATGATAATGACATGTAGACCATTAAATTGTATACAGAAATGTAACACTTTATTGTCATGTACATTGTTTGTATTGACTGAGTTGTTTTCTTGTATCTTTCACTATCTCCTCAACTAATTCAACTAATGAATATTATGGATTAACAGCAAGTGAGTATCTGCTTAATGTAGTAGTGTGCATCCATTTTGTTCCTGTGTGTGTTCCAAGTGAAGTGGAAGATGATAATGACATGTAGACCATTAAATTGTATACAGAAATGTAACACTTTATTGTCATGAACATTGTTTGTATTGACTGAGTTGTTTTCTTGTATCTTTCACTATCTCTTCAACTAATTCAACAAATGAATATTATGGATTAACAGCAAGTGAGTATCTGCTTAATGTAGTAGTGTGCATCCATTTTGTTCCTGTGTGTGTTCCAAGTGAAGTGGAAGATGATAATGACATGTACTTAGACCATTAAATTGTATACAGAAATGTAACACTTTATTGTCATGAACATTGTTTGTATTGACTGAGTTGTTTTCTTGTATCTTTCACTATCTCCTCAACTAATTCAACAAATGAATATTATGGATTAACAGCAAGTGAATATCTGCTTAATTTTGTAGTGTGCATCCATTTTGTTCCTGTGTGTGTTCCAAGTGAAGTATAGAATGATAATGACATGTAGACCTTTAAATTGTATACAGAAATGTAACACTTTATTGTCATGAACATTGTTTGTATTGACTGAGTTGTTTTCTTGTATCTTTCACTATCTCCTCAACTAATTCAACAAATGAATATTATGGATTAACAGATTGTGAGTATCTGCTTAATGTAGTAGTGTGCATCCATTTTGTTCCTGTGTGTGTTCCAAGTGAAGTGTATAATGATAATGACATGTAGACCTTTAAATTGTATACAGAAATGTAACACTTTATTGTCATGAACATTGTTTGTATTGACTGAGTTGTTTTCTTGTATCTTTCACTATATCCTCAACTAATTCAACAAACGAATATTATGGATTAACAGATTGTGAGTATCTGCTTAATGTTGTAGTGTGCATCCATTTTGTTCCTGTGTGTGTTCCAAGTGAAGTGGAAGATGATAATGACATGTAGACCATTAAATTGTATACAAAAATGTAACACTTTATTGTAATGAACATTTTTTGTATTGACTGAGTTGTTTTCTTGTATCTTTCACTATCTCCTCAACTAATTCAACAAATGAATATTATGGATTAACAGAGAGTGAGTATCTGTTTAATGTAGTAGTGTGCATCCATTTTGTTCCTGTGTGTGTTCCAAGTGAAGTATAGAATGATAATGACATATAGACCATTAAATTGTATACAGAAGTTTAACACTTTATTGTCATGAACATTGTTTGTATTGACTGAGTTGTTTTCTTGTATCTTTCACTATCTCCTCAACTAATTCAACAAATGAATATTATGGATTAACAGATTGTGAGTATCTGCTTAATGTAGTAGTGTGCATCCATTTTGTTCCTGTGTGTGTTCCAAGTGAAGTGTAGAATGATAATGACATGTAGACCATTAAATTGTATACAGAAATGTAACACTTTATTGTCATGAACATTGTTTGTATTGACTGAGTTGTTTTCTTGTATCTTTCACTATCTCCTCAACTAATTCAACAAATGAATATTATGGATTAACAGCAAGTGAGTATCTGCTTAAAGGGCCACTGACATGCTCAAAATTGATTTTGAGTTAGCAGCATTTTCCAAGTGTCTAACGAGTATAGGTAAAATCGAAATTTTGTTTTCGTCGATACCGTTCCTTCGAAGGGAAATTGAGGCACTTCCGGACCACTTCGCTCGAAGCTCGGTCTATTTGCGGTCAACTGGTGGTTAGGCCGTTTGTGACGTCACGTCAGGAATAGATCGTTCGTGGACTTACCGTTTCGTATACATCTCGTTCGACGAGAATGCCCAAACGATGCGCTGCAATCTTCAAAGACAGGACGATGTCAGCTTATTTACATTCTCTAATGATAAAGGTTTAACTCCAAAAGAAAAATACATATTCCCTACAATCTTTCCCAAGCCATGGTAATATTTTAAGTAATCATTTTTAGCGTGACCATCAGTAATCTGACCAGCCAAAATAGGCTTACTAGTCACGAAATTAGTAGGGTGATTTACATTTAGTTGTGAATAAAAGGGAATGCCTAAGTTTATACATCCTAAAGAAAATTTTAAAGTGGATGATTCTATTATTGTCTGTGTTTAAGAGAACTAGCTTGTTGCTTTGGGACAGGGACATGAATTCGCAGTTGATTTGGTTACAATAAGCAAACAAGTCAGATCTGATAGAGTTCGGTTTGGTACAGTACAATCTGTACCCCCACGACATACTTGGCAGACCCTCTGCCCAAATGTGTATCAACCAACCCCTCAACAGCCAGGGGAAGACAACCAGTATGCAGACCAGGCATGATTCTTTTTCTGCCACTGTCACGACCAATTACATATGGCTCTACATTAGGTCTAAATTTAATGTTACGGTATATATTAATCTGCCTCCAGAGTTTAAATCACTAGGAATTATGTTAAAATTGTTGAGCCATCGCCACATAGTACATGTATATTCAATAAAGAGATATATATGCCATGTATCGATGACGTCTACAATATATTTTTTGATTGATTGATTGATTGATTGATTGATATAAACATGCCATACATACGTACGTATATGAGGCTAATGCCATGGCACACAAATATATGCAAATTGTTATGCATGCAATATAACAATTTCCATAATATTATGTAGTATGGCATTAGTCTTCTGCCAAATAACTCATGCATGTCTCCATTTAATGAGCCCTGTCCATACTCCTGGTTATATTGGAAACCATGCATGCAGCAGTTTGCAATACCCAAAAATTGAGGCATACAGACTCAAATCCTGGGTGTTGCAATATGCACTCAATGCCATTACCCCTAATATACATGATGGCGACTACTTTGCAGAGTAGATCGATCTAGGGCAAGTAGACCTTACCAATCGTGATTTACCAGCCTTGCGCTATTGTTGGCCGTTTCATCGGTTCCTTCTGACCCGTGTAACGGTTCGAATTGATACGGCTCAATTGTAACCATAGTGTCTTCTAAAATGATTGCGCCACTATCTTCGCACGTTTCCGAATCAGATTCTGAATTGTCTTCATCCTCGTCAAAACTAGAAGACTCATAATATAGTTATAAGCTACCGAAATTGTCCTCTTCCATACTAAAACTGGTATACGATCCGTACTTCCGTTCCTGATGTGACGTCACAGCAGACCAGGCGAAAAAGTTGTTTTTTTTATTGCGGTTGTGTTTCGCCCACGTAAATATGACAAGTATTTATCTTTATTTAGGTAAAACTAAAGCGATCTGACCATTTTAATTTACACTGTTAGAGTACTCTATATTATACCTAACTTTTAAGCAAAAGAAAAAATAGCATGTCAGTGGCCCTTTAATGTAGTAGTGTGCATCCATTTTGTTCCTGTGTGTGTTCCAAGTGAAGTGTAAAATGATAATGACATGTAGACCATTAAATTGTATACAGAAATGTAACACTTTATTGTCATGAACATTTTTTGTATTGACTAAGTTGTTTTCTTGTATCTTTCACTATCTCCTCAACTAATTCAACAAATGAATATTATGGATTAACAGGATGTGAGTATCTGCTTAATGTAGTAGTGTGCATCCATTTTGTTCCTGTGTGTGTTCCAAGTGAAGTATAGAATGATAATGACATGTAGACCATTAAATTGTATACAGAAATGTAACACTTTATTGTCATGAACATTTTTTGTATTGACTGAGTTGTTTTCTTGTATCTTTCACTATCTCCTCAACTAATTCAACAAACGAATATTATGGATTAACAGGCTGTGAGTATCTGCTTAATGTAGTAGTGTGCATCCATTTTGTTCCTGTGTGTGTTCCAAGTGAAGTGTAGAATGATAATGACATGTAGACCATTATATTGTATACAGATATGTAACACTTTATTGTCATGAACATTGTTTGTATTGACTGAGTTGTTTTCTTGTATCTTTCACTATCTTCTCAACTAATTCAACAAATGAATATTATGGATTAACAGGCTGTGAGTATCTGCTTAATGTAGTAGTGTGCATCCATTTTGTTCCTGTGTGTGTTCCAAGTGAAGTGTAGAATGATAATGACATGTAGACCATTATATTGTATACAGATATGTAACACTTTATTGTCATGAACATTGTTTGTATTGACTGAGTTGTTTTCTTGTATCTTTCACTATCTCCTCAACTAATTCAACAAATGAATATTATGGATTAACAGGCTGTGAGTATCTGCTTAATGTAGTAGTGTGCATCCATTTTGTTCCTGTGTGTGTTCCAAGTGAAGTGTAGAATGTTAATGACATGTAGACCATTAAATTGTATACAGAAATGTAACACTTTATTGTCATGAACATTGTTTGTATTGACTGAGTTGTTTTCTTGTATCTTTCACTATCTCCTCAACTAATTCAACAAATGAATATTATGGATTAACAGGCTGTGAGATCTGCTTAATGTAGTAGTGTGCATCCATTTTGTTCCTGTGTGTGTTCCAAGTGAAGTGTAGAATGATAATGACATGGAGACCTTTAAATTGTATACAGAAATGTAACACTTTATTGTCATGAACATTGTTTGTATTGACTGAGTTGTTTTCTTGTATCTTTCACTATCTCCTCAACTAATTCAACAAACGAATATTATGGATTAACAGTAAGTAAGTATCTGCTTAATGTAGTAGTGTGCATCCATTTTGTTCCTGTGTATGTTCCAAGTGAAGTGTAGATTGAAAATGATATTTAGACCATTAAATTGTATACAGAAATGTAACACTTTATTGTCATGAACATTGTTTGTATTGACTGAGTTGTTTTCTTGTATCTTTCACTATCTCCTCAACTAATTGAACAAATGAATATTATGGATTAACAGATTGTGAGTATCTGTTTAATGTAGTAGTGTGTATCCATTTTGTTCCTGTGTGTGTTCCAAGTGAAGTATAGAATGATAATGACATGTAGACCATTAAATTGTATACAGAAATGTACGTAACACTTTATTGTCATGAACATTGTTTGTAATGACTAAGTTGTTTTCTTGTATCTTTCACTATCTCCTCAACTAATTCAACAAATGAATATTTTGGATTAACAGGCTGTGAGTATCTGCTTAATGTAGTAGTGTGCATCCATTTTGTTCCTGTGTGTTTTCCAAGTGAAGTATAGAATGATAATGACATGTAGACCATTAAATTGTATACAGAAATGTAACACTTTATTGTCATGAACATTGTTTGTATTGACTGAGTTGTTTTCTTGTATCTTTCACTATCTCCTCAACTAATTCAACAAATGAATATTATGGATTAACAGGCTGTGAGATCTGCTTAATGTAGTAGTGTGCATCCATTTTGTTCCTGTGTGTGTTCCAAGTGAAGTGTAGAATGATAATGACATGGAGACCTTTAAATTGTATACAGAAATGTAACACTTTATTGTCATGAACATTGTTTGTATTGACTGAGTTGTTTTCTTGTATCTTTCACTATCTCCTCAACTAATTCAACAAACGAATATTATGGATTAACAGCAAGTAAGTATCTGCTTAATGTAGTAGTGTGCATCCATTTTGTTCCTGTGTATGTTCCAAGTGAAGTGTAGATTGAAAATGATATTTAGACCATTAAATTGTATACAGAAATGTAACACTTTATTGTCATGAACATTGTTTGTATTGACTGAGTTGTTTTCTTGTATCTTTCACTATCTCCTCAACTAATTGAACAAATGAATATTATGGATTAACAGATTGTGAGTATCTGTTTAATGTAGTAGTGTGTATCCATTTTGTTCCTGTGTGTGTTCCAAGTGAAGTATAGAATGATAATGACATGTAGACCATTAAATTGTATACAGAAATGTACGTAACACTTTATTGTCATGAACATTGTTTGTAATGACTAAGTTGTTTTCTTGTATCTTTCACTATCTCCTCAACTAATTCAACAAATGAATATTTTGGATTAACAGGCTGTGAGTATCTGCTTAATGTAGTAGTGTGCATCCATTTTGTTCCTGTGTGTTTTCCAAGTGAAGTATAGAATGATAATGACATGTAGACCATTAAATTGTATACAGAAATGTAACACTTTATTGTCATGAACATTGTTTGTATTGACTGAGTTGTTTTCTTGTATCTTTCACTATCTCCTCAACTAATTCAACAAATGAATATTTTGGATTACCAGTTGGTGAGTATCTGCTTAATGTAGTAGTGTGCATCCATTTTGTTCCTGTGTGTGTTCCAAGTGAAGTGGAAGATGATAATGACATGTAGACCATTAAATTGTATACAGAAATGTAACACTTTATTGTCATGAACATTGTTTGTATTGACTGAGTTGTTTTCTTGTATCTTTCACTATCTCCTCAACTAATTCAACAAATGAATATTATGGATTAACAGGATGTGAGTATCTGCTTAATGTACTAGTGAGCATCCATTTTGTTCCTGTGTGTGTTCCAAGTGAAGTGTAGAATGATAATGACATGGAGACCTTTAAATTGTATACAGAAATGTAACACTTTATTGTCATGAACATTGTTTGTATTGACTGAGTTGTTTTCTTGTATCTTTCACTATCTCCTCAACTAATTCAACAAATGAATATTATTGATTAACAGTTGGTGAGTATCTGCTTAATGTAGTAGTGTGCATCCATTTTGTTCCTGTGTGTGTTCCAAGTGAAGTGGAAGATGATAATGACATGTAGACCATTAAATTGTATACAGAAATGTAACACTTTATTGTCATGAACATTGTTTGTATTGACTGAGTTGTTTTCTTGTATCTTTCACTATCTCCTCAACTAATTCAACAAATGAATATTATGGATTAACAGCAAGTAAGTATCTGCTTAATGTAGTAGTGTGCATCCATTTTGTTCCTGTGTGTGTTCCAAGTGAAGTGTAGAATGATAATGACATGTAGACCATTAAATTGTATACAGAAATGTAACACTTTATTGTCATGAACATTGTTTGTATTGACTGAGTTGTTTTAAAATTTCTTGTATCTTTCACTATCTCCTCAACTAATTCAACAAACGAATATTATGGATTAACAGATTGTGAGTATCTGTTTAATGTAGTCGTGTGCATCCATTTTGTTCCTGTGTGTGTTCCAAGTGAAGTATAGAATGATAATGACATGTAGACCATTAAATTGTATACAGAAATGTAACACTTTATTGTCATGAACATTGTTTGTATTGACTGAGTTGTTTTCTTGTATCTTTCACTATCTCCTCAACTAATTGAACAAATGAATATTTTGGATTAACAGCAAGTAAGTATCTGCTTAATGTAGTAGTGTGCATCCATTTTGTTCCTGTGTGTGTTCCAAGTGAAGTGTGGAATGATAATGACATGGAGACCTTTAAATTGTATACAGAAATGTAACACTTTATTGTCATGAACATTGTTTGTATTGACTGAGTTTTTTTCTTGTATCTTTTACTATCTCCTCAACTAATTCAACAAATGAATATTATGGATTAACAGGCTGTGAGTATCTGCTTAATGTAGTAGTGTGCATCCATTTTGTTCCTGTGTATGTTCCAAGTGAAGTATAGAATGATAATGACATGTAGACCATTAAATTGTATACAGAAATGTAACACTTTATTGTCAGGAACATTGTTTGTATTGACTGAGTTGTTTTCTTGTATCTTTCACTATCTCCTCAACTAATTCAACAAATGAATATTATGGATTAACAGTTGGTGAGTATCTGCTTAATGTAGTAGTGTGCATCCATTTTGTTCCTGTGTGTGTTCCAAGTGAAGTGGAAGATTATAATGACATGTAGACCATTAAATTGTATACAGAAATGTAACACTTTATTGTCATGAACATTGTTTGTATTGACTGAGTTGTTTTCTTGTATCTTTCACTATCTCCTCAACTAATTCAACAAATGAATATTATGGATTAACAGCAAGTAAGTATCTGCTGAATGTAGTAGTGTGCATCCATTTTGTTCCTGTGTGTGTTCCAAGTGAAGTGGAAGATGATAATGACATGTAGACCATTAAATTGTATACAGAAATGTAACACTTTATTGTCATGAACATTGTTTGTATTGACTGAGTTGTTTTCTTGTATCTTTCACTATCTCCTCAACTAATTCAACAAATGAATATTATGGATTAACAGGCTGTGAGTATCTGCTTAATGTAGTAGTGTGCATCCATGTTGTTCCTGTGTATGTTCCAAGTGAAGTATAGAATGATAATGACATGTAGACCATTAAATTGTATACAGAAATGTAACACTTTGTTGTCATGAACATTGTTTGTATTGACTGAGTTGTTTTCTTGTATCTTTCACTATCTCCTCAACTAATTCAACAAATGAATATTATGGATTAACAGCAAGTAAGTATCTGCTTAATGTAGTAGTGTGCATCCATTTTGTTCCTGTGTATGTTCCAAGTGAAGTATAGAATGATAATGACATGTAGACCATTAAATTGTATACAGAAATGTAACACTTTATTGTCAGGAACATTGTTTGTATTGACTGAGTTGTTTTCTTGTATCTTTCACTATCTCCTCAACTAATTCAACAAATGAATATTATGGATTAACAGTTGGTGAGTATCTGCTTAATGTAGTAGTGTGCATCCATTTTGTTCCTGTGTGTGTTCCAAGTGAAGTGGAAGATTATAATGACATGTAGACCATTAACTTGTATACAGAAATGTAACACTTTATTGTCATGAACATTGTTTGTATTGACTGAGTTGTTTTCTTGTATCTTTCACTATCTCCTCAACTAATTCAACAAATGAATATTATGGATTAACAGCGAGTAAGTATCTGCTGAATGTAGTAGTGTGCATCCATTTTGTTCCTGTGTGTGTTCCAAGTGAAGTGGAAGATGATAATGACATGTAGACCATTAAATTGTATACAGAAATGTAACACTTTATTGTCATGAACATTGTTTGTATTGACTGAGTTGTTTTCTTGTATCTTTCACTATCTCCTCAACTAATTCAACAAATGAATATTATGGATTAACAGCAAGTGAGTATCTGCTTAATGTAGTAGTGTGCATCCATTTTGTTCCTGTGTGTGTTCCAAGTGAAGTGGAAGATTGTAATGACATGTAGACCATTAACTTGTATACAGAAATGTAACACTTTATTGTCATGAACATTGTTTGTATTGACTGAGTTGTTTTCTTGTATCTTTCACTATCTCCTCAACTAATTCAACAAATGAATATTATGGATTAACAGCGAGTAAGTATCTGCTGAATGTAGTAGTGTGCATCCATTTTGTTCCTGTGTGTGTTCCAAGTGAAGTGGAAGATGATAATGACATGTAGACCATTAAATTGTATACAGAAATGTAACACTTTATTGTCATGAACATTGTTTGTATTGACTGAGTTGTTTTCTTGTATCTTTCACTATCTCCTCAACTAATTCAACAAATGAATATTATGGATTAACAGCAAGTAAGTATCTGCTTAATGTAGTAGTGTGCATCCATTTTGTTCCTGTGTATGTTCCAAGTGAAGTATAGAATGATAATGACATGTAGACCATTAAATTGTATACAGAAATGTAACACTTTATTGTCAGGAACATTGTTTGTATTGACTGAGTTGTTTTCTTGTATCTTTCACTATCTCCTCAACTAATTCAACAAATGAATATTATGGATTAACAGTTGGTGAGTATCTGCTTAATGTAGTAGTGTGCATCCATTTTGTTCCTGTGTGTGTTCCAAGTGAAGTGGAAGATTATAATGACATGTAGACCATTAACTTGTATACAGAAATGTAACACTTTATTGTCATGAACATTGTTTGTATTGACTGAGTTGTTTTCTTGTATCTTTCACTATCTCCTCAACTAATTCAACAAATGAATATTATGGATTAACAGCGAGTAAGTATCTGCTGAATGTAGTAGTGTGCATCCATTTTGTTCCTGTGTGTGTTCCAAGTGAAGTGGAAGATGATAATGACATGTAGACCATTAAATTGTATACAGAAATGTAACACTTTATTGTCATGAACATTGTTTGTATTGACTGAGTTGTTTTCTTGTATCTTTCACTATCTCCTCAACTAATTCAACAAATGAATATTATGGATTAACAGCAAGTGAGTATCTGCTTAATGTAGTAGTGTGCATCCATTTTGTTCCTGTGTATGTTCCAAGTGAAGTATAGAATGATAATGACATGTAGACCATTAAATTGTATACAGAAATGTAACACTTTATTGTCATGAACATTGTTTGTATTGACTGAGTTGTTTTCTTGTATCTTTCACTATCTCCTCAACTAATTCAACAAATGAATATTATGGATTAACAGCAAGTGAGTATCTGCTTAATGTAGTAGTTGCATGTTATATGTATGGACTAAAATATAGGAAAGAGATTTATCACTTAAAAAAGCAAAGACAGTCATTCCAAAGATGTGTCACAATTGACTATCAGAGTACTCTCTATGTAGGGATGGTACGGGTTGTTTTGTTTTCCCTATACATTGGTATAGGAGCGAAAATCCGAAATAAACTGAAAATCGCCGAAAAAAAGCTATGTATTGTTAAAAATTCACCAGCCATACTATAAACTGGCCTAAAAGGCAAGCGACCGTGTTCCGCTGGCAAATGAGCAAACTTTGAAGTATCCCATTTTCGTTTTCATCTTCTTCATCTTCTTTGCCCGCTGTAACTAAACAAGGAAATAAGTTTTCGGGCTACTTCTAAAGCGAAAATACTCCAAATTTTCCGCACTGTATTCTTTTGTAGAAGCGAGAGCGATAACATTATTATTGAGCATGACAGTTTTCGTGGCCCTAGAGTCAAGGCTTCAATAAATTCGCCATTTCAATGACGTCATATTCAGTCGAAGATTGTGAAAATCATCAAATGAGCGAGCTGAAGGTCTCATCAGTGTGGTGATCATTTTTAGACATTTCCCTTTTTTCTTTCTCTGCGCACGATGTTTGTGTATAACTTCCTTTCAACTAGGTTAATAGTAATTATGTACATACTTTTGTATAAGGAAGTACGTAGTTGCTCCTTTTAAACCTTATATTACCATTGTGCGTCTCCATTAATCGTTTTATTTTCCTTAGTAAAAGAAATAAGTAATCCAAGTTTTCAAGTGAAAAGCTGAACTGTACTGTAGAAACTTTATAAGTGCTTATACGTAGGACCATGAGTTACTTTAAATTCCAATTTAGATTGGGTTGTTTAATTGCTATTGCTTAGCTTTGTAGTATGCATAATTTGCAAGCTGTCTTAGATGTAATTAGTTAGATCTTGTGCATGTGATGTATTCTTATCTTTGAGATGGTTTATCTTTAGTCCTTTTAAGCGTTTATGGATGCAGTTTGGTTTTTGTGATTTGAAATGCGATCAACATTTCAACCCTGAGTAGGGCAGGAGATAGAAATATATATTATACGTATTAGACTATACATATATGAAAGCCAAAGCAGCACGTCCACATTTACTGTATTATGGACATACATATACGTATATATATGCATGTATTATAGCTGGTTTCTGACCCAAATTGGCACATCTGTACATGTATATAGTAGTACTTTTCCCAACCTCCAGTTTACATGCTAATTCCAATGTCAAGATACTGTCGACATATGCATACTGTACATGTATACATAGCTGAAGGCAGCTATGGTGAAACACCTCATGCAATACATGGACAATCATCTATAATATAATGGAGCTAAGATATAATGTTTGTGCATACATTTTATTGATAATTATATAAAAGTGGGTCATGTGATCAACGTGTGCACGTGGGTGGTATTCTCAATCTCACCGGTACCATCTCACCAAGGTTGCACATGTATATACACTAGCCTCCATTGGCACATTAGGATGTTGATAAGCTATATATAATGTATACGTATACGTAAATGATCATGTATATGACACATGTATGGAAATGACACTATTAATATTATTACTGTGTATGTCGAATATGTGATCATATACGTATGTAACACAATTATTCATCACTGAACTATGCAAATGGCTTCTTTAATGAATGGGCTTATGACAAGCCACCAAAGGCTATGAAATGGGTGTGAAAGAATAGATGAGCGAAAAGCAACACAGAAAGCACTATCATCCTTAATTCTCCTTGACACAGTACCTTCAGTACATAAAATGTAATAAAGATCAAGTGTATAAAAGTCGCAGATTTGAGGTATACCATATAATACACAGTTGAAGTACTTGGTAGAGTGATAGACCATGGGAAGGGTGACCTTTCTTCTAGCTGGTGTTATAGCTTTGGTAGCAGTTAGCTCATGTGCGCCAGGTGAGTTGCTAATCGTTGACTACATTACCACCACTTGAATATTATGTGCATATAATTAACTACGTATAATGTAACACACTGCAGTAAAAACTCAATGGTGGACTGGATATCATCCAAACTCGGGTACAGAGCAACAGTCAACCAACACTGACACACAGGACACATCCACTAATAAGGATAATAATAATAATAATAATGATTTTTATTAATGTGACATGCTATTCTGAAAAAAAGATCAGTCAGAAATAGCCCAACCCATGGTGGGTTTACAAGTCACTGGGTATACATTTCCAGGGCCATGCAGGGAGGGTGTGTGTATTACAAAACCTTTATGGAACAAAAATTAGTGAGAATGAGTGGGAGATTTACGATGAATGTACATACTGTAAATATAATTTGAGATCTTTTGATTTGGGTATGTTAGGATGAAGTGGTTTTTTTGGATACTTGGGTAAGAGTAGAAGTTAGGGGATAAAAGTGAGCATTCAGCAAAAAGATTACATCTTATATGATTGAAAGCTGGACAGGTTGTAATAAAATGAGTGGAGTCCTCTATTGCACCACAGTTACACAGCTGGCAAATCCTGCTCTCCAGATCAACCTTAGGGTGTCTCAATCTGCCCTTCTCAATTTCGAGAGGGAGGCACCCACACCTCAGGGCTGCCAGGACTCTCCTTTTATCAAAATTACCAGTCCTTATATAGTCATCAGTTGAGGGCGTTCTCTTAATGAGCCTGTAGTCAGCTAACCTGCCCCCAGATCTACTATTTTTGTCTATAGTGTCTAGTCTTAAGGTCCAATCTTGTAAGGCTAATTTATTTATAAGTTGCATTGTATGACTGAGGAAGTGTGATCTATCATACATGATGGTGTTCATGAAATTACTGGGGTTAGAAATAGCAGGATAAGGAGCATCATTGGGGGTAATTAATTTAGAGATTACATCCATAACATTGCTATACCATGTATCTTTGAGGTTAAGTTTGGCTAAAAACAATAATACCTTCTTGGGCATGCATTTAATAGGGAGACCACAAAGGTGATGCCAGAATTTAATGGTGGTAAATTTAGTATGCCAGTGTAATGGCTTCCAGTTTAGTTCACCCATGAGTCCGACAAGAGGAGCAGTCTTACCAAGGCCTATAAATGATCTCATGACATTGTTTTGTACCAATTCAAGGGCCTGATATTCTTTTGCACCCCAGACATGTGAGCTATAACTAGCTAATTATACTTAGGACTAGTGTTCGGTATAGATGACTAAAGACATTATAATGGAAGTTACCATACGCTCTAGATTTAGCTGTTAAGAGGTTGGCAGCTTTGGAGGCTTTCTTGGATATTAATGCAATGGAATTGCTCCAGGTTAAATGTTCATTTAGTGATAAACCTAAGTAATTATAATCTTTGGTGTATTCTATGTGAGAGGAGCCTATATGAAATTTGAACTGTGATAGTTTGTGTTGAGTCGGGCGGAAATGAATGACCTTAGTCTTATTGGTGTTAATTTGGAGTTGCCATTTAGCACACCAAACATGAAGTATATCTAGTAGACGTTGTAAATCATTTACTGATTCGGCACAGGTTGCAATATCATCTGCATAGAGAAGGCAACTTAATTTATCATTATATATATTGAGGCCAAGCTGGCACTTTTTGAGGTCTATGGCTAAGTCATTAATGTAAATATTGAAAAGTGTAGGGGAGGGGGGCATCCTTGTTTTACACCCTGATCTACCTTAAAGTATTCTGTAAAGGTATCATTAAGCTTTATTGTGTAGTGGACATTAGAGTACATACTTTGAATAACCTTAAGTAATTTGCCTCTTACACCAATCCTCTGTAGTTTATCCCAGAGATGATTTCTAGGGATAGAGTCGAAGGCTTTCCTAAAGTCAATAAAGCAGACAAAGGTGTCTAATTTCATTTTCATTCTAGCTTCAGTTACACTACTTAAAGAGAAAAGATGGTCGGAACAGCTTCTTTGTTTTCTAAATCCATACTGTTCCTCAACAAGTAAATCGTTAATTTCTAAGTACGAACTCAGTCTTTTGTTAAGTATGTGGCAGAAAACCTTTAGGATGATTGATTGTATGGCAATGCCTCTGTAATTTTCAGGGGAGTAGGGGTCATTGTTATTTTTAGGGATAGGGCATATTAAGGTGTTATCCCAAGAGGAAGGAATTAGTCCAGAGTCAAAGCAATAGTTATAAAGCACGAGTAGGTATCTCTTGACCATTTCATTTTTAAGAATTGAGGTAGTAATTCCATCTAATCCGGGGGATTTGTTTTCTCCTAATAGGCTAATAGCTAAATCAATCTCCTCAGGGGTAATAGTCACATCTAATTCCTCTGGGGGCATTAGAGGGTTAGGTAACTCATTACTGGGGTCATGATCAGTGTTATTGTGGTTTACATCATATTCAGGTGTTATTTGGGAGACCAAAGGGTTACCTGCTGGGTTACAGTCAGTTGTTCCTGCATAAATACTTTTGAAGAAAGACAACCAAGAATCTTTAACAACCCTAGGATCATTACTTAGATTACCATTATGCAGTCTAACTTGTCTAGGTATGCCTCTTTTTTGTGCCCTTTCACTAGCTACTGAGATTCTGTCAAAGGTTTTCCAAAACTTCCTTTGGTTTTTGGACAGCATTCTTAATAGATTCTCTCGTTTCTTCCTAATTAGAGATCGTTTAGAATTTCTGACTAACTTATCAAAATGTCTTTGGGCAACCTTGTACTTTATAAACAGGTTCTGATCTGATTTATTTTTTAACCATCTCCTCTGTGTACTTTTAAGGGTTTTCCTAGCTGCAGTAAGGGAGCTACTCCACCAGGGTTTTTTAGAGGATCTAATGTAACTGGAGGAAGATTTATGTAAAACTGAAGTAGTGCGGGGGGCAGGGGGGATAATAGTACTGAGAAATGTACTGTAATTGGCTTCTAGGGAGGGGTATGTAATTATAGAAGGGTCCTGGAGGCTTTCTATTACATACATCCACCAATACGGAGAATACAGCCAATGTAGAAGTATATAGCAGGAACAGCAAAGGGCAAGATTCACTGGTGGACAGGCTACAGGTCTGGGAGTGCCTCCTCTCAATCTGCCTCATCCAACACTAAGTCACTGGGGACATTGAATAACAAGGAGACTGCCAGCAATAATGAAGCTAATGTAGAAGATGCAGGTACAGCAAAGGGCAAGATTCACTGGTGGACAGGCTACAGGTCTGGGAGTGCCTACTCTCAATCTGCCCCATCCAACGACGGATCTAATGCGTATCTCCCTATGGCAGCTCTCTGTTCAGCGGTAAACACAGTGTAAGCCTTACGCTTTCTCGGCTGGTTTGTTGTCTGTGTTGTACCTCGCGTAGAACGGCCGCATTTGCTGACTGTGTCACGACATCTCTGAGCTGTGTTTCTTTGGCTGTTGGCAAAGAATTCGCAGGTTGGAAGTAACGAAACAAAGCCATCATTCACTGCACTAAGATACGTACATGTGAAAATCACCCGCAAATTTGATCATGTACTTTTATGCCATACTAATATAGTGCGAATAGAAATTTATGCGCCTAGGAATTGCCTCACATAATTCGCATAAATAAAACTCACGCATACAATTGTCGCTTTACGGTATTCACAAGTAATTCCGTGCATTCATGCACACTATACGTAACACACAACTGAAATATGTTTGAACTGATTATATACATATGCATACATGCATTAATAAAATGTTAAAATATTTATAATATATACCACAAAATGAAGTTGTATGAAAGAAATTGATACCTATTGCAATCTAAATATATTAGGAAGAACTTGATGAAGCAAGAAGGCAAAGAGATCCAGCAATCTGATGCACAGATCTAGAGAGAGAACAACTAATAAAATATGATTTAGAAAGCTGTTTCTTTCTTAGCTTGTAACTAAGACTTAGGTACATGTGGCAGTAGAAAATGCTTGACATTTAGTAAATAAATTTCAAACATTAGCTTCAACTCAACCCTCTAGCTATGTAGTCATACAGATGATTCAAAGGTTATCCCTTAATAATGACGTAATAACAAGTAACCGACCAATCAAATCGCCAACCGTGTTGATTAAAAATGGAGAGTCTCTCGGGAAGAAGTAGGAACAATGCCTTTTCCGCTAAAGCCCTTCTGGACTTTACCAGTCTGTGAGTTAAAGAAATCATATACATGAAGCAATAATTGACTTCTTATATATTCTGTAAGATAACATAGCGTAGGTTTTAATTTTACATTTTATGTGCATAATCATAGAGTACGATAGTATTCTATATCATGTCTGATGATCGTATACATGATATAATTATATACCTTTGTGTTACCCTTGTTCTGTCATGGTGCTATTGTTAAAGTATATATATATATACTCTATGTAGACTGAAAAAAGGTCTTAGAAAGGTAGAGTATATACTTAGCGGACAATAATAATACTCACAACTAAGATACCAACTAGAATGAGAATACCACTCCTCATCAGTAGCACTGGGTAGCGTTCAAGTTAATACCAAGTGACCCAAGCTTTCGCTAGGGCTTGGTCATTATACGACCTAGCAACTCTACTTACATGTACATTATATAACGGTATACGTACATGGAAACACTTTTATTGTTAATATATTGTTAGGATATGGTAAATATTAGTCGTATACTATCTTCATCTCACCATCACGGCGGAACACAGTATTAAAGCTCTGATCCTGACTTGTGGGTTAAGATGCTGTAAGTACGTATGTTACGCGCATTGCTTATCCTTTCCTCAGTACGAAGGGAGCGGCTCACCATCTAAAAACGGTGTATGCTGCTCAGCTGTCAGCCACCATGATCAGTGCTGGAGTAGCCGTTCTGTATTTCTTTTTGCCTTTTGGCGTAAGTTAAAGATCGATTGTGTCTCCCGTGACTGTTGAATGAATGAATGCGGAGGTGCTTAATTGTGTATTTAGTTTCTTGGCTTTATTGGCGCGATAGCCATGTTGTTTTGGCTCCTTTTCACTCCACTGGACTACAACTTGAATCAGCAACAACAGCTGGAACTGCAGAAGAAGAGATTTGGTTAGTATTGTGTTATAGCTCATTCTCCTATATGAAGTAATAGATGGGTTCCTCAGCAATGAATGAGGTGAAAAAGGATATATCCAGTTTTATTGGAACAAAGTGTCATGAATCATCTAGATTTATAGAACATCGATTGTTATATCCTTAAGTACTTAATACAGACACCTCTCTCTGTATGCTATAGCTACCAACTGGATGGGACTTAGAGACCTTCCTTTACTGCTGTTTCAGTTTTAATGATCTCTACGCTAACTTTAATATATCTTTATTCATATGGTGAACTAAATACAGGGTGCAGTTAGGGTAGAGGATGTATTTATTTAACTCAGTTAGAAGAAATCCTTATTCTATTATGATAGGATATAGCATGTATATATAATATCTGTATGCATTTTCATATACAGTACGTACTTATGCATTTTCATTGGTTCTGTAAGGCAACCACTTACTTGTAGGATGAGTCGATGGGAAGTCAGTTTCCCTTGTGCACATAGGTAAATGTGAAAGTTGTGCAAAACAGTTGACACGCTCCTCTCCCGATACAGCCCCTGGTCTTCGGCCATTTTGAGAGCTTCATTGATATCTAGCTCACCCGACTACAAAAGAACAAGTTTAACTTGTAAGTTAAATTTAGAGTAAGTATTCAGTCATGATAAACATTTGAGGAAAGAGACATTGTAAACACATTCAACAGTTTATTGAAACATCTAATGCAGTAATTGAAGCCAGTAGAGCATATCTGCAGACAATAAAGTGCTACATAACATGACATAGAAGTCAGTGATATAAGGCACTCCAGGATTAACACACAGGAAATGTTCTCATCAGTGGCTGTCTTGATGAACATTTTATTGGTTTTTGATTACATATTATGCAATCAAAGTGATAGTCAAACCACAAGTAATCATTCTCAAACAACATGAAGAGAAAACAGGAAGAAATTGCTGGGAATGAAACCCAGTAAGTTGTTTATGACATTCTGTTCTTTCTTACACTAACCACAAAGTAATTAGTCTCTATTGGCACCAATACTTAGTGGTGATGCTTGCTATCAGAATTAGTTACCTGATAATTAACAACTATGTATCACCTCTATAGGGAATGCCTCTATAGTGAATACCTCTGTGAATATTACTATAGTGAATACCTCTGTGAATATTACTATAGTGTATTGACACGTAATCTCTTATCTTATACTTGGGAGATAGTCAAACAAGCCAGCCTTTATCTTTGAGGAATAGAATCCTAACATACTACTCTTACTATACTACACACGAAACAGACATCAGGATGTCAAGGATTCACAGAAGATCAAGATAAGGAAAAGATAAAGACTCCCAGGATCACTGATGAAGGGTGGAATTCCCAGAAACGGCTGTCTGACCCAGTGGAGAAGAAGATGAAAGAAGGGAAAAGAAGGAAGAAAAGACTCCTGTATCCTCATCCAAAAGCTCTCTTCAGGTTTAGTTCCCCTATAGGCTCTTTTACAGAATAGGCATATAGCATGTAGGAAAATGGTATCTTAGATTTTTCATCAGAGTAATGTAGTTTGAAGAATGAACATACACTTGTGGTTAAGTATGTTATCACTATACATAAAGTTATACATATATTATCATGAGTCATACATTGGAGAGATGGTAATAGCACATAGTGAGAGGTACATAAATATGAATGATGCACAATTCCTTGAATACAAGCATCAATAGCAACAGTTCAGAAAAGGCAAAATAACACAATTAAATATGTTGCAAGTGAAATTGTTTGTTCTCAATGTGCCTAAATATTTCCCAAGTCAAAATTAATGATTAATGATACTCAAAGCTTTAAGATGTTATAGTTCCTTATATTTCACTGTAACCATTATCATACAACTAAAGACCACATACACTCCACCCCTAGGCTTTTCTTGCACTTTCGCAGTATAGGAGTTTACTGAGTTATCAGTGGGATATCGCATTGTATAACCATAATAAGAGGCCAAAATGTCTCTTATTATAGTTATACAACAGTTGTGGAATATAATATGTTTTGGTTGCCCCAGCAACGGAGTGTATGTATTAGTAATGCTACAGATGTAGGGATACATATATCCACTTAAAATACATTAATACCACATTTGTTGCGGACAGCTCCAGCTGTACATTACATTACTATTATCTACATGTTTACATTCAAACACTTAGCACAAGACCCACCCTGACTTTCTTCATTATGTCAATTCTTCTTTGTTCTTCTTGATTTTTAAACTACACAGGTTCAGTACAAAGGCATGAAAGGTCCTCCGACACGTGACAGTCACGTGTTGGGTGTACTAAGGCTAGACTCACTATAGCATTGCCCCCGACCGGACCAGTAATGTGTCCGACCCAGTGAGAAGTGCCACCGCCAGAACTCATCTCGATCTCTTCCGTTCACCGACTAATGAAATAAAATAGAGCACTATTAATGTGAAGCTAACATAAAATAGGCTGTGCAGTGACTTTGTTACCAAGTAACAATGACAGACATGGTACGGGGGGTCTTTACGAAGAATTTATGCTGCTGTCTCACACAAAAGCTCTCTTCAGGTTTAGTTCCTCTATAGGCTCTTTTACAGAATAGGCATATAACATGTAGGAAAACGGTATCTTATATTTTTCATTCAGATTTTTCATGCAGTGACTGCCTATTATGTCCTAACGTGAAATAGCGATAGAGCGGGTGATTTTGCTACAGAAACCCAAGTGATTTAGAAATAGAATCATTCAAGAGTCGAGTGGCAGATATTGTAGTCCATATCAAAGTTTAATCCCTTTAAATGAAACTACATAAAAATCTATTCAGTTGGTAACGAATGAACCATAAACACAGTTATATTGTAAGATAGCTAGCGTACACTGTACAATTATCACAGACCGATAATTTCTGGTTGTAGAGTGTATTAGTGTAACAGGGGCGTAGGAAGTAGTTTAAGAATGGGGCTGTAATAATGTGAGTAAGGTTTGCGAGGGAAGCGAGCGAAAATTTTTTTGACGTATTGCGCCACTCCTTCCACTTGCGCAATACAAAATGGCGGCAGGAGACACTTGGACAGTGCAGGGAAATGAATGGGCTACTGCTAGCCGTACGCGAGACTAATCACTGCGAGGCTTTAGCAACTTCAGACATCAGTCCAGTACAACAGACTGGCTACTATATTGGGCAAGTTGTGGTATTCATACCTTCATTGTATGAACTTCACAACTTGGCAGTGTTGCCCTATTTTTAGGAGGGGCCCAGCCCCCCGAGCCCCCATGCTTCCTACGCCAGTGTGTAAGATAATTTATGATGGAGCTAACTCAAATATGCTGTCTACGGTGTCTCTGATATGACTAGTCTTCGGAAACGAAAGAACGAAAGGGTACGTCAACTGGGACTGGAGTCTTCTCCTCAAGATTAGCAGCAATCTGCAGTAAATACCTGTAAACTCACCTCAGGCGATCTCGATCGATGGATGTAGTGATATATTAGCAACCATTTCTTGGTATGGTATCACTTCCTGTTTCCTGCACTTATCTATCATAATCACCTTTGGACGTTCACACCACAGACTAACCATATATCATAACCATATATATGACTAGTCCATGTTCACACGCACACGCGCATGGATGAGCTGTTTCGTTAATGTAATTCCTTTCTGTCCATAATAATACGTATTCTTGGATATATTATTATGATAACAAGAATAAAGTGGTCAAGATAATGCTTTGAACACCTGATCATGAGATTATCTTATATAGCTATATAGTTGAAATCAAATTGGAGGAATATTTACAAGACAGACACATATCACCTATATACGTACTATATATACATACAGGCTTCATCAGGTATCTTATAGCCATAAATGCATCTAATCCAATTGACATGTTCTAACTCAACTACATATGTAATATATTTTTCTTAATATGTCGTAATAATTCCATATATACATACATCTACCTGCACTTATTTGAACTCTACTGGTCATGGCACAGGTCATCTGTGATCAAACATGACATCCAACAATATATATCACTTCATCATATAAGCACACTTCACTATTCAATTGCATATAAAAACAAAAATGCATTTAATGGCATATCTTCTCTCTCCTACAGCATTTAACTACGTTTACAATCATACAGTTTCCAGAAAGGATCGCAAGGAGTTTTTCGGTTCAGAGTGATACAATCTCTTTTCCTGATCACTGACAGCCAACTTCAGTGCATTCAACTGCCTCTTCCTCCCAGTTGACAGGGCAGGAGACCTTCTCACCTGCTTCTTTGGAGTATCCATTTGGTGCTTGGATTTTGGTATGTTCTGTAAATCAAATGAACGTGTCTTTTTACAAAAGTGGCAGAGTGCAACCTGGATAGCAAAACGACATTATAACATACAATATTAGAGTAATCAACATAAACAGATGATAGGGTTTTCTTCTAACTGTCCAAAACCTATCTCTTTAAGATGGTTCCAACATCTGATTCAAAAGAAACAAACTATGTCTCAAGACACTCTAAAGACTAAAGATGAACCATCTCAAAGATAAAAATGCTAGGTAGATCCAGATCTAAAAACATGCAGTTTTAATATCAACCCATACAGATGGGTCCTAAAGAAAGCAATACACAGTTCGGTATAGGAAGGAAGATAAGCTTTATTGTACAAGTGCTCTCGTCCAAAGCTCTAGAGCAAAAACAATCATTGGAAAGTTTTACGCCAAACCAGCCAAGTGACCAAGTCTAATCTTAGGGGGGGAAGTCCTATTAAATTGGCAACCAGTGATCGCCTCCCAGTCATCCAAGATGGAAAAAGTCATCAAAGAACCGCAGAAAGCTGTTTCGCCCTCATTTGGGCTCATCAGTGTGGTACACTTCAATGATGGTGAGTTGGATGACTGTCTTCACTTAAGTTTTTAATCAACTACAAGTGAAACACTTGTGGTTTCATAATAAGAGAAGATGGAGGCTACAGTCTAAGTAAGACTGAGCACACACAATGAAAACTTTTTGCTTATCATAATATCCTTTGCACGGCTCAGTGCAATTACACCCATTTAATTCAAAGCTCCAAAGGACTTAAGTCATGATTGTGTTTTAGATGATTAGGTATATATAGGTCTTAAAGGTTCATGAATGTGATGTTTTCAAATTATTAACTTTACGCTGTGTTTTAAACATACGTACATTACACTTGATCTTAAAATTTACAACAGAGTATTCGAAATAGTAAGCCATCACATATAGTTATATTTGAGGCTAGAAATTGGCTAAATAATCGAAACTACATTAGTATCAAGTGCACTTACAATGTGTTTACTAGTACAGGATTTCTGTCCTTTGTGTTTTCTCTTAACTCTAAATGATGAGGATTTCCAAGTACGTAATGAGCCACAAAAATGGCAGAATTGAAGAGCAACATGTTCTGGTGGAGCTACACAGAGAAAGGAGAAACGCACACTATACACTATACACTGTATACATGAGTGAAAACTGGAATATGAAACTATGCTATGTGATTTATTCAATGTGAACATCTACAGAGGCATTTTTGTGAATCAAACTTGTAACACTTACCAACTTTTATTTCTTTGTATTGCCTCAGCAAATTTAGCCTAAGATAAATAGAATATATATACATGTACATAAAACTGAAAAAACAAACAAATTATATACAATTGACACTTCTGAAGAAGCTACATACATAGCTACCTAAACTATAAAGTCCCTAGACAAGATAGTGATAATACTCTGTTAAAGTACACCAGACATATGTCATGTGTAACAGAATTTTGGATACAATGACATTTTAGACATTTGTTCTCATTATTCAGATATATCTACTTATCATAATACAAATACAGTGGAAACTGGTTAACACAAATATAATTTACACAAATTATCACTTTACGTGAAGTACACTAGAAAAACACGGTCCCTATAATACAAAAAGTATAAGGAATAAATAATATGTTTTCTTATTAATATATTTACTTATTTAGGTTTGTATTAATCAGGACACCCAGGTAGACCAACAACTTCAGCTGATGGGTCCTCCTGTTGAAATATCATTATTATCTATCTTCTAAAACTTGCAACCGTTAGTCACAACAACCTTACTAGAAGAATGACCAACACTGTATATGAAGGGATGGCCCAAGTAGAAGTTACAGTATTAAGACATTTTACGAATTTTCTACCATTGATTCAAACTCAAGGCGCTTGCGCTTTCTAATAATGAAAATTCTTAGACAATAATTTAAAGGCTTTATAACTCGAAGTAAAATTTCTGTACACATGTAATGCTACCCTTTAAATGGAAGTTGCGGGTGAATAGTCAGTGCAATAATCTTATTCTGTAAGGAGTTTTAATTTCTCATTGTAGTAGCTCTCTCGGGATTACAAAATAATTGAAAGAAACTGCGAAGAAATATAAAACCAAATTTAGATAGAAACTCCGAATATAAGGGTTCTGATTTTAGGCCGAACATTATCTACCAAATTAGATTTGTTTACTTTTTAATGATTAATTCAGCCCCAAAACTTACACGAGTAACCTTGTTATGCCGCGCGGTCCTATTCGAGCAGCTGACATCAAGAGATCTGTAAGTCTAGCTTCCTCACTTTCACACTCAGCCTCAGCCATTTTTATGAATTACATAAGTAAATTGCGCAATTTGAACGCATAGGGGAGATCCCATTTATGTATAGTCTCGTGCCCAGCCCCACTTCCGCAATAATGGCTGCCGCCTGCGTAAAGTGGGTCTGGCACATTTCGCCGCATTTCTTGGTCTTGCTGACTCAGCATACCAGGATTCTGGCGGGCCAATCAGATTGCTCGAAAATATTATATCAGGGAGTACGGTAGTATATACTCCCTATGTAGGGATGACGCGGTTTTTTTCGTTTTCCCCATACATCGGTATAGGAGCGAAATCCCGAAATAGGCCGAAAATCGACAAAACAAGGCTATGTATAGCTAAATATACAATATACATACTCTAAATAGACCTTAAAAGCAAGCGAATATGTCCCGCTGGCGAAATAATAAACCTTAAAAATTTCCATTTTCGTCTTCTTCTTCGTCAGCCATAACTAAAAAACTACTTAAGCTTTTAGACTAATTGTTGAACGAAACTATTGCAAATTTTACGCGCTGTATTCTTTTGTAGGAGCGAGAGCGATAACGTTATTATTGGGCATGACGGTTTTTGTAGCCCCCGTAGCAAAGGCATCAATAAATCCGCCATTTAATAATGACATCATCTCTAGGATACCTTGGAGATTGCGAAATAAAAGTAGGCCTTTATTTGAGTATTTGAGTACGTACATAGAGCTACGTGCGCTATTATATTGACGAAGTAGTATTGCCTAGAAGTGATTTTATATTGTTCGCAAATTGCTAGGTATGTATTTTCGTTTTGGTACCCTCGACATCTTTAATGGGCTAACCCGCTTCAAAGTTAGTCAGATGGCTGCCTCGGATAAGTGACACAGAACTTGGTGAGTGAAACTACAGCAATTGAATTAACAGAGGCGATCTGTGTGTGTCTAAACTGTATTCTGAAACAGTTTGTTAGGGTAGGGTGTGGCCTAACAGAAGTACTCTATGTTGTATGTCGTCTATTTGTGTCAGTCATTACATTAACAGTGTAACTCCTTTTTCGGATGCGTTTCTATGTGCAAGTCTTTAAAGCGACTCATTACAGTAGAACGTTAAGAAACACTTTAATTTGTAAAAGAGATAATCTTATCACTATCGTGAATGAATTATTAGAATGCCTAAGACTACGGTCAAAATTATTTAACATTATAAGTCAGGTTAGGGGTAGCTTGAAAGGTGTAAACCTTACAAGCTAACATTATTAAAAGTAACGTGTGGAATGGAAAGATGGGCGTTTCTATGTGCGAATCTTTTGAGCGACTCATTACAATGTTACGTTTATAAACACTTTAATTCTAAAAAGAGCTAAGCTCATCAATAGCGTGAATGAATTATTAGGAGGCCTAGGGCTACGTAGCTTAGTTCTTTAGAAACACTTTAATTTGTAAAAGAGATAATCTTATCACTATCGTGAATGAATTATTAGAATGCCCAAGGCCTAAGTTAGAAGTCAGATTAGTGATAGCATGAAAGGTGTAAGCCTTACTAGAAAGATAACATTAGAGTTTGTTTAGAAACACTTTAACTCGAGCTTATCAGTAGCGTGAATGAATTTTTAGGAGGCCTAGGGCTGCGTAGCTTAGCTCTTTAGCTTATCCCTAGCGTGTATGATATAATGTACGACTGCATGTGTTTCTATGTAGTATTCTTGCGGTGATTAGTTGATGTAGACATTCTTTAAATCTATAATTATGGTTGGCAATAGAATGGAAGCGTTTCTTTGTGCGAGACTTCACTAATTTGTTGGTAATGAGGATATGCATTAAAGATTATTTAACAAAGTCTTGGCATCCCTCTTTGCTTGCTGGTTAGTACATGTATATTGTACATGTAGTTTGACTCTGGATCATTTTGAAATCATAAAGTTATTAGAAATTTAATATGTAATTTAAAGAAGTTATGCAAGGAAGGTAATTCCCAGCTCATGCTCCATAAAAAGTACAGAAACTAGAAACAATAAAAATTTTCTACAAAAATAGTAAATATGTAGGGATGGCACAAAAAAGCACAGAAACAAGAAAGAATGTTACACAGTGAAGTATTATATAGCCATGCATAAATTATACAAGCAAGGATGTTGCACCATATCCCTACATATATGGCAGCATTTTGCATGTTTTGCCTCCACTAGAAGCTGGTGTCTACTTCCCATGTACATAGGTAAACAGGTAGCCTTGGTCCATCCATTCTTATAGCTATATAGTGCAAACAAATGTTTTATTCCTTTGAACCACTTAAATTTTACACATAACGTGTAACAAACATCTTCTTTGCTCTACTCAAGAGAAATTGTGACTGTGTCCAAGTTAAAAGTAGGGATGGCACTATAACAGTGATTGGCACATCTAGAAAAAGTAACGAAACAAGAAAGTGATCATATTGTAAGGCTAACATTGCAGAAGTGGCATACTGAAACTTAACTATACACATCACTTCTATGTTTGGGCGCATCATGGATATACTAGAAGTAGGGATCGATGCGCCCAAACATAGAAGTGATGTGTATAGTTAAGTTTCAGTATGCCACTTCTGCAATGTTAGCCTTACCATATGATCACTTTCTTGTTTCGTTACTTTTTCTAGATGTGCCAATCACTGTTATAGTACCATCCCTACTTTTAACTTCATTTTTGAATGTTTTTATTTAACTTGTAATAAATACAGTAGGAAATAATTGTATGAGTTTCGACACCGCGTCGGCGCGAAATGGACAGCTGTGTTTCAGTTCCTCGCCTTGGTATCACGCTAGAAGCGTCCCCATCGAGCAGGTAATTTGCAGGTGATATGCAGCTAATGTATTTCAGTCCAGAATCACTCTTAACTGTTCCATATTGGAGAGAAATGATCAAAAGCTTATGTTACAAGGAGCACACTCTTGAAAATTACCTGCTCAATGATGGACGCTTCTAGCATGATACCAAGGCGAGGAACTGAAACACAGCTGTCCATTTCGCGCCGACGCGGTGTCGAAACTCATACAATTATTTCCTACTGTATCTATACTATTATAATACTAGGACATACACTGAGGTGCAGAAGAAGCCTCGCTGTGAGGTCTGACAGTCTGAAGTGTATATGTAGCCCTGAAGAGTGATCAGAGCACACATATGTAATGCTATTCCAGACAGACTAAGCGCACAAAGCAAGATGACTACAACTACGCCCCCCTGTACAGCTGCTGGCCATTTTGTGCCCGTGTAACGAGGGATTTTTCGTACCGGGACGTGGGCAGAAAATGGCCGACGCAACCTTTCCGCCAGGAAGTTGCGGGAAACGCACAAACACAGGTCCAGCGAGGAAGCATTCCCAGCGTGAAATGATATCTCAACGATCTGAGCCGATGTGTAGCCACTGCGGGCAATAAGCTCCTTGTGCGCTCGTGGTAATCACGCGTAAATTATTTACACATTCCTTCGCTAATCTGTCTGGCTAGTTATACGCATGCGCAAGTGGCTAGCCAGGTGTGATCTGTCTCTAGTGTGAACAAAGCGGACAAAGTTGTTCCGAAGTGCTGTGAGTATCCCAGTTCTATCAAGCGGTTCTTGGTTTTTAGTAGCTACGTAGCTAGCTAGCTAGCTACCCGCAGGCAGATTTGGAATGGCTACTGGTGGTAGAAAGCGGGCATATGATGAATTTTCGGACGTTACTGCAGTAGACCATGAAACAGATGGAGAAATCACCCAGCACATTTGATGTTTCGGCTTTGACGAGCACTGCAAGCAATGAAGTTACACTTAATCAGTCCTCCGCCAGTCTGCGTGCCTCTTGCGCAACTGAGGTGTCGCGATGTAAATGCTACGAATATAGTTACAATATACTAAGGTAATCTAAATAAATAATATAATATAATATAATATAATTAAATAATTCATATGGCTCCAAGAAAGGATCTAGAAACAAAATGGGCATATCATCATAAAGTATAGGGTATAAAACTCGTTTTAAAATAAGGGATTTCTTATTTAGGCCTCCGTTTGTTAGAAAACGGAAGACAAAGTCTGCATATAAAAGGCTATAGGACTATAGAAAACCTATGGAAAATTTATATTCAAACCATGTGTTATATTGATAAAAATTTTCAATTTGTCAGATAACTGTGAAACCAACATATATCATGGTACATGTGCATAGGAAACGTCTGGCGAAGTTTTGCTTAATTAAATGAGCAAAATAATCAAGATAATAATGAAGAATTCAAGGTTACGATTGCACAATCTGATGATGTATTATGATGTTTCTCTAGTGCGTCACCAACACCTCTCGTATGTCGCTCATAAACATTTAGTGAATCTTGTGACGTTGGGAAAACGTCACCGCCTCGTTGCTAAAGAAGATCATCCCTTTCGTGAACGGCTATGACAAGTCGACGCTCTCCTACGAGAAGGAGCTACGGAATAAGCGAGTTGTAGCGAAGGTTAGATAAAGCGTATTTGTATACATTCATGTTAAGTTAAAGCCAGAATTGTTGCTATATATTGATGTAAACTAGATAAAATAAATTCGTTTAGACGACCGTAGTAAAACTTTGGTACTGTAAGCTCCGTCATCTCTTCTCTTGTTTTCTGTTAATATTTTTTCCTATCGATTTGTGTACGTTCGTATGCAGGAGTGTAATTGGATACGTAGGGGTGGATTTGGATAAATATGCGTACATACAACACATTCATCCATGTTTGTATTCAGTATAGTGAATATTCGATAGATTCAACTGTATATTTATGTACACATTCATCCATGTTTGTACATATCCATTATGGGTGTATGTATCCATGTTTTATATATGTAACTTAACTAGAAAAACGGTTTGGCTCGTGTGTACCTATTACCTCATTTGGAGCATTTTAAAAGTCTTTGAATATGATTGTGTGTTCTGTTTGAGTTCTAGAGGTACATTCTAAGGCAAAGTCTACAGTTAGTAATTTGTGACTCAAGAAAACGTAAATGGGAGATTTCAAAGTTCATTCATTTGCCAAATTTAAAGTAAACATGCTCCTATGCAAATGTATAAATAAGGAAACGAAATAATCGCTACTATCCCTTGCAGTTTCCCTACACATTAATTGCTCTACATAAGAGTATATATATACCGTATATGCGTACTCTGATAAGAACAGCAATGTTTACATTCCAATTACTAAATATGGAAGGTGTTTGACCACAGAACGGTTGGCATTAATTGCGACCGAGCAAAAGCAAATCAGTAAATAGGCTTCTCTTTTAAAACGACTTGAACAGAATATATACAGTGGATCACATGCATAATCACAGTGACTGGACATATCTCATTACTATTTCCAGAGTCTGATGTACTACTTTCTAATGCTTTATTTATACCCCACTTTTCACTTGGTAAATTTGTTTTGAAAGTTTCCTTGGCAAAAATCCAAATAACATTGCACTCAAAGAGAAGAACAGGAACACATGTAACTTGCACTGTACATAGCTATTTTATTAAATTTGTTGCTGATTTGTACATGTGAGGTGATAGGTGATAGAACATAGAATAGGGCTGCAGCTGTTTTTCAGTAATTTATATACTATAATACTTCTTTGAGATATATTTTACCCTACCCTCTGATATTACTGGAGTATATATATAATGCTCCCTGTTATCCCCCTATATATTTAGGTTAATTATGCAGGCTTAAAAAAGATATATGTATTAACTTAAATATATTTAAGTTATGTATACATATTATGTATGCCTGAAAGATTATATATATATGAATCATGTCTAATTATAATCAATATATATAAATGAATTTTCAAACAAGTGTTTCATTGAACATAATATTAATGTCATTCATACACCTCCAGGAGAGTGTTAGTATAGGTAGAGACTGGGGCGTCACTAGTATTAACCACTAGAACAAAACAAAGATTCGAAGCTATTGGATTTAATTACATTCATACACCTCCAGGTGAGTGTTAGTATACGTAGAGACTGGGGCGTCACTAGTATTAACCACTAGAACAAAACAAAGATTCGAAGCTATTGAATTTAATTACATTCATACACCTCCAGGAGAATGTTAGTATAGGTAGAGACTGGGGCGTCACTAGTATTAACCACTAGAACAAAACAAAGATTCGAAGCTATTGGATTTAATTACATTCATACACCTCCAGGAGAGTGTTAGTATACGTAGAGACTGGCATCACTAGTATTAACCACTAGAACAAAACAAAGATTCGAAGCTATTGAATTTAATTTTTATACATATATATATATGTAGTACTACACAGTGCAAGTTACAAATTTATACACGAATGCAAGTGACTCCCAAGATAATCACACTAAGGTATATAATATAATACGGATGCAAATGACTCCCAAAATAATCACAATCAGGTATATTAAAGACTTTAGCCACACTGAAATTCTCAACTGCTGTATACAGAGTAGTAGTCTCTACAGATCATATAAGGTTAAACGCATGGCCTTCCAATTACCTTTTCACACCTTAGTATAGACTGAAGATGATGCATCTGCATGCCATTATCAGCAAAAATTCCAGTCTCATGTAGGGGGTCTCAGCCAATAATCACCACAGATTTGACTTGCCTTGAGTGTGAGCTAGGAGTACCATTGGTTGCTTGCATGCATTCACATAAACAACAGGGTTAGAGACGATTTGGTAACTTGCACACAAAGGACACAAAGGCTGGGGCCTTTAATTTATTTCATGAACAATGTCAGCAAGACCAAGAAATGCGGCGAAATGTGCCAGACCCACTTTACGCAGGCGGCAGCCATTATTGCGGAAGTGGAGCTGGGCACGAGACTAATTTATATAAGGCGAGTCAAGAAAAATAAGACGCTTTACCTTCAAGAAGCGAGTCCAATAAAATAGGCTGACGATCGTTACCTTCAATATGGTAGGAGTGACACTGTCAGTATTGTAGATGTAGTTCAGTTCTGACAATCTATATGAAAATGTCAAATATTTTAAAAGTGCCGTCTAGAGCTATCATCTCTTTGATTGTAATAATTTCCTTCTGTTTCCATTAAATTATTCATATATTTATGAATATCTAGTTCAAATTTGTGAAGTTTATGACCAATTCAAATTCATATACGATACTTACTTTATTGATTGAATTGCTTTCTTGTATCTTTCACTATCTCCTCAATAAATTCAACAAATGAATATTATGGATTAACAGAGTGTGAGTATCTGCTTACTGTAGTAGTGTGCATCCATTTTGTTCCTGTGTGTGTTCCAAGTGAAATGTATAATGATAATAACATGTAGACTGTAAATTGTATACAGAAATGTAACACTTTATTGTCATGAACATTTTTTGTATTGACTGAGTTGTTTTCTTGTATCTTTCACTAACTCCTCAACTAATTCAACAAACGAATATTATGGATTAACAGGAAGTGAGTATCTGCTTAATGTAGTAGCATGCATCCATTTTGTTCCTGTGTATGTTCCAAGTGATGTGTAGAATGATAATGACATGTAGACCTTTAAATTGTATACAGAAATGTAACATTTTATTGTCATGAACATTTTTTGTATTGACTGAGTTGTTTTCTTGTATCTTTCACTATCTCCTCAACTAATTCAACAAATGAATATTATGGATTAACAGCTGGTGAGTATCTGCTTAATGTAGTAGTGTGCATCCATTTTATTCCTGTGTGTGTTCCAAGTGAAGTGTAGAATGATAATGACATGTAGACTATTAAATTGTATACAGAAATGTAACACTTTATTGTCATGAACATTGTTTGTAATGACTGAGTTGTTTTCTTGTATCTTTCACTATCTCCTCAACTAATTCAACAAATGAATATTATGGATTAACAGGAAGTGAGTATCTGCTTAATGTAGTAGTGTACATCCATTTTGTTCCTGTGTGTGTTCCAAGTGAAGTGTATAATGATAATGACATGTAGACCATTAAATTGTATACAGAAATGTAACACTTTATTGTCATGAACATTGTTTGTATTGACTGAGTTGTTTTCTTGTATCTTTCACTATCTCCTCAACTAATTCAACAAATGAATATTATGGATTAACAGAAAGTGAGTATCTGCTTAATGTAGTAATGTACATCCATTTTGTTCCTGTGTGTGTTCCAAGTGAAGTGTATAATGATAATGACATGTAGACCATTAAATTGTATATAGAAATGTAACACTTTATTGTCATGAACATTGTTTGTATTGACTGAGTTGTTTTCTTGTATCTTTCACTATCTCCTCAACTAATTCAACAAATGAATATTATGGATTAACAGCAAGTGAGTATCTGCTTAATGTAGTAGTGTGCATCCATTTTGTTCCTGTGTGTGTTCCAAGTGAAGTATAGAATGATAATGACATGTAGATCATTAAATTGTATACAGAAATGTAACACTTTATTGTCATGAACATTTTTTGTATTGACTGAGTTGTTTTCTTGTATCTTTCACTATCTCCTCAACTATTTCAACAAATGAATATTATGGATTAACAGTTTGTGAGTATCTGCTTAATGTAGTAGCATGCATCCATTTTGTTCCTGTGTGTGTTCCAAGTGAAGTGTAGAATGATAATGACATGTAGACCATTAAATTGTATACAGAAATGTAACACTTCATTGTCATGAACATTTTTAGTGTTTACTGCGTTGTTTTCTTGTATCTTTCACTATCTCCTCAACTAATTCAACAAATGAATATTATGGATTAACAGGGAGTGAGTATCTGCTTAATGTAGTAGTGTACATCCATTTTGTTCCTGTGTGTGTTCCAAGTGAAGTGTATAATGATAATGACATGTAGACCATTAAATTGTATACAGAAATGTAACACTTTTTGTCATGAACATTGTTTGTATTGACTGAGTTGTTTTCTTGTATCTTTCACTATCTCCTCAACTAATTCAACAAATGACTATTATGGATTGACAGCCAGTGAGTATCTGCCTAATGTAGTAGTGTGCATCCATTTTGTTCCTGTGTGTGTTCCAAGTGAAGTGTATAATGATAATGACATGTAGACCATTAAATTGTATACAGAAATGTAACACTTTATTGTCATGAACATTGTTTGTATTGACTGAGTTGTTTTCTTGTATCTTTCACTATCTCCTCAACTAATTCAACAAATGAATATTATGGATTTACAGCTGGTGAGTATCTGCTTAATGTAGTAGTGTGCATCCATTTTGTTCCTGTGTGTGTTCCAAGTGAAGTGTAGAATGATAATGACATGTAAACCATTAAATTGTATACAGAAATGTAACACTTTATTGTCATGAACATTGTTTGTAATGACTGAGTTTTTTTCTTGTATCTTTCACTATCTCCTCAACTAATTCAACAAATGAATATTGTGGATTTACAGCTGGTGAGTATCTGCTTAATGTAGTAGTGTGCATCCATTTTGTTCCTGTGTGTGTTCCAAGTGAAGTGTAGAATGATAATGACATGTAGACCATTAAATTGTATACAGATATGTAACACTTTATTGTCATGAACATTTTTTGTATTGACTGAGTTGTTTTCTTGTATCTTTCACTATCTCCTCAATTAATTCAACAAACGAATATTATGGATTAACAGGGAGTGAGTATCTGCTTAATGTAGTAATGTACATCCATTTTGTTCCTGTGTATGTTCCACGTGAAGTGTAGAATGATAATGACATGTAGACCGTTAAATTTTATACAGAAATGTAACACTTTATTGTCATGAACATTGTTTGAATTGACTGAGTTGTTTTCTTGTATCTTTCACTATCTCCTCAACTAATTCAACAAATGACTATTATGGATTAACAGCCAGTGAGTATCTGCTTAATGTAGTAGTGTGCATCCATTTTGTTCTTGTGTGTGTTCCAAGTGAAGTGTAGAATGATAATGACATGTAGACCATTAAATTGTATACAGAAATGTAACACTTTATTGTCATGAACATTTTTAGTGTTTACTGCGTTGTTTTCTTGTATCTTTCACTATCTCCTCAACTAATTCAACAAATGAATATTATGGATTAACAGGCTGTGAGTATCTGCTTAATGTAGTAGCATGCATCCATTTTGTTCCTGTGTATGTTCCAAGTGAAGTGTATAATGATAATGACATTTAGACCATTAAATTGTATACAGAAATGTAACACTTTTTGTCATGAACATTGTTTGTATTGACTGAGTTGTTTTCTTGTATCTTTCACTATCTCCTCAACTAATTCAACAAACGACTATTATGGATTAACAGGAAGTGAGTATCTGCTAAATGTAGTAGTGTGCATCCATTTTGTTCCTGTGTGTGTTCCAAGTGAAGTGTATAATGATAATGACATGTAGACCATTAAATTGTATACAGAAATGTAACACTTTATTGTCATGAACATTGTTTGTATTGACTGAGTTGTTTTCTTGTATCTTTCACTATCTCCTCAACTAATTCAACAAATGAATATTATGGATTTACAGCAAGTGAGTATCTGCTTAATGTAGTAGTGTGCATCCATTTTGTTCCTGTGTGTGTTCCAAGTGAAGTGTAGAATGATAATGACATGTAAACCATTAAATTGTATACAGAAATGTAACACTTTATTGTCATGAACATTGTTTGTAATGACTGAGTTTTTTTCTTGTATCTTTCACTATCTCCTCAACTAATTCAACAAATGAATATTATGGATTTACAGCTGGTGAGTATCTGCTTAATGTAGTAGTGTGCATCCATGTTGTTCCTGTGTATGTTCCAAGTGAAGTATAGAATGATAATGACATGTAGACCATTAAATTGTATACAGAAATGTAACACTTTATTGTCATGAACATTGTTTGTATTGACTGAGTTGTTTTCTTGTATCTTTCACTATCTCCTCAACTAATTCAACAAATGAATATTATGGATTTACAGCTGGTGAGTATCTGCTTAATGTAGTAGTGTGCATCCATTTTGTTCCTGTGTGTGTTCCAAGTGAAGTGTAGAATGATAATGACATGTAAACCATTAAATTGTATACAGAAATGTAACACTTTATTGTCATGAACATTGTTTGTAATGACTGAGTTTTTTTCTTGTATCTTTCACTATCTCCTCAACTAATTCAAACAAATGAATATTATGGATTTACAGCTGGTGAGTATCTGCTTAATGTAGTAGTGTGCATCCATTTTGTTCCTGTGTGTGTTCCAAGTGAAGTGTAGAATGATAATGACATGTAGACCGTTAAATTGTATACAGATATGTAACACTTTATTGTCATGAACATTGTTTGAATTGACTGAGTTGTTTTCTTGTATCTTTCACTATCTCCTCAACTAATTCAACAAACGAATATTATGGATTAACAGAAAGTGGGTATCTGCTTAATGTAGTAATGTACATCTATTTTGTTCCTGTGTGTGTGCCAAGTGAAGTGTATAATGATAGAAATATTAAAAATTTTCTGCAAAATTAGTGAAGATGTAGGGATGGCACAAAAAGTAGAGAAACAAGAAAGGGATGTTACACAGTGAAGTATTAGCTATACATGAATCCTACAAGCAAGGGTGTTGTATGTTTATAGCCCATACTACATAAAAAGTACAGTTTCTGTACTTTTTATGGAGTATTGGCTAGGAATTATAATTGTATACCATTTTGGTTTCGCAAACTTTGACTGATATGACGTCATTAAAATGGCGAAATTATCGAGGCCTTGACTCAGGGGCCATGAAAACCGTCATGCTCAATAATAGCGTTATCGCTCTCGCTTCTACAAAAGAATACAGCTCGGGAAATTTGCAATAATATTGTTTAACAATTAGTCCAAAACCTTGTATAGTTTTTTAGTTATGGCTGACGAAGAAGAAGAATATGAAGAAGACGAAAATGGGAATTTTTAAAGTTTATTATTTCGCCAGCGGGACATATTCGCTTGCCTTTAAGGTCTATTTAGAGTATGTATATTGTATATTTAGTTATACATAGCCTTGTTTTGTCGATTTTCGTCCTATTTCGGGATTTTGCTCCTTTACCGATGTATGGGGAAAACGAAAAAAAACGTGTCCTCCCTACATAGGGAGAACTACCGTACTCCCTGATAATGACATGTAGACCATTAAATTGTATACAGAAATGTAACACTTTATTGTCATGAACATTTTTTGTATTGACTGAGTTGTTTTTTTGTATTTTTCACTATCTCCTCAACTAATTCAACAAATGAATATTATGGATTAACAGAAAGTGAGTATCTGCTTAATGTAGTAGTGTGCATCCATTTTGTTCCTGTGTGTGTTCCAAGTGAAGTATAGAATGATAATGACATGTAGATCATTAAATTGTATACAGAAATGTAACACTTTATTGTCATGAACATTTTTTGTATTGACTGAGTTGTTTTTTTGTATCTTTCACTATCTCCTCAACTAATTCAACAAATGAATATTATGGATTAACAGAAAGTGAGTATCTGCTTAATGTAGTAGTGTGCATCCATTTTGTTCCTGTGTGTGTTCCAAGTGAAGTGTATAATGATAATGACATGTAGACCATTAAATTGTATACAGAAATGTAACACTTTATTGTCATGAACATTTTTTGTATTGACTGAGTTGTTTTTTTGTATTTTTCACTATCTCCTCAACTAATTCAACAAATGAATATTATGGATTAACAGGAAGTGAGTATCTGCTTAATGTAGTAGTGTGCATCCATTTTGTTCCTGTGTGTGTTCCAAGTGAAGTGTAGAATGATAATGACATGTAGACCATTAAATTGTATACAGAAATGTAACACTTTATTGTCATGAACATTTTTTGTATTGACTGAGTTGTTTTTTTGTATCTTTCACTATCTCCTCAACTAATTCAACAAACGAATATTATGGATTAACAGGAAGTGAGTATCTGCTTAATGTAGTAGTGAGCATCCATTTTGTTCCTGTGTGTGTTCCAAGTGAAGTGTAGAATGATAATGACATGTAGACCATTAAATTGTATACAGAAATGTAACACTTTATTGTCATGAACATTTTTTGTATTGACTGAGTTGTTTTTTTGTATCTTTCACTATCTCCTCAACTAATTCAACAAACGAATATTATGGATTAACAGGAAGTGAGTATCTGCTTAATGTAGTAGTGTACATCCATTTTGTTCCTGTGTGTGTTCCAAGTGAAGTGTAGAATGATAATGACATGTAGACCATTAAATTGTATACAGAAATGTAACACTTTATTGTCATGAACATTTTTAGTGTTTACTGCGTTGTTTTCTTGTATCTTTCACTATCTCCTCAACTAATTCAACAAACGAATATTATGGATTAACAGGAAGTGAGTATCTGCTTAATGTAGTAGTGTGCATCCATTTTGTTCCTGTGTGTGTTCCAAGTGAAGTGTAGAATGATAATGACATGTAGACCATTAAATTGTATACAGATTTGTAACACTTTATTGTCATGAACATTGTTTGTATTGACTGAGTTGTTTTCTTGTATCTTTCACTATCTCCTCAACTAATTCAACAAACGAATATTATGGATTAACCCTTTATGCGCGAGATAATTACGTGGGCGTAATAATTACCAGAAGCGATATTTAATTGTCACGAGGACACCATGAGGCAGGAATTAAAATTCGTCACCTCTATAGTAATGTGGCAACTCTTTGTGACGGTAAAACTTTGATGCCGATTTTTAGCCATATTTTGTTGCTCTATTGGCTTCTAAGATGCTCTAATTTTCGAGATATTACCTCTTTTAGTGAAGAAAGTAAGCACGGCTATGTTTTCTAAGTTCCTTCGGGTAAGAAGCTTTCTCTGACTATCTACGGAAGCAAATTCGGTCAGGAAGAGCCCTGGTTATCCTTTTGTAACGGTATATCTTTATGTAGTATTTTCAAAGCCCTAGAACATTGGAGAAGCGTCGTAGCCTCAAACAAATTGTTTACCAAACCGTCAAGTGAAGTGTGGCAAGCAGAATAAGGCGCACAAATAAACCACCGTCTTAAGTCTTTGTATCGCCAACATTTCGGCTGCAGCAGTGTTATATAGCTCTGTAAATCTTACTACAAAACGTCCATGGTATCTTTGACGCAAATATGCGGCACTCGCTATTGAAGATACCTAATTAATTGTCACAAATATGCCTCACTCGCGCATAAAGGGTTAACAGAATGTGAGTATCTGCCTATATAGTAGCATGCATCCATTTTGTTCCTGTGTGTGTTCCAAGTGAAGTGTAGAATGATAATGACATGTAGACCATTAAATTGTATACAGAAATGTAACACTTTATTGTCATGAACATTGTTTGTATTGACTGAGTTGTTTTCTTGTATCTTTCACTATCTCCTCAACTAATTCAACAAACAAATATTATGGATTAACAGGGAGTGAGTATCCCCTTAATGTAGTAACGTACATCCATTTTGTTCCTGTGTGTTCCAAATGAAGTATAAAATGATAATGACATGTAGACTATTAAATTGTATTCAGAAATGTAACACTTTATTGTCATGAACATTTTTTGTATTGACTGAGTTGTTTTCTTGTATCTTTCACTATCTCCTCAACTAATTCAACAAATGAATATTATGGATTAACAGAGAGTGAGTATCTGCTTAATGTAGTAGTGTACATCCATTTTGTTCCTGTGTGTGTTCCAAGTGAAGTGTAGAATGATAATGACATGTAGACCATTAAATTGTATACAGAAATGTAACACTTTATTGTCATGAATATTTTTTGTATTGACTGAGTTGTTTTCTTGTATCTTTCACTATCTCCTCAACTAATTCAACAAATGAATATTATGGATTAACAGAAAGTGAGTATCTGCTTAATGTAGTAGTGTGCATCCATTTTGTTCCTGTGTGTGTTCCAAGTGAAGTGTATAATGATAATGACATGTAGACCATTAAATTGTATACAGAAATGTAACACTTTATTGTCCTGAACATTGTTTGTATTGACTGAGTTGTTTTCTTCTATCTTTCACTATCTCCTCAACTAATTCAACAAATGAATATTATGGATTAACAGAAAGTGAGTATATGCTTAATGTAGTAGTGTGCATCCATTTTGTTCCTGTGTGTGTTCCAAGTGAAGTGTATAATGACTAGAAATATTAAACATTTTCTACAAAAATAGTGAAGATGTAGGGATGGCATAAAAAGTAGAGAAACAAGAAAGGGATGTTACACAGTGAAGCATTAGCTGTGCATGAATCATACAACACCCTTGCTTGTAGGATTCATGTATAGCTAATGCTTCACTGTGTAACATCCCTTTCTTGTTTCTCTACTTTTTATGCCATCCCTACATCTTCACTATTTTTGTAGAAAATTTTTAATATTTCTAGTTTCTGTACTTTTTATGGAGCATGGGCTAGGAATTAGATTCATATAATTAAAATCATTTTGGTTTCGCAATTTTTGACTGATTATGACGTCATTAAAATGGCGACTTTATTGAGGCCTTAACTCTAGGGTCATGAAAACCGTCATGCTCAATAATAGCGTTATCGCTCTCGCTTCTACAAAAGAATACAGCTCGGAAAATTTGCAGTAGTTTCGTGTAACAATTAGTCCAAAAGCTTATATAGTTTTTTAGTTATGGCTGACGAAGAAGAAGAAGAAGAAGAAGAAGAATATGAAGAAGACGAAAATGGGAATTTTTAAAGTTTATTATTTCGCCAGCGGGACATATTCGCTTGCCTTTAAGGTCTATTTAGAATATGTATATTGTATATTTAGCTATACATAGCCTTGTTTTGTCGATTTTCAGCCTATATCGGGATTTCGCTCCTATACCAATGTATGGGTAAAACGAAAAAACCGTGTCATCCCTACATAGGGAGTACTACCGTACTCCCTGATAATGACATGTAGACCATTAAATTGTATACAGAAATGTAACACTTTATTGTCATGAACATTGTTTGTATTGACTGAGTTGTTTTCTTGTATCTTTCACTATCTCCTCAACTAATTCAACAAATGAATATTATGGATTAACAGAAAGTGAGTATCTGCTAAATGTAGTAGTGTGCATCCATTTTGTTCCTGTGTGTGTTCCAAGTGAAGTGTATAATGATAATGACATGTAGACCATTAAATTGTATACAGAAATGTAACACTTTATTGTCATGAACATTGTTTGTATTGACTGAGTTGTTTTCTTGTATCTTTCACTATCTCCTCAACTAATTCAACAAATGAATATTATGGATTAACAGGGAGTGAGTATCTGCTTAATGTAACAGTGTGCATTCATTTTGTTCCTGTGTGTGTTCCAAGTGAAGTGTATAATGATAATGACATGTAGACCATTAAATTGTATACAGAAATGTAACACTTTATTGTCCTGAACATTGTTTGTATTGACTGGGTTGTTTTCTTGTATCTTTCACTATCTCCTCAACTAATTCAACAAACGAATATTATGGATTAACAGATTGTGAGTATCTGCTTAATGTAGTAGTGTGTATCCATTTTGTTCCTGTGTGTGTTCCAAGTGAAGTGTATAATGATAATGACATGTAGACCATTTTCCCTTTATCGTGGATGAGCCACTATAGTGGCTCGTGTGTGACTGCAGCTGGTGTGGAAAAGATGTAGCTATTGCACAATCGTCATGGTGGTCATAGAACATATTTACGAACGAATGTGAACTTTCTTAGCATAATTTTTACCTTTTCCGTTAACTACACTTAATATTGAACACAATAATAAGTCTGCACTGATAAAATCGGGCATTTTACGATGGTGTTTACTCGCCGAACATGATTATCAAAACATCTGGTATATCCCTACAAAATATCGTCATGTCTATTGTTTATAAAGTCTGACATTAGTACCTTTAAGATGGTCCGAAGATTTAGAGCCGATAATATACCAGTGGGTGAGCCCGACTGGGACAATTCTGACGCCAGCTCCGATGAAGACGACTACTCAGAATAGATTCCCTCAGAAGACCCGCACCAGTAAGCAGAGGAGTCGGACGAAGATTCTGACAACTTGTACGATACAAATAACGAACCCACGAGCATCTCCACCAGTGATAACGCAACCGAATCTACATGTAATTCACTTGTAGATATTACTACGTACGTACGGTAGACGTCAAAAAAGGTAAACGTTTCTTTCGTTAAGACTAAGCCAGAACGGCGTACCGTTTTGTTTCGGCTTAGTTTTCAATTCGTCCCAAAGCGTTTTAGATGGTCCTTATTATAGGCCTACGATATGAATAAAACGATCAATCGTCTATTGCTTGCGTTCCGACATAAGTTGTAAATTACTGTTAAACACGTGGATACTTGTTTAGCTTACTTGTGAAATACTTGGATAATTGTACTATAATTAACACGAAGCGTTTCTCACATGCATGCGTTCCTACGCAGGACCGTTCCGCATGCTTTAGAAAGTACAGATGATCGTTTTTCAAAGACGTTCGAGCGTTGTGTATCGTCTTCACACAGTTTTCGTAGGAACAAAACGCCGTATAAACGAAACGAAACGTTTACTTTTTTTGACGCCTACAGTATATTATCGTAAAACTGCCGCATAACGCCGTATAGTCTCCTTGTACGTAAAGTTTTATATGTGTTATAACTTCGTTGTAATATACCGCATGGCTGTATTACTGCAAATTTATATACTACTCACTATGTGTTACCTAGGAATTTATTTTAAATAAAATCGGCTAAAGTAATTGAATCATCCACGACCACCAGTCGAGCCACTTTAGTGGCTTATCCACGATAAGGCATTATTGCGCAAGGACATTTTTCCACAATAAAGGGTTAAATTGTATACAGAAATGTAACACTTTATTGTCATGAACGTTGTTTGTATTGACTGAGTTGTTTTCTTGTATCTTTCACTATCTCCTCAACTAATTCAACAAATGAATATTATGGATTAACAGGTGGTGAGTGTCTGCTTAATGTAGTAGTGTGCATCCATTTTGTTCCTGTATAGTGTTCCAAGTGAAGTATAGAATGATAATGACATGTAGACCATTAAATTGTATCCAGAAATGTAACACTTTATTCTCATGAACATTGTTTGTATTGGCTGAGTTGTTTTCTTGTATCTTTCACTATATCCTCAACTAATTCAACAAATGAACATCATGGATTAACAGGATGTGAGTATCTGCTTAATGTTGTAATGTGCATCCATTTTGTTCCTGTGTGTGTTCCAAGTGAAGTGTATAATGATAATGACATGTAGACCATTAAATTGTATACAGAAATGTAACACTTTATTGTCATGAACATTGTTTGTATTGACTGAGTTGTTTTCTTGTATCTTTCACTATCTCCTCAACTAATTCAACAAATGAATATTATGGATTAACAGCAAGTGAGTATCTGCCTAATGTAGTAGTGTGCATCCATTTTGTTCCTGTGTGTGTTCCAAGTGAAGTGTAGAATGATAATGACATGTAGACCATTAAATAGTATTCAGAAATGTAACACTTTATTGTCATGAACATGTTTGTATTGATTGAGTTGTGTTCTTGTATCTTTCACTATCTCCTCAACTAATTCAACAAATGAATATTATGGATTAACAGCAAGTGAGTATCTGCTTAATGTAGTAGTGTGCATCCATTTTGTTCCTGTGTGTGTTCCAAGTGAAGTGTAGAATTATAATGACATGTAGACCATTAAATTGTATACAGATTTGTAACACTCTATTGTCATGAACATTTTTTGTATTGACTGAGTTGTTTTCTTGTATCTTTCACTATCTCCTCAACTAATTCAACAAACGAATATTATGGATTAACAGAATGTGAGTATCTGCCTAATGTAGTAGCATGCATCCATTTTGTTCCTGTGTGTGTTCCAAGTGAAGTGTAGAATGATAATGACATGTAGACCATTAAATTGTATGCAGAAATGTAACACTTTATTGTCACGAACAATTTTAGTGTTTACTGCCTTGTTTTCTTGTATCTTTCACTATCTCCTCAACTAATTCAACAAACGAATATTATGGATTAACAGAAAGTGAGTATCTGCTTAATGTAGTAGTGTACATCCATTTTGTTCCTGTGTGTGTTCCAAGTGAAGTGTAGAATGATAATGACATGTAGACCATTAAATTGTATACAGAAATGTAACACTTTATTGTCATGAACATTGTTTGTATTGACTGAGTTTTTTTCTTGTATCTTTCACTATCTCCTCAACTACTTCAACAAACAAATATTATGGATTAACAGGGAGTGAGTATCCCCTTAATGTAGTAACGTACATCCATTTTGTTCCTGTGTGTGTTCCAAATGAAGTATAGAATGATAATGACATGTAGACTATTAAATTGTATTCAGAAATGTAACACTTTATTGTCATGAACATATATTGACCGAGTTGTTTTCTTGTATCTTTCACTATCTCCTCAACTAATTCAACAAATGAATATTATGGATTAACAGGGAGTGAGTATCCCCTTAATGTAGTAACGTACATCCATTTTGTTCCTGTGTGTGTTCCAAGTGAAGTGTAGAATGATAATGACATGTAGACCATTAAATTGTATACAGAAATGTAACACTTTATTGTCATGAACATTGTTTGTATTGACTGAGTTGTTTTCTTGTATCTTTCACTATCTCCTCAACTAATTCAACAAATGAATAACATGGATTAACAGGAAGTGAGTATCTGCTTAATGTAGTAGTGTACATCCATTTTGTTCCTGTGTGTGTTCCAAGTGAAGTGTAGAATGATAATGACATGTAGACCATTAAATTGTATACAGAAATGTAACACTTTATTCTCATGAACATTGTTTGTATTGACTGAGTTGTTTTCTTGTATCTTTCACTATCTCCTCAACTAATTCAACAAATGAATATTATGGATTAACAGAAAGTGAGTATCTGCTTAATGTAGTAATGTACATCCATTTTGTTCCTGTGTGTGTTCCAAGTGAAGTGTATAATGATAATGACATGTAGACCATTAAATTGTATACAGAAATGTAACACTTTATTGTCATGAACATTGTTTGTATTGACTGAGTTGTTTTCTGTATCTTTCATTATCTCCTCAACTAATTCAACAAATGAATATTATGGATTAACAGAAAGTGAGTATCTGCTTAATGTAGTAGTGTGCATCCATTTTGTTCCTGTGTGTGTTCCAAGAGAAGTATAGAATGATAATGACATGTAGATCATTAAATTGTATCCAGAAATGTAACACTTTATTTTCATGAACATTTTTTGTATTGACTGAGTTGTTTTCTTGTATCTTTCACTATCTCCTCAACTAATTCAACAAATGAATATTATGGATTAACAGTTTGTGAGTATCTGCTTAATGTAGTAGCATGCATCCATTTTGTTCCTCTGTGTGTTCCAAGTGAAGTGTAGAATGATAATGACATGTAGACCATTAAATTGTATACAGAAATGTAACACTTTATTGTCATGAACATTTTTAGTGTTTACTGCGTTGTTTTCTTGTATCTTTCACTATCTCCTCAACTAATTCAACAAACGAATATTATGGATTAACAGGAAGTGAGTATCTGCTTAATGTAGTAGTGTACATCCATTTTGTTTCTGTGTGTGTTCCAAGTGAAGTGTAGAATGATAATGACATGTAGACCATTAAATTGTATACAGAAATGTAACACTTTTTGTCATGAACATTGTTTGTATTGACTGTGTTGTTTTCTTGTATCTTTCACTATCTCCTCAACTAATTCAACAAATGAATATTATGGATTAACAGACTGTGAGTATCTGCTTAATGTAGTAGTGTGCATCCATTTTGTTCCTGTATAGTGTTCCAAGTGAAGTATAGAATGATAATGACATGTAGACCATTAAATTGTATCCAGAAATGTAACACTTTATTCTCATGAACATTGTTTGTATTGACTGAGTTGTTTTCTTGTATCTTTCACTATATCCTCAACTAATTCAACAAATGAATATCATGGATTAACAGGATGTGAGGATCTGCTTAATGTTGTAGTGTGCATCCATTTTGTTCCTGTGTGTGTTCCAAGTGAAGTGTATAATGATAATGACATGTAGACCATTAAATTGTATACAGAAATGTAACACTTTATTGTCATGAACATTGTTTGTATTGACTGAGTTGTTTTCTTGTATCTTTCACTATCTCCTCAACTAATTCAACAAATGAATATTATGGATTAACAGGTGGTGAGTATCTACTTAATGTAGTAGTGTGCATCCATTTTGTTCCTGTGTGTGTTCCAAGTGAAGTGCATAATGATAATGACATGTGGACCATTAAATTGTATACAGAAATGTAACACTTTGTCATGAACATTTTTTGTATTGACTGAGTTGTTTTCTTGTATCTTTCACTATCTCCTCAACTAATTCAACAAATGAATATTATGGATTAACAGTTGGTGAGTATCTACTTAATGTTGTAGTGTGCATCCATTTTGTTCCTGTGTATGTTCCAAGTGAAGTGTATGATGATAATGACATGTAGACCATTAACCCTTTCCGCACCAACTTATTGTGTGGGCGGACCTATACCTTATGACTGACTTTTTCGAAGGCCACGTGATGTACGTAAGTGCTACGTGTAAGGTAAGGTTGTTTTTACGACTGAGGAAGTGGATTCTTGTCAAGTTTAGCCTTTCGAATCAAGTGAAGAGAACGGACCAGGCACTAAACCTAGCCCTAACCCTATGCGGTCGCATTCAGAGCCTGGTCAGTTCTCTTCACTCACACGGTACGTATACAGTTAATTCGAAGGCTTTTTTCGGCACGGAGGGAAGGTTCCTGCCACCTGTTTGCACTAATCGTAAAGTGCAACTGTCTGACGACCACTTAACACCTGTTATAGTTTGCTTTGGCCGCACATATGCTAATAATTTGCCGGGAAAGCCTGTCGCCTATCTATGACGATGTATATCGTCAACGGTTATCGGCTGCATATAATTATTATGACGATGTATATCGTCTGCGGTCATTAAAGGGTTAAATTGAATACAGAAATGTAACACTTTATTGTCATGAACATTGTTTGTATTGACTGAGTTGTTTTCTTGTATCTTTCACTATCTCCTCAACTAATTCAACAAATGAATATTATGGATTTACAGCTGGTGAGTATCTGCTTAATGTAGTAATGTGCATCCATTTTGTTCCTGTGTGTGTGTTCCAAGTGAAGTGTAGAATGATAATGACATGTAGACCATTAAATTGTATACAGAAATGTAACACTTTATTGTCATGAACATTGTTTGTATTGACTGAGTTGTTTTCTTGTATCTTTCACTATCTCCTCAACTAATTCAACAAATGAATATTATGGATTTACAGCTGGTGAGTATCTGCTTAATGTAGTAGTGTGCATCCATTTTGTTCCTGTGTGTGTTCCAAGTGAAGTGTAGAATGATAATGACATGTAAACCATTAAATTGTATACAGAAATGTAACACTTTATTGTCATGAACATTGTTTGTATTGACTGAGTTGTTTTCTTGTATCTTTCACTATCTCCTCAACTAATTCAACAAATGAATATTATGGATTAACAGACTGTGAGTATCTGCTTAATGTAGTAGTTTCTTGTTATATGTATGGACTAAAATATAGGAAAGAGATTTATCACTTAAAAAAAGCAAAGACAGTCATTCCAAAGATGTGTCACAATTGACTATCAGAGAGTACGGTAGTACTCTCTATGTAGGGATGGTACGGGTTGTTTTGTTTTCCCTATACATTGGTATAGGAGCGAAAATCCGAAATAAACTGAAAATCGCTGAAAAAAGCTATGTATTGTTAAAAATTCACCAGCCATACTATAAACTGGCCTAAAAGGCAAGCGACCGTGTTCCGCTGGCAAATGAGCGAACTTTGAAGCATCCCATTTTCGTTTTCATCTTCTTCATCTTCTTTGCCCGCTGTAACTAAACAAGGAAGTAAGTTTTCGGGATACTTCTAAAGCGAAAATACTCCAAATTTTCCGCGCTGTATTCTTTTTTAGAAGCGAGAGCGATAACGTTATTATTGAGCATGACAGTTTTCGTGGCCCTAGAGTCAAGGCTTCAATAAATTCGCCATTTTAATGACGTCATATTCAGTCGAAGATTGCGAAACCACAATGGTCTAATATATAATTCCTAGCTTATGCTCCATAAAAAGTACAGAAACTAGAGAATAATAAAAATTTTCTACAAAAATAGTAGAAGATGTAGGGATGGCACAAAAAGCCCAGAAACAAGAAAGTGATGTTACACAGTGAAGAATTATTTATGCACAAATCCTACAAGCAAGGGTGTTGTATGATTCATGCATACGTACGTACGTATGTAATAAGTATATATCAATCAAACCATATATATTTAGTTATGTACAGGTAGAAATGAATTATAGGGTAATAATGCATGTGCTATATTTGTAGGACAAGAAGGATATGTATGTTTCTGAAAATGCATCCAACACGAAAAACCTCGAAGAAGATGACTCGAAGGTTAAACAGGTAATTTTTGTATGTGATACAGCTGAGCATACCTTAAAGGTACAATTGTATGCGTGTGAAAATTTATGCAAATTTGACCTCTGAACAAATTTATGTGCTTTTTATTTATGCGTTTTTGTCTATCAAGATTAAGCAACATCTTTTATTACTGACTGACTGCCGCTACATTTCCATTCTCGGCAGCGTATCTCCCTATGGCAGCTCTCTGTTCAGCGATAAACACGGTGTAAGCCTTACGCTTTCTCGGCTGGTTTGTTGTCTGTGTTGTACCTCGCGTAGAACGGCTGCATTTGCTGACTGTGTCACGACATCTCCGAGCTGTGTTTCTTTGGCTGTTGGCAAAGAATTCGCAGGTTGGAAGTAACGAAACAAAGCCATCATTCACTGCACTAACATACGTACATGTCTTCAGTACAGTCGTACAGTCTTATTCAACATACACGTACGTATGTACATATGAACTGCTAATAATCACTAGAAGATATTAAGCCAACCAACCCAGTGACAGAGGTCAAACATTGGTTCAGAGACTGTAGCCCTGTTAAATGACAACTAATGGTTGCCTTTCATGCAGTCATCCCAGATGTGAAAATCATCAAATGAGCGAGCTGAAGGGCTCATCAGTGTGGTGATCATTTTTAGACATTTCCCTTTTTTCTTTCTCTGCGCACGATGTTTGTGTATAACTTCCTTTCAACTAGGTAAATAGTAATTATGTACATACATTTGTATAAGGAAGTACGTAGTTGCTCCTTTTAAACCTTATATTACCATTGTGCGTCTCCATTAATCGTTTTATTTTCCTTAGTCAAAGAAATAAGTAATCCAAGTTTTCAAGTGAAAAGCTGAACTGTACTGTAGAAACTTTATAAGTGCTTATACGTAGGACCATGAGTTACTTTAAATTCCAATTTAGATTGGGTTGTTTAATTGCTATTGCTTAGCTTTGTAGTATGCATAATTTGCAAGCTGTCTTAGATGTAATTAGTTAGATCTTGTGCATGTGATGTATTCTTATCTTTGAGATGGTTCATCTTTAGTCCTTTTTTAAGCGTTCATGGATGCAGTTTGGTTTTTGTGATTTGAAATGCGATCAACATTTCAACCCTGAGTAGGGCAGGAGATAGAAATATATATTATACGTATTAGACTATACGTATATGAAAGCCAAAGCAGTACGTCCACATTTACTGTATTATGGACATACATATACGTATATATATGCATGTATTATAGCTGGTTTCTGACTCAAATTGGCACATCTGTACATGTATTATAGTACTTTTCCCAACCTCCACTTTACATGCTAATTCCAATGTCAAGATACTGTCGACATATGCATACTGTACATGTATACATAGCTGAAGGCAGCTATGGTGAAACACCTCATGCAATACATGGACAATCATCTATAATATAATGGAGCTAAGATATAATGTTTGTGCATACATTTTATTGATAATTATATAAAAGTGGGTCATGTGATCAACGTGTGCACGTGGGTGGTATTCTCAATCTCACCGGTACCATCTCACCAAGGTTGCACATGTATATACACTAGCCTCCATTGGCACATTAGGATGTTGATAAGCTATAATGTATACGTAAATGATCATGTACATGACACATGTATGGAAATGACACTATTAATATTATTACTGTGTATGTCGAATATGTGATCATATACGTATGTAACACAATTATTCATCACTGAACTATGCAAATGGCTTCTTTAATGAATGGGCTTATGAAAAGCCACCAAAGGTTAATAAAGATCAAGTGTATAAAAGTCGCAGATTTGAGGTATACCGTATAATACACAGTTGAAGTACTTGGTAGAGTGATAGACCATGGGAAGGGTGACCTTTCTTCTAGCTGGTGTTATAGCTTTGGTAGCAGTTAGCTCATGTGCGCCAGGTGAGTTGCTAATCGTTGACTACATTACCACCACTTGAATATTATGTGCATATAATTAACTACGTATAATGTAACACACTGCAGTAAAAACTCAATGGTGGACTGGATATCATCCAAACTCGGGTACAGAGCAACAGTCAACCAACACTGATACACAGGACACATCCACTAATAAGGATACATCCACCAATACGGAGAATACAGCCAATGTAGAAGTAGCAGGAACAGCAAAGGGCAAGATTCACTGGTGGACAGGCTACAGGTCTGGGAGTGCCTCCTCTCAATCTACCTCATCCAACACTAAATCACTGGGGACATTGAATAACAAGGAGACTGCCAGCAATAATGAAGCTAATGTAGAAGATGCAGGTACAGCAAAGGGTAAGATTCACTGGTGGACAGGCTACAGGTCTGGGAGTGCCTCCTCTCAATCTGCCCCATCCAACACTAAGTCACAGAACACTGCCGGTTCTAATACGTATCTCCCTATGGCAGCTCTCTGTTCAGCGGTAAACACCGTGTAAGCCTTACGCTTTCTCGGCTGGTTTGTTGTCTGTGTTGTACCTAGCGTAGAACGGCTGCATTTGCTGACTGTGTCACGACATATCCGAGCTGTGTTTCTTTGGCTGTTGGCAAAGAATTCGCAGGTTGGAAGTAACGAAAGAAAGTCATCATTCACTGCACTAACATACGTACATGTGAAAATCACCCGCAAATTTGATCATGTACTTTTATGCCGTACTAATTTACTGCGAATAGAAATTTATGCACCTAGGAATTGCCTCACATTATTTGCATAAATAAAACTCACGCATACAATTGTCGCTTTACGGTATTCTCAAGTAATTCCGTGCATTCATGCACACTAGTATAGATATATTGAAATATGTTTGAACTGATTATATACATTAATAAAATGTTAAAATATTTATATAATATATACCACAAAATGAAGTTGTATGAAAGAAATTGATACCTATTGCAATCTAAATATATTAGGAAGAACTTTATGAAGCAAGAAGGCAATTGAAAGAGATTCAGCAATCTGATGCACAGAGAGAGAACAAAACTAATAAAATATGATTTAGAAAGCTGTTTCTTTCTTAGCTTGTAACTAAGACTTAGGTACTTGTGGCAGTAGAAAATGCTTGACATTTAGTAAATAAATTTCAAACATTAGCTTCAACTCAACCCTCTAGCTATGTAGTCGTACAGATGATTCAAAGGTTATCCCATAATAATGACGTAATAACAAGTAACCGACCAATCAAATCGCCAACCGTGTTGATTAAAAATGGAGAGACTCTCGAGAAGAAGTAGGAACAATGCCTTTTCCGCTAAAGCCCTTCTGGACTTTACCAGTCTGTGAGTTAAAGAAATCATATACATGAAGCAATAATTGACTTCTTATATATTCTGTAAGATAACATAGTGTAGGTTTTAATTTTACATTTTATGTGCATAATCATAGAGTACGATAGTATTCTATATTATGTCTGATGATCGTATACATGATATAATTATATACCTTTGTGTTACCCTTGTTCTGTCATGGTGCTATTGTTAAAGTATATATATATATACTCTATGTAGACTGAAAAAAGGTCTTAGAAAGGTAGAGTATATACTTAGCGGACAATAATAATACTCACAACTAAGATACCAACTAGAATGAGAATACCACTCCTCATCACTAGCACTGGGTAGCGTTCAAGTTAATACCAAGTGACCCAAGCTTTCGCTAGGGCTTGGTCTACAACCTAGCAACTCTACTTACATGTACATTATCTAACGGTATACTGTACGTACATGGAAACACTTTTATTGTTAATATATTGTTAGGATAAGGTAAATATTAGTCGTATACTATCTTCGTCTCACCATCACGGCGGAACACAGTGAGCTCTGATCCCAACTTGTGGGTTAAGATACTGAAAGTACATATGTTACGCGCATTGCTTATCCTTTCCTCAGAACGAAGGGAGCGGCTCACCATCTAAAAACGGTGTACGCCGCTCTGTCAGCCACCATGATCAGTGCTGGAGTAGGAGCCGTTCTGTATTTCTTTGTGCCTTTTGGCGTAAGTTAAAGATTGATTGTATCTCCCGTGACTGTTGAATGAATGTACGGTACGTACAAAAAAAAGGTTTACATCGAACTTTGATCGACTTCCAAGATTCTACGCTTTTAATACCATCAAACTATGACTAAACTATGAACATCTTACGATAAAATATCAAAGATTATTCGTGCAAGTTACCGACGCATTACGATCGAAATTCGCTCTCAATTTGTATTTGGCTTTGAAATTATTAACACTTCTCGAGTATTAATAGTTACCTACGTACTCAGCTAGTCTACCGAGGTGTGATATTGGGAGCAAGAAACCTTAAAGTTTGAAAATGTTTTATTTAGTGTTTTGGGAGAAAGAGAAGAAGACGTCAATAGTTGAAGCAAAGGCAATTTTGGACGATAATGCAAATGTAGGTGCATCAGTTGGAGTGAAGTGGGGGAGAAAAGTATTAATAGCAACAGTAGTCGGAAGGGGTTCAAGGAAGCAAATGAAGAAGTTGCAAGATAACTATATGGAAAATCAAGAGAATCTTGGAAAGGAAGAAGAAAAAGCCAATAGTAGGCCTCCTGCCCAAAAGAAGTCAAATGGTGCCCAGAAACCATTGGAAGAGAGAAGCAATGTAGCTAGTGTCTTTCCCAAAAAAAGAAAGAATGCTAACCCTGGCAGGGCCGGCGCCTCCGGTGCAGCTGCTACGGCCATGGCCGCACCACTTTTTACACTTCAACTTAAAATTTTAAAATAGCTAGCTACTGTTGCCACAAGGCAGAATAGAATTACTAGACTATATTTTAATTGAAACGTGTAGTAACTATTCTACCATAAGTCATTAGTAGTGCACTTACGTACGCAGCCAATATATAGGTGCCTATTCCCTTAGGAAATCGAGAATCGACACACGTCGCGATTGAAGACAGCCATTTTGGTATGGACACGTATGGACGTTAAAATGGCCATTTCCGTTGCTGAAGTGCGCGATGTGCCTGACAAGCCTTTCCAGCCACGCCATCTATCATTCCCTCCCCGCTCCTTCGGAAAAACTACTCCAGTAAGTCGTTTTTTTTCAAGCATCGTGGTTTAATCGTTTTACTTGGATCCATTACGATGTCGGACTCGATGGCGCTTTCTATTTCACCTGCTGCAAGGCGGTGAAGATGGGTAAAGTGAAACTTTCCGGTACAGCTGAGCCAGCTTTTCTAGTCAATGGCTTCACGAACTGGAAAGATGCTACGAGAAACTTCACCAAGCATGAAACCTGCGATTTCCACCGATCAGCTGCTGCTGCCCTCACCAATCGAGTTGATATTGGTGAAATGCTATCAAAGCAGTATGCAACTGAGAAGCGAGCGAATCGTGAATATCTTCTGAAAATCCTATCTTCCGTACGCTTTCTAGCTCGTCAAGGATTACCCCTCAGAGGTGATATGGATGAAACTGACTCAAATTTCTACCAGCTCTTGATGCTTCGAGGGGAAAATAGTGATGGACCAGGACTCAAAGCATTTCTAGATAAGAAGCAGCTGAAGTACACCTCCCACGAGATACAGAATGAAATGCTAGCTACCATGGCCTTGCAAGTCCTGCGTGATGTTGCAAAAAATCTACAGTCATCATCATATTTTTGCATTATGATCGACGAAACCACTGATGCAAGCAACGTCGAACAAGTCGTACTTGTATTTCGATGGGTCGATGATGACTTGGCTGTCCACGAGGAGTTCATTGGACTTTATCAAAGCGACTCTATTGATGCTAAATCTCTGGTGGCGATCATCAGAGACACTTTACTTCGTATGAATCTTAAGATCGAAAACTGTCGTGGGCAGTGCTATGATGGAGCAAGTAGTATGAGTGGTACCAAAGGTGGTATGGCTAAGCTAATTAGTGATGGTGAGCCTCGTGCAGTTTACACCCACTGTTATGGGCACGCATTGAATCTTTCTGTGGGTGACACAGTCAAGCAATGCAGAGTCATGCGATCTGCATTGGGCACTGTGTATGAAATCTCAAAGTTAATTAAGAAATCGCCAAAAAGGGATGCCTCCTTTCAGAAACTTAAGCAGGAACTTGCCCCAGACACACCTGGCTTTCGTGTAATTTGTCCAACAAGATGGACAGTACGTGCAGCGTCATTGCAGAGTGTGCTGGACAATTATGAGGTACTTCTTGGCGTTTGGACAGAATCACAGGAAGGACACCTGGACAGTGAGATTAGAGCTAGGGTGATTGGGGTTGAAGCACAAATGCACACATTCGACTTCTTGTTTGGGGTAGCATTGGGTTCACTGATACTGCGACACAATGACAACCTCAGCAAGTCGCTACAGCATGAGCACATGTCAGCTGCAGAGGGCCAAGAGCTGGTGAAACTGACACATGAAGTTCTCAAATCTCTCCGCCAGCCAGAGCAGTTCCAGCTATTTTACCAACAGGTAATAAGACATCAGGAAAAGCTTAACATTTCACCTCCTACTCTATCCCGTAAGCGACGAGCACCAAGGCATCTGGAAGCTGGGTCTGCAGATAGTGATGGCCACTTCCACACATCACCTGAAGACCACTACCGGCAGATCTATTATGAGGCACTTGATTTAGTCATCTCAAGTATTACTGCTAGATTTGATCAGCCAGGCTATCAAGTCTACAGGAATGTGCAAGACCTTATACTAAAGGCCTGCAGTGGTCGTCCGTATGACCCAGAACTATAGAGTATGTCTGCACCTTTTACAAGGATGACGTGAACATGTTGAAACTTCAAGCACAGCTTCCTCTGCTGAAGCCACTGATTACTGAGGGAAAGACTGAGCTGACTATTGGTGCCATAACTCAGCAACTTGCAGGCCTTTCCAAAGCACAGCAGGTGGCATTCTCTGAAGTGTGGGTTCTATTCAAGCTACTCTTAGTGATGCCCGCAACAAATGCAACTTCAGAACGTTCTTTTTCAGCTCTACGCAGAGTGAAAACATACCTTCGGTCTACTATGACTCAGATGCGTCTTAACAACTTGATGGTTCTGCATGTTCATAAAGATAAAACTGATGCTTTAGATTTAACCAGCATAGGGAAAGAATTTGTTGCACTTAAAGATACCAGAGTTAGATTGTTTGGACAATTTTAACTATATATTATATTTTATTGTATACCAAGTACTGCCAACTTCAGTGTATCAGTTAAATTTTTTTGGCATTTATATTATTATAATATAATATATATTATATAATGAATTCATGCATATATTATATGCATGAATTCAGGCCGTACCACTCTAATTTTGCTTGCTCCGGGCCTGCCTGGTAAAGAGCCAAAAAAATCCAAGAAGAAACAAGCTACAATTTTAATTGTTACTTCACCAGATAAGCAAGATAAGAACCTTCTACCCAAACCACAAGAAAAGGAAGAAGAATTGGTGACTGAAACTGAGGAAGAAGCAGAAGATACAGAGTTAGAGGAAATGGCCCAAATAATGCATGAAGAAAAAGAGGAAAATCATCATAGGGAGACACCTGAAATTTAACTGGAAGATGATTCATCCAGATATGAGAAATTCAATGTATTTACAACTAGAATGGAATCCATAGAAAGGAGTGTGACTGACCAACTGGTTATGTTACAGGTTGCAAACACCATTCAAGCTAAAAAAATTGAGGAATTGCTCAGTAGAAATGAAGTCCAGGATAGAAAACTGAAGCAACTTGAATCTGATGTTGAAGCTCTTAAGAAAGAAAAGTCCATATTCAGCCCAGTTCCATTTTCCGACTCTCTCCTCAATGTCTCAAATTCTACAGTTGATCGAGTTGGACCCATCAGTGATCTGTTGCCATGCACTCCAACTGCTATAGATAATTGCCAACCTCAAGCATTAACTTTTTTCAAAGCAGCAACACAAAGGCAAATCAGTCGCAAGGAGATAGAGATAAAAACTCCTTCAGGAGACTCAGATGTAAGGCAGCCACCTGAGCTCAAGTCTCCAAATGCTGTCATAGAAGATAACATCCTGCTATTGAAGTCTACAACCAAAGCTGGACGCTTGGCAGTAAAATTAGCCAGAGAAAGCTTTTTTGGGACAGAAATGATGAAGAGCAGTACAGCTGCTACTCTGCCTAAAGACAAAATAAAGGCTATAAAGCAAATCATTTACAAGGAGTACAACTTTGAGTAACCCATGGATTTTGAGCCACTATGGCAGAAATGTTCCGTTGCTATTGGCAAGGCCTGTCAGATCTTGAGATTTACAAAGTTTGCTATGCCATCCGAAGTATAAGCTGACTTGTACATTGGTCTGAGTTAACTCTTCATGCTGCATGCATCAGAGTACCATTTGTTCCTATAGTAAATACGTATGACTTGAACTTGTTATTTTTACTTTATGTACTTATATGAACATTGACTAATTTATCCTTATGGACGTTTTTGACATGACTTTATATGTATGATACTATTGAGCTTGAGCATGTCAATTAATAATGACAGTCTTAATACATAACAGTTTTTCTAGCCTGTGATAAGTGAAACTTTGTGTATTAAGATGTTATTATTCAACCTCAACGATATTCAACTTTAGTATCAAGTAATTTAGTTGATAATAGCTGCAAAGTGTATATTAAAATATAACTTCAAATTAAATTAATATATGAGTTTCAAATACAAATATAATTCTATGATACATAAAAGATTGATGTTAGTAACCAGTTGGGCCGCCATTGTTCTCTATTATTTTTGGTAATACTTTCTTAAGATGATTAATGTATCTTGTGCACTTGGCTTTGTCAACAGTATCCCAAAAAGCTACAATTCCTTGAACAAGTTCTTCTTTGGTTCTTGGTTTTACTACTCTCCTTATGTATTCTTTCAGTTCATGCCACATGTTCTCAATGGGATTTGCATCTGGAGACTCTGCTGGAGTGGGCCACCAGTTTATTCCTCTTTCCACATAGAATTTTCTTGCAAAAGCTGATGTATGCTTCGGGTCATTATCTTGTATAAAACGATGACCATCAGGAAACAATTCTTTAATCATTGGCAACAAGGTCTTTTCCAGGATGTTGACATAGGTAGGTGCATCCATACAGCCATCAAAAATACATATCCCTGAACGCCCCTTCTTGCTTATTGCTGCCCAGACATGCACCTTTACTGGGTGTTTTGGTCTAGGTTTGTATCTTGGCTTTTGGCCAGTTTTTGAACAACAGAATCTCCTGTGATTTTCAAGCTGCACAGTTGTTTCATCAGAATAGATGCAATCTTCAAAGGAATCTTCTATATTCTTCTTTGCCCAATCCAGCCTCTTCAATTTATTTGCTTCTCTTATTGTTTGACAATAGGCAGCTCCGCGATGGCTCCATCCAAGCTCACTTCGACATTTGAGTATTGTCATTCAACACAGTTTTTGTCCAATTTCACCCTGTAGTTTTTGTTGTAACTCTTTAAGGAACACAATCTGATATAAACCGTTAAAATATTTTTTATCAGATTTTTAAATGTTCAGATTCTATTCTCTGCGCATCATTTGCTCTGGGTCCAAAATGTCTTTAAAGATTTAGTCATCTTGTATGTTTCTTTTAAGAGTATAAGACAGCTCAGAAATTTGTAGTTTAATCTTACTGAATAAATAGTAAGTACATAAAATGATAAAATATGTTAAATAAGAAGTGTGTTTGATAAATTAGATTAAAAAAAGGTTTACTTCTAGTCTATACTGTCCCTATCCTACTTTATTCTTCTATTTCTTCTACTTCTTCGACTACTTCTTTATTTTTTAGGGGCTGCCACAGGCAGCCCCTTATATTGTTTTCATTTGCCGATTACGTTGTATGGCTTCATGTTACGGAAAGATATATATATATATATATATATATCTATATATATAATACGGGTTGATACGCAACTATTATAACACTTTATTTATACGTCGATATATATTTAATACAGGTTCATATATACGCAACTATTATAATACTTTATAATACTTAATTTATACATCAATACATCGTTTTGCAAATGGCGGCGTTTAGGAAGCTTTAGTTAACGAAGCTTTTCTGTCGCTATTTATAATGTTCAGGACACTTAAGCGTCCTCAATCGTTAGTATTACGAATATATATATTAAATGCCAACGATACGGCCAAGTAGTTCGAGTTAATTCGGGGGGCGGCAGCCCCACGAGTTTTTAAACTCGAAATACTTGTTTTATCTTCATCTAAAAGATACAAATACTCGGCAAGACTTCCGGTGGCTGTTGCCCCAATATCTGGGTCTTGGTAAAACACGATCCCATCTCTTCCCCCCCTCAGACAAGAAACGGCAAATTGACCTAAAGTTGGAGAAAGTACAAATTTGCACATGTGTATACATATATACGTATTACTCAATGTGCAAATTTGCACTTGTAATTAATCAATTAGTAAACAGCATACAAATTTGCACAAGTGCTTGATGAAGCCATATATTTTCATAATTGAATAATTGACTCAAGCCATAAAAGATGATTATACTGCAACATAATTACATAATTCTTACCATTTGTGGCATCCCCTGTCATGTTGATAACAGTGTTGCCGACAAAAGAAAAGGTGTCCAATATCTTGAACAGCAACTCTTCTTGAGTTGCGTGGTCCAAGACATTGGACACCTCTCCCCTAATGTGCTGTGGACTTATCTTTCCATTTTGGGCCCAATGGCCAACAGTGATCAGTCTCAGAGCTTGCGACATCGTCAAGCCTGCTGACAGATTGCTGGCTGTACAATAATGTAAGCAAAAGTACAACTTTTCATATAGCAAAATATCAAGACAACATGCAGGATTAATAGATGCAACTTCTGTCAATTTGATTAATAGCCAAATTTAGGTAGCTAGATCCAACATTGGACAACATTGACTTAAAATGTAAGTCATTTTTAACAATAATGGCCTAAATATATATATATTAAACACTAATTAAAGTTATGAGAGGCTTATTTTCATTTTCACATTCTTTAATGCTTATGATGTAAGAATATATATTTCTGTCTAGCTGTGTCGAAAAAATGATGTTCCAAAGCGCTAGTAACTTTCCCTTTGGGAAGAGTTTCCTTCGACAAAAATTTCAAACCAAAACGGATATATGAATGAATACCACTATAGTGTCCTTTGAATACTTAACATTTGTGTTTCATAGCCTATTGCCCTTTATATTAAAGGAGATATAACAAAAAAGCAGTAAGATAATTTCTGGAAACGTCATCGCCATTTTACATTAAAAATAAAAATGGCTACCGTAACAGTATAAGGTACAGTGCTGGAATTGAAATAGTTTAAAGTGTTTTTCATAGTGATTAAGTTAGTTTGAGTATTGTCATCTCTTGTATAGGATGGTCATTGTTAATTGCCTTCATCAGAATCGAACCAATCATTATTCTCAAAGACATGACGTGTGATACGCCAAATCACCCTTTCTTAGGATTGGACACAGCCAGTAAGTTACAAATAGATGTATAAAGGCTTTTTAAAAGGTTTTATAGATCGTAAAGTTTGGACGCTGTAAAAGCAAATATACATAATACTAAAAGCAGTGTTTACATACGCATACTAAGACAAAGATCTATTATTCTTTTTTTAAATACCTGAAGCTTGTGCACCGTTAGCAAAGCTCTAAACTAAACGATTTGTTTTACATAACTTTTGTAGCCAAAATAATGGCTGTTAATGACAACGGGTTAATATATGCAAAAGTGAAAAACGAAATTTATTGTTTATCTTTGTGTACCCATTTACTCATTATGAGCATGCATTAAAGTCTAACCCTAACCCTAAAGAATTTGCATGCTCCTTATTACTAAGTTAGGTATTCAAAGGTACTATGTACCTACGTATATAGCTTTGTATATAGTAGGTGCTATAATATATTAGGCCATACAAATTTGATTCGCAGTTTATCGTCCAGCAGTTTCGAATCTATGTTTTATGTTCCTTTTGATAAAAATGTCTACATGTTAATGACTCTTACTTAAGTTTCCTGTGGCCTTAGTATTGTAAGCATAGGCGTGTTCCACTGAATCAAAGCAGCTGAGGCTGGATTCTATCCTACTCTTGTCCTCCATGTCTGATAACATTATAAAGTTGAAGACCTCAATATTCGTCCAGATTCGATTAATCTCCCTGGCAGTGTAGGCCAGGGAGGTAATCTGCTCTGTCTCCATCTCCTGCATTAGGGAATTTCAAAGTTTATAAATGTACATTGGTAATAGATTATTTTAACTCTAATTATTCTGTATACCTCCTTGTACTATACTCTTTACACCTACGTAATACGTACGTATACTGCTATATAGACCTTATGGAAATTTATATTTAAATATCAAGAAATGATAGAGAGAGTATTTGTTGTAGGTATGATGAGTTAGTGAGTGTCAACAACGAGGGTTGAAATGTTCTACTAAAGAATTCCTTGTTGTTGATGCTCAATAACTTTTTAACTCTTAAATGTGGAGGTATGGAAATCTGAATCTATACAGTATTTATTCTACAGGGGAGTAAGTAGTCACTCTAATAACCTTGGTAATGACTGCAAACACAAGATTTGCACCACAGAAGTCAGGTAGGTGCCGCTTGATGTGCTCCCCTGTCTGAGATGTACTCTCAGCTTTTAAAAACGAAACTGTACAGCCATCTTGCGAAAAGGTTGTTTTTGTAGCAGTGTCCATGGATGCTGACTCTGTAGACAACATGGCACTGCGGCAGTAATCTTTAAATACGGAAGGCAGTCCACCTGTTAAAAAGAATTTCAGTTGTATTTTAATAGATTTTGTAAATTTGTATGCATTATTAAGAGTGACATAGGATGATCTCTTCTCTACATGATTACAAAGTGATGAGGTGGTACCTTTAAAGGAGAGGTTTGTGAATGTCTTCAATCTTTCCAGAACTGCATGGTGTGGAAACCTGTCTCTTGCTGTTTCCCAATTATTGCTATCAGTAGTTCTTACGAAGGCACCCTTAACAGCCTCCAAAGCTCTAAAGCTCATTGCCCTCTGCCTCAGCTCTCCAAAAGATATTTTCTTTTGAAGCAGCATTTGTAGCATGTCCATCTTTGTACGGAAAGAGGTATAATATCATAAATTGGTAAGTTTGGGTCAATTGTGATCTGCATGTGTATATATTTGTCATTTTTTGTGTTTATAGCATTACGGTACCTTTCAACAAGTCGGCCAGTTATTTAAAGGTACCGTAAATGAAGTGTTATGAGTATTATTTGGCTCAAACCTGGAAATCTTCTTCAAGGTGATGAAGAGGTTGTAAGTGATGCTGCTTTATGCTGTTGGTAAGTTGAGTTTTATTTGTGGGCTGAGATTGCCCCTTCAGCTGTCCCTTCTCAAAAGCATTTATAACCTGAGTGGTTAGCATCCACACCTTTGACGAAAATGAGGCCTGATTTAGAATATTTTCTCTTTGGGTTTTTGACATGTTCTGCAAGTTGAAGTGAGGAGAGACATTCTACTTAAGAGCAACAACAAGACATGTAAGCTGAAGAGGTCAGTCTAATATGCTAATTTATGACACTATGTACATACCGTTGGTAGGATGTACTGCTGACATCTTTTTTTCCACTCTGTGGAGGGAAATGGTGTTGCATCCTTTTCAGGATCTTTATTGGCCATAGTGAAAAGCCTTGCTCTGCAAGCATCAAGCTGTGTTAAAGTAGCAAACAGGACCCATAACATAGGTTAATTGTCTTGCGTATGTCTGTAACCTTGTTGCAAACTTACATAGTCATGGTGTGTCACCGCGTGTGTGAAGTGGCCATTTATATTATGTCTGGCAGCCAGACGCAAAGATTCATCATCTGTGAGACCACAGTAGATGATGCTTGAAACATCTTTGAATGCTTCGTATCCTGCATTGACAGTATAGGTGAGTTATGATGCTTGTTCACATAGGGGTGTTCATTTAAAATTAGCATAAACATTAACACTGTATATGTCACCTGGATGGTCCTGTAATAACTCTTGCCAAGCTGTCACACTGTGTAATCCCCCGAGCACTTCATAGCGGTACACTTTCTTGTGTGTCAGGTTGAAATCATTTGTCTCCTTTATATGTATGTCCTTGCATAGTACAGCAATTGGTGGTATGCCTATAGCATCAGTAATTTCAATTTATGGCACCAACCAGAAATGTATCCCGTTAGCAAACCTGTCTATAACCCATATATAGTTAAAGGTACCTAAGAAGCAATTCTTGTATTGTTACCTGCATGTATGCACCTCTAGAACTCATATACATGTTACATCCTATAAAAAAAGTTAACCGTCTATGAGCGTATGCACATCCGTATGCATATCCGTAGACTGTCTGTATACCCATAAATTCTAATATATTAACTGTGGTCCTCTTAACGAAGTTCCACTGTACTATATATATGTGACCTACCTGGTGCTGTTGGATCTTCACACATGTTTTGTTTCAGTCCCTCGACAAAGAGCCTATCTACCTTCCTGAGAAGTCGTGATGGGGCTGGAGCAATGCAGTTAATCACAGGAATAAAGTGCACACCTGTGAAATGAACATCAGGTATCATTAATTTGTATACATTTCTTAGGTATTATGATTAAATACTTTATGTCATGTGCATGTTATATTATCACAGCAACCACTTGTATCCATATAATATATAATAGTGATCTTGATTGGTTATCATAGTAGCGTGATGCATGTATTATATACTTTTAATTGGTTAAAGAGAAGTTTCATGAAGATACATGCATACAATATGCATAGGATTTTGAGGAAGAATCGTACCTGTCACAAAGATGGAGGTCCTGCAATGAAGATTATATCAACTGTTGAAGAGCCTATTAATATAACATGCTACTAATGGTTACCCTTCATTCTTCATAACAGATCCAAAGGACACTATCTCTTCCAACTAGAGGTCAAAGTTTAAAGTGTAGAGCCTATCAAGATGTGCGGAGGTACCTTTATGAAGCACTTCTCATCATGTCATTCCTTTTTATCATATTTAACCAGCCATAAAAACATAATAGCCTTGTACTATTCTCCAATGGCAGTCACTTGATGCCTATAACTAATGTAAAACGTGTGTATACTTAAGTATAGCATTATGCTAATGTAGACCTCCGGGTCGAAACATTTATTTTGTTTAAATACAATTATTGCTGAGTCTGAAAAAAAATTAGGTTACTTATTACGAACACAACAGAAACCCCTTATCACTTGTGTATACTTATATAAAAGTTATAACTATTGCATCAATTTACTGTCATTGGAGTCACATTTAACATTAAAATACCATGCAGACCAGCCAAGTGATCAGTTCCTTATCTTGGCTGGGGGACTGAAGTCATATTGAATTTAAATTTACTTATCACCAAATCCTTTATACATGTACCTTTTTATGTGTTTAAGTGTATATCTACTAATCATTGAACATCCACCTTTTACTCTTTTTGCTTCAATAGCAGCATCAGATTTATTCCCCAGTTGGTCACTGTGCTTGTTCTTCTTACTGTTAGTGGCTTGGATGGTGGGGGATGGCCTTTTACTTCCTGAGCTGCCACTACTCGCCTGCGATGAATTGCCATTGTCAAAGGCATCCATAGGTGTGTCTGTGAAATGAACATGAGTGTATGTGTAATTCTTACTTTATGTATTTAAGAATATTATACAGTACACAAAGAAAACATCTTTACATTCCTCGAGACAGTTCCTCAAAATTTCCTGAAAGTTATTTTTTTAATTCCTGAGGTTCTATAGGAACAATTTACCCTGCATGGACGAACTTTAAGAGGAAATTTTGAGGAACTCTCATAGGCAGTTTTCTTTGTGTACCGTATATTAGTCATGTGCATATCACATAATGTGTGGGTAATTGGGTAATTTGTGATGTTAAATTAGTTAAAAAAGATTAGTTTCTGAATGCTAAGTTACTATATATTGCCCAGTTTGACTGTCATGATGGTATTTTTTGGCTTCTTTTTTACATTTAAAACTTTTGAGAGCTTTAGGACAAAAGGTAGTTACACTTGTTACACTTTTTATTAGGCATCCATGTTTGTAAGTAGCCTAAGTGTCATTATCAGTTATTAAGTTTTAAATGTAATCGGATAGAAATAAGTAGATGTAAGTATGTTCATTGCAGTATTTGCAATTAAAATAATTGACCCTAAATAGATTCTATTCTAGTTTTGAGCATTTACATTAAAGGTAATTTGTGATGTTAAATTAGTTAAAAAAGATTAGTTTCTGAATGCTAAGTTACTATTGCCCAGTTTGACTGTCATGATGGTATTTTTTGGCTTCTTTTTTACATTTAAAACTTTTGAGAGCTTTAGGACAAAAGGTAGTTACACTTGTTACACTTTTTATTAGGCATCCATGTTTGTAAGTTGCCTAAGTGTCATTATCAGTTATTAAGTTTTAAATGTAATCGGATAGAAATAAGTAGATGTAAGTATGTTCATTGCAGTAGTTGTAATTAAAATAATTGACCCTAAATAGATTCTATTCTAGTTTTGAGCATTTACATTAAAGGTAATTTGTGATGTTAAATTAGTTAAAAAAGATTAGTTTCTGAATGCTAAGTTACTATTGCCCAGTTTGACTGTCATGATGGTATTTTTTGGCTTCTTTTTTACATTTAAAACTTTTGAGAGCTTTAGGACAAAAGGTAGTTACACTTGTTACACTTTTTATTAGGCATCCATGTTTGTAAGTTGCCTAAGTGTCATTATCAGTTATTAAGTTTTAAATGTAATCGGATAGAAATAAGTAGATGTAAGTATGTTCATTGCAGTAGTTGTAATTAAAATAATTAACCCTAAATAGATTCTATTCTAGTTTTGAGCATTTACATTAAAGGTAATTTGTGATGTTAAATTAGTTAAAAAAGATTAGTTTCTGAATGCTAAGTTACTATTGCCCAGTTTGACTGTCATGATGGTATTTTTTGGCTTCTTTTTTACATTTAAAACTTTTGAGAGCTTTAGGACAAAAGGTAGTTACACTTGTTACACTTTTTATTAGGCATCCATGTTTGTAAGTTGCCTAAGTGTCATTATCAGTTATCAAGTTTTAAATGTAATCGGATAGAAATAAGTAGATGTAAGTATGTTCATTGTAGTAGTTGTAATTAAAATAATTGACCCTAAATAGATTCTATTCTAGTTTTGAGCATTTACATTAAAGGTAATTTGTGATGTTAAATTAGTTAAAAAAGATTAGTTTCTGAATGCTAAGTTACTATTGCCCAGTTTGACTGTCATGATGGTATTTTTTGGCTTCTTTTTTACATTTAAAACTTTTGAGAGCTTTAGGACAAAAGGTAGTTACACTTGTTACACTTTTTATTAGGCATCCATGTTTATAAGTTGCCTAAGTGTCATTATCAGTTATTAAGTTTTAAATGTAATCGGATAGAAATAAGTAGATGTAAGTATGTTCATTGCAGTAGTTGTAATTAAAATAATTGACCCTAAATAGATTCTATTCTAGTTTTGAGCATTTACATTAAAGGTAATTTGTGATGTTAAATTAGTTAAAAAAGATTAGTTTCTGAATGCTAAGTTACTATTGCCCAGTTTGACTGTCATGATGGTATTTTTTGGCTTCTTTTTTACATTTAAAACTTTTGAGAGCTTTAGGACAAAAGGTAGTTACACTTGTTACACTTTTTATTAGGCATCCATGTTTGTAACCAAGGAATCTCACATTGTATATATATATGTATATACATGTGTTACCTAATTTATAGTGTTAATTATGCGCGATAGCATGAAAAAGATCTTTGTTACCTGCTACCACTATGTATCCTTTGTCAGAGTCCAGTGTGGTGGCTGTGCCCCACGTAGCAGAGAATTCTTCAGCTCCTACTTTTCCCTGAAACAGTTGGGAGAAATCATTTTTTGCCCTAAAATTTTTGGTGCTTAGCAATACTTTCAATGCTCCTTCATGGTCAAATATAACCTAAGTATACCAGAAACACAATAAATACTAATTTGATAACGACTACCTTATATATATTATTCATTTTATGTGCATTTCTCATTCTCCTACTGATACAGGTTGTGTGCAAGCAAGACTGCGCCTATGTGAATAATTGCATTCCTTTAATAATTGACAGCTTGACCTTTGTCACCACATTTTGCACTGTTATCTTAACCTTTTAAAAGTGTTAAGTGTACAATAAATATTTGACTTTAACCTTACCTGTAGTACTTGTGGAGTGTCATTGCTGGCTGGGCGTAGGCTATACACGCTACCAAAAGGCAATTTGGTCCTTAAGTTAAGCAGCGGCGACCCGTCATCGTAACGTACGTGGATTTGGTTGCTTTCATCCACACTAAAATGCCAGCGCTTCGGTTGGGAAGACATTCCAGCTTTTTCCCTATAAAGAACGAAACTAAGCAGTCGCTATGGCTTGGCGGTAACGACGCGCCATCTAGTTGCAAATCTAAGCAACCCAATAAAACTACTCGTAGATATCGTAGTTACCGCCTTTTCGTTCTTTAGAGATATTGAAAGAGCTGAATTGAATGTTTTAATGTTATGGAGTATTCACCAAGCAGCTACAGTTTGAGCCCTCAGTTGGAAGTGCGTATGGTAGGTACTTATTTTATTTGGGTGTGCTGCTCTGGGGACATAGCAACGTCTTATATTAACCCTTATTCTTACGTACACGGAAGTCATTAACAAAGTAATATTTGTCATACTTACGCGTATTGCGCATATGTAAAGTTTCAAGTTAAGATAATAATCGTGGGTCGGCCTCACTAGAATGGCCTGAATGCTTGAGACATAAGAACTTGCACTTTATAACTGCATGTCTTCAGCGCTTATATATGTATATAGCGGTACCATGCTGTATGTTAAGGACGCTTTTATAATTAGTTAATGTTTCTAATGGAGCTTTACTAATTGAATTCTAAGCATACACAACGTTAATTGAGAATTCACTAAAAAGGAAATACAAAACATAAAAATACAAAAGAATATTTAAAATTTAAATGATTGTTAATTGATTATAAAATGGTTCTTCTCAGGTTCAAACTACATGTGAAACACAGGACATCAGAGACCTTATGGAAGCTGACAGTGTAAATTGTGGAAACTATACCTTGCCAATTGGCAGCGTCGTTGATTCTGACTCATATGGTCTAATTGAGCTGGACACCTGTAGTGAGAGTAGTGAAAACTGTAACTTACCAGTGGAAATGGATCTTAGCAGCATTGTTGATTCTGACGCATATGGTCTAATTGAGCTGGACACCTGCAGTGAGAGTACCTGCAGTGAGAGCAGTGAAAATGGTAACTTACTAGTGGAAATGGATCTTAGCAGCATCATTGATTCTAGCAGCATCGTTGATTCTGACGCATATGGCTTAATAGAGCTGGACACCTGCAGTGAGAGTACCTGTAGTGAGAGCAGTGAATACAATACAGAGGACATAGAAATGATCAGTCAACTTCAAAGCTCGCCAACTCAAGTGAACTGTTGTTCACAACGATGCACTGCAAAATTCAGCCTGATAGAAATGGAAAACATTCAGTCAGTATTTCAGCGGAAGTCACAAACAGAGCAACGGCAATTCATCCTTGACCAGCTGACAGTAGCTCCCATCTCAGTCAGTTGTAGTGCTTTCTCTCAAGTTAAACAGTTAAATCTAAGTGGAAAGAGAGTTTGTAAGAAGGCATTTGTTGTAATTGTTGGTACCTCTTATTCTCGACTGAAGTGCATATATGATGCATGGCAAGGTGGTGCAAGTAAGCTTCCAGGCAGAATAAGGACATCAAGATGTCTCTCTGCAAAGCATACAACTATGGTAGCTTGGCTTGAGGCTTATGCCAACAGACTAGGGGAGAAGATGCCACATCTTGACCAAATTCATCTTCCTCACTTTTTGACAAAGAAGGCTGTGTATGAAATAATGAAAAGTACGAGTGAGACATGTAGATAAGAAATTACAACTCACAAATAAACATGTATATAACACAGATCATTATACATACGGTACACATCATAAAAAAGGATTAACTGGTTAAAAGTTAATATTTTTCAGGTAATTGGTTACGCAATAATGCTGATATAACATTTTACAATTAACCATTATCGATTATCGGTTAACCGTTAACCGATAAATTTTAACTGTTTAGAGTTAACCATTAAAAATAACGGCAAAGGTTGAAAGTTATAACGTTACCTTTTTTATGATGCGTACGGTACATATAAATATAAATAATCCAATACACCATTCTTCAGTATGCTACATCTATTTTAGAGTACAGTGGACCCTTGCCTATCCGGACCCACCAGGACTGGACTATATCTGTCTGGATAAGCGAGGATCCACTGTAAAATGCTTATTTAGCTTAATGGGAACAAAATCTATAGTGAGAGGTTTGGATGAGAATACCTTTGAAATGCTTTTTCAGGTTCACTACAGGAAGAAGGACTTGCCACAGATGACATCATCTCATTACAGCATTTTGTCACAGTCTGGAACAGAGACTTTAAAAAAATTGTAATTCCTAAGGTAATTACATGTTACATTGTACACAATACGGTACTACTTTTCATCAATGCCATACAGATGAGCCGTTTCAGCAAATGTGACTTGTGTGTCAAGTATGCTGACCAACGATTGAAAGTGTATGGTGATAAAGAACAGTCCAAAGAATTGGAAAGAAATTACACCAAGCATTTAGAACACGTGTCGTGAGTGTACATTGCTAAGCAAATTATAAGATTCCCACATGTATGGTACGTGCGGAAACTCAGCTTCCGTGTGAAGTTAAATTGTCTCGAAGTTCAACAGCTAGCAGTTCGATTTCAGTTTAGCTGAAATTCGATCGCTTTTTTAACAAAGCTGTTAAGGTATTCCTATGTGATCTAGAAATACCATACATACGACAGGGGCATGATATACCGTATGGACCTAAATTTTCACGGTTTTCGGTTTTTCACGTTTTTATTTTCACAGATGCTTCCTTACTCACGGTAGCCATATTGCGAACTATGATGTCATCGCATTCTAAACTGGTAATTCGCTTGCACTTTTAAAGCTCTATAATTATAGTCTAAATTTTTGTGGGATTAAACTTTCACGGATGGCTGCCAATCCACGATAACTGCAAAGGTTTAGTCCCATGAAAATTTAGGTCCATATACGGTATATTTTAAATTTCATTATACCAACAACATAAGACATTTTTTGCCCTTATTTAATACATTCCAGCATCGAACGAAAAAAGTATTATAAACACAGGGAGAAGGCCAGAAATGACCCAGAAAAGTATTTGTGCATTATTATTGATGGGATGGACCAGGCAAAAACAAACCTTCCCCAGCTCCCCAAAGTGGCAAAGTCCACACAAAATTTGTGGCGTCTGCGAACACACGTGACTGGTGAGTGACCCCATCTGTACAGCAACCTGCAGCTTAAATAATCATCCTTAAATTAAGGTCACTAAATCACATTTAAACATTTAAAAACAGTGTCAACTTAAATGTATATACAATTTCATCTTTTCAGGTGTGCTAGTACATACGCGAACTGATGGAGGAAAGAAGCCATATATTTTTCTAGATTTGCATCAGTGGCCAAGCACCAGCAACATGACCATTCAGATATTGCTTCATGTGCTAAGAGAACAAGAAAAACTACCACGTGTTCTCTATCTGCAATTTGACAACTGCTACAAAGAGAACAAAAACCGCTTTATGCTGGCCTTTTGCAGTCTCCTTGTGGAGTTGAAGATATTTCAAAAGGTGGGTTGTAGTTACAGCAATATTAGAAATCCAATAAATATAATAATAATAATAATAATAATAATATATAAACCTATATGTATATAGTATATTGTTTGCTAGTATAGTGTTAAAACCCATGATGGAAGAATCCATTTGAAATACTACATCACTTTGACTCAGGTGAAACTCAACTTCTTACCCGTGGGTCACACTCACGAAGATATAGATCAGCTTTTTTCAAGAATATCTAAGAGACTAGAGAGGACCGGGGCAGAAAGTTTGGCAGGTTGGTGTCCTCCTCTACACTTTTAACACAAATTTATGCACATGTGCTTAAATCCAGGATTGAAAACAGCAATAGAGGACAGCTACAGCCCTACTCCATCAGTAATCCTCACTAAGCACCTCTACAATGCCAAAGACTGGATAGAGGACAGCATAGCCGAGGTTCATGGACATTCCGAACCACTGTGCTTTAAATTCCAATTGGACGATGAAGGAAAAGCACAGTTGTTTAGTGCAAGGTGGAGCAATACTCCATGGAAGAATCATGGCAATTTATTAAAGGTATTAAGTGTAACGTTACATTACGTACATGTGTATGGAAAAGGCAATTGTTAGGCATAAAATTAGCAAGCCTGTACAAAGTGGCAAGATACCAATTTGCATTGGGTAAAAGAACACTGTATCTATACTACAAATTACAGCACAGTTAACCATGAATTTTTAAGGTCACTGGTTACTTTTCAATCCTGTTAGACACTCTCAACTGACTTACCTGAAGTAATACAGCCATCGTTAGAAAATATGGACCTTCCAGTCCTTCAACAGGACATCAAAAAGTGGCTGCCTTGGTTATCTGTTCCAGCACAAGCTGAGTGGCATGATTTTTTCGAAAATCTTGTCCCCGAGTTAACAATGAACCAAGCTCCCTCCTGGCTACTGCCAATACTACTACAAAAAGTTCAGGAACAAGAGGTGTCAAGGTATGGTGCCCATACTTGCCAAAATACATTTTAAACCAACACATACAGTGCATTCAGTACTGTAGTACAAACATGTTTGATAATAAATTATGTGCATCTATTTATACATGTAGGCCAGAGACTGCATCCATACCACGAAATGACATCTTTGCATCAGAGCAGACACAAGAAAGCCACGTAAGTGTACACACAGCTAAATGAGTAACAACTTACTCTGGGGGTTAGAAATTAATTAAGAAAAAAATATTCCAGTAAAAAAGTACAAATCACAAAGAAATGGATGTACAGTACAAATCATAATAAAATAAACGTTTTGCAAACTACAGCTGGGTAGCAGTACAGGTGTGATATGAATACGGCTACGGGCGTAGTACATCTACAGATACAGGCGTAGACATTTAAAGCTACGCCCATAGCCATTCAAAGCTGTGTCCGTAGTAAGTGTAAGGGAGTAGAACATTTACTTTATTATGATTTGTACAGTACAGGATCAAAGAATACCCCCACAGGAAACTATGTCTTAATAATATCAGCCTTATAATCACAGCAAACTCAAATAACCCAGAGCAGCACCAATCTGGTGTGAAACTATTCATGGCAAGTGTTATTAGCACACCCACACATTAGCAATCTCACCAGATATAAAGAGATTTTACCGAGTGACCACATGGTGATGTACTAAAATTAAAGCACTTCTTTTAATAAACCGTATCCATCATTTCGATTCCACTCTCTTGACTAACCATTTCTCTCTTCAGAGAAGGCAACCTGTCAGCTCTATGTAATGAATCCAATTTGAATGTTTCTAAAATAACCAACGGTTCTATTCTATAGCCAACAATACGTTTTTCGGTATCTTCAGTTGCACTGTAAAGTTGCTTTGCTTGCCCCCTCATTATATTGCGCTCCGCTTTACTCTATGCACACAAGAAAGAATGACTCAACACACTGAAAACTTGTGGGGCTTTAGCCCCACCGCACTTATAATAACATCAAAAGGCTTCCTCCCCCGCACTTATAATAACATCGAAAGGCTTTGTTGCAAAATTGATGTATTGATGTATAAATTAAGTGTTATAGTAGTTACGCATGAACCCGTATTATAAATAATCGGCAAATATCTATAGAGATGTATTTAGTACTAGAAATATTTTTTACAAAAATAGTGAAGATTTAGGGATGGCACAAAAAGTACAGAAACAAGAAAGAGATGGTACACAGTGAAGTATTATCTATGCATGAAGCATACAACACCCTTGCTTGTATGTAACGAAACAGCCGTTACCATCCCTACATAGAGAGTACTACCGTACTCTGATATACTTTCCAGAGGTTGAGTATATAGTATGTAGCTATATAGTACAAATTTGCACTTTGTGGAGATGAGTGCAAATTTGCACTTTGTGGAGATGAGTGCAAATTTGCACTTTGTGGAGATGAGTGCAAATTTGCACTTTGTGGAGATGAGTGCAAATTTGCACTTTGTGGAGATGAGTGCAAATTTGCACTTTTTGGAGATGAGTGCAAATTTGCACTTTGTGGAGATGAGTGCAAATTTGCACTTTGTGAAGATGAGTGCAAATTTGCTTAATCTGTAATCTTAATCCTTTCAGATGTACATTGGGAGATATCAGCCACCACAGAACCTAATTACAACTGTGGAGAACACCAGTAATCTGGAAATTGGACATCTTGTGGCTATTCATTGTGAGGATTGCCCCACAGAGCCAGCAATTGGGGAAGTGACAGACATCGGTATTGATGATATTAACCTAAAGTGGATGGAGGGGACATATTCCACAGCATGGCACTACTACAAGATCCTAGATGCCAGGGATAGGAGAAAGAAAGTGGATTGGATACAAAGTGTGCCGAGAAGCTCTATATTGTTGTTTAACTTTACTTTTACAAAGACTAATCATCTAAAAAAGAAAACAGTATTAAAGTTAAAGGAACTATATACAAGAGAACACACCACGTCATCATCATAATCCTACACCAGAGTACATAAATTTTACCACATTTCATTATAAATTAACATGACACTATAATTGTATTAAAATTTACCAGTCACTTGTATAACTGTAAATGTTGGGATGTGCAAGAGAAGCACTAGAAACATGGTTAAAATGCTTCTAGGAAGAAACTCTGAGTAAGACACACGAGATATTTACAGGAAAAGACCAATTTAGTAATGATTTTGAGGTATTTTATTAAAAAATATTTTAACGGTTTATATCAGATTGTGTTAAGGGTTTTTTCATCGTCTTCTTCCATTCTTTTATCTATGAAGTCTCTTATATTAGAGGTGAGTTTTGGTTTCCTTCCATTGCCACCAGCATGATAAATACTTCCAGTGGATTTGTATTTCTTCAGAAATTTACTGATCCCTTAATTGTCTGGATGCCTTTAAATTCTCAACAGCAAGCTTTTTTGTTATTGTTGGGGCCCTGTATCCTTCAGCTGCAAGAGCAACGATTCTCAATCTTTTGTATTCACCGAACATAGCTTTATAACTGTCAAAACGAGGTAAGTTAGCTCTTGAGTATGCCGAACTTGCTATATATCACTTGCGTGTTTGTTAATCGTCAGCAATCGGTTGTTTGGGGTGTTGATTTTTATTAAACATCTTGTTAACGTGTGTAAATCGTCAGCGCTTATTTTCGATGCCATTTCGTACGTAATTCGATCCAAGTACTATCGAAATTGCGTAGAAGTTCGCTCCCTTCCACATGCCATTTAGCGTGAACTTGGTGCGAAAAACGGTCGAAAAGTGTTCCCAATTCGATCGAAATACGAGCACATTTCGCACGCAATGTAAACGTTTTTTTTTGTACGTACCGTATGTAGAGGTGCTTACTTGTGTATTTAGTTTCTTGGCTTTATTGGCTTTATTGGCGCGAAAGCCATGTTGTTTTGGCTCCTTTTTACTCCACTGGATTACAACTTGAATCAGCAACAACAGCTGGAACTGCAGAAGAAGAGATTTGGTTAGTATATTAGTAGTGTTATAGCTCATTCTCCTATATGAAGTAATAGGTGGGTTCCTCAGCAATGAATGAGGTGAAAAAGGATATATCCAGTTTTATTGGAACAAAGTGTCATGAATCATCTAGATTTATAGAACATCGATTGTTATATCCTTAAGTACTTAATTCAGACACCTCTCTCTGTATGCTATAGCTACCAACTGGATGGGACTTAGAAACCTTCCTTTACTGCTGTTTCAGTTTTAATGATCTCTACGCTAACTTTAATATATCTTTATTCATATGGTGAACTAAATACAGGGTGCAGTTAGGGTAGAGGATGTATTTATTTAATCTTGCCACTGGTCTACACTTGTTAAGATCTGCCAATAATATGTATCTTAAAATTATTGAGAAGACATCTTTGAATGCCACCTAATTTACATATACGTATGTCTCTGGTAATACATACAAAATGTACAAACATAACATCAGTCAAACGCTAGAAAGATGATTTCTTGATGCTTCAATGTGTGTCTTGTAAGAATCTTATGTGGATTTGGACTGCAGCTGTTTACTGGACTCTCAATTGGGCCATTACTTGATATTATTACTTGTGTGTACCAATGTAATGAAACTGCAAGGTCTCAGAAGTATAAGAACTGTAGTCTAGGTGTAATTCATTAAGTTGATAAGCCATGTGCAAACTTATGCATAAGTGTGATCATGTCAATGTCTCAATGTCCGATTTGTAGATTACATTCAGTACAATATGATATGTAATATATATGTATATGAGCCAGTGATTAAAATTTAATTCGATTGTGGTTTTGTAACTTGCACTGTGTTGTAGTTGTAATAGCAGTACGTATATACGTAATTTATAATTTACATATTATGTATACGTATTATTTAAATTATATATTCTAGGAAGTAATTGAAAGGTTAAGAGGCGAAAAGGATGCTGATTTGATAAAATCCAGGAATGAATTGAAAGTATTTTAAGCAATGTTAAGATTTGGTATAGACTTGTTTATGTAGTAGTTATACTTTTAGGATAAGACTGATGAGGCAAGCAAAAGACTTGAGGCCATGGAAAAGGAAAGAGCTGCTTTAGAGGAGAGAAATAAAAGCTTCCAAGCTAAAAAGCCATTAAAAATGATTGAAAGTATGTCAACACACCTTAAGTTGGGCCTTCTTGTTGTAATGTAAATTGAATATACGTAGTACAATACTTTTACTTAGTCAATGTTTATGAACTTATTTATTGTTTTTAATTACAGAGTGTCAGAACATTGAGACACTCTTGAGGTAAACGTATACATTCAACAGTGCAACCTAATTGTCAAGATTGTTATTACAATGTACAGTGGACGTATACTTTTATATACAGTACTCAGCTCAAAGATGGCCACTTATCAGTCCTGCAAACAGTTGTGGTTGACCGGGTATCACACAAGTGGAGAGGGATTGCTACCTTTCTCATGTTCTCCATAAACAAAATGGACTCCAGAGAACATGATTCAGGCAAGGATAAGAAGGAAATATGCTTTAAGATGTTTAGTGAATGGCTGAAGAGAGCTAAAGAAACTGGAGACTTGCCAAGGACACTTGGAAGTGTTTGTGAAGCTCTTGATGATCGTGATGAGAAACAAGTAGCCGATGGACTTGTGGCAGCAATACAAAATGCTTGAAGCAACTTGCACAAAACTAGTAAAAATAATTTAGAAAGCTGTTTCTTTCTTAGCTTGTATAACTAAGACTTGTGTAGGTACAAACATGTGGCAATAGAAAATGCTTGACATTTAGCTATTTGGTAAATAACACATAGAATTAACTTCAACTCAACCCTATATCACTTATTATGATAACTATACATGATCTGTTTGATTGCAAGTAACCCATTTGAAGGTTATTCCTAATAATGACGTCATATAAGTAACCGACCACTGAATCGCCAACTGTGTTGATTATAAAGTGGAGAGACTCGGGAAGAACTCTATGATTACAACAACAGCAGCCGAAACTGTAGAAGAAGAGATTTGGTTAGTATAGTGTTCTCCTACGTATATGAAATATATAACATGGGTTCTTAAGCAGTGAATGAGGTGAAGGATATATATAACCAGTTTTATTGGAAAAGGTGTCATGAGTCATCATCTAGATTTATATATAGAACATCTGTAGTTATATCCTTAAGTTCTTAATACAGACACCTCTCTCTGTATGCTATAGCTATACCAACTGAGACTGGGAGACCTTCCTTTCCTCCTTGTATATATCAGTTTTTTTATGCAATGTCATATATTTCCATAAGAAAGAATAAGGAGTGCACGTGCTTGCTGCGATTATTATATGAGAATAAAGCCTTGACCATCAGCAACATAATTTCTAATTGATGTTTTGACCCGGAGGTCTAGATCTTCATCGGCAATATATGAGGATTTATTCTCACTTCCATGCTACATCTACCTGCACTCATTTGCACTCTACTGGTCATGACATCTAGCAATAATATCTCTTCCATATAAGCACATTCTACTGCTATTCAATTGCATATAATGTATAAGGTATCAAATCAAAACAAAAATGCATTTAATGGCATATCTTCTCTCTCCTACAGCACATAAGGATACACTTTAACAATCATACAGTTTCCAGAAAGGATCGCAAGGAGTTTTTTGGTTCAGAGTGACACAATCTCCTTTCCTGATCACTGACAGCCAACTTCAGTGCATTCAACTGCCTCTTCCTCCCAGTTGACAGAGCAGGAGACCTTCTCACCTGCTTCTTTGGAGTATCCATTTTGTGCTTGGATTTTGGTTTGTTCTGTAAATCAAATGAACATGTCTTTTTACAAAAGTGGCAGAGTGCAACCTGGATAGCAGAACGACGTTATAACATGCAATATTAGAGCAATTAACATAAATAGATGATAGGGTTTTCTTCTAACGGTGTTAAACCTATCTCTTTGAGATGGTTAGAACATCCAATTCAAAACTGCATGTTTTTAGATCTGGATCTACCTAACATTTTTATCTTTAGTTTTTAGAGTGTCTTGAGACACAGTTTGTTTCTGAGTATATGTTGGCAGATTGGCCAATCAATGAAATCTAATGCACCTCAACCCATACAGATGGGTTCTAAAGGAAGCAACGCATGGTCTAGTATAGGAAGGAAGATAAGCTTCACTGTACAAGATCCAGGAATGTGATGTTTTAATTTATTAACTTTACACTGTGCTATAAACATACAATCTACAAAAAACACAAGTGCACTTAGAATGTGTTTACTAGTATGGGATTTCTGTCCTTTGTGTTTTCTCTTAACTCTAAATGATGAGGATTTCCAAGTACGTAATGAGCCACAAAAATGGCAGAATTGAAGAGCAACATGTTCTGGTGGAGCTACACAGAGAAAGGAGAGACACACACTATACACTATACATTGTATACACGAGTGAAAACTGGCATATGAAACTATGCTATTTGATTTATTCAATATGAACATCTACAGAGGCAATTATTTTGCAAATCAAACTTGTAACACTTACCAACTTTTATTTCTTTGTACTGCCTCAGCAAATTTAGCCTAAGATAAATAGAATATATATACATGTACATACAACTGAAAAAACAAACAAATGAATAATTTTTTTACATACATTTGACACTTCTGAAAAAGTTACATACATAGCTATCTAAACTATAAAGTCCCTAGACAAGATAATACTCTGTTAAAGTACATCAGATATGTGTCATGTGTAACAGAATTTTGGATACAATGACATTTCAGACATTTGTTCTCATTAATCAGACATATCTACTTATAATACAATTACAGTGGAAACTGGCTAACACAAATATAATTTACACGAATTATCACTTTACGTGAAATACACTAGAAAAACACAGTCCCTATAATACAAAATTTATAAGGAATAAATAATATGTTTTTTTTATTAATATTTATACGTTTTTATTATTCTTATTATTCTTCTTTTCTTATTTATTTATGCTTGTATTAATCAGGACACCCAGGTAAACCAACAACTTCAGCTGATGGGTCCTCTTGTTGAAATATCATTAATATCTATCTAGCCATCTAAAACTTGCAACTGTTAGTCACAACAACCTTACTAGAAGAATGACCAACACTGTATATGAAGGGAGGGCCCAAGTAGAAGTTACAGTATTAAGACATTTTACCGATTCTCAGAATTACTATATACCATTGAGTTTGATTAGAACTCAAGGTGCTTGCGCTTTCTGATAATGAAATTCTTAGACAATAATTTAAAGGCTTTATCACTCGAAGTAAAATTTCTGTACACAGGTATGACCTAGTCTGATGAAATCAGACCTTTCATTGCGCAATCACCGATTTCATCAGACTAGGTATGACCACCCTTTAAATGGAAGCTGCGGGTGAATAGTCAGCGTAGTAGCTCTCTCGGTTAAGATTACTGAATGATTGAAAGAAACTGCGAAGAAATATAAAACCTAACTTACGTAGATAGAAGCTCGAAATATAAGTGTGGACATTATCCACCAAATTATATTTGTCTACTTTTAATGATTAATTCTGCCCCAACACTTACACGAGTAACCTTGATATGGCGCGCGGTCCTATTCGAGAAGCTGACATCAAGAAATCTGTATATCTAGCTTCCTCACTTTCACACTCTGCCTCAGCCATTTATATGAATTGCGCAATTAGAACGTATAATCATTTATGTACAGCGAGTCAAAAGTCAATCAAAGGCGGACGATCGTTAGCTTCAATATGGTAGGAGTGACACTGTCAGATGTAGTTCAGTTCTGACACTTAAATATTACAGTGTTCGCTTGGACAAATATTTTAAAAGTGCAGTCTAGAGCTATCATATTTTTTATAGTAATTATCTTAACATTTCCTTCACTTTCTATTAAAATATAAAATTATTAGCAATTTATAGCAATGTCTAGTTCAAATTTATGAAGTTTATGAAATTTATAACCAATTATTACTTATATGTCATACTTACTTTATTGAGCATTGTTTGTATTGACTGAATTGTTTTCTTGTATCTTTCACTGTCTCCTCAACTAATTCAACAAATGAATATTATGGATTAACAGGCTGTAAGTATCTGCTTAATGTAGTAGTGTGCATCCATTTTGTTACTGTGTATGTTCCAAGTGAAGTCTGTAATGACAATGACATGTAGACCATTAAATTGTAGACTTTAATTTATTGTCATGAACATGGTTTGTATTGATTGAGTTGTTTTCTTGTATCTTTCACTATCCCCTCAACTAATTCAACAAATGAATATTACGGATTAACAGAAAGTGAGTGTCTGCTTATTGTATATAGTAGTGTGCATCCATTTTGTTACTGTGTGTGTTCCAAGTGAGGTGTATAATGATAATGACATGTATAGAACAGTAGACTGTAATGTAATACTTTATTGACCATTAAATTGTAGACAGAAATGTAACACTTTATTGTTATGAACATTGTTTATATTGATTGAGTTGTTTTCTTGTATCTTTCACTATCTCCTCAACTAATTCAACAAATGGATTAACAGGCAGTAAGTATCTGCTTAATGTAGTAATGTACATCCATTTTGTTACTGTGTGTTTTCCAAGTGAAGTGTAGAATGATAATGACATGTATAAACCATTAAATTGTAGACAGAAATGTAACACTCTATTGTCATAAACATTGTTTGTATTGACTGAGTTGTTTTCTTGTATCTTTCACTATCTCCTCAACTAATTCAACAAATGATTATTATGGATTAACAGGCAGTAAGTATCTGCTTATTGTAGTAGTGTGCATCCATTTTGTTACTGTGTGTGTTCCAAGTGAGGTGTATAATGATAATGACATGTATAGAACAGTAGACTGTAATGTAATACTTTATATTGACCATTAAATTGTAGACAGAAATGTAACACTTTATTGTTATGAACATTGTTTATATTGATTGAGTTGTTTTCTTGTATCTTTCACTATCTCCTCAACTAATTCAACAAATGGATTAACAGGCAGTAAGTATCTGCTTAATGTAGTAATGTACATCCATTTTGTTACTGTGTGTGTTCCAAGTGAAGTGCATAATGATAATGACATGTATAGACCATGGCCAGTTGACTGTAATGTAACAAGTACATAAAAAACATTTACAAAAATGATGTTAGAAGTACGTAGGAATGACAGTGTTCACTAATGCATCTGCAAAAAGTATTGAAACAAGACACTGATTATATGATAAGGGTTAGTGCGCCCAAACACAGAAGTGTATGGTTAAGTTACTTAAATTTCAGTATATATGCAACTTCTGCATGATTAGCCTTATCATATAATCCCTGTCTTGTTTCGATACTTTTTGCAGATGTATTAGTGAACACTGCCATTCCTACTTCTAACATCAATTTTATAAATGTTTTTTATTTACTTGTATTTCCCCTTGTTTCTTCTTAATATTACTTGTTTTAAATTGATTTGAAAGGTTTCTTAGCGAAAATCTCAAAATAACGTCTTAGATAGGAGAAATATGCCGAAAACCATGAACTCTTAATTAAAAAATTTGGCGTCCGAGGAGACCACAATTTTCCCTTTTCACAATTAACATGCTTCTTATAGAGCGCATTCCGATTTAGGGCTGTCTATTCCCTAGTTCTGAAATATTTATGACGATTTATAACTTTTACGTGCCCTCATAAGTTCGCATATTAGCGCTAGTCTATTCAATAAAAGAAGAAGAAAAAAAATGAATTTTGGAAATGGGTCTATTCCTGGTTAGCCGATTTTTGAACGCTGTAGAGCGTGTAGAGCGTCGAAACATATTTTGGCATTTAGGAAAGCGTGCATTAATGGCTGCAAATAACCGAATATAACCGAAAATCGCTTCGTTGGTGATTTATGAGGTGTTACTTGCTAATACATTGGATAGGGCGGCCATTTTTTACCCGGCCATTCCTACTTATATTCTCTGATACTTTATTGACCATTAAATTGTAGACAGAAATGTAACACTTGATTGTCATGAACTTTATTTATATTGACTGAGTTGTTTTCTTGTATCTTTTACTATCTCATCAACTAATTCAACAAATGATTATTATGGATTAACAGGGAGTGAGTATCTGCTTAATGCAGTAGCATGCATCCATTTTGTTACTGTGTGTGTTCCAAGTAAAGTGTATAATGATAATGACATGTATAGACCATTAAATTGTAGACGGTAATGTAATACGTTATTGTTATGAACATTACTTGTATTGACTGAGTTGTTTTCTTGTATCTTTCACTATCTCCTCAACTAATTCAACAAATGATTCTTATGGATTTACAGCTGGTGAGTATCTGCTTAATGTAGTAGTGTGCATCCATTTGGTTACTGTATGTGTTCCAAGTGAAGTGTATATTGATAATGACATGTGTAGACCAGTAGACTGTAATGTAATGCTTTTTTGACCATTAAATTATAGACTTTAATGTAACACTTTATTCTCATGAACATTGTTTGTATTGACTGAGTTGTTTTGTTGTATCTTTCACTATCCCCTCAACTAATTCAACAAATGAATATTATGGATTAACAGGCAGTAAGTATATATCTGTTTAATGTAGTAGCATGCATCCATTTTGTTCCTGTGTGTGTTCCAAGTGAAGTGTATAATGATAATGACATGTAGACCATTAAATTGTAGACTTTAATGTAACACTTTATTGTCATGAACATTGTTCGTATTGACAGAGTTGTTTTCTTGTATCTTTCACTATCTCCTCAACTAATTCAACAAATGAATATTATGGATTAACAGGCAGTAAGTATCTGTTTAATGTAGTAGCGTACTTCCATTTTGTTACTATGTGTGTTCCAAGTGAAGTGTATAATGATAATGACATGTATAGAACAGTAGACTGTAATGTAATACTTTATTGACCATAAAATTGTAGACAGAAATGTAACACTTTATTGTCATGAATTTTGTTTGTATCGACTGAGTTGTTTTCTTGTATCTTTCACTATTTCCTTAACTAATTCAACAAACGAATTTTATGGATTAACAGGGAGTGAGTATCTGCTTAATGTAGAAGTGTACATCCATTTTGTTACTATGTGTGTTCCAAGTGAAGTGCATGTATAATGATAATGACATGTAGAACATTAAATTGTACGTAGAAGTTAATGTAACACTTTATTGTCATAAACTGTTTGTATTGACTTAGTTGTTTTCTTGTATCTTTCACTATCCCCTCAACTAATTCTACAAATGAATATTATGGATTAACAGTTTGTGAGTATCAATTTAATGTAGTAGCATACATCCATTTTGTTACTATGTGTGTTCCAAGTAATGTGTGTAATGATAATGACATGTAGAACATTAAATTGTATGTAGACTTTAATGTAACACTTTTTGTCATGAACATTGTTTGTATTGATTGAGTTGTTTTCTTGTATCTTTCACTATCTCCTCAACTAATTCAACAAATGATTATTATGGATTAACAGCTGGTAAGTAAGTATCTGCTTAACCCTTTATGCGCAAGATAATTACGTGGGCGTAATAATCACCAGAAGTGATATTTAATTGTCACGAGGACACCATGAGGCAGGAATTAAAATTCGTCACCTCGATAGGAATGTGGCAACTCTTTATGAGGGTAAAACTTTGATGCCGATTTTTAGCCATATTTTGTTGCTCTATTGGCTTCTAAGATGCTCTAATTTTCGAGATATTACCTCTTTTAGTGAAGAAAGTAAGCACGGCTATGTTTTCTAAGTTCCTTCGGGTAAGAAGCTTTCTCTGACTATCTACGGAAGCAAATTCGGTCAGGAAGAGCCCTGGTTATCCTTTTGTAACGGTATATCTTTATGTAGTATTTTCAAAGCCCTAGAACATTGGAGAAGCGTCGTAGCCTCAAACAAATTGTTTACCAAACCGTCAAGTGAAGTGTGGCAAGCAGAATAAGGCGCACAAATAAACCACCGTCTTTAGTCTTTGTATCACCAACATTTCGGCTGCAGCAGTGTTATGTAACTCTGTAAATCTTACTACAAAACGTCCATGGTATCTTTGACGCAAATATGCGGCACTCGCTATTGAAGATACCTAATTAATTGACGCAAATATGCGTCACTCGCGCATAAAGGGTTAATTAGCGTGCATCCATGACATGTATAGACCATTAAATTTTAGACTGTAATATAATATGTTATTGTCATGAACATTGTATTGACTGAGTTATTTTCTTGTATCTTTCACTATCTCCTCAACTAATTTGACAAATGAATATTATGGATTAACAGGGAGTAAGTATCTGCTTAATGTAGTATATAATGGTGTGTATCAATTTTGTTACTGTGTGTATTCCAAGTGAAGTGTATAATGATAATGACATGCAGACCATTAAATTGTAGACTTTAATGTAACACTTTGTTCTCATGAACATTGTTTGTATTGACTGAGTTGTTTTCTTGTATCTTCCACTATCTCCTCAACTAATTCAACAAATGAATATTATGGATATAAAGGGAGTGAGTATCTGCTTTTAATGTAGTAGTGTGCATCCATTTTGTTCCTGTGTGTGTTCCAAGTGAAGTGTATAATGATAATGACATGTAGACCATTAAATTGTAGACAGAAATGTAACACTTTATTGTCATGAGTATTGTTTATATTGACGAAGTTGTTTTCTTGTATCTTTCACTATCTCCTCAACTAATTCAACAAATGATTATTATGGATTAACAGGGAGTGAGTGTCTGCTTAATGTACCGTATGCATACAAATTTTCGCGGTACATAAATTTCACGATTTTCACAAATCAGCATGGGTTTGTGAAAATAAAAACACGAAAATTTCTCCATATACCTAGGCCTTTCTGTTGATTTCTGTAATTATGCACACTATTGAGCCACTTTGCCATAGAAACATGGAGCAAATGAGGATATGATACGCAGAACGTGGCCAACAATTAGACCATCTTTCTTGACTGCCACTGCGTGAGGATCTTTCATGTTCCTAGCTTCCCGTTCGCCCTGCAGAACTGCTCCTACTGAAGCCGACCAGACATCCTTGTATATATACATGATACCCACGAACGCAGCTACGTAGATAAAACGAAGACATATCTAGAGCCTGTCAGCAGTGTTCCTCCAAAGTGTCTATAGCGAGATCATTCGGTAAACGTTTGAGTTCTCCAGCTGCAGATGTTGATACCATGTGCACAAAGGAGTCAATCTTCAGGTACACTCAGGACTTCGCGAAAAATAAAGCTAAAATACCCACTTGAGGGTAAATCGTGAAATATACGTCCAGCGACAATTTGTATGCATACGGTAGTAGTATGCATCCATTTTGTTACTGTGTGTGTTCTAAGTGAAGTGTATAATGATAATGACATGTAGACCAATAAATTGTAGACTTTAATGTTACACTTTATTATCGTGAACATTGTTTATATTGACTGAGTTGTTTTCTTGTATATTTTTCACTATCTCCTCAACTAATTCAACAAATGAATATTATGGATTAACAGTTTGTGAGTATCTAAATTGTAGACAGAAATGTAACACTTTATTGTCGTGAACATTGTTTGCATTGACTGAGTTGTTTTCTTGTATCTTTCACTATCTCCTCAACTAATTCAACAAATGACTATTACGGATTAACAGGCAGTAAGTATCTGCTTAATGTAGTGTGCATCCATTTTGTTACTGTGTGTGTTCCAAGTGAAGTGCATAATGATAATGACATGTAGACCAGTAGACTGTAATGTTACACTTTATTGTACATGTCGTGAACATTGTTTGTATTCACTAAGTTGTTTTCTTGTATCTTTCACAATCTCCTCAACTAATTCAACAAATGAATATTATGGATTAACAGGCAGTAAGTATCTGCTTAATGTAGTAGCATTCATCCATTTTTTTACGGGTGTCTGTATTCGCTGGACTAGACTAGTGGACTGGACTACTGGACTCCCATAATGTTATGCGAAAGTGCAATTACGCATAATAATCATGTCATAAACGGTGGGTGTATGATGCAGATGGTTTTAACCTGTCTGTGGGTGGAAGCCCGGCAGGTTAGCCGCAGGGACTTTCGGACTGTTTCTTGTCCAGCGACAGACATTAGAGGAAGCTTATAGATGCCGTCCAAGTGTCCCTGTGGCTAATGTTCGAACTCTTGCCATCCCAACAGAGGCCCAATGGCAGCAACTAAAGCTACGTACCTAGCGCTTATCCCTAGAGTAGCATCCTCACCATGCTGTTGCAGAAAAAGATTATCCACTGCCATCTCCTATTCCTATATATCGTTCGATATACGTTCCGTTCCGTATTTTTCCGTTCCTTTCCATTCCGCTCGTAACCGCTAGTTAGCAGCTGCATGGGGATCGGACTGGCAGCAGCTGCCAAACAGCTGCATATTCATCACCAGTGTAGTGGGTCCGTCATTTGAGGATTGTAGAGAAGACTTGCTTGTGGTTACAAACAGAGGAGATCGAGTACAGAGACAGTGTGTGTTCAAGGATCACCCTTGAAAGTGCTCCCTGCAGCCAAGTTTCAGTGAGTATATATGCATCTAGCTATATATTATTATTATTATTATTATGAGAGAACTGTAATCTGGATAGAAGGATCCTATCTAACACCATGCAGATAGCACTTTCAAGTGCAAACATGACACCATCCTACCATAGCTGAACTGCATAATAATTTACATCTTTTCATGCATTATGATATACCATATTCTTTGTAGTGATACAATAGTATTATTGGACAGTCCAAACCCTGACATCAAAGAGGAAGCAGTGTTTTTTGTCAAGGAAGAACCTGACTTCGATGAAAGTGAGTAAGCTACACTGCTATTGTACAATGCTTGCATGTGAGTGAGATATTGCCCAGACAAGACATGGCAATACAATAGGCAATTAGTTGCACAGTAGCATCTTGTCAGCACTCCATATAAATACACATCCGTTGTTTATATAGGTGCACATGGTACCGGCACTGTACGGAAGAAATTAAAGTTTATTGCTGACAGCCCTGAAGAAGATTCCCATCAGCCGGTGTACGAAATCCCTCCATCAAGGTATAGCACAGAGCGAATCCTCCAAATTTTACTCTGTCCAGATGAAACAAGGATCTGCAAAGTGAAACCAACCTTGGTGACTCACAGTGCAACATATTTGGTTGATGTCCGCCAGCTCCAGAACATAGATGATATAAAGAAGGATGAGTTCGGCATATGGAACTACCCTGGGTCACACCCACAGCCATTTAAGGTATTTGATGAGGAGGATGATGATATCATAATCGAAAAATGTGCTGAAGGTGCTACAGGAAGTAATGTAGTACTCCTGCGTTGGCTTTGGTGCACACATCCGTCAAATGTAGAGTTCAAACGGCTTATTTGTTTCTTGACAGGTACGAAGTATGCCCTGTATTGTGCGTATCCTTCCTCATTGCTTACTTACCATGTATCAGGAAAATTTCGCAAGGTTTAACGTTCGCGATTTTCCCAATATGTCCAAATTCACAAAATTTCACGTTGCAGAATCTTCTCCCGTATGTAATGAGTCGCAAAATTTAAACTGCAAAATGTTCCATTTAGCACAAAAATGGAAAATTATCCCACTATACAGTATCACATGCAAGCTCTCTCTATATGTAGATGCATTGAATTGCCCACATCATCTTTGCTTGGTGGTATACCACTTCCCCCAAGGATTTATTCCTGCCCTTGTCAGTCACAGGAATGCTAAAGAGAAGAAGCCCTTCCACCCGACGTGGCCAGTACCCTAGATGAGATCAAGAGGGAAAGTAAGCATCAAGGTCCAAAGCAACAGTGATATGTCTGTCATCTACTGTGGGAGGAGTAGCCGGAGCTTCTGCACCAGGACAGCTCCCACAGGATGAAATGCAAGTGACGAATGTGCGGCGAAATATGAAGGGCAAAAGAGAGAGGCAGCGGGCCAAATGCAGATGCAGATGATCTATTTGTAATCATGCAGCAGGCCTGCACCAAGGATCCATTGTCGAAATTTATTCACGCCATTCGAGCAACACCGGTCCTACCATTGTCATTGCTGCAAAGTGCCAGGTCAATGACATGGTTCACTTTAGCACCGGTTCTGAATTTGGAATAGTCACTGCAGACCCAACCTTCACCCTTGGGGACTTTGATGTGATTCCCATCACATATCGGCATCTTTTGCTGGAGACAAAGCAGAGCAAGAAAACACCTATGTTTTTGGGCCCAGTACTCATTCACTATCGGAAAACTATTGCCCCTTACCTATATATTCTTTGCATCATCACTTGTTGGGATGTCTCCGCAGCTGGAAGGTGTCAGAGCATTTAGCACAGATGGAGAGGATACCCTAGCCAATGCACTGGCACACGAGTTTGCACAGCGCTTGACAAAGCTGGCTGATTGCAATTAACATCCCAAGTGAGCTGCCACAAAAGATCCTTGAAGATATTTTTGACAGGAAGCTGGGCAGTGTGTTTGTGGAGGGCATTGTCGATGCCTCTGGAGTTACAGACTTCCAGAGCAAGCTTGAGGCAATTCTGCAGGCATGGCGAGACCTTAGCTTACCCGGTGCAGCTGATTTAGAAAGATTCATTGAGTATTTTTCCACAAGGACAGCTGCTGTGATACGGGACACTATGCTACGCTCTATCAGGGAGGAATGTGGTTTGGGATGCCCTCCAGACATCTTCACTACCAACACCAGTGAGAGCATCAATGCTGTTCTTAAACGCAAAGTCAACTACAAATGAAACGAGCTTCCTGACTTCATTGGCGAAGTGAAGGAGCTTGTTGATGAGCAACAGCGGGAAGTTGAGCATGCAATCATTGGCAGGGGCAAGCACCAGTTTAGAGAGGAGTGTAATTTTTTGGAAATTCAGGAGGGGAAGTGGTTCGCAATGAACCAGGAGCAGCGAAGAAAGCACATTGCGTGTGTCCACTCAGCAGTGGTATCAGATGCCAGTGGCAGCTCTGCACAACTTGTTCTGCCAACTTCTCCCCTGATTTTACCACCAACATCGAGTCAATGTGAGCAAGCCACCACTGGCAAGCCTGTACTGTCTGTTGACCTTGACAGTGCTGCTCAGTTTGTGAGCATTCCCTTCAAATGCCTAGAAGGCATATGGTGTAAAGCAGCAAAGCTCATCAGCACTGAGAATGGCATTGTACCCACACCTGGGCAAGACCCAACCACCAGAATGGTGCTAAGCTATAGTGGCCAGATGCCTCACTTGGTCACTCCCAAGAAAGGAGGAGACTTCGGCTGTGACTCCAGCTGTGCAAACTGGAAAGCAATGGGGATTTGCTCCCACTGTGTGGCAGTTGCAGACATCAACAGCAAGCTGATAGAGTTCCTGTCAAAGAAGACAAAGAAAGGTAACACGACTAAACTGCTGACTACCAATATGCCAAGAGGCTGCAGAAGGAAGGGAGGAGTTGCACCACGGTCAAGGAAGCCATCACAGCCAGCTACAACATTGAGATGAGCGTGCCACATACCGATCCTGCAGGTACTGCAACCTTGGTTCCAACCCCACAACCAGTCATATGCCACCGACCCCCAGCTTTCTGCCTTCTCACATGCTACAGTTACCGGCATATGGTGCAGCAATGGTCCCCTATTCGTCATTTTATCACGATTCATTGCTTGGAGTAGGATACCCTGAACCTCCTAGCCCATATTTGCCATACCAGCCACAGCCATTGTCACCTTTATCTCTGTATTACATTGCGGGTAACATCAGCACCTGCATTGGCTGCAAGAGGAAGTATCCAAAGACCCGGGTAGCAGAGGAAGATCTGTGCATCAAGCATGAAGAATGGCGGCAGTTTACGGCTCCAAGCAGCAGTACACCTCGGTCCAAATTTGGTAATGCATATTACCATTGTAAGGTGGAGTGTGTGCGGATGCGGCACCCTCGCTTCCAGCCACAAGAGCTGCAAGTACCACCAGAGGTGGCGGAGAACCTTTCACCTCAACAGAAACAGTACTTGCTCACTGTGTTTAGCTTGGCAATTTAGGGATACCTACATGTATGCTACGTTAGGTACTTTTATTAGGGATACTCTGTTTTGCTGATTACTCGCAAGTGGCTACCACTGATGCTAGAGATGGTTAAACTAGTACGCACTATACACAAGCACAACCAACCAATACAAAGTCATTACGTACATACCGTCACAGAAGTCACCACACTCTTCTGTTCTCCATGACAAAATGTTACAGCGAATACAGAAACCCCAGGGTTGCTGACTTTTATGCACCACGGTGCAGATGGGTAAACTAACTAATACGCAAACATGAAAATAGTATATCTTCAAATTCTTCAATAATCCCATTTTTTGCCGGGGATGCTCCTATTTAAGTGACTATGTATGCACTGTGACTATCATTATTTGAGTGGTTCATCTTTGGTCTTTTGAGCATCTCTATCTAGACACTCAGAAGACCCAAGATGAACCACTACAATGTGCAGTTATATAGAATGAACGCTTTATCATCCTATATAATCACTATCATAAATTTGAATCAGTTTACTTAACATCACGTGACTTGTACAGTATATACTGTAGTTTCACTCTAGCTGCATATGTACACATGCCTAGGTCATGTGCACACACAGAGATGGTGTACTGTACTAAAGTAGATCTAGAAACCGTGCTAAAGACCAACATATAATAAGGAATCTTAATATAAAGATAACATTTAAACTTTATACTTTTTGAGGTGCTCTGAATATGAAGTTGGTCTTTAGCACAGGTTAAAGATCTACTCTTGGATAGAATGTGTGATCAACAAATTTAAAGGCTATAATATGTACGAATGGGTGTGCGTAGCTACTAATATACAAATTGGAAAGTCACACGGCAAAAGGAATTGTACTTCATCTGGTGATATAGTGCTCTCAGTGCGTCAGAGTATATAAGGAATTTGGTGCGTCAGAGTAAGTGTCAGCAACCCCGAAACCCCAAATACAGTGCCTCATCAGCCCTTGTTGTCCGCATCGTCTTTGTAACTAATGTGAACAACAAATTGAACTAAAAGAAACCAGCACGATCTTTTCGCAAAATAAGATGGCGGACACCGATCATGATGTCATAATTGCACTTTCGCAAAACATTATGGGAGTCCAGTAGTCCAGTCCAGCAAATACAGACACCCACTTTTTACTGTGTGTGCTCCAAGTGAAGTGTATAATGATAATGATATGTAGACCATTAAATTGTAGACTTTAATATAACACTTTATTGTCGTGAACATTGTTTGTATTGACTGAGTTGTTTTTTTTGTATCTTTCACTATTTCTTCAACAAATGATTATTATGGATTAACAGCTGGTGAGTATCTGCTTAATGTAGTAGCGTACATCCATTTTGTTACTGTGTGTGTTCCAAGTGAAGCGTATAATGATAATGACATGTATATATAGACCATTAAATTTTAGACTTTAATAAAATGTGACACTTGATTGTCATGAACATTGTTTGTATTGATTAAGTTGTTTTCTTGTATCTTTCACTATCTCCTCAACTAATTCAACAAATGAATATTATGAATTAACAGTGGGTGAGTATCTGCTTAATGTAGTAGCGTGCATCCATTTTGTTTCTGTGTGTGTTCCAAGTGAAGTGTATAAATTACATGTGGACCAGTAGACAGAAATGTAATACTTTATTGTCATGAACATTGGTTGTATTGACTGAGATGTTTTCTTGTATCTTTCACTATCTCCCCACTAATTCAACAAATGTATGAATATTATGGATTAACAGAGAGTGAGTATCTGCTTAATGTACGTGGTAGTGTACATCCATTTGTTACTTTGTCCTAAATTGTTTATGTATGTTTTATTTAGGAAAGAAATTTATCACAACAAAGCAATGATAGTTGTTCCAATGATATGTCTATGAAATTAAGTGCAATTGAGTTGAGTAGTAATGCAAATTTGTATATAATTGAAGCCATATCTATATTTATAATGTACAAGTAGAAGAGATATAGAATATATAATATGTTATACTTAAATTGCTACTATATGGTTTGTTTGTATTTTGTAGGATGAGAGGGATAAGTACTTGTCTGAAAAACGTAGCCTTGAAACCAAACTGAAAAAACTGGAAGTAACACTTAATTTGGAATTGAAGGCAGTATATATAGTTCCAAATTTACCATCCCTACTATGCATATATGCAGCTTCATTTTTGAAATGTTTATATTGGAGCTATCTGCAATTATTGCTGAAGAAGACCTTAGGGTCGAAGCGTTCAATCTAGCTCAATTTTTGTTACAGATAGCTCCAATACATTTATCTATCATAATGAACGCAACTAAAATTATTCCCTATCACTTCATGCAGTTACATGTATAGAAGTGAATTAAGAAATATTTCATAATACTTGTATTGCTGTTTGTATTTTAGGATGAGAGGGATAGGTATATGTCAAAAGCTAAAGTTTTAGAGTCAAAAAATGGTGACCTTAAAGTTCAGTTGCAAAGTCTTAACCATAAAGTTAAATCTGAAGAGGATGATTTGAAGAAAAAACAGGTAATTTATCTGTAACTGTAACAAAAAATATAGCTAGAAATATATAAGGATGGTGTTCTAGAGTATTGAAACAAGACAGTGATCTTAAGCTTGTGATAAGGCTAACCATATATACAGAAATGACATGCTAAATTCAATTAAGCACACACATCATTTCTGAGATGAAGTACATCATCCCTATTTCAGCTACATGATTCACCTAAACATAGAAGTGATGTGTATGGTTACAGTCACTTAAAGTAAAATAATAAAACATTATATACAAACATGATATTAGAAATATGAATGGCAGTATTGTACCAGTGACTAGTACATCTGCAAAAAGTATTGAAACAAGACATGATAAGGCTAATCATCCAGAAGTTGCATATATACAGAAATTTAATTAACTTAAACATACACTTCTCTGTTTGGGCGTACCAAGCTGAAGTAGGAATGGTGCACCCAAATGCAGAAGTGTATGGTTAAGTTAGTTAAACTGTGAGACCAGAAAGTGAGATGTACATATTTCTCTATATACAAGCAGTGGATCAGAAATTAATTAAGCATATGTACTTACTTAATATATTTTTTTATATCCTAGGAAGTAATTGAAATGTTAAAAAGTGAAAAGGAAAAACTAAGTGATGAGTTGATCAAATCCAGAGTTGAATTAAAAGTATTTTAAGCACTATTAAGATTTGGTATATATATGGACTTGTTTATGTAGCAGTTTTACTTTTAGGATAAGACTGATGAGGCAAGCAAAAGACTTGAGGCCATGGTAAAGGAAAGAGCTGTTTTAGAGGAGAGAAATAAAAGCTTCCAAGCTAAATATCCACTAAAAATGATGGAACGTATGTCAACATTTAAGTTGGGCCTTCTTGTTGTAATGTTGATTGGATATATACTGTACATGCATAGTACAGTACTTTGACTTACTCAATGTTTATGAACTTATGTTTTTTTTTTTAATTGAAGAGCAAAGCGAACAACAGAACATTGAAACACACTTGAGGTATTCAACAGTACAACCTAATTGTCAAGATATTGTTATTACAATGTACGTACAGTGGACATATACTTATCATAGAGTACGGTAGTACTCTATAAGTAGGGATGGCCGAAAAAAAACATGGCCGCCCTATTCAATGTATTATCAATTAACACCTCATAAATCAACAACGTTCAGATTTTCGGTTGCATTTGTGTGTTTGCAGTCGTTTTTGCATGCTTTTCTAAACGCCAAAACATGTTACGATGCTCTACAACCTTCGCAAAGTGGTTAAACCGAAATAGGCCAAATTCTGCAATTCCTCATTTTTTCTTCTTCTTCTTCTTCTTCTTCTTCTTCTTATTCTTCTTTTTTCAAATGAGCTAGCGCTAACATGCGAACTTACGCAGGTACATACAAATACTAAATCGTCATGAATGTTTCCGAACTAGGGAATAGGCTACCCTAGATTTCAACGCGCTCCAACCGAAGCGTGTTACTTTTGAAAGTGCCCAATTTAGGGCCTCTTTGAACGCCATTTTTTAATTAAGTTTCAAATTCTCTGTATATAAAATAAGTAACCCGAATGAGTAATATTTGTGGTACTGCCGTTACCCGCGATCGAATTTTTTAGTCGCTTTGCAGGGCCTATATACAGTCGTATTCTTAACGATTATGGACCCTTTAATATCCTAAACTGAATGTTAAAGAACGGTAGAAAACATCTTATCAAATTTGGGATCTTTTCGGACGCCATTTTTTAATTTAGAGCTCTCTATTATATCGTCTATTCTGCTACTTTATTTCGAGTTTTCGCCAAGAAAACTTTTAAAACAAATATTAACAAGAAAAAAGGAGCAATACAAGTTAAATAAAAACATTCAAAAATGAAGTTAAAAGTAGGGATGGCACTATAACAGTGATTGGCACATCTAGAAAAAGTAACGAAACAAGAAAGTGATCATATGGTAAGGCTAACATTGCAGAAGTGGCATACTGAAACTTAACTATACACATCACTTCTATGTTTGGGCGCATCGATCCCTACTTCTAGTATATCCATGATGCGCCCAAACATAGAAGTGATGTGTATAGTTAAGTTTCAGTATGCCACTTCTGCAATGTTAGCCTTACCATATGATCACTTTCTTGTTTCGTTACTTTTTCTAGATGTGCCAATCACTGTTATAGTGCCATCCCTACTTTTAACTTCATTTTTGAATGTTTTTATTTAACTTTAATAATAGTACTCCCTTCAGAGATAAGGACCACCTATCAGTCCTGCAAACAGTTGTGGTTGACCGGGTATCACACAAGTGGAGAGGGATTGCTACCTTTCTCAAGTTCTCCATAAATAAAATGGACTCCATTGAACATGAGGTAGGCAAGGATAAGAAAGATACATGTCTTAGGATGTTCAGTGAATGGCTGAAGAATGCCAAAGAAACTGGAGACTTGCCAAGGACACTTCGAAGCATTTGTGAAGCTCTTAATGATCGTGATGAGAAACAAGTAGCCGATGAACTAGTGGTGGCAATACAAAATGCTTGAAGCAACTTGCACAAAACTGGTAAAAATAATTTAGAAAGCTGTTTCTTTCTTAGCTTGTAACTAAGACTTAGTACGTACATATATAGCCACATACATATCAGTGGCGTAGGAAGCATATGAAAAGTGGGGAGGCCATGCACGACAGGGCTGCACTTAAAACGCGCACAAGTCTGTCAAGATTGAAGCAGTGACCCGTGGAAGACATGTTCTCATTTGAACAAAATGGCATTGGCAAATTCAAGCCGCAATTGATGCCTTTTTGTGACAGTAGAAAATGCTTGACATTTAGTAATTAAATAAATTGAATTCAAACACATTAGCTTATGCCTTATCCAGATATCTCATATATATATAACAATCTGATTAACCCCAACCATACATTTCCTGAAAAATGGCCCATAACAACAATAAGGCCAAATTTATGGGTTGAAATAAGCTTTATAAGATCAGAATCTTGAATAAATTTCCTACTTATTGAATTGCGACATTACGTAACTATGGAAACTGAGCGATTATGCAACTGTTAAATATAGAAAATGGCTGAAAAAAAACAAGCAATAATTTTTTTATAGATCAGTAGAAGCTTGTAATGTTACAAATTTTGTTGTAAATTGTTAGCTTAACTCTATATAGATCGAAAATATACGGGTGAATGTGACTAGATTGAAGGTAGGATTTGCACAAAACTAAAAAAATCAGTTAACTACATTCATTACTACTCCAAATGAGATCCTCGAGCAGAGAAAGCAGCTCAGTGCCACATGGTACAGTTCTCAATATGTAGGTTAGCTTGTGCTTGAAACTGTGAACAAAGCCGCAGTAAGCAGCTGCAGCATGAGGCTCTGAAGTTGCAATCTTGGTGAGGTTTGACAGTTCGATCAGCCATTCATATTTGTTACATTCATTACTAGGAATCTGTTTAACTTCACTAGAACTACTTTCACTGGAAGTGTTACTGCTTTCCCAAAGTAAGTCACTCCTTTCTAGCTGAATATTGAATATCAGCATTCATTAATATTGGTATATATATTAAGCGTAACTTTATCTAAGGAAGGTGATTTCTCAGTTTCTTGGGCATTATCGTCGCTTAAATCGAAAGCAAAACTTTCATTCAAATCGTTTCTAGTCAAATCGTCCGTATCAAAGTTCATTTCTCAAGCGAAATAAGTGAGAACATCACAGGAATTTAAGACTACGCGAGCGGCCATTTTATTGTTATATCGCAAATAATGAGCGGCCATTTTTTCATTTCGTTTTGACGTATTACAAGTAACCGACCAATCAAATCGCCAACCGTGTTGATTAAAAATGGAGAGACTCTCGGGAAGATGTAGGAACAATGCCTTTTCCGCTAAAGCCCTTCTGGACTTTACCAGTCTGTGAGTTAGAGAAATCGTATGCATGTAGCAATAATTGACTTCCTATGTATTCTGTAAGATAACATAGCATGAGTTTTAATTTTACATTTTATGAGCATATTATTTTGTATGATGATAGTTACCTCATAGTGCTATTGTTAAAGTATTAAACTAACTATACGTATATATCACTGCAAAATATATCATTTATATGGGCCACTTAAACATGACCTAAATATAACTTAAATTCAAATTTACTAAATTTAGGGTCCCATCTTAAATATCATATTTACTCTACATTTAGGATGCCTTTTATATTTAGTAATGATTCACTTTAAGTATTTCTTTAAAGACAACTTAAATCAATCCTAAAATTTGAAACCTTAAAGTTAACTTAAATGTGTTGTAAAGTCAATAAACCTATCAACAATATAAACTGGACTTAATGATATCTTAAATTCCTTAAAGTTCCATGATTAAAGGTGTCTTAAAGTTAAACTATTTATGACTTAAAATGCATGTATTAAAAATGTCATGCATATACATGCATGAATGCATGTGTATATGAATTTAGCATGCACACGTATATGAAACAATATCTGATCATGATCCAATAAAGACAAATAACATTCTTAAAATGTATATACACAGATATACATATATAGAGTTTTAAATCAACTACATGCATGCACTGCTAATTAATGTTACACAGTACTTAGTCTAGTATTGTACTTTGTTTAGGAAAAGTTATACATGCAGAGAGGCTGCACATCCATGGAGTCCTAGGCTTTGCAAGCCCAGTCAATTTGTGTCTTTGGCACACTTCTGTTAGATGGACCTCCCCTCTCTCTTTTTTGAGTCATACCACGAGCCCTTTCACTGAGGGTGTCTTCATGGTGGCGGTCTAATTCTTCTTTAGTAATTTTTAATCTTGTTCTTTGCCAAGGTAACGTTTGAATGACGATTCTAGATCTTTTGGTCCTTTTGGCTTTAGGTTGTTGCACCTCATCATCATCACTATCTTCATCATCACTTCCACTACTGGACTCAAGTTCAGAATGTTCTGAACTGTGGTACCCCTTTTCTGCAATACATTTCCTCGCCTTCTCCTTGACATCTTCAGACCATTCAATGGTTTCCAATGCCTTCAGTCTGTTATTCATTTTCTACATATATACACGTACATGGATATAAGCTGCATTGATTAAGTATATACTTTCATTATTGATTTACCTGAAGGATTCTGCCATTTCTCCTAGAGATACGCTTATGCACCTCTATTTCAGCATCCGATTTTTTGAAAACTTCCAATCTTGTTTGGAAGTATCTTTGGGCAGCAGCTGCACATATTATATACAAGAATATTGGTATAATATGCCTAATATATATAATACATTAACATATACCTTTTATGATCCCTTCTCCCCATTTTTGATTTGCACTTAGGTATAATTGTACAATTTCCCGTATTAATCTTGCGTTTACTTCTTCATTTTCTTTAGAATCAAACCTGTATGAAAATTCATAGTAATGATATGCTTCATGCATGCATGACCACTACATGTGTTAAGTCTATGCACCTTTGATCAAAGTTCCATTCAGAAAAATCATTTTGCTGGGACTTCGAATTCTTCAACAAAGCTGTGTATACCTGTCTAACAGCACTCTATTATAAGAGGACATTAATGCACATGATGGCCATGAACATGCATAATCACTATAGAGTCTACCTGAAGTATTGATCATGATCACTATACGTATATGAAAATTAAAGTACAAACTATACTTTCATAATATATATGTTTAATACATGTACAAATATTTGGCTGCCCCCACAATTAAGCTTATACTACAGTGCAGCACACATAATTCGAATTTGCTTAATTTGCAATACCTTTTAATTCGAACAATTTTATATCTCTCCTCTATATGCAATTTATACATTATTTCGTGCGACTAAAATTGAATCACTGACATGCAGGATGTATCAAATTTTAAGTGTATAGGGAGTTAGCATGCATGATTTCCTAGAGTCATCTAGAGGTTTGCATTCAAAGTTGCAAACTACAATTTTGCATTGCCAATTTAAGTTGAGGTTGCGTAAATTTATATTCTAGTGTACAAGATGTACAGTGTATATAAGAAAATGGCATCCTAAAACGTTAACGATTTTCTAACCTAAAATCGACTATGGAAATTACTAAAGACTGTATTATATTAATAAATCGCCTTAACACGAGTATTTAAACTCAAAAATGTTGACGTGTGAGCAGGAAAATAGCAATATCCACTAAAAGCGCTTAAAAGAATATCCTGCCTTGAAGCCGCCATTTAACTATATATTTCACAACAAGTTCGACGACGTATAATAAATGTTTTCAATCAATACTCTAGCGGCAACTAACTTGTGCTTACCGAGCATTCAATTGGTACTTTCGCCTTTCCTCGAGTGCGTCCGGTTAGGCTTGTAGCTGGTTCCGTATTACCCGGTTGCTTTAATTCTCTGATTGCTTTCTTTAGTTCTCGTTGTCCTTCCGCTTGAGACGCCGCCATTCGTTCCATAAAATGCGAACAGTTTTCCAGGAAACCTTCTAGCATTTGCTTTAGGTTTACAATGGAACCTACAAGTGCTGCTGTTTCTACTGTACCGGTTTCAGTAAGAAACGATTCCCCTTCTAGGATTAGTATTTCTTTTTGCAGCTCTGCTAGTTCCTCGGCGTCTTCACTGTCGGACACATCGCTACTTATGTCACAATTAGAATATCGGAATTCTTCATCAGAATCACTGTCATAAGAATCGTCTGACAGGTCATTAATTGTTGTGAACGTAACTGTTTGGTCTTCCTCATGGCCCAGTGAGGATGACGCTTCTTCATTTTCGCAAGGCTCAATAGTTTCGCTTGGACTTTCCATTGAAAAATTGTAGGTCGACCTTTTGAAATTATCCCGCTTGAACTAACCCGCGCAAATCAATTATTCATTTATGTATTTATTCATTTATGCATATATGCAAATATGCGCGTGCAAGACTTTAACATGTGCTCCTAGCTATAGGTGCTCCTTCGTGTTTGTCACAGTGTTAATCGTATATATAGTCTATTATGGCTGATGAACAAAGCAGAAAGATGTGTTTTTGTAACGAATGTCATGGACAACTAGTGGCCAGAGCTACGATGTACAGGCATATGCGTAAAATTAAACAAAAGCCAGAACAAGGAGCTCGAGGTAGAGATGGTGAAATATTTCAATGCAATCCTTTTGAAATAGAAATTTCCAGTTCTGATGAGGACGAAGCTCAGTGGCTAAAGGTCATACACTCGTACTTTAATATAACTAGACCTCTTACCCCAAGTTTTTCCGTATGCAAATATTCTCAAAGTTTACATCCCGAAATCTGGGCGTACGTACCATAGAGGCGAGTACTATCTCAGTAAGGGATGACCGAAAAAGTCCTATTCGATGTATTACGAGTTGACGGGTTAATATATAGCAATGAACTTCCTTTTCGTACGATTTCAATCAAGAGAAAGGTGTTTTCAGTAGCGCAAAGTAGCTCTAAGTTGCTAAAACAGTTTCAGGCGTTTACAACTAAGGGGAAATCATCTTTACTGAATGATTTAATTGTGTAATAGAATAAGGATTCCCTCCTAACTCCGCTTATCTTTGGGATGGTATACATCCTTCGATTTTTTGAGTACTTAGAAACGCTCAAAAAGTCGAAGGATGTATATCATCCTTCAATCTGTTCGTACGTACTATAGAGGCGAGTACTCTCTCAGTACGAAAAAGTCCTATTCGATGTATTACGAGTTGACGGGTTAATGTATAGCAATACACTTCCTTTTCGCACGATTTCAATCGAGAGAAAGGTGTTTTCAGTAGCGCAAAGTAGCTCTAAGTTGCTAAAACAGTTTCAGGCGTTTACAACTAAGGGGAAATCATCTTTACTGAACGATTTAATTGTGTAATAGAATAAGGATTCCCTCCTAACTCCGCTTATCATTGGGATGGTACATCCTTCAACTTTTTGAGTATTTAGAAACGCTCAAAAAGTCGAAGGATGTATCATCCTTAAATCTGTTCGTACGTACTATATAAAGGCGAGTATTCTCTCAGTATGAAAAAGCCCTATTCGATGTATTACGAGTTGACATGTTAATATATAGCAATACACTTCCTTTTCGCACGATTTCAATCGAGAGAAAGGTGTTTTCAGTAGCGCAAAGTAGCTCTAAGTTGCTAAAACAGTTTCAGGCGTTTACAACTAAGGGGAAATCATCTTTACTGAACGATTTAATTGTGTAATAGAATATGGATTCCCTCCTAACTCCGCTTATCTTTGGGATGGTACATCCTTCAACTTTTTGAGTATTTTGAAACGCTCAAAAAGTCGAAGGATGTATCATCTTAAAGATAATTTAATTATGTCCCTAGAGCCACACATGCACACAGATATAAAGAAAAAGGATAACCTCAATTTGATTGTATAAATCAACTTTTATTGCATGATTAATACAAACAATTTATATTATAAATACAAATAATTAAACTGATCATGAGAAGCCATATATGTATGTGCAATGTATATATGAATACATATATAATTATAGTTTCTATAGGTTATTCTGTGGTAACTAGGGGTCTCTATAGACTATATCTGTTGTATAACCAAGAGTCTAGACTGTTCTGTTGTAGCTATAAAAATCTCTATATTGTAACCAAGAGTCTATATACAGATCGAGGAGTAACGTTCACTCTAAAGACAATTACAAGGTGTGATTGTCATCGGGTGTGACGTTCACACTAAACGTTTAACAGTGATATACTTCCGGTTTTAGGAACTAGGGAATAGGCACCTTCTGTTTCAAAATGATATGTGCAAAGATGGTTATTTACAGCACGTTAGAAAATACGAAGCTCTTTGCCACCATTTTTAATTAGGACTTAGCTTGTTCCACATGTTTTTGTATAATTACATATTAGTTTATCGTTTATCCACAATGCCTTCATGCATGTTGTTAATTTTGCATGTAATTTTCTACTTCAGAAGAGGCCTCTGACAGCAGAGTCAAACTTAAGTGATCAACCTTATCCACCTATTGGAATTGATCAGTTAGTCCATTCAGATGGTGCAAATGTAGAGATCGAACCAGCCTATGATTCAGATTACAATTGCAAGCCACCAGTAAAGTGTGCAAGAACCATTCCAGCAGATGAAGAGGTATATATACACTATACCTTCATGCATGTATATAAAACTGGTAAAATGCAGTGCATGAGACGTTCTCATTGGAAGTTTAATTATAGTCACTGTAATCCCCTATATACTCACACCTCGCAATTGGTGTGATCATTTCACTTCATTTTAACTGAGAGTTATAATGTATATATTTTTAATCGTATGCCATGACCATGAGTAACATGAATGGAGCATGGTTCAATGGCAGAGCACTGGTGCATGGTCTTAACCAGCTGTCCTGCATGCATGGGTTCTATTCCCAACAATTACTTCTTTCGTGTTTCCCTCTTCATGATGTTCAAGAATATTTACTTGTGGTTTTATTATCAAGTTAATCAATTTAGTCATTTATAATGTCATGTATATAGGAAATGTCTCAAGCTGTATTGGAGGCAGAGGAACACTGTACTATAGATGTATCAAACTCTGATGAATTGGTTGTAGAATCTGCAGACAGTGATAGCTTCATTATGCAAGGACTACCTGAAGCTGACTTTGATGACATGAATAGCACAGATGACTCAAGTGCTGACCACAGCGATTCAGATGAAGAATGTTTTCTGGACGTGATAAATACAGAAGAAAGAAACCTTCAAGGTCCCATAGCATCACTGATTAGATGGTTACTTATTCTTCTTTTTCGATGGTATGTAAAGTGGCGCATTAGTGATCGAGCTATGGATTGGTTGCTGAAAATTCTGAGTACCTTTTTCAAATTACTTGGTAAGCACCAGATGTTCATGAATGAAGCAGCTGTAGAATTTTCTAAAAACCTATCTGGACTGCTTAGGTCAATGAAATTCAGTAAGGAAACTTTCAGCAAGTCTGTTGTGTGCCCAAATCCAGAGTGTGCAAGGTTGTATAGCCAATCTGATATCATTGCATATGATGAAAATGGTCAATCAGCAGCTGTTTCTTGTACTAACTGTGGTTCTCAATTATCTAAAGAGGTTACTTTAAAAAATGGCACAAAACGCTTTTCTCCCATAAAGGTATACTGTTATAATAGCATTAAGGAATCTTTAAATCTCCTACTCCTACGACCTCATTTTTTTCAGGTATGCCAAGATTGGAAAAAAAGGGAAGTTCCAAGTAACACCTTGTGCGATATTTATGATGGCCAAGTCTGGAAAACCATGTTTTCTTCCCAGTCACATGCACTTGATGAAGGGAGACTAGACCTAGGAATTATGATAAATTGTGATTGGTTTCAACCATATAAACGCCGCTCTAATACTTCTATTGGCGTTTTATATGCTGTGATAGCCAATCTTCCATGGACAATGCGCTTTCTTCCTGAAAATGTCTTAATTTTGGGGATTTTACCTGCCTTGTCAAAGGAACCGTCTTCTCTTAATACATTTCTTCAACCACTAATTACCGAATTGCTGCTACTTCAAAATGGAATGGAGATGACTACAAGTGAGACCAAAAAAGTTATAGTATCAGCCAGGATCATCTGCACAGCTAGTGACATACCAGCCACACGAAAACTTGGTGGATTTCTAAGTCATGCAGCAACTGTGGGATGCTCCAAGTGCATGAAATCTTTTCCTACTATACTAGTCAACAATGCTAGGAAAAGAAACTACTCTGGATTTCAGAGAGATACATGGCCAAAAAGGACAAATGACACTCATAGATCAAATGTTCAGAAAATTACCTCAGCTAGTACAAAAGCTAAAAGGCAACTTTTAGAAAAACAATATGGCTGCAGGTACACAGCTTTACTGGACTTGCCATACTTTGATCCAATTGTAAACCATATTGTTGACCCAATGCACAATCTATTTTTGGGAACAGCGAAAAAGATGTTCAAACTATGGATTGAACTTGATTTTCTGCGCTTTGCTGCTCTTCGTAAGGTTGATGATAGAATTTCCTCTTTGTCTATACCTTTTCAAGTAGGACGCATTCCAACTAGTATATCATCAAATTTCGGGAATTTTACAGCCGCTGAGTGGAAAAACTGGACACTCATATACTCATTATACTGTTTACCTGGCTTGATACCTATTGAGCACTTAGCTTGTTGGCAAACATTTGTTTTAGCTTGTGAATTACTTTGTCAGCCATTCATTTCTCAGCAGAATTTACTAAAAGCAGATCACTTATTGATGAAATTTTGCAAAACGATAGAAAGAGTGTATGGTATTGGTACAATTACACCAAATATGCACATGCATGGCCACCTTGCGGAGTGCATAAACCAATATGGTCCAATTGCCTCCTTTTGGCTTTTCTCCTTTGAACGCTACAATGGTCTTCTAGGGTCCTTTACCAATAATAAGCGAAATATAGAAATGCAATTGATGCGCAAATTTCTAGCTATCTCCCATTGTAGTAATATTAATATTTCTCCCATGGCCAATGATGAAGAGTCAGATTTTGTTGCAATATTTGAAAGTATGCAATCAGGTAGGAAAGATACTAAAACTGGTTCAAAATCTTCCCAAATGATTTCACAGTCCACATACTATGCCTCTGAAAAACCAATAACCGAAGTGGTATGGTGTGAAGTTATTACACAAGATGTGCAACTTGCAAGAGCCCCAAATTCAGGCACTTTAGTATCACTTGATAAGGAAGATTTGTCCTATCTAAAATCTGTGTACGTTCTCCTATTCTCCAGATCTAACTATGCCATTTCTGATCAGTTGCCCTCTCTGTGTAAGAAGTATCCTTATATTTATATAGGATCACAGCGATATGGATCTAAGTGTTTTGGAAAGAATTGTAATTCTCGCTACATACAAGCATCTTGGACAAAAGACGATGGCACTATAAACACAGAGTCATATGTTTTATATCCTGGTGAGGTCCAGCATTATTTGAACCATTCTTTCATAGTCAAATGTAACAATCAAGAAAAATATATCAGTATCACACTTGCAGTTGTTAAATGGTATAAAGCAACATCTAGAAACAACAAATCTTTCCTCCCTCCTCTAATTGAATTTTCCTTGGGAAATTACATTACCGGTGGTCCAGCAAACTTTCTACCTGTTCAACGAATTGCTAACTTAGTTTCTGTTGGTGTTAACTATACTCTTGAACCCTTAAATTCATTGGAGAAGATAGCCATTCCTTTATCGAAGAAAAATTTTGTTACTTTTTGAATTTGTTGGATCATGATATATGACTCACTCACATATGCATATGCATGTATTTCCCCAACTTGTGTCATGTTAAGTAGACTATATATATATATATACCTTTTTGTGCATGAATATTCTTACTTATATATTTATATATAAAATGTACAAATTTTTTAATTAGTAAATTTGACTGTTACATATATAAGTGTTAAGTGTTATGTGTATTAATAACTATAAGTTATATAAATAACACTTATAGTATAGTATATATATACGGACATCTTTGCCTCTGGAGTCTACTTTTGTTTAAGTATATAATATAATATTAATATACAGTAAAACCTCTGAAGAAAGGACACATTAGGGAGTAAAAATTAGTCCCTTTTAGAGAGGTTGTCCCTTCTTAGAGGTTATGCCTATATAAGCTTAAGTTTTGTCCTATTTTGAAGCAAGTAGTTTGTCCACTGTATAGGGAGGTTGGCTGTTCTTTGGATAGTCCTTTATTAGAGGTTTTACTGTATATATATACTTAAATTTGTATTAAAAGTAATAATACATTTTGAACTTTAAAGAATTCTTAAATTTCGTAAACTTGACCTTTAAGTTACATTTATGTGATACTTAAATTTTGTAAAAGTAATAATATATTTATGAACTTTAGAGAATTCTTAAATTTCGTAAACTTGACCTTTAAGTTACATTTATGTGATACTTAAATTTTGTAAAAGTAATAATATATTTATGAACTTTAAAGAATTCTTAAATTCCGTAAACATGACCTTTAAGTTACATTTATGCGATACTTAAATTTTGTAAAAGTAAAATATATTTATGAACTTTAAAGAATTCTTAAAATTCGTAAACTTGACCTTTAAGTTTACTTTAAGTAACTTATATGTCTTAAATATATCTTACATGTTTACGAAATTTAGTTGGACTTAAAATTAGTAAACATTAACTTTAAGATAACTTTAAAATATTGTAAAGTCAGTAAAGATTTATTCTTTTCCAGTGTATGTATACTGTATGTAGACTGAAAAAGGTTTTAGAAGGTAGAGTATACACTTACTTAGCGGACAATAATAATACTCACAACTAAGATACTACTGTGCTAGAATGAGAATACCACTCCTCATCAGTAGCACTGGGTAGCGTTCAAGTTAATACCAAGTAACCCAAGCTTTCGCTAGGGATTGGTCATTATACGACCTAACAACTCTACTTACATGTATGTACATTATCTAATGGGAACACTTTTATTTTAAGATAAGGTAAATATTGGTCGTATACTATACATATTCGTCTCACCATCACGGCGTAACACAGTGAGCTCTGGTCCCGACTTGTGGGTTAAGATGCTGTAAGTACGTATGTTACGCGCATTGCTTATCCTTTCCTCAGTACGAAGGGAGCAGCTCACCATCTAAAAACGGTGTATGCCGCTCTGTCGGCCACCATGATCAGTGCTGGAGTAGGAGCCGTTCTGTATTTCTTTGTGCCTTTTGGCGTAAGTTGAAAATCGACTGTATTTCCTGTGATTTTTGAATGTATGTGGAGGTGCTTAATTGTGTATTCAGTTTCTTGGCTTTATTGGCGCGATAGCCATGTTGTTTTGGCTCCTTTTCACTCCACTGGATTACAACCTGAATCAGCAACAACAGCTGGAACTGCAAAAGAAGAGATTTGGTTAGTATAGTGTTATAGCTCATTCTCCTATATGAAGTAATAGGTGGGTTCCTCAGCAATGAATGAGGTGAAGAAGGTATCATGAATCATCTCCTATAGATTTATATAGAACATCTGTATTACATCCTTAAGTTCTTAATACAGACACCTCTCTCTGTATGCTATAGCTACCAACAGGATGGGACTTAGAAACCTTCCTTTACTGCTGTTTCAGTTTTAATGATCTCTACGCTAACTTTAATATATCTTTATTCATATGGTGAACTAAATACAGGGTGCAGTTAGGGTAGAGGATGTATTTATTTAATCTTGCCACTGGTCTACACTTGTTAGGATCTGCCAATAATATGTATCTTAAAATTATTGAGAAGACATCTTTGAAATACCACCTAATTTACATATACGTATGTCTCTGGTAATACATACAAAATGTACAAACATAACATCAGTCAAACGCTAGAAAGATGATTTCTTGATGCTTCAATGTGTGTCTTGTAGGAATCTTATGTGGATTTGGACTGTTTACTGGACTCTCAGTTGGGCCATTACTTGATATTATTACTTGTGTGTACCAATGTAATGAAACTGCAAGGTCTCAGAAGTATAAGAACTGTAGTCTAGGTGTAATTCATTAAGTTGATAAGCCATGTGCAAACTTATGCATAAGTGTGATCATGTCAATGTCTCAATGTCCGATTTGTAGATTACATTCAGTACAATATGTAATGATTAAAATTTAATTCGATTGTGGTTTTGTAATTAACTTGCACTGTGTTGTAGTTGTAATAGCAGTATGTATATACGTAATTTATAATTTACATATTATGTATACGTATTATTTAAATTATATATTCTAGGAAGTAATTGAAAGGTTAAGAGGCGAAAAGGATGCTGATTTGATAAAATCCAGGAATGAATTAAAAGTATTTTAAGCAATGTTAAGATTTGGTATAGACTTGTTTATGTAGTAGTTATACTTTTACGATAAGACTGATGAAGCAAGCAAAAGACTTGAGGCCATGGAAAAGGAAAGAGCTGCTTTAGAGGAGAGAAATAAAAGCTTCCAAGCTAAAAAGCCATTAAAAATGATTGAAAGTATGTCAACATACCTTAAGTTGGGCATTCTTGTTGTAATGTAAATTGAATATACGTTGTACAGTACTTTTACTTAGTCAATGTTTATGAACTTATTTATTGTTTTTAATTACAGAGTGTCAGAACATTGAAACACTCTTGAGGTAAACGTATACATTCAACAGTGCAACCTAATTGTCAAGATTGTTATTACAATGTACAGTGGACGTATACTTTTATATACAGTTCAAAGATGGCCACTTATCAGTCCTGCAAACAGTTGTGGTTGACCGGGTATCACACAAGTGGAGGGGGATTGCTACCTTTCTCAAGTTCTCCATAAACAAAATGGACTCCATAGAACATGATTCAGGCAAGGATAAGAAGGAAATATGCTTAAAGATGTTTAGTGAATGGCTGAAGAGAGCTAAAGAAACTGGAGACTTGCCAAGGACACTTCGAAGTGTTTGTGAAGCTCTTGATGATCGTGATGAGAAACAAGTAGCCGATGGACTTGTGGCAGCAATACAAAATGTTTGAAGCAACTTGCACAAAACTAGTAAAAATAATTTAGAAAGCTGTTTCCTTCTTAGCTTGTATAACTAAGACTTGTGTAGGTACATACATGTGGCAGTAGAAAATGCTTGACATTCAGCTATTTGGTAAATAACACATAGAATTAACTTCAACTCAACCCTATATCACTTATTATGATAACTATACATGATCTGTTTGATTGCAAGTAACGCATTTGAAGGTTATTCCTAATAATGACGTCATATAAGTAACCGACCACTGAATCGCCAACTGTGTTGATTTTAAAGTGGAGAGACTCGGGAAGAACTCCATGATTACAACAACAGCAGCCGGAACTGTAGAAGAAGAGATTTGGTTAGTATAGTGTTCTCCTATATGAAATATATAACATGGGTTCTTAAGCAGTGAATGAGGTGAAGGATATATGTGGCAGTCGAGGTTAGAAACTCGACTTTATGTCAGGGGGTCGCATTTTAAGTTTTTTGCATTTTTGGAAAGAAGAACTATTGGACTATCTTCGCTGAAAGTTTCAAAGCAATACCTTCATTTACGGCAGAGCTAGAGCCTCAGAAGTACCCGCGATTGGACTCCAGCCGTCTCCTTCCATATAATTTGCATATTAATAAGCTATAAAATGGCCGCCGCCACATTCACGGATTATCGGATTTCGTTCCAAAACAGCCCGATCCTGCATCGTAATTGGTAAGTTCCTTAGCAATTTACACCACACAGTATTATAAGCAGCATTTTATTCTAGAGCAAAAGATTGACAAGTAGGAAAACAATAGCTATTATTGTTTTTAGTTAGCTAGCTAGCTAGCATTCACTAGCTACCTTATCCTTAAATAGTCTTACTGATGAACGCAAAGCGACGTGTACCAAAATGCATGCAGAAAATCATACTCCACTAGGTAGCTAATACAAGCAGCATAAACAACATGTAGCTACATCTGACAAACCATATAGCTAATGTCACATCTTTGAGCGAGCATATCGTGGTCCAGGAACGTGATATTGTCGTCGGTCAAAGACCAAAAGACAGCCCTTTGACTGGACAACACGCTGCAAGTAGTCAAACACGACTTCTGAGAACGCAAACAGTCGAATACTAACGAAAACTTTGCACGCGCCGTTCTCAAAACTAGTATTGCGACATAACGTCGAGTTTCTAACCTCGACTGCCACATATATATTGGAAAAGGTGTCATGAGTCATCATCTAGATTTATATATAGAACATCTGTAGTTATATCCTTAAGTTCTTAATACAGACACCTCTCTCTGTATGCTATAGCTATACCAACTGAGACTGAGAGACCTTCCTTTCCTCCTTGTATATATCAGTTTTTTTATGCACTGTCATATATTTCCATAAGAAAGAATAAGGAGTGCACGTGCTTGCTGCGATTATTATATGAGAATAAAGCCTTAATTATTATTGACCATCAGCAACATAATTTCTAATTGATGTTTTGACCCGGAGGTCTTCATCAGCAATATATGAGGATTTATTCTCACTTCCATGCTACATCTACCTGCACTCATTTGCACTCTATTGGTCATGACATCTAGCAATAATATCTCTTCCATATAAGCACATTCTACTGCTATTCAATTGCATATAATGTATAAGGTATCAAATCAAAACAAAAATGCATTTAATGGCATGTCTTCTCTCTTATACAGCATATAAGGAGACACTTTAACAATCATACAGTTTCCAGAAAGGATCGCAAGGAGTTTTTTGGTTCAGAGTGACACAATCTCCTTTCCTGATCACTGACAGCCAACTTCAGTGCATTCAACTGCCTCTTCCTCCCAGTTGACAGGGCAGGAGACCTTCTCACCTGCTTCTTTGGAGTATCCATTTTGTGCTTGGATTTTGGTTTGTTCTGTAAATCAAATGAACGCGTCTTTTTACAAAAGTGGCAGAGTGCAACCTGGATAGCAGAACGACGTTATAACACGCAATATTAGAGCAATTAACATAAAAATGTTAGATGATAGAGTTTTCTTCTAATGGCACTAAATCTATCTCTTTGAGATGGTTAGAACATCCAATTCAAAACTGAATGTTTTTAGATCTGGATCTACCTAACATTTTTAACTTTAGTCTTTAGAGTGTCTTGAGACACAGTTTGTTTCTTAGTATATAATTGGCCAATCAATGAAATCTAATGCACCTCAACCCATACAGATGGGTCCTAAAGGAAGCAACGCATGGTCCAGTATAGAAAGGAAGATAAGCTTCACTGTACAAGGCCCAGGAATGTGATGTTTTAATTTATTAACTTTACACTGTGCTATAAACATACATTACACTAGTAACAATATATTTATATTTGAGGCTAGAAATTGGCTAAATAATCGAAACTACATTAGTATCAAGTGCACTTACAATGTGTTTACTAGTATGGGATTTCTGTCCTTTGTGTTTTCTCTTAACTCTAATTGATGAGGATTTCCAAGTACGTAATGAGCCACAAAAATGGCAGAATTGAAGAGCAACATGTTCTGGTGGAGCTACACAGAGAAAGGAGAGACACACACTATACACTGTATACATGAGTGAAAACTGGGATATGAAACTATGCTATTTGATTTATTCAATATGAACATCTACAGAGGCATTTTTGTGAATCAAACTTGTAACGCTTACCAACTTTTATTTCTTTGAATTGCCTCAGCAAATTTAGCCTAAGATAAATAGAATATATATACATGTACATACAACTGAATAAACAAACAAATTACATACAATTGATACTTCTGAAGAAGCTACGTACATAGCTACCTAAACTATAAAGCCAGACAAGATGGTGATAATACTCTGTTAAAGTACATCAGACATGTGCCATGTGGTACAGAATTTTGGATACAATGACATTTCAGATATTTGTTCTCATTGATCAGTTATATCTACTTATCATAATACAAATACAGTGGAAACTGGTTAACACGAATATAATTTACACAAATTATCACTTTACATGAAGTACACTAGCTAGAAAAACACAGTCCCTATAATACAAAAAGTATAAGGAATAAATAATATGTTTTCTTATTAATATATTTATTTATTTATGTTTGTATTAATTAGGACACCCAGGTAGACCAACAACTTCAGCTGATGGATCCTCCTGTTGAAATATCATTAATATCTATCTTCTAAAACTTGCAACTGAATCTGAAGGGATGGCCCAAAACACAATCTGATATAAACCGTTAAAATATTTTTTATCAGATTTTTAAATGTTCAGATTCTATTCTCTGCGCATCATTTGCTCTGGGTCCAAAATGTCTTTAAAGATTTAGTCATCTTGTATGTTTCTTTTAAGAGTATAAGACAGCTCAGAAATTTGTAGTTTAATCTTACTGAATAAATAGTAAGTACATAAAATGATAAAATATGTTAAATAAGAAGTGTGTTTGATAAATTAGATTTAAAAAAGGTTTACTTCTAGTCTATACTGTCCCTATCCTACTTTATTCTTCTATTTCTTCTACTTCTTCGACTACTTCTTTATTTTTTTTATCTTCATCTAAAAGATACAAATACTCGGCAAGACTTCCGGTGGCTGTTGCCCCAATATCTGGGTCTTGGTAAAACACGATCCCATCTCTTCCCCCCCTCAGACAAGAAACGGCAAATTGACCTAAAGTTGGAGAAAGTACAAATTTGCACATGTGTATACATATATACGTATTACTCAATGTGCAAATTTGCACTTGTAATTAATCAATTAGTAGACAGCATACAAATTTGCACAAGTGCTTGATGAAGCCATATATTTTCATAATTGAATAATTGACTCAAGCCATAAAAGATGATTATACTGCAACATAATTACATAATTCTTACCATTTGTGGCATCCCCTGTCATGTTGATAACAGTGTTGCCGACAAAAGAAAAGGTGTCCAATATCTTGAACAGCAACTCTTCTTGAGTTGCGTGGTCCAAGACATTGGACACCTCTCCCCTAATGTGCTGTGGACTTATCTTTCCATTTTGGGCCCAATGGCCAACAGTGATCAGTCTCAGAGCTTGCGACATCGTCAAGCCTGCTGACAGATTGCTGGCTGTACAATAATGTAAGCAAAAGTACAACTTTTCATATAGCAAAATATCAAGACAACATGCAGGATCAATAGATGCAACTTCTGTCAATTTGATTAATAGCCAAATTTAGGTAGCTAGATCCAACATTGGACAACATTGACTTAAAATGTAAGTCATTTTTAACAATAATGGCCTAAATATATATATATTAAACACTAATTAAAGTTATGAGAGGCTTATTATTTTCATTTTCACATTCTTTAATGCTTATGATGTAAGAATATATATTTCTGTCTAGCTGTGTCGAAAAAATGATGTTCCAAAGCGCTAGTAACTTTCCCTTTGGGAAGAGTTTCCTTCGACAAAAATTTCAAACGAAAACGGATATATGAATGAATACCACTATAGTGTCCTTTGAATACTTAACATTTGTGTTTCATAGCCTATTGCCCTTTATATTAAAGGAGATATAACAAAAAAGCAGTAAGATAATTTCTGGAAACGTCATCGCCATTTTACATTAAAAATAAAAATGGCTACCGTAACAGTATAAGGTACAGTGCTGGAATTGAAATAGTTTAAAGTGTTTTTCATAGTGATTAAGTTAGTTTTGAGTATTGTCATCTCTTGTATAGGATGGTCATTGTTAATTGCCTTCATCAGAATCGAACCAATCATTATTCTCAAAGACATGACGTGTGATACGCCAAATCACCCTTTCTTAGGATTGGACACAGCCAGTAAGTTACAAATAGATGTATAAAGGCTTTTTAAAAGGTTTTATAGATTGTAAAGTTTGGATGCTGTAAAAGCAAATATACATAATACTAAAAGCAGTGTTTACATACGCATACTAAGACAAAGATCTATTATTCTTTTTTTTAAATACCTGAAGCTTGTGCACCGTTAGCAAAGCTCTAAACTAAACGATTTGTTTTACATAACTTTTGTAGCCAAAATAATGGCTGTTAATGACAACGGGTTAATATATGCAAAAGTGAAAAACGAAATTTATTGTTTATCTTTGTGTACCCATTTACTCATTATGAGCATGCATTAAAGTCTAACCCTAACCCTAAAGAATTTGCATGCTCCTTATTACTAAGTTAGGTATTCAAAGGTACTATGTACCTACGTATATAGCTTTGTATATAGTAGGTGCTATAATATATTAGGCCATACAAATTTGATTCGCAGTTTATCGTCCAGCAGTTTCGAATCTATGTTTTATGTTCCTTTTGATAAAAATGTCTACATGTTAATGACTCTTACTTAAGTTTCCTGTGGCCTTAGTATTGTAAGCATAGGCGTGTTCCACTGAATCAAAGCAGCTGAGGCTGGATTCTATCCTACTCTTGTCCTCCATGTCTGATAATATTATAAAGTTGAAGACCTCAATATTCGTCCAGATTCGATTAATCTCCCTGGCAGTGTAGGCCAGGGAGGTAATCTGCTCTGTCTCCATCTCCTGCATTAGGGAATTTCAAAGTTTATAAATGTACATTGGTAATAGATTATTTTAACTCTAATTATTCTCTATACCTCCTTGTACTATACTCTTTACACCTACGTAATACGTACGTATACTGCTATATAGACCTTATGGAAATTTATATTTAAATATCAAGAAATGATAGAGAGAGTATTTGTTGTAGGTATGATGAGTTAGTGAGTGTCAACAACGAGGGTTGAAATGTTCTACTAAAGAATTCCTTGTTGTTGATGCTCAATAACTTTTTAGCTCTTAAATGTGGAGGTATGGAAATCTGAATCTATACAGTATTTATTCTACAGGGGAGTAAGTAGTCACTCTAATAACCTTGGCAATGACTGCAAACATAAGATTTGCACCACAGAAGTCAGGTAGGTGCCGCTTGATGTGCTCCCCTGTCTGAGATGTACTCTCAGCTTTTAAAAACGAAACTGTACAGCCATCTTGCGAAAAGGTTGTTTTTGTAGCAGTGTCCATGGATGCTGACTCTGTAGACAACATGGCACTGCGGCAGTAATCTTTAAATACGGAAGGCAGTCCACCTGTTAAAAAAGAATTTCAGTTGTATTTTAATAGATTTTGTAAATTTGTATGCATTATTAAGAGTGACATAGGATGATCTCTTCTCTACATGATTACAAAGTTATGAGGTGGTACCTTTAAAGGAGAGGTTTGTGAATGTCTTCAATCTTTCCAGAACTGCATGGTGTGGAAACCTGTCTCTTGCTGTTTCCCAATTATTGCTATCAGTAGTTCTTACGAAGGCACCCTTAACAGCCTCCAAAGCTCTAAAGCTCATTGCCCTCTGCCTCAGCTCTCCAAAAGATATTTTCTTTTGAAGCAGCATTTGTAGCATGTCCATCTTTGTACGGAAAGAGGTATAATATCATAAATTGGTAAGTTACAAGCAAGGGTGTTGTATGATTCGTGCATATATAGCTAATGCTTCACTGTGTAACATCCCTTTCTTGTTTCTATGCTTTTTGTGCCATCCCTACATCTTTACTATTTTTGTAGAAAATTTTTTATTGTTCTCTAGTATGTAATAATAAAGATATGTAGACCATTAAATTGTATACAGAAATGTAACACTTTATTGTCATGAACATTGTTTGTATTGACTGAGTTGTTTTCTTGTATCTTTCACTATCTCCTCAACTAATTCAACAAATGAATATTATGGATTAACAGGATGTGAGTATCTGCTTAATGTAGAAGTGTACATGTGCATCCATTTTGTTCCTGTGTGTGTTCAAGTGAAGTGTATAATGATAATGACATGTAGACCATTAAATTGTATACAGAAATGTAACACTTTATTGTCATGAACATTGTTTGTATTGACTGAGTTGTTTTCTTGTATCTTTCACTATCTCCTCAACTAATTCAACAAATGAATATTATGGATTAACAGGATGTGAGTATCTGCTTAATGTAGAAGTGTACATGTGCATCCATTTTGTTCCTGTGTGTGTTCAAGTGAAGTGTATAATGATAATGACATGTAGACCATTAAATTGTATACAGAAATGTAACACTTTATTGTCATGAACATTGTTTGTATTGACTGAGTTGTTTTCTTGTATCTTTCACTATCTCCTCAACTAATTCAACAAATGAATATTATGGATTAACAGCCAGTGAGTATCTGCTTAATGTAGAAGTGTACATGTGCATCCATTTTGTTCCTGTGTGTGTTCAAGTGAAGTGTATAATGATAATGACATGTAGACCATTAAATTGTATACAGAAGTGTAACACTTTATTGTCATGAACATTGTTTGTATTGACTGAGTTGTTTTCTTGTATCTTTCACTATCTCCTCAACTAATTCAACAAATGAATATTATGGATTAACAGCCAGTGAGTATCTGCTTAATGTAGTAGTGTGCATCCATTTTGTTCCTGTGTATGTTCCAAGTGAAGTGTAGAATGATAATGACATGTAGACCATTAAATTGTATACAGAAATGTAACACTTTATTGTCATGAACATTGTTTGTATTGACTGAGTTGTTTTCTTGTATCTTTCACTATCTCCTCAACTAATTCAACAAATGAATATTATGGATTAACAGCAAGTGAGTATCTGCTTAATGTAGTAGTGTGCATCCATTTTGTTCCTGTGTGTGTTCCAAGTGAAGTATAGAATGATAATGACATGTAGACCATTAAATTGTATACAGAAGTGTAACACTATAGTGTCATGAACATTTTTTGTATTGACTGAGTTGTTTTCTTGTATCTTTGACTATCTCCTCAACTAATTCAACAAATGAATATTATGGATTAACAGTGGGTGAGTATCTGCTTAATGTAGTACAGTAAAACCTCTAATAGCGGACTCTCCGAAAAGCGGACAACCTCTGTACAGCGGACAAATCATACGCCCCCGATTGACTTTCCCATAGAGCTAGTACATTTCGAACCTCCGAGTAGCGGCACCTCCGAACTCCGGATAACGGACACTGACCAAGCCTCAGACTGATCTCTGACAATACATACTGACCTCCGAAAGCGGACAGTTAAACTAAAGACGAGACGAAACTAATACAATAAGACGATAATAGTACAGTGAACAAAATTAACGTAAGTCATAAGTATCTAGCTACATAAAATAGCTACAAATGTCTAGCGGATCGTACGTAGTCTCAAGTGAATTTCAGTTCCGCCCGCTAGCTCATTTCGCTCCTATTTTTTCAACTATTCAAAGGTCGATGAAAGTGGCCTTAAACCTAAACGAATGATTTATCCATTTGGTAGTTGTTCATTTTAACTGTCCTAAAACCACTCGTACCAAACCATCTAATAGGAAATCTTGCTTCTGAGGATCGTACCCAGCATAACCTTTAAGTTAGTTAACCGTTATGTTAGTAAAATGTTAGTGTTTGTAGCTTTCTATAACTTGTTGATGTGCATTTATTGCATCTCTTGGATCTTGATCATGAGCCATAATATAGTGTCACTATAACTGGTAGCTAGTTACTATTACACAATTAGTTGATTAGAGGGTGATTATGGGCCGACCTCCGAGAAGAGGACAACCTCTGAATAAAAGACAAGATGGTGGGTCCGAGCGTGTCCGTTATTCGGAGGTTTCACTGTAGTCTGCATCCATTTTGTTCCTGTGTGTGTTCCAAGTGAAGTATAGAATGATAATGACTTTAGACCATTAAATTGTATACAGAAATGTAACACTTTATTGTCATGAACATTGTTTGTATTGACTGAGTTGTTTTCTTGTATATTTCACTATCTCCTCAACTAATTCAACAAATGAATATTATGGATTAACAGCAAGTGAGTATCTGTTTAATGTAGTAATGTGCATCCATTTTGTTCCTGTGTGTGTTCCAAGTGAAGTATAGAATGATAATGACATGTAGACCATTAAATTGTATACAGAAATGTAACACTTTATTGTCATGAACATTTTTTGTATTGACTGAGTTGTTTTCTTGTATCTTTCACTATCTCCTCAACTAATTCAACAAATGAATATTATGGATTAACAGATTGTGAGTATCTGCTTAATGTAGTAATGTGCATCCATTTTGTTCCTGTGTGTGTTCCAAGTGAAGTATAGAATGATAATGACATGTAGACCATTAAATTGTATACAGATATGTAACACTTTATTGTCATAAACATTGTTTGTATTGACTTAGTTGTTTTCTTGTATCTTTCACTATCTCCTCAACTAATTCAACAAATGAATATTATGGATTAACAGTATGTGAGTATCTGCTTAATGTAGTAGTGTGCATCCATTTTGTTCCTGTGTGTGTTCCAAGTGAAGTATAGAATGATAATGACATGTAGACCATTAAATTGTATACAGAAATGTAACACTTTATTGTCATGAACATTTTTTGTATTGACTGAGTTGTTTTCTTGTATCTTTCACTATCTCCTCAACTAATTCAACAAATGAATATTATGGATTAACAGAGAGTGAGTATCTGCTTAATGTAGTAGTGTGCATCCATTTTGTTCCTGTGTGTGTTCCAAGCGAAGTGTAGAATGATAATGACATGTAGACCATTAAATTGTATACAGATATGTAACACTTTATTGTCATGAGCATTGTTTGTATTGACTGAGTTGTTTTCTTGTATCTTTCACTATCTCCTCAACTAATTCAACAAATGAATATTATGGATGAACAGCTAGTGAGTATCTGCTTAATGTAGTAGTGTGCATCCATTTTGTTCCTGTGTGTGTTCCAAGTGAAGTATAGAATGATAATGACATGTAGACCCTTAAATTGTATACAGAAATGTAACACTTTATTGTCATGAACATTGTTTGTATTGACTGAGTTGTTTTCTTGTATCTTTCACTATCTCCTCAACTAATTCAACAAATGAATATTATGGATTAACAGCAAGTGAGTATCTGCTTAATGTAGTAGTGTGCATCCATTTTGTTCCTGTGTGTGTTCCAAGTGAAGTGTAGAATGATAATGACATGTAGACCATTAAATTATATTCAGATATATGTAACACTTTTTTGTCATGAACATTGTTTGTATTGATTGAGTTGTTTTCTTGTATCTTTCACTATCTCCTCAACTAATTCAACAAATGAATATTATGGATTAACAGCAAGTGAGTATCTGTTTAATGTAGTAGTGTGCATCCATTTTGTTCCTGTGTGTGTTCCAAGTGAAGTATAGAATGATAATGGCATATAGACCATTAAATTGTATACAGATATGTAACACTTTATTGTCATGAACATTGTTTGTATTGACTGAGTTGTTTTCTTGTATCTTTCACTATCTCCTCAACTAATTCAACAAATGAATATTATGGATTAACAGATTGTGAGTATCTGTTTAATGTAGTAGTGTGCATCCATTTTGTTCCTGTGTGTTTTCCAAGTGAAGTATAGAATGATAATGGCATATAGACCATTAAATTGTATACAGATATGTAACACTTTATTGTCATGAACATTGTTTGTATTGACTGAGTTGTTTTCTTGTATCTTTCACTAAATCCTCAACTAATTCAACAAATGAATATTATGGATTAACAGCAAGTGAGTATCTGCTTAATGTAGTAGTGTACATCCATTTTGTTCTTGTGTGTGTTCCAAGTGAAGTGTATAATGATAATGACATGTAGACCATTCAATTGTATACAGAAATGTAATACTTTATTGTCATGAACATTGTTTGTATTGACTGAGTTGTTTTCTTGTATCTTTCACTATCTCCTCAACTTATTCAACAATTGAATATTATGGATTAACAGTATGTGAGTATCTGCTTAATGTAGTAGTGTGCATCCATTTTGTTCCGGTGTGTGTTCCAAGTGAAGTATAGAATGATAATGACATGTAGACCATTAAATTGTATACAGAAATGTAACACTTTATTGTCATGAACATTGTTTGTATTGACTGAGTTGTTTTCTTGTATCTTTGACTATCTCCTCAACTAATTCAACAAATGAATATTATGGATTAACAGCCAGTGAGTATCTGCTTAATGTAGTAGTGTGCATCCATTTTGTTCCTGTGTGTGTTCCAAGTGAAGTGTAGAATGATAATGACATGTGGACCATTTAATTGCATACAGAAATGTAACACTTTATTGTCATGAACATTGTTTGTATTGACTGAGTTGTTTTCTTGTATCTTTCACTATCTCCTCAACTAATTCAACAAATTAATATTATGGATTAACAGAAAGTGAGTATCGCTTAATGTAGTAGTGTGCATCCATTTTGTTCCTGTGTGTGTTCCAAATGAAGTATAGAATCATAATGACATGTAGACCATTAAATTGCATACAGAAATGTTACACTTTATTGTCATGAACATTTTTTGTATTGACTGAGTTGTTTTCTTGTATCTTTGACTATCTCCTCAACTAATTCAACAAATGAATATTATGGATTAACAGATTGTGAGTATCTGCTTAATGTAGTAGTGTGCATCCATTTCTTTCCTGTGTTTGTTCTAAGTGAAGTATAGGATGATAATGACATGTAGACCATTAACCCTTTATCGTAGATGAGCCACTATAGTGGCTCGCGTGTGACCGCAGCTGGTGTGGAAAAGATGTAGCTATTGCACAACCGTCATGGTGGACAAGCCACTATTGTGGCTCGTCTCATAGAACATATTTACAAACGAATGTGAACTTTCTGAGTATAATTCTTAAATTTTCCGTTAACTACGCTTAATATTGAACACAATAATAAGTCTGCACTGATAAAATCGGGCATTTTACGATGGTGTTTACTCCCCGAACATGATTATCAAAACATCTTGTATAACCCTACAAAATATCGTCATGTCTATTGTTTATAAAGTCTGTCATTAGTACCTTTAAGATGGTCCAAAGATTTAGAGCCGAAAATATACCAATGGGTGAGCCCGACTAGGACAATTCTGACACTAGCTCCGATGAAGACGACTACTCAGAATAGATTGCCTCAGAAGACCCGCACCAGCAAGCAGAGGAGTCGGACGAAGATTCTGACAACTCGTACGATACAAATAACGAACCCACGAGCATTTCCACCAGTGACAACGCAACCAAATCTACATGTAATTCACTTGTAGATATTACTACGTACGTATATTATCGTAAAACTGCCGCATAACACTTTATAGTCTCCTTGTACGTAAAGTTTTATATGTGTTATAACTTTGTTGTAATATACCGCATGGCTGTATTACTGCAAATTTATATACTACTCACTATGTGTTACCTAGGAATTTATTTTAAATAAAATCAGCTAAAGTAATCGAATCGTCCACGACCACCAGTCGAGCCACTTTAGTGGCTTTTCCACGATAAGGCATTATTGCGCAAGGACATTTTTCCACAATAAAGGGTTAAATTGTATACAGAAATGTAACACTTTCTTATCATGAACATTGTTTGTATTGACTGAGTTGTTTTCTTGTATCTTTCACTATCTCCTCAACTAATTCAACAAATGAATATTATGGATTAACAGCTAGTGAGTATCTGCTTAATGTAGTAGTGTGCATCCATTTTGTTCCTGTGTGTGTTTCAAGTGAAGTGTATAATTATAATGACATGTAGACCATTAAATTGTATACAGAAATGTAACACTTTATTGTCATGAACATTGTTTGTATTGACTGAGTTGTTTTCTTGTATCTTTCACTATATCCTCAACTAATTCAACAAATGAATATTATGGATTAACAGAGAGTGAGTATCTCCTTAATGTAGTAGTGTGCATCCATTTTGTTCCTGTGTGTGTTCCAAGTGAAGTGTATAATGATAATGACATGTAGACCATTAAATTGTATACAGAAATGTAACACTTTATTGTCATGAACATTTTTTGTATTGACTGAGTTGTTTTCTTGTATCTTTCACTATCTCCCCAACTAATTCAACAAATGAATATTATGGATTAACAGACTGTGAGTATCTGTTTAATGTAGTAGTGTACATCCATTTTGTTCCTGTGTGTGTTCCAAGTTAAGTGTAGAATGATAATGACATTTAGACCATTAAATTGTATACAGAAATGTAACACTTTATTGTCATGAACATTGTTTGTATTGACTGAGTTGTTTTCTTGTATCTTTCACTATCTCCTCAACTAATTCAACAAATGAATATTATGGATTAACAGCAAGTGAGTATCTGCTCAATGTAGTAGTGTGCATCCAATTTGTTACTATGTATGTTCCAAGTGAAGTGTAGAATGATAATGACATGTAGACCATTAAATTGTATACAGAAATGTAACACTTTATTGCCATGAACATTGTTTGTATTGACTGAGTTGTTTTCTTGTATCTTTCACTATCTCCTCAACAAATTCAACAAATGAATATTATGGATTAACAGAGAGTGAGTATCTGCTTAATGTAGTAGTGTGCATCCATTTTGTTCTTGTGTGTGTTCCAAGTGAAGTGTATAATGATAATGGCATGTAGACCATTAAATTGTATACAGAAATGTAACACTTTATTGTCATGGACATTTTTTGTATTGACTGAGTTGTTTTCTTGTATCTTTCACTATCTCCTCAACTAATTCAACAAATGAATGTTATGGATTAACAGAGAGTGAGTATCTCCTTAAAGTATTAGTGTGCATCCATTTTGTTCCTGTGTGTGTTCCAAGTGAAGTATAGAATGATAATGACATGTAGACCTTTAAATTGTATACAGAAATGTAACACTTTATTGTAATGAACTTTTTTGTATTGACTGAGTTGTTTTCTTGTATCTTTCACTATCTCCTCAACTAATTCAACAAATGAATATTATGGATTAACAGCAAGTGAGTATCTGCTTAATGTAGTAGTGTGCATCCATTTTGTTCCTGTGTGTGTTCCAAGTGAAGTGTAGAATGATAATGACATGGAGACCTTTAAATTGTATACAGAAATGTAACACTTTATTTTCATGAACATTGTTTGTATTGACTGAGTTGTTTTCTTGTATCTTTCACTATCTCCTCAACTAATTCAACAAATGAATATTATGGATTAACAGAAAGTGAGTATCTGCTTAATGTAGTAGTGTGCATCCATTTTGTTCCTGTGTGTGTTCCAAGTGAAGTATAGAATGATAATGACATGTAGACCATTAAATTGTATACAGAAATGTAACACTTTATTGTCATGAACATTGTTTGTATTGACTGAGTTGTTTTCTTGTATCTTTCACTATCTCCTCAACTAATTCAACAAATGAATATTATGGATTAACAGAAAGTGAGTATCTGCTTAATGTAGTAGTGTGCATCCATTTTGTTCCTGTGTGTGTTCCAAGTGAAGTGGAAGATGATAATGACATGTAGACCATTAAATTGTATACAGAAATGTAACACTTTATTGTCATGAACATTGTTTGTATTGACTGAGTTGTTTTCTTGTATCTTTCACTATCTCCTCAACTAATTCAACAAATGAATATTATGGATTAACAGCAAGTGAGTATCTGCTTAATGTAGTAGTGTGCATCCATTTTGTTCCTGTGTGTGTTCCAAGTGAAGTGTAGAATGATAATGACATGGAGACCTTTAAATTGTATACAGAAATGTAACACTTTATTGTCATGAACATTGTTTGTATTGACTGAGTTGTTTTCTTGTATCTTTCACTATCTCCTCAACTAATTCAACAAATAAATATTATGGATTAACAGTTGGTGAGTATCTGCTTAATGTAGTAGTGTGCATCCATTTTGTTCCTGTGTGTGTTCCAAGTGAAGTGGAAGATGATAATGACATGTAGACCTTTAAATTGTATACAGAAATGTAACACTTTATTGTCATGAACATTGTTTGTATTGACTGAGTTGTTTTCTTGTATCTTTCACTATCTCCTCAACTAATTCAACAAACGAATATTATGGATTAACAGATTGTGAGTATCTGTTTAATGTAGTAGTGTGCATCCATTTTGTTCCTGTGTGTGTTCCAAGTGAAGTGTAGAATGATAATGACATGAAGACCATTAAATTGTATACACAAATGTAACACTTTATTGTCATGAACATTGTTTGTATTGACTGAGTTGTTTTCTTGTATCTTTCACTATCTCCTCAACTAATTCAACAAATGAATATTATGGATTAACAGGCTGTGAGTATCTGCTTAATGTAGTAGTGTGCATCCATTTTGTTCCTGTGTGTGTTCCAAGTGAAGTGGAAGATGATAATGACATGTAGACCATTAAATTGTATACAGAAATGTAACACTTTATTGTCATGAACATTGTTTGTATTGACTGAGTTGTTTGCTTGTATCTTTCACTATCTCCTCAACTAATTCAACAAATGAATATTATGGATTAACAGCAAGTAAGTATCTGCTTAATGTATTAGTGTGCATCCATTTTGTTCCTGTGTGTGTTCCAAGTGAAGTGTAGAATGATAATGACATTGAGACCTTTAAATTGTATACAGAAATGTAACACTTTATTGTCATGAACATTGTTTGTATTGACTGAGTTGTTTTCTTGTATCTTTCACTATCTCCTCAACTAATTCAACAAATGAATATTATGGATTAACAGAAAGTGAGTATCTGTTTAATGTAGTAGTGTGCATCCATTTTGTTCCTGTGTGTGTTCCAAATGAAGTATAGAATGATTATAACATGTAGACCATTAAATTGTATACAGAAATGTAAAACCTTATTGTCATGAACATTGTTTGTATTGACTGATTTGTTTTCTTGTATCTTTCACTATCTCCTCAACTAATTCAACAAATGAATATTATGGATTAACAGCAAGTGAGTATCTGCTTAATGTACGTAGTAGTGTGCATCCATTTTGTTCCTGTGTGTGTTCCAAGTGAAGTGGAAGATGATAATGACATGTAGACCATTAAATTGTATACAGAAATGTAACACTTTATTGTCATGAACATTGTTTGTATTGACTGAGTTGTTTTCTTGTATCTTTCACTATCTCCTCAACTAATTCAACAAATGAATATTATGGATTAACAGGAAGTGAGTATCTGCCTAATGTAGTAGTGTGCATCCATTTTGTTCCTGTGTGTGTTCCAAGTGAAGTGGAAGATGATAATGACATGTAGACCATTAAATTGTATACAGAAATGTAACACTTTATTGTCATGAACATTTTTTGTATTGACTGAGTTGTTTTTTTGTATCTTTCACTATCTCCTCAACTAATTCAACAAATGAATATTATGGATTAACAGCAAGTAAGTATCTGCTTAATGTAGTAGTGTGCATCCATTTTGTTCCTGTGTGTGTTCCAAGTGAAGTGTAGAATGATAATGACTTGGAGACCTTTAAATTGTATACAAAAATGTAAAACTTTATTGTCATGAACATTTTTTGTATTGACTGAGTTGTTTGCTTGTATCTTTCACTATCTCCTCAACTAATTCAACAAATGAATATTATGGAATAACAGTTGGTGAGTATCTGCTTAATGTAGTAGTGTACATCCATTTTGTTCCTGTGTGTGTTCCAAGTGAAGTATAGAATGATAATGGCATGTAGACCATTAAATTGTATACAGAAATGTAACACCTTATTGTCATGAACATTGTTTGAATTTACTGAGTTATTTTCTTGTATCTTTCACTATCTCCTCAACTAATTCAACAAATGAATATTATGGATTAACAGTTGGTGAGTATCTGCTTAATGTAGTGGTGTGCATCCATTTTGTTCCTGTGTGTGTTCCAAGTGAAGTGGAAGATGATAATGACATGTAGACCATTAAATTGTATACAGAAATGTAACACTTTATTGTCATGAACATTGTTTGTATTGACTGAGTTGTTTTCTTGTATCTTTCACTATCTCCTCAACTAATTCAACAAATGAATATTATGGATTAACAGCAAGTGAGTATCTGCTTAATGTAGTAGTGTGCATCCATTTTGTTCCTGTGTGTGTTCCAAGTGAAGTGGAAGATGATAATGACATGTAGACCATTAAATTGTATACAGAAATGTAACACTTTATTGTCATGAACATTGTTTGTATTGACTGAGTTGTTTTCTTGTATCTTTCACTATCTCCTCAACTAATTCAACAAATGAATATTATGGATTAACAGCAAGTAAGTATCTGCTTAATGTAGTAGTGTGCATCCATTTTGTTCCTGTCTGTGTTCCAAGTGAAGTGTAGAATGATAATGACATGGAGACCTTTAAATTGTATACAGAAATGTAACACTTTATTGTCATGAACATTGTTTGTATTGACTGAGTTGTTTTCTTGTATCTTTCACTATCTCCTCAACTAATTCAACAAATGAATATTATGGATTAACAGCAAGTGAGTATCTGCTTAATAAAGTAGTGTGCATCCATTTTGTTCCTGTGTGTGTTCCAAGTGAAGTGGAAGATGATAATGACATGTAGACCATTAAATTGTATACAGAAATGTAACACTTTATTGTCATGAACATTGTTTGTATTGACTGAGTTGTTTTCTTGTATCTTTCACTATCTCCTCAACTAATTCAACAAATGAATATTATGGATTAACAGCAAGTAAGTATCTGCTTAATGTAGTAGTGTGCATCCATTTTGTTCCTGTGTGAGTTCCAAGTGAAGTATAGAATGATAATGACATGTAGACCATTAAATTGTATACAGAAATGTAACACTTTATTGTCATGAACATTGTTTGAATTGACTGAGTTGTTTTCTTGTATCTTTCACTGTCTCCTCAACTAATTCAACAAATGAATATCATGGATTAACAGGGAGTGAGTATCCCCTTAATATAGTAACGTACATCCATTTTGTTCCTGTGTGTGTTCCAAGTGAAGTGTATAATGATAGAAATATTCAAAATTTTCTGCAAAAATAGTGAAGATGTAGGGATGGCACAAAAAGTAGACAAACAAAAAAGGGATGTTACATAGTGAAGTATTAGCTATACATGAATCCTACAAGAAAGGGTGTTGTATGTTTATAGCCCATACTCCATAAAAAGTACAGTTTCTGTACTTTTTATGGAGTATGGGCTAGGAATTATAATTGTATACCATTTTGGTTTTGCAATCTTCAACTGATATGACGTCATTAAAATGGCGAAATTATTGAGGCCTTGACTCTGGGGGCCATGAAAGCCGTCATACTCAATAATAGCGTTATCGCTCTCGCTTCTACAAAAGAATACAGCCTGGAAAATTTGCAATAATTTCGTTTAACAATTATAGTCCAAAAGCTTGTATAATGTTTTAGTTATCGCTGACGAAGAAGAAGAATAAGAAGAAGAAGAATATGAAGAAGACAAAAATAGGAATTTTTAAAGTTTATTATTTAGCAAGCGGGACATATTCGCTTGCCTGTAAGGTCTATTTAGAGTATGTATCTTGTATATTTAGCTATACATAGCCTTGTTTTGTCGATTTTCGGCCTATTTCGGGATTTTGCTCCTATACCGATGTATGGGGAAAACGAAAAAAACGCGTCATCCCTACATAGGGAGTACTACCGTACTCCCTGATAATGACATGTTGACCATTAAATTGTATACTGAAATGTAACACTTTATTGTCCTGAACATTGTTTGTATTGACTGAGTTATTTTCTTGTATCTTTCACTATCTCCTCAACTAATTCAACAAATGAATATTATGGATTAACAGCAAGTGAGTAACTGCTGAATGTAGTAGTGTGCATCCATTTTGTTCCTGTTTGTGTTCCAAGTGAAGTGTAGAATGATAATGACATGTAGACCATTAAATTGTATACAGAAATGTAACACTTTATTGTCATGACCATTGTTTGTATTGACTGAGTTGTTTTCTTGTATCTTTCACTATCTCCTCAACTAATTCAACAAATGAATATTATGGATTAACAGAGTGTGAGTATCTGCTTAATGTATTAGTGTGCATCCATTTTGTTCCTGTGTGTGTTCCAAGTGAAGTGTAGAATGATAATGACATGTAGACCATTAAATTGTACACAGAAATGTAACACTTTATTGTCATGAACATTGTTTGTATTGACTGAGTTGTTTTCTTGTATCTTTCACTATATCCTCAACTAATTCAACAAACGAATATTATGGATTAACAGAGAGTGAGTAACTGCTTAATGTAGTAGTGTGCATCCATTTTGTTCCTGTGTGTGTTCCAAGTGAAGCGTATAATGTTAATGACATCTAGACCATTAAATTGTATACAAAAATGTAACACTTTATTGTCATGAACATTTTTTGTATTGACTGAGTTGTTTTCTTGTATCTTTCACTATCTCCTCAACTAATTCAACAAATGAATATTATGGATTAACAGTTGGTGAGTATCTGCTTAATGTAGTAGTGTGCATCCATTTTGTTCCTGTGTGTGTTCCAAGTGAAGTATAGAATGATAATGACATGTAGACCTTTAAATTGTATATATACAGAAGTGTAGCACTTTATTGTCATGAACATTTTTTGTATTGACTGAGTTGTTTTCTTGTATCTTTCACTATCTCCTCAACTAATTCAACAAATGAATATTATGGATTAACAGGAAGTGAGTATCTGCTTAATGTAGTAGTGTGCATCCATTTTGTTCCTGTGTGTGTTCCAAGTGAAGTGTAGAATGATAATGACATGTAGACCATTAAATTGTATACAGATATGTAACACTTTATTGTCATGAACATTGTTTGTATTGACTGAGTTGTTTTCTTGTATCTTTCACTATCTCCTCAACTAATTCAACAAATGAATATTATGGATTAACAGACTGTGAGTATCTGTTTAATGTAGTAGCATGCATCCATTTTGTTCCTGTATGTGTTCCAAGTGAAGTGTAGAATGATAATGACATGTAGACCATTAAATTGTATACAGAAGTGTAACACTTTATTGTCATGAACATTGTTTGTATTGACTGAGTTGTTTTCTTGTATCTTTCACTATCTCCTCAACTAATTCAACAAATGAATATTATGGATTAACAGGATGTGAGTATCTGCTTAATGTAGTAGTGTGCATCCATTTTGTTCCTGTGTGTGTTCCAAGTGAAGTATAAAATGATAATGACATGTAGACCATTAAATTGTATACAGAAATGTAACACTTTATTGTCATGAACATTTTTTGTATTGACTGAGTTGTTTTCTTGTATCTTTCACTATCTCCTCAACTAATTCAACAAATGAATATTATGGATTAACAGATTGTGAGTATCTGCTTAATGTAGTAGTGTGCATCCATTTTGTTCCTGTGTGTGTTCCAAGTGAAGTGTAGAATGATAATGACATGTAGACCATTAAATTGTATACAGAAATGTAACACTTTATTGTCATGAACATTGTTTGTATTGACTGAGTTGTTTTCTTGTATCTTTCACTATCTCCTCAACTAATTCAACAAATGAATATTATGGATTAACAGATTGTGAGTATCTGCTTAATGTAGTAGTGTGCATCCATTTTTTTCCTGTGTGTGTTCCAAAGTGAAGTATAGAATGATAATGACATGTAGACCATTAAATTGTATACAGTAGTGTAACACTTTATTGTCATGAACATTGTTTGTATTGACTGAGTTGTTTTCTTGTATCTTTCACTATCTCCTCAACTAATTCAACAAATGAATATTATGGATTAACAGATTGTGAGTATCTGCTTAATGTAGTAGTGTGCATCCATTTTGTTCCTGTGTGTGTTCCAAGTGAAGTGTAGAATGATAATGACATGTAGACCATTAAATTGTATACAGAAATGTAACACTTTATTGTCATGAACATTGTTTGTATTGACTGAGTTGTTTTCTTGTATCTTTCACTATCTCCTCAACTAATTCAACAAATGAATATTATGGATTAACAGATTGTGAGTATCTGCTTAATGTAGTAGTGTGCATCCATTTTTTTCCTGTGTGTGTTCCAAAGTGAAGTATAGAATGATAATGACATGTAGACCATTAAATTGTATACAGTAGTGTAACACTTTATTGTCATGAACATTGTTTGTATTGACTGAGTTGTTTTCTTGTATCTTTTACTATACCCTCAACTAATTCAACAAATGAATATTATGGATTAACAGATTGTGAGTGTCTGCTTAATGTAGTAGTGTTCATCCATTTTGTTCCTGTGTGTGTTCCAAGTGAAGTGTAGAATGATAATGACATATAGACCATTAAATTGTATACAGAAGTGTAACACCTTATTGTCATGAACATTGTTTGTATTGACTGAGTTGTTTTCTTGTATCTTTCACTATCTCCTCAACTAATTCAACAAACGAATATTATGGATTAACAGAGAGTGAGTGTCTGCTTAATGTATTAGTGTGCATCCATTTTGTTCCTGTGTGTGTTCCAAGTGAAGTATAGAATGATAATGACATGTAGACCATTAAATTGTATACAGAAATATAACACTTTATTGTCATGAACATTGATTGTATTGACTGAGTTGTTTTCTTGTATCTCTCACTATCTCCTCAACTAATTCAACAAATGAATATTATGGATTAACAGAGAGTGAGTATCTGCTTAATGTAGTAGTGTACATCCATTTTGTTCCTGTGTGTGTTCCAAGTGAAGTGTAGAATGAAAATGATATTTAGACCATTAAATTGTATACAGAAATGTAACACTTTATTGTCATGAACATTGTTTGTATTGACTGAGTTGTTTTCTTGTATCTTTCACTATCTCCTCAACTAATTCAACAAATGAATATTATGGATTAACAGGAAGTGAGTATCTGCTTAATGTAGTAGTGTGCATCCATTTTGTTCCTGTGTGTGTTCCAAGTGAAGTATAGAATGATAATGACATGTAGACCATTAAATTGTATACAGAAATGTAACACTTTATTGTCATGAACATTGTTTGTATTGACTGAGTTGTTTTCTTGTATCTTTCACTATCTCCTCAACTAATTCAACAAATGAATATTATGGATTAACAGTTGGTGAGTATCTGCTTAATGTAGTAATGTGCATCCATTTTGTTCCTGTGTGTGTTCCAAGTGAAGTATAGAATGATAATGACATGTAGACCTTTAAATTGTATATATACAGAAGTGTAGCACTTTATTGTCATGAACATTTTTTGTATTGACTGAGTTGTTTTCTTGTATCTTTCACTATCTCCTCAACTAATTCAACAAATGAATATTATGGATTAACAGGAAGTGAGTATCTGCTTAATGTAGTAGTGTGCATCCATTTTGTTCCTGTGTGTGTTCCAAGTGAAGTATAGAATGATAATGACATGTAGACCATTAAATTGTATACAGAAATGTAACACCTTATTGTCATGAACATTGTTTGTATTGACTGAGTTGTTTTCTTGTATCTTTCACTATCTCCTCAACTAATTCAACAAATGAATATTATGGATTACCAGTTGGTGAGTATCTGCTTAATGTAGTAGTGTGCATCCATTTTGTTCCTGTGTGTGTTCCAAGTGAAGTGTAGAATGATAATGACATGTAGACCATTAAATTGTATACAGAAATGTAACACTTTATTGTCATGAACATTTTTTGTATTGACTGAGTTGTTTTCTTGTATCTTTCACTATCTCCTCAACTAATTCAACAAATGAATATTATGGATTAACAGCAAGTGAGTATCTGCTTAATGTAGTAGTGTGCATCCATTTTGTTCCTGTGTGTATTCCAAGTGAAGTATAGAATGATAATGACATGTAGACCATTAAATTGTATACAGAAATATAACACTTTATTGTCATGAACATTGTTTGTATTGACTGAGTTGTTTTCTTGTATCTTTCACTATCTCCTCAACTAATTCAACAAATGAATATTATGGATTAACAGAATGTGAGTATCTGCTTAATGTAGTAGTATGCATCCATTTTGTTCCTGTGTGTGTTCCAAGTGAAGTGGAAGATAATAATGACATGTAGACCATTAAATTGAATACAGAAATGTAACACTTTATTGTCATGAACATTGTTTGTATTGACTGAGTTGTTTTCTTGTATCTTTCACTATCTCCTCAACTAATTCAACAAATGAATATTATGGATTAACAGCAAGTAAGTATCTGCTTAATGTAGAAGTGTGCATCCATTTTGTTCCTGTGTGTGTTCCAAGTGAAGTGTAGAATGATAATGACATGGAGACCTTTTAATTGTATACAGAAATGTAACACTTTATTGTCATGAACATTGTTTCTATTGGCTGAGTTGTTTTCTTGTATCTTTCACTATCTCCTCAACTAATTCAACAAATGAATATTATGGATTAACAGATGGTGAGTATCTGTTTAATGTAGTAGTGTGCATCCATTTTGTTCCTGTGTGTGTTCCAAGTGAAGTATAGAATGATAATGACATGTAGACCATTAAATTGTATACAGAAATGTAACACTTTATTGTCATGAACATTGTTTGTATTGACTGAGTTGTTTTCTTGTATCTTTCACTATCTCCTCAACTAATTCAACAAATGAATATTATGGATTAACAGACTGTGAGTATCTGCTTAATGTAGTAGTGTGCATCCATTTTGTTCCTGTGTGTGTTCCAAGTGAAGTGGAAGATGATAATGACATGTAGACCATTAAATTGTATACAGAATTGTAACACTTTATTGTCATGAACATTGTATTGACTGAGTTGTTTTCTTGTATCTTTCACTATCTCCTCAACTAATTCAACAAATGAATATTATGGATTAACAGCAAGTAAGTATCTGCTTAATGTATTCGTGTGCATCCATTTTGTTCCTGTGTGTGTTCCAAGTGAAGTGTAGAATGATAATGACATGGAGACCTTTAAATTGTATACAGAAATGTAACACTTTATTGTCATGAACATTGTTTGTATTGACTGAGTTGTTTTCTTGTATCTTTCACTATCTCCTCAACTAATTCAACAAATGAATATTATGGATTAACAGGCTGTGAGTATCTGCTTAATGTAGTAGTGTGCATCCATTTTTTTCCTGTGTGTGTTCCAAGTGAAGTGTATAATGATAATGACATGTAGACCATTAAATTGTATACAGAAATGTAACACTTTATTGTCATGAACATTGTTTGTATTGACTGAGTTGTTTTCTTGTATCTTTCACTATCTCCTCAACTAATTCAACAAATGAATATTATGGATTAACAGTTGGTGAGTATCTGCTTAATGTTGTAGTGTACATCCATTTTGTTCCTGTGTGTGTTCCAAGTGAAGTGTATAATGATAATGACATGTAGACCATTAAATTGTATCCAGAAATGTAACACTTTATTCTCATGAACATTGTTTGTATTGACTGAGTTGTTTTCTTGTATCTTTCAATATATCCTCAACTAATTCAACAAATGAATATCATGGATTAACAGGCTGTGAGTAACTGCTTAATGTTGTAGTGTACATCCATTTTGTTCCTTTGTATGTTCCAAGTGAAGCGTATAATGATAATAACATGTAGACTGTAAATTGTATACAGAAATGTAACACTTTATTGTCATGAACATTTTTTGTATTGACTAAGTTGTTTTCTTGTATCTTTCACTATCTCCTCAACTAATTCAACAAATGAATATTATGGATTAACAGGCTGTGAGTATCTGCTTAATGTAGTAGTGTGCATCCATTTTTTTCCTGTGTGTGTTCCAAGTGAAGTGTATAATGATAATGACATGTAGACCATTAAATTGTATACAGAAATGTAACACTTTATTGTCATGAACATTGTTTGTATTGACTGAGTTGTTTTCTTGTATCTTTCACTATCTCCTCAACTAATTCAACAAATGAATATTATGGATTAACAGTTGGTGAGTATCTGCTTAATGTTGTAGTGTACATCCATTTTGTTCCTGTGTGTGTTCCAAGTGAAGTGTATAATGATAATGACATGTAGACCATTAAATTGTATCCAAAAATGTAACACTTTATTCTCATGAACATTGTTTGTATTGACTGAGTTGTTTTCTTGTATCTTTCAATATATCCTCAACTAATTCAACAAATGAATATCATGGATTAACAGGCTGTGAGTAACTGCTTAATGTTGTAGTGTACATCCATTTTGTTCCTTTGTATGTTCCAAGTGAAGCGTATAATGATAATAACATGTAGACTGTAAATTGTATACAGAAATGTAACACTTTATTGTCATGAACATTTTTTGTATTGACTAAGTTGTTTTCTTGTATCTTTCACTATCTCCTCAACTAATTCAACAAATGAATATTATGGATTAACAGGATGTGAGTATCTGCTTAATGTATTAGTGTGCATCCATTTTGTTCCTGTGTGTGTTCCAAGTGAAGTATAGAATGATAATGACATGTAGACCATTAAATTGTATACAAAAACGTAAAACTTTATTGTCTTGAACATTTTTTGTATTGACTGAGTTGTTTGCTTGTATCTTTCACTATCTCCTCAACTAATTCAACAAATGAATATTATGGATTAACAGTTGGTGAGTAACTGCTTAATGTAGTAGTGTACATCCATTTTGTTCCTGTGTGTGTTCCAAGTGAAGCGTATAATGATTATAACATGTAGACTGTAAATTGTATACAGAAATGTAACACTTTATTGTCATGAACATTGTTTGTATTGACTGAATTGTTTTCTTGTATCTTTCACTATCTCCTCAACTAATTCAACAAATGAATATTATGGATTAACAGTTGGTGAGTATCTGCTTAATGTAGTAGTGTGCATCCATTTTGTTCCTGTGTGTGTTCCAAGTGAAGTATAGAATGATAATGACATGTAGACCTTTAAATTGTATATATTCAGAAGTGTAGCACTTTATTGTCATGAACATTTTTTGTATTGACTGAGTTGTTTTCTTGTATCTTTCACTATCTCCTCAACTAATTCAACAAATGAATATTATGGATTAACAGGAAGTGAGTATCTGCTTAATGTAGTAGTGTGCATCCATTTTGTTCCTGTGTGTGTTCCAAGTGAAGTATAGAATGATAATGACATGTAGACCATTAAATTGTATACAGAAATGTAACACCTTATTGTCATGAACATTGTTTGTATTGACTGAGTTGTTTTCTTGTATCTTTCACTATCTCCTCAACTAATTCAACAAATGAATATTATGGATTAACAGCAAGTAAGTATCTGCTTAATTTTGTAGTGTGCATCCATTTTGTTCCTGTGTGTGTTCCAAGTGAAGTATAGAATGATAATGACATGTAGACCTTTAAGTAGTATACAGAAATGTAACACTTAATTGTCATGAACATTGTTTGTATTGACTGAGTTGTTTTCTTGTATCTTTCACTATCTCCGCAACTAATTCAACAAACGAATATTATGGATTAACAGCTAGTGAGTATCTGTTAAATGTAGTAGTGTGCATCCATTTTGTTCCTGTGTGTGTTCCAAGTGAAGCGTATTATGTTAATGACATATAGACCATTTAAATTGTATTCAGAAATGTAACACTTTATTGTCATGAACATTGTTTGTATTGACTGAGTTGTTTTCTTGTATCTTTCACTATCTCCTCAACTAATTCAACAAATGAATATTATGGATTAACAGATTGTGAGTGTCTGCTTAATGTAGTAGTGTGCATCCATTTTTTTCCTGTGTGTGTTCCAAGTGAAGTATAGAATGATTATGACATGTAGACCTTTAAATTGTATATATTCAGAAGTGTAGCACTTTATTGTCATGAACATTTTTTGTATTGAATGAGATGTTTTCTTGTATCTTTCACTATCTCCTCAACTAATTCAACAAATGAATATTATGGATTAACAGGAAGTGAGTATCTGCTTAATGTAGTAGTGTGCATCCATTTTGTTCCTGTGTGTGTTCCAAGTGAAGTGTAGAATGATAATGACATGTAGACCATTAAATTGTATACAAAAATGTAAAACTTTATTGTCATGAACATTTTTTGTATTGACTGAGTTGTTTGCTTGTATCTTTCACTATCTCCTCAACTAATTCAACAAATGAATATTATGGATTAACAGGCTGTGAGTATCTGCTTAATGTAGTAGTGTACATCCATTTTGTTCCTGTGTGTGTTCCAAGTGAAGTATAGAATGATAATGACATGTAGACCATTAAATTGTATACAGAAATGTAACACCTTATTGTCATGAACATTGTTTGTATTGACTGAATTGTTTTCTTGTATCTTTCACTATCTCCTCAACTAATTCAACAAATGAATATTATGGATTAACAGCAAGTAAGTATCTGCTTAATTTTGTAGTGTGCATCCATTTTGTTCCTGTGTGTGTTCCAAGTGAAGTATAGAATGATAATGACATGTAGACCTTTAAATTGTATACAGAAATGTAACACTTTATTGTCATGAACATTGTTTGTATTGACTGAGTTGTTTTCTTGTATCTTTCGCTATCACCGCAACTAATTCAACAAACGAATATTATGGATTAACAGCTAGTGAGTATCTGTTAAATGTAGTAGTGTGCATCCATTTTGTTCCTGTGTGTGTTCCAAGTGAAGCGTATAATGTTAATGACATATAGACCATTTAAATTGTATACAGAAATGTAACACTTTATTGTCATGAACATTGTTTGTATTGACTGAGTTGTTTTCTTGTATCTTTCACTATCTCCTCAACTAATTCAACAAATGAATATTATGGATTAACAGTTGGTGAGTATCTGCTTAATGTAGTAGTGTGCATCCATTTTGTTCCTGTGTGTGTTCCAAGTGAAGTGGAAGATGATAATGACATGTAGACCTTTAAATTGTATACAGAAATGTAACACTTTATTGTCATGAACATTGTTTGTATTGACTGAGTTGTTTTCTTGTATCTTTCACTATCTCCTTAACTAATTCAACAAATGAATATTATGGATTAACAGCAAGTAAGTATCTGCTTAATGTAGTAGTGTGCATCCATTTTGTTCCTGTGTGTGTTCCAAGTGAAGCGTATAATGTTAATGACATGTAGACCATTTAAATTGTATACAGAAATGTAACACTTTATTGTCATGAACATTGTTTGTATTGACTGAATTGTTTTCTTGTATCTTTCACTATCTCCTCAACTAATTTAACAAATGAATATTATGGATTAACAGTTGGTGAGTATCTGCTTAATGTAGTAGTGTGCATCCATTTTGTTCCTGTGTGTGTTCCAAGTGAAGTATAGAATGATAATGACATGTAGACCTTTAAATTGTATATATACAGAAGTGTAGCACTTTATTGTCATGAACATTGTTTGTATTGACTGAGTTGTTTTCTTGTATCTTTCACTATCTCCTCAACTAATTCAACAAATGAATATTATGGATTAACAGCAAGTAAGTATCTGCTTAATTTTGTAGTGTGCATCCATTTTGTTCCTGTGTGTGTTCCAAGTGAAGTATAGAATGATAATGACATGTAGACCTTTAAGTATTATACAGAAATGTAACACTTTATTGTCATGAACATTGTTTGTATTGACTGAGTTGTTTTCTTGTATCTTTCACTATGTCCGCAACTAATTCAACAAACGAATATTATGGATTAACAGCTAGTGAGTATCTGTTAAATGTAGTAGTGTGCATCCATTTTGTTCCTGTGTGTGTTCCAAGTGAAGCGTATTATGTTAATGACATATAGACCATTTAAATTGTATTCAGAAATGTAACACTTTATTGTCATGAACATTGTTTGTATTGACTGAGTTGTTTTCTTGTATCTTTCACTATCTCCTCAACTAATTCAACAAATGAATATTATGGATTAACAGATTGTGAGTGTCTGCTTAATGTAGTAGTGTGCATCCATTTTGTTCCTGTGTGTGTTCCAAGTGAAGTATAGAATGATAATGACATGTAGACCTTTAAATTGTATATATTCAGAAGTGTAGCACTTTATTGTCATGAACATTTTTTGTATTGACTGAGATGTTTTCTTGTATCTTTCACTATCTCCTCAACTAATTCAACAAATGAATATTATGGATTAACAGGAAGTGAGTATCTGCTTAATGTAGTAGTGTGCATCCATTTTGTTCCTGTGTGTGTTCCAAGTGAAGTATAGAATGATAATGACATGTAGACCATTAAATTGTATACAAAAATGTAAAACTTTATTGTCATGAACATTTTTTGTATTGACTGAGTTGTTTGCTTGTATCTTTCACTATCTCCTCAACTAATTCAACAAATGAATATTATGGATTAACAGGCTGTGAGTATCTGCTTAATGTAGTAGTGTACATCCATTTTGTTCCTGTGTGTGTTCCAAGTGAAGTATAGAATGATAATGACATGTAGACCATTAAATTGTATACCGAAATGTAACACCTTATTGTCATGAACATTGTTTGTATTGACTGAGTTGTTTTCTTGTATCTTTCACTATCTCCTCAACTAATTCAACAAATGAATATTATGGATTAACAGAAAGTGAGTATCTGCTTAATGTAGTAGTGTGCATCCATTTTGTTCCTGTGTGTGTTCCAAGTGAAGTATAGAATGATAATGACATGTAGACCTTTAAATTGTATACAGAAATGTAACACTTTATTGTCATGAACATTGTTTGTATTGACTGAGTTGTTTTCTTGTATCTTTCACTATCTCCTCAACTAATTCAACAAATGAATATTATGGATTAACAGCAAGTGAGTATCTGCTTAATGTAGTAGTGTGCATCCATTTTGTTCCTGTGTGTGTTCCAAGTGAAGTATAGAATGATAATGACATGTAGACCATTAAATTGTATACAGAAATGTAACACCTTATTGTCATGAACATTGTTTGTATTGACTGAGTTGTTTTCTTGTATCTTTCACTATCTCCTCAACTAATTCAACAAATGAATATTATGGATTAACAGGAAGTGAGTATCTGCTTAATGTAGTAGTGTGCATCCATTTTGTTCCTGTGTGTGTTCCAAGTAAAGTGGAAGATGATAATGACATGTAGACCATTAAATTGTATACAGAAATGTAACACTTTATTGTCATGAACATTGTTTGTATTGACTGAGTTGTTTTCTTGTATCTTTCACTATCTCCTCAACTAATTCAACAAATGAATATTATGGATTAACAGAAAGTGAGTATCTGCTTAATGTAGTAGTGTGCATCCATTTTGTTCCTGTGTGTGTTCCAAGTGAAGTGGAAGATGATAATGACATGTAGGCCATTACATTGTATACAGAAATGTAACACTTTATTGTCATAAACATTGTTTGTATTGACTGAGTTGTTTTCTTGTATCTTTCACTATCTCCTCAACTAATTCAACAAACGAATATTATGGATTAACAGAAAGTGAGTATCTGCTTAATGTAGTAGTGTGCATCCATTTTATTCCTGTGTGTGTTCCAAGTGAAGTATAGAATGATAATGACATGTAGACCATTAAATTGTATACAGAAATGTAACACCTTATTGTCATGAACATTGTTTGTATTGACTGAGTTGTTTTCTTGTATCTTTCACTATCTCCTCAACTAATTCAACAAATGAATATTATGGATTAACAGCAAGTGAGTATCTGCTTAATGTAGTAGTGTGCATCCATTTTGTTCCTGTGTGTGTTCCAAGTAAAGTGGAAGATGATAATGACATGTAGACCATTAAATTGTATACAGAAATGTAACACTTTATTGTCATGAACATTGTTTGTATTGACTGAGTTGTTTTCTTGTATCTTTCACTATCTCCTCAACTAATTCAACAAATGAATATTATGGATTAACAGAAAGTGAGTATCTGCTTAATGTAGTAGTGTGCATCCATTTTGTTCCTGTGTGTGTTCCAAGTGAAGTGGAAGATGATAATGACATGTAGACCATTAAATTGTATACAGAAATGTAACACTTTATTGTCATAAACATTGTTTGTATTGACTGAGTTGTTTTCTTGTATCTTTCACTATCTCCTCAACTAATTCAACAAATGAATATTATGGATTAACAGGCTGTGAGTATCTGCTTAATGTAGTAGTTGCATGTTATATGTATGGACTAAAATATAGGAAAGAGATTTATCACTTAAAAAAAGCAAAGACAGTCATTCCAAAGATGTGTCACAATTGACTATCAGAGAGTACGGTAGTACTCTCTATGTAGGGATGGTACGGGTTGTTTTGTTTTCCCTATACATTGGTATAGGAGCGAAAATCCGAAATAAACTGAAAATTGCCGAAAAAAGCTATGTATTGTTAAAAATTCACCAGCCATACTCTAAACTGGCCTAAAAGGCAAGCGACCGTGTTCCGCTGGCAAATGAGCGAACTTTGAAGTATCCCATTTTCGTTTTCATCTTCTTCATCTTCTTCATCTTCTTCATCTTCTTTGCCCGCTGTAACTAAACAAGGAAATAATTTTGCGGGCTACTTCTAAAGCGAAAATACTCCAAATTTTCCGCGCTGTATTCTTTTGTAGAAGCGAGAGCGATAACGTTATTATTGAGCATGACAGTTTTCGTGGCCCTAGAGTCAAGGCTTCAATAAATTCGCCATTTTTATGACGTCATATTCAGTCGAAGATTGTGAAAATCATCAAATGAGCGAGCTGAAGGGCTCATCAGTGTGGTGATCATTTTTAGACATTTCCCTTTTTTCTTTCTCTGCACACCATGTTTGTGTATAACTTCCTTTCAACTAAGTAAATAGTAATTATGTACATACATTTGTATAAGGAAGTACGTAGTTGCTCCTTTTAAACCTTATATTACCATTGTGCGTCTCCATTAATCGTTTTATTTTCCTTAGTCAAAGAAATAAGTAATCCAAGTTTTCAAGTGAAAAGCTGAACTGTACTGTAGAAACTTTATAAGTGCTTATACGTAGGACCATGAGTTACTTTAAATTCCAATTTAGATTGGGTTGTTTAATTGCTATTGCTTAGCTTTGTAGTATGCATGATTTGCAAGCTGTCTTAGATGTAATTAGTTAGATCTTGTGCATGTGATGTATTCTTATCTTTGAGATGGTTCATCTTTAGTCCTTTTAAGCATTTATGGATGCAGTTTGGTTTTTGTGATTTGAAATGCAATCAGTGTTTCAACCCTGAGTAGGGCAGGAGATAGAAATATATATTATACGTATTAGACTATACGTATATGAAAGCCAAAGCAGTACGTCCACATTTACTGTATTATATATGGACATACATATGCATGTATTATAGCTGGTTTCTGACCCAAATTGGCACATCTGTACATGTACATGTATATAATAGTACTTTTCCCAACCTCCACTTTACATGCTAATTCCAATGTCAAGATACTGTCGACATATGCATACTGTACATGTATACATAGCTGAAGGCAGCTATAGTGAAACACCTCATGCAATATACATGGACAATCATCTATAATATAACGGAGCTAAGATATAATGTTTGTGCACACATTTTATTGATAATTATATAAAAGTGGGTCATGTGATCAACGTGTGCACGTGGGTGGTATTCTCAATCTCACCATCTCACCAAGGTTGCACATGTATATACACTAGCCTCCATTGGCACATTAGGATGTTGATAAGCTATAATGTACGTATACGTAAATGATCATGTATAGGACACCTGTATGGAAATGACACTATTAATATAATTGGGGCGCCACAGGCGCCCCTATATTGTTTTCAGAAATTATGTTAACGTATGGCTTCCTGTTCGTAGTCTTGTATATATATATATCTGTCAAAAAATGGCGGACGTTCGGCTAGCTTTCGTTTTCTAGCTTAAAATTAGCTTTCTCTTCCTTAGCGTAGAACATTGAACGAACGAAATGGACTTAAAAGCCACCCTTATTAATACTGTGTAACGTAAAGCTTGCGCAAAAACGTTTTCTACGAGATATGGCCTTGAAAAATTGACGGCCAACAAGAGTCGATCGGAAATCGGTTAACCGGATATCTATGAGAACCAGCCAAGTAATTCGAGTTTACTTAGGGGCGCCTGGCGCCCCACGAGTTTTTTAAACTCGAACTACTTGTTACTGTGTATGTCGAATATGTGATCATATACGTATGTAACACAATTATTCATCACTGAACTATGCAAATGGCTTCTTTAATGAATGGGCTTATGACAAGCCACCAAAGGTTAATAAAGATCAAGTGTATAAAAGTCGCAGATTTGAGGTATACCATATAATACACAGTTGAAGTACTTGGTAGAGTGATAGACCAGGGGAAGGGTGACCTTTCTTCTAGCTGGTGTTATAGCTTTGGTATATAGCAGTTAGCTCATGTGCGCCAGGTGAGTTGCTAATCGTTGACTACATTACCACCACTTAAATATTATGTGCATATAATTAACTACGTATAATGTAACACACTGCAGTAAAAACTCAATGGTGGACTGGATATCATCCAAACTCGGGTACAGAGCAACAGTCAACCAACACTGATACACAGGACACATCCACTAATAAGGATACATCCACCAATACAGCCAATGTAGAAGACGCAGGTACAGCAAAGGGCAAGATTCACTGGTGGACAGGCTACAGGTCTGGGAGTGCCTCCTCTCAATCTACCTCATCCATCACTAAGTCACTGGGGACATTGAACAACAAGGAGACTGCCAGCAATAATGAAGCTAATGTAGAAGATGCAGGTACAGCAAAGGGTAAGATTCACTGGTGGACAGGCTACAGGTCTGGGAGTGCCTCCTCTCAATCTACCTCATCCATCACTAAGTCACTGGGGACATTGAATAACAAGGAGACTGCCAGCAATAATGAAGCTAATGTAGAAGATGCAGGTACAGCAAAGGGTAAGATTCACTGGTGGACAGGCTACAGGTCTGGGAGTGCCTCCTCTCAATCTACCTCATCCATCACTAAGTCACTGGGGACATTGAACAACAAGGAGACTGCCAGCAATAATGAAGCTAATGTAGAAGATGCAGGTACAGCAAAGGGTAAGATTCACTGGTGGACAGGCTACAGGTCTGGGAGTGCCTCCTCTCAATCTACCTCATCCATCACTAAGTCACTGGGGACATTGAATAACAAGGAGACTGCCAGCAATAATGAAGCTAATGTAGAAGATGCAGGTACAGCAAAGGGCAAGATTCACTGGTGGACGGGCTACAGGTCTGGGAGTGCCTCCTCTCAATCTGCCTCATCCAACACTAAGTCACAGGAGACATTGAACAACAAGGAGACTGCCAGCAATAATGAAGCTAATGTAGAAGATGCAGGTACAGCAAAGGGTAAGATTCACTGGTGGACAGGCTACAGGTCTGGGAGTGCCTCCTCTCAATCTACCTCATCCATCACTAAGTCACTGGAGACATTGAATAACAAGGAGACTGCCAGCAATAATGAAGCTAATGTAGAAGATGCAGGTACAGCAAAGGGCAAGATTCACTGGTGGACAGGCTACAGGTCTGGGAGTGCCTCCTCTCAATCTGCCCCATCCAACACTAAGTCACAGAACACTGCCAGATCTAATGCGTATCTCCCTACGGCAGCTCTCTGTTCAGCGGTAAACACCGTGTAAGCCTTACGCTTTCTCGGCTGGTTTGTTGTCTGTGTTGTACCTCGCGTAGAACGGCTGCATTTGCTGACTGTGTCACGACATCTCCGAGCTGTGTTTCTTTGGCTGTTGGCAAAGAATTCGCAGGTTGGAAGTAACGAAACAAAGCCATCATTCACTGCACTAACATACGTACATGTGAAAATCACCCGCAAATTTGATCATGTACTTTTATGCCATACTAATATAGTGCGAATAGAAATTTATGCGCCTAGCTATAGGAATTGCCTCACATAATTCGCATAAACAAAACTCACGCATACAATTGTCGCTTTACGGTATTCACAAGTAATTCCGTGCATTCATGCACACTAGTATAGATGTAACACACAACTGAAATATGTTTGAACTGATTATATACATATGCATACATGCATTAATAAAATGTTAAAATATTTATATAATATATACCACAAAATGAAGTTGTATGAAAGAAATTGATACCTATTGCAATCTAAATATATTAGGAAGAACTTGAAGCAAGAAGGCTAAGAGATCCAGCAATCTGATGCACAGAGAGAGAACAAAACTAATAAAATATGATTTAGAAAGCTGTTTCTTTCTTAGCTTGTAACTAAGACTTAGGTACATGTGGCAGTAGAAAATGCTTGACATTTAGTAAATAAATTTCAAACATTAGCTTCTAGCTATGTAGTCATACAGATGATTCAAAGGTTATCCCTTAATAATGACGTAATAACAAGTAACCGACCAATCAAATCGCCAACCGTGTTGATTAAAAATGGAGAGACTCTCGGGAAGAAGTAGGAACAATGCCTTTTCCGCTAAAGCCCTTCTGGACTTCACCAGTCTGTGAGTTAAAGAAATCATATACATGAAGCAATAATTGACTTCTTATATATTCTGTAAGATAATATAGCGTAGGTTTTAATTTTACATTTTATGTGCATAATCATAGAGTACGATAATACTCTATATTATGTCTGATGATCGTATACATGATATAATTATATACCTTTGTGTTACCCTTGTTCTGTCATGGTGCTATTGTTAAAGTATATATATATACTCTATGTAGAATGAAAAAAGGTCTTAGAAAGGTAGAGTATATACTTACTTAGCGGACAATAATAATACTCACAACTAAGATACCAACTAGAATGAGAATACCACTCCTCATCAGTAGCACTGGGTAGCGTTCAAGTTAATACCAAGTGACCCAAGCTTTCGCTAGGGCTTGGTCATTATACGACCTAGCAACTCTACTTACATGTACATTATCTAACGGTATACGTACATGGAAACACTTTTATTGTTAATATATTGTTAGGATGAGGTAAATATTAGTCGTATACTATCTTCGTCTCACCATCACGGCGGAACACAGTATTAAAGCTCTGGTCCCGACTTGTGGGTTAAGATGCTGTAAGTACGTATGTTACGCGCATTGCTTATCCTTTCCCCAGTACGAAGGGAGCGGCTCACCATCTAAAAACGGTGTACGCCGCTCTGTCGGCCACCATGATCAGTGCTGGAGTAGGAGCCGTTCTGTATTTCTTTGTGCCTTTTGGCGTAAGTTAAAGATCGATTGTATTTCCCGTGACTGTTGAATGTATGTATGTAGAGGTGCTTACTTGTGTATTCAGTTTCTTGGCTTTATTGGCGCGATAGCCATGTTGTTTTGGCTCCTTTTTACTCCACTGGACTACAACCTGAATCAGCAACAACAGCTGGAACTGCAGAAGAAGAGATTTGGTTAGTATAGTGTTATAGCTCATTCTCCTATATGAAGTAATAGATGGGTTCCTCAGCAATGAATGAGGTGAAAAAGGATATATCCAGTTTTATTGGAACAAAGTGTCATGAATCATCTAGATTTATAGAACATCTGTATTACATCCTTAAGTACTTAATTCAGACACCTCTCTCTGTATGCTATAGCTACCAACAGAATGGGACTTAGAAACCTTCCTTTACTGCTGTTTCAGTTTTAATGATCTCTATGCTAACTTTAATATATCTTTATTCATATGGTGAACTAAATACAAGGTGCAGTTAGGGTAGAGGATGTATTTATTTAATCTTGCCACTGAAGGTCTGCACTTGTTAGGATCTGCCAATAATATGTATCTTTAAATTATTGAGAAGACATCTTTGAAATGCCACCTAATTTACATATACGTATGTCTCTGGTAATACATACAAAATGTACAAACATAACATCAGTCAAACGCTAGAAAGGTGATTTCTTGATGCTTTAGTGTGTGTCTTGTAGGAATCTTATGTGGATTTGGACTGTTTAGTGGACTGTCAGTAGGGCCATTACTTGATATGGCAATTGAACTGAACCCCCAGTAAGTGTGTGGACTTTATACAATGTGGATCTAGTACCCTATTACAGTGTTATTGTATACGTATAACTTGATGTCTTTAGGTACTCTTTGTGGTTCTAATTAACATTCTGCTATTGGATGGTTACCATACAGATGACATGTACTCTATCCTTATTACTAATGCAGGATTGTTCCAACTGCTTTTGTTACCACTTGTGTGCTGTTTGTGTCGCTGACCCTGACTGCCCTATGGACTGATAAGAGGCACTGGCTGTACCTTGGAGGTCAGTTGACACACATGCTTGTATGCATTGATTTTTAACTTGAATCACATTTTACTCTTAACCACAAGTGTTTTGTACAGTAGAGCTTTGAGTGATCTCTGTTTTAGATTGAAATACTTATATACATATTTACAACTATGGCCTTCACTTTTGTATTATTTTTAGAACAGGTGTTACGTTTTATTTGTATTTAGCCATTGTAATTTATCTTCTAAATGGTAAACAGATGAATCTAGTGTATATTTCCTGCATACCTCTGTATGTATGTAGGTACACTGTTTGGTGCACTTCACATGTTATTTTGGATGGGATTCTTGAACCTTTTCCTTGGATCCATTTTCATATTTGAGGTAACATTGCATCAGACACTTTGAGTTTCAGATGTGATATTGACAGTAGTGATCTCACTCTCTCTCCCTCTTCCTTCTCATCCTCTCTCCCTCTCCCTCTTCCTTTTCCTTCTCACTCTCTCTCCCTCTCCAGCTATCAGTGGGATATCGCATTGTATAACTATAATAAGAGGCCAAAGTGTCTCCTATTATAGTTATACAACAGTTGTGGAATATAAATTTGCCTTGGTTGCCCCAGCAACAGAGTGTATGTATCAGTAATGCTACGGATGTACGTATATCCACTTAAAATACATTAATACCACATTTGTTGCGGATAGCTCCAGCTGCACATTACATTACTATTATCTACATGTTTACATTCAAACACTTAGCACAAGACCCACCCTGACTTTCTTCATTATGTCAATTCTTCTTTGTTCTTCTTGATTTTTAAACTACACAGGTTCAGTACAAAGGCATGAAAGGTCCTCCGACACGTGACAGTCACGTGTTGGGTGTACTAAGGCGACTCACTATAGCATTGCCCCCGACGGGACCAGTAATGTGTCCGACCCAGTGAGAAGTGCCACCGCCAGAACTCATCTCGATCTCTTCCGTTCACCGACTAATGAAATAAAATAGAGCACTATTAATATGAAGCTAGCATAAAATAGGCTGTGCAGTAACTTTGGTATCTTAGATTTTTCATTCAGTGACTGCCTATTATGTCCCAACGTGAAATAGCGATAGAGCGGGCGATTTTGCTACAGAAACCCAAGTGATTTAGCAATAGAACCATTTAAGAGTCGAGTGGCAGATATTGTAGTCATTAGCAAAGTTTAATCCCTTTAAATGAAACTATATATAAAAATCTATTCAGTTGGTAATGAATGAACCATAAACACAGTTATATTGTAAGATAGCTAGCGTACACTGTACATGTACAATTATCACAGACCGATAATTTCTGGTTGTAGAGTGTATTAGTGTAAGATAATTTATGATGGAGCTAACTCAAATATGCTGTCTACGGTGTCTCTGATATGACTAGTCTTCGGAAACGAAAGAACGAAAGCGTATGTCAACTGGGACTGGAGTCTTCTCCTCAAGATTAGCAGCAATCTGCAGTAAATACCTGTAAACTCACCTCAGGCGATCTCGATCGATGGATGTAGTGGTACATTAGCAACCATTTCTTGGTATGGTATCACTTCCTGTTTCCTGCTCTTAGCTATCATAATCACCTTTGGACGTTCACACCACAGACTAACCATATATCATATGACTAGTCCATGTTCACACGCACACGCGGAATGGATGAGCTGTTTCGTTAATGTAATTCCTTTCTGTCCATAATAATACGTATTCTTGGATATATTATTATGATAATAAACAAATATGGCTATATAGTGCATCTGATTGAATAAAGAGGTCAAGATAATGCTTTGAACACCTGATCATGAGATCATCTTATATAGCTATATAGTTGAAATCAAATTGGAGGAATATTTACAAGACAGACACATATCACCTATATACGTACGTACTATATATACATACAGGCTTCATCTGACATGTTCTAACTCAACTACATATGTAATATATTTCTCTTATTATGTCGTAATAATTACATATATACATACATCTACCTGCACTTATTTGAACTCCACTGGTCATGGCACAGGTCATCTGTGATCAACAAGATGGATGACATCCAACAATATATATCACTTTATCATATAAGCACACTTCACTATTCAATTGCATATAAAAACAAAAATGCATTAAATGACATGTCTTCTCTCTCCTATAGCATATAAGGAGACACTTTCTGGATCTACCTAACATTTTTAACTTTAGTCTTTAGAGTGTCTTGAGACACAGTTTGTTTCTGAGTATATGATTGGCCAATCAATGAAATCTAATGCACCTCAACCCATACAGATGGGTCCTAAAGGAAGCAACGCATGGTCCAGTATAGAAAGGAAGATAAGCTTCACTGTACAAGGCCCAGGAATGTGATGTTTTAATTTATTAACTTTACACTGTGCTATAAACATACATTACACTAGTAACAAGTGCACTTACAATGTGTTTACTAGTATGGGATTTCTGTCCTTTGTGTTTTCTCTTAACTCTAGTTGATGAGGATTTCCAAGTACGTAATGAGCCACAAAAATGGCAGAATTGAAGAGCAACATGTTCTGGTGGAGCTACACAGAGAAAGGAGAGACACACACTATACACTGTATACATGAGTGACAACTGGAATATGAAACTATGCTATTTGATTTATTCAATATGAACATCTACAGAGGCATTTTGTGAATCAAACTTGTAACACTTACCAACTTTTATTTCTTTGAATTGCCTCAGCAAATTTAGCCTAAGATAAATAGAATATATATATAGATGTACATAAAACTGAATAAACAAACAAATTATATACAATTGACACTTTTGAAGAAGCTACATACATAGCTACCTAAACTATAAAGTCCCTAGACAAGATAGTGATAATACTCTGTTAAAGTACATATGTCATGTGTAACAGAATTTTGGATACAATTACATTTCAGACATTTGTTCTCATTAATCAGTTATATCTACTTATCATAATACAAATACAGTGGAAACTGGTTAACACGAATATAATTTACACGAATTATCACTTTACATGAAGTACACTAGAAAAACACAGTCCCTATAATACAAAAAGTATAAGGAATAAATAATATGCTTTCTTATTAATATATTTACTTATTTAGGTCTGTATTAATCAGGACACCCAGGTAGACCAACAACTTCAGCTGATGGGTCCTCCTGTTGAAATATCATTATTATCTATCTTCTAAAACTTGCAACTGTTAGTCACAACAACTTTACTAGAAGAGTGGCCAACACTGTATATGAAGGGATGGCCCAAGTAGAAGTTACAGTATTAAGACATTTTACGAATTTTCTACCATTGATTCAAACTCAAGGCGCTTGCGCTTTCTAATAATGAAAATTCTTAGACAATAATTTAAAGGCTTTATAACTCGAAGAAAAATTTCTGTACACATGTAATGCTACCCTTTAAATGGAAGTTGCGGGTGAATAGTCAGTGCAATAATCTTATTCTGTAAGGAGTTTTAATTTCTCATTGTAGTAGCTCTCTCGGGATTACAAAATAATTGAAAGAAACTGCGAAGAAATATAAAACCAAATTTAGATAGAAACTCCGAATATAAGGGTTCTGATTTTAGGCCGAACATTATCCACCAAATTATATTTGTTTACTTTTTAATGATTAATTCAGCCCCAAAACTTACACGAGTAACCTTGTTATGCCGCGCGGTCCTATTCGAGCAGCTGACATCAAGAGATCTGTAAGTCTAGCTTCCTCACTTTCACACTCAGCCTCAGCCATTTTTATGAATTACATAAGTAAATTGCGCAATTAGAACGCATAGGGGAGATCCCATTTATGTATAGTCTCGTGCCCTTGGTATCACGCTAGAAGCGTCCATCATCGAGCAGGTAATTTGCAGGTGATATGCAGCTAGTGTATTTCAGTCCAGAATCACTCTTAACCGTTCCATATTGGAGAGAAATGATCAAAAGCTTATGTTACAAGGAGCACATTCTTGAAAATTACCTGCTCAATGATGGACGCTTCTAGCGTGATACCAAGGCGAGGAACTGAAACACAGCTGTCCATTTCGCGCCGACGCGGTGTCGAAACTCATACAATTATTTCCTACTGTATTTATTATACTATTATAATATAATATTTTCGAGCAATCTGATTGGCCCGCCAGAATCCTGGTATGCTGAGTCAGCAAGACCAAGAAATGCGGCGGAATGTGCCAGACCCATTTTACGCAGGCGGCAGCCATTATTGCGGAAGTGGGGCTGGGCACGAGACTAATTTATGTAAGGCGAGTCAAGCAAAATAAGAGGCGTTACCTTCAAGAAACGATTCCAATAAAATAGGCTGACGATCGTTACCTTCAATATGGTAGGAGTGACACTGTCGGCATTGTAGATGTAGTTCAGTTCTGACACTTAAATCTTATATGAAAATGTCAAATATTTTAAAAGTGCCGTCTTTGATTGTAATAATTTCCTTCTCTTTCTATTAAATTATTCATATATTTATGAATATCTAGTTCAAATTCTTGAAGTTTATGACCAATTAAAATTCATATACGATACTTACTTTATTGATTGAGTTGTTTTCTTGTATCTTTCACTATCTCCTCAACTTATTCTACAAATGAATATTATGGATTAACAGGATGTGAGTATCTGCTTAATGTAGTAGTGTGCATCCATTTTGTTCCTGTGTGTGTTCCAAGTGAAGTCTATAATGATAATGACATGCAGACCATTAAATTGTATACAGAAATGTAACACTTTATTGTCATGAACATTGTTTGTATTGAGTGAGTTGTTTTCTTGTATCTTTCACTATCTCCTCAACTAATTCAACAAATGAATATTATGGATTAACAGCAAGTGAGTATCTGCTTAATGTAGTAGTGTGCATCCATTTTGTTCCTGTGTGTGTTCCAAGTGAAGTATAGAATGATAATAACATGTAGACGTTAAATTGTATACAGAAATGTAACACTTTATTGTCATGAACATTGTTTGTATTGAGTGAGTTGTTTTCTTGTATCTTTCACTATCTCCTCAACTAATTCAACAAACGAATATTATGGATTAACAGTTTGTGAGTATCTGCTTAATGTAGTAGTGTGCATCCATTTTGTTCCTGTGTGTGTTCCAAGTGAAGTGTAGAATGATAATGACATGTAGACCTTTAAATTGTATACAGAAATGTAACACTTTATTGTCATGAACATTGTTTGTATTGACTGAGTTGTTTTCTTGTATCTTTCACTATCTCCTCAACTAATTTAACAAACGAATATTATGGATTAACAGCTAGTGAGTATCTGCTTAATGTAGTAGTGTGCATCCATTTTGTTCCTGTGTGTGTTCCAAGTGAAGTGTATAATGATAATGACATGTAGACCATTAAATTGTATACAGAAATGTAACACTTTAGTATTGACTGAGTTGTTTTCTTGTATCTTTCACTATCTCCTCAACTAATTCATCAAACGAATATTATGGATTAACAGAAAGTGAGTATCTGCTTAATGTAGTAGTGTGCATCCATTTTGTTCCTGTGTGTGTTCCAAGTGAAGTGTATAATGATAATGACATGTAGACCATTAAATTGTATACTGAAATGTAACACTTTTTTGTCATGAACATTGTTTGTATTGACTGAGTTGTTTTCTTGTATCTTTCACTATCTCCTCAACTAATTCAACAAACGAATATTATGGATTAACAGGAAGTGAGTATCTGCTTAATGTAATAGTGTGCATCCATTTTGTTCCTGTGTGTGTTCCAAGTGAAGTGTATAATGATAATGACATGTAGACCATTAAATTGTATACAGAAATGTAACACTTTATTGTCATGAACATTGTTTGTATTGACTGAGTTGTTTTCTTGTATCTTTCACTATATCTCCTCAACTAATTTAACAAACGAATATTATGGATTAACAGCTAGTGAGTATCTGCTTAATGTAGTAGTGTGCATCCATTTTGTTCCTGTGTATGTTCCAAGTGAAGTGTAGAATGATAATGACATGTAGACCATTAAATTGTATACAGAAATGTAACACTTTAGTATTGACTGAGTTGTTTTCTTGTATCTTTCACTATCTCCTCAACTAATTCAACAAATGAATATTATGGATTAACAGAATGTGAGTATCTGCTTAATGTAGTAGTGTGCATCCATTTTGTTCCTGTGTGTGTTCCAAGTGAAGTGTATAATGATAATGACATGTAGACCATTAAAATGTATACAGAAATGTAACACTTTATTGTCATGAACATTGTTTGTATTGACTGAGTTGTTTTCTTGTATCTTTCACTATATCTCCTCAACTAATTCAACAAACGAATATTATGGATTAACAGAGAGTGAGAATCTGCTTAATGTAGTAGTGTGCATCCATTTTGTTCCTGTGTGTGTTCCAAGTGAAGTATAGAATGATATGACATATAGACCATTAAATTGTATACAGAAATGTAATACTTTATTGTCATAAACATTTTTTGTATTGACTGAGTTGTTTTCTTGTATCTTTCACTATCTCCTCAACTAATTCAACAAACGAATATTATGGATTAACAGGAAGTGAGTATCTGCTTAATGTAGTGGTGTGCATCCATTTTATTCCTGTGTGTGTTCCAAGTGAAGTGTAGAATGATAATGACATGTAAACCATTAAATTGTATACAGAAATGTAACACTTTATTGTCATGAACATTGTTTGTATTGACTGAGTTGTTTTCTTGTATCTTTCACTATCTCCTCAACTAATTCAACAAACGAATATTATGGATTAACAGGAAGTGAGTATCTGCTTAATGTAGTAGTGTGCATCCATTTTTTTCCTGTGTGTGTTCCAAGTGAAGTGTATAATGATAATGACATGTAGACCATTAAATTGTATACAGAAATGTAACACTTTCTTGTCATGAACATTGTTTGTATTGACTGAGTTGTTTTCTTGCATCTTTCACTATCTCCTCAACTAATTCAACAAACGAATATTATGGATTAACAGAGAGTGAGTATCTCCTTAATGTAGTAGTGTGCATCCATTTTGTTCCTGTGTGTGTTCCAAGTGAAGTATAGAATGATATGACATATAGACCATTAAATTGTATACAGAAATGTAATACTTTATTGTCATGAACATTTTTTGTATTGACTGAGTTGTTTTCTTGTATCTTTCACTATCTCCTCAACTAATTCAACAAATGAATATTATGGATTAACAGGAAGTGAGTATCTGCTTAATGTAGTAGTGTGCATCCATTTTGTTCCTGTGTGTGTTCCAAGTGAAGTGTTGAATAATAATGACATGTAGACCATTAAATTGTATACAGAAGTGTAACACTTTATTGTCATGAACATTGTTTGTATTGACTGAGTTGTTTTCTTGTATCTTTCACTATCTCCTCAACTAATTCAACAAATGAATATTATGGATTAACAGAAAGTGAGTATCTGCTTAATGTAGTAGTGTGCATCCATTTTGTTCCTGTGTATGTTCCAAGTGAAGTGTAGAATGATAATGACATGCAGACCATTAAATTGTATACAGAAGTGTAACACTTTATTGTCATGAACATTGTTTGTATTGACTGATTTGTTTTCTTGTATCTTTCACTATCTCCTCAACTAATTCAACAAATGAATATTATGGATTAACAGAAAGTGAGTATCTGCTTAATGTAGTAGTGTGCATCCATTTTGTTCCTGTGTGTGTTCCAAGTGAAGTGTATAATGATAATGACATGCAGACCATTAAATTGTATACAGAAGTGTAACACTTTATTGTCATGAACATTTTTTGTATTGACTGAGTTGTTTTCTTGTATCTTTCACTATATCTCCTCAACTAATTTAACAAACGAATATTATGGATTAACAGGAAGTGAGTATCTGCTTAATGTAGTAGTGTGCATCCATTTTGTTCCTGTGTGTGTTCCAAGTGAAGTATAGAATGATAATGACATGTAGACCATTAAATTGTATACAGAAGTGTAACACTTTATTGTCATGAACATTTTTTGTATTGACTGAGTTGTTTTCTTGTATCTTTCACTATCTCCTCAACTAATTCAACAAATGAATATTATGGATTAACAGAAAGTGAGTATCTGCTTAATGTAGTAGTGTGCATCCATTTTGTTCCTGTGTGTGGTCCAAGTGAAGTGTAGAATGATAATGACATGTAGACCATTAAATTGTATACAGAAATGTAACACTTTATGGTCATGAACAGTGTTTGTATTGACTGAGTTGTTTTCTTTTTTCTTTCACTATATCCTCAACTAATTCAACAAATGAATATTATGGATTAACAGTTTGTGAGTATCTGCTTAATGTAGTAGAATGCATCCATTTTGTTCCTGTGTGTGTTCCAAGTGAAGTGTAGAATGATAATGACATGTAGACCATTAAATTGTATACAGAAATGTAACATGAACATTGTTTGTATTGACTGAGTTGTTTTCTTGTATCTTTCACTATCTCCTCAACTAATTCATCAAATGAATATTATGGATTAACAGCAAGTGAGTATCTGCTTAATGTAGTAGTGTGCATCCATTTTGTTCCTGTGTGTGTTCCAAGTGAAGTATAGAATGATAATGACATGCAGACTATCAAATTGTATACAGATATGTAACACTTTATTGTCATGAACATTCTTTGTATTGACTGAGTTGTTTTCTTTTATCTTTCGCTATATCCTCAACTAATTCAACAAATGAATATTATGGATTAACAGCAAGTGAGTATCTGTTTAATGTAGTAGTGTGCATCCATTTTGTTCCTGTGTGTGTTCCAAGTGAAGTATAGAATGATAATGACATGTAGACCATTAAATTGTATACAGATATGTAACACTTTATAGTCATGAACATTTTTTGTATTGACTGAGTTGTTTTCTTGTATCTTTCACTATCTCCTCAACTAATTCAACAAACGAATATTATGGATTAACAGAAAGTGAGTATCTGCTTAATGTAGTAGTGTGCATCCATTTTGTTCCTGTGTTTGTTTAAAGTGAAGTATAGAATGATAATGACATGTAGACCATTAAATTGTATACAGAAGTGTAACACTTTATTGGCATGAACATTTTTTGTATTGACTGAGTTGTTTTCTTGTATCTTTCACTATCTCCTCAACTAATTCAACAAATGAATTTTATGGATTAACAGGCTGTGAGTATCTGCTTAATGTAGTAGTGTGCATCCATTTTGTTCCTGTGTGTATTCCAAGTGAAGTGTATGATGATAATGACATGTAGACCATTAAATTGTATACAGAAATTTAACACTTTATTGTCATGAACATTGTTAGTATTGACTGAGTTGTTTTCTTGTATCTTTCACTATCTCCTCAACTAATTCAACAAATGAAAATTATGGATTAACAGAAAGTGAGTGTCTGCTTAATGTAGTAGTGTGCATCCATTTTGTTCCTGTGTGTGTTCCAAGTGAAGTGTATAATGATAATGTCATGTAGACCATTAAATTGTATACAGAAATGTAACACTTTATTGTCATGAACATTGTTTGTATTGACTGAGTTGTTTTCTTTTACGTATCTTTCACTATCTCCTCAACTAATTCAACAAACGAATATTATGGATTAACAGGAAGTGAGTATCTGCTTAATGTAGTAGTGTGCATCCATTTTGTTCCTGTGTGTGTTCCAAGTGAAGTATCGAATGATAATGACTTGTAGACCATTAAATTGTATACAGAAATGAAACACTTTATTGTCTTGAACATTTTTTGTATTGACTGAGTTGTTTTCTTGTATCTTTCACTATCTCCTCAACTAATTCAACAAACGAATATTATGGATTAACAGAAAGTGAGTATCTTCTTAATGTAGTAGTGTGCATCCATTTTGTTCCTGTGTGTGTTCCAAGTGAAGTATAGAATGATAATGACATGTAGACCATTAAATTTTATACAGAAGTGTAACACTTTATTGTCATGAACATTTTTTGTATTGACTGAGTTGTTTTCTTGTATCTTTCACTATCTCCTCAACTAATTCAACAAATGAATATTATGGATTAACAGGAAGTGAGTATCTGCTTAATGTGATGTGTGCAACAATTTTATTCCTGTGTGTGTTCCAAGTGAAGTGTATAATGATAATGACATGTAGACCTTTAAATTGTATACAGAAGTGTAACACTTTATTGTCATGAACATTGTTTGTATTGACTGAGTTGTTTTCTTGTATCTTTCACTATCTCCTCAACTAATTCAACAAACGAATATTATGGATTAACAGAGAGTGAGTATCTGCTTAATGTAGTAGTGTGCATCCATTTTGTTCCTGTGTGTGTTCCAAGTGAAGTATAGAATGATAATGACATGTAGACCTTTAAATTGTATACCGAAATGTAACACTTTATTGTCATGAACATTTTTTGTAATGACTGAGTTGTTTTCTTGTATCTTTCACTATCTCCTCAACTAATTCAACAAATGAATATTATGGATTAACAGCAAGTGAGTATCTGCTTAATGTAGTAGTGTGCATCCATTTTGTTCCTGTGTGTGTTCCAAGTGAAGTATAAAATGATAATAACATGTAGACGTTAAATTGTATACAGAAATGTAACACTTTGTTGTCATGAACATTGTTTGTATTGGCTGAGTTGTTTTCTTGTATCTTTCACTATCTCCTCAACTAATTCAACAAACGAATATTATGGATTAACAGAAAGTGAGTATCTGCTTAATGTAGTAGTGTGCATCCATTTTGTTCCTGTGTGTGTTCCAAGTGAAGTGTATAATGATAATGACATGTAGACCATTAAATTGTATACTGAAATGTAACACTTTATTGTCGTGAACATTGTTTGTATTGACTGAGTTATTTTCTTGTATCTTTCACTATCTCCTCAACTTATTCTACAAATGAATATTATGGATTAACAGGACCTGAGTATCTCCTTAATGTAGTTGTGTGCATCCATTTTGTTCCTCTGTGTGTTCCAAGTGAAGTGTAGAATGATAATGACATGTAGACCTTTAAATTGTATACAGAAATGTAACACTTTATTGTCATGAATATTTTTTGTATTGACTGAGTTGTTTTCTTGTATCTTTCACTATCTCCTCAAATAATTCGACAAATGAATATTATGGATTAACAGGCAGTGAGTATCTGCTTAATGTACCTAGTAGTGTGCATCCATTTTGTTCCTGTGTGTGTTCCAAGTGAAGTGTAGAATGATAATGACAAGTAGACCATTAAATTGTATACAGAAGTGTATAACACTTTATTGTCATGAACATTTTTTGTATTGACTGAGTTGTTTTCTTGTATCTTTCACTATCTCCTCAACTAATTCAACAAATGAATATTATGGATTAACAGCCAGTGAGTATCTGCTTAATGTAATAATGTTCATCCATTTTGTTCCTGTGTGTGTTCCAAGTGAAGTATAGAATGATAATGACATGTAGACCTTTAAATTGTATACAGAGATGAACGTAACACTTTATTGTCATGAACATTGTTTGTATTGACTGAGTTGTTTTCTTGTATCTTTCACTATCTCCTCAACTAATTCAACAAATGAATATTATGGATTAACAGGCTGTGAGTATCTGCTTAATGTAGTTGTGTGCATCCATTTTGTTCCTGTGTGTGTTCCAAGTGAAGTGTAGAATGATAATGACATGTAGACCATTAAATTGTATACAGAGATGTAACACTTTATTGTCATGAACATTGTTTGTATTGACTGAGTTGTTTTCTTTTTTCTTTCACTATCTCCTCAACTAATTCAACAAACGAATATTATGGATTAACAGAATGTGAGTATCTGCTTAATGTAGTAGTGTGCATCCATTTTGTTCCTGTGTGTGTTCCAAGTGAAGTGTAGAATGATAATGACATGTAGACCATTAAATTGTATACAGAAATGTAACACTTTATTGTCATGAACATTTTTGTATTGACTGAGTTGTTTTCTTGTATCTTTCACTATCTCCTCAACTAATACAACAAATGAATATTATGGATTAACAGTGGGTGAGTATCTGCTTAATGTAGTAGTGTGCATCCATTTTATTCCTGTGTGTGTTCCAAGTGAAGTGTATAATGATAATGACATGTAGACCATTAAATTGTATACAGAAATGTAACACTTTTTTGTCATGAACATTGTTTGTATTGACTAAGTTGTTTTCTTGTATCTTTCACTATCTCCTCAACTAATTCAACAAACGAATCTTATGGATTAACAGCTAGTGAGTATCTGCTTAATGTAATAGTGTGCATCCATTTTGTTCCTGTGTATGTTCCAAGTGAAGTGTAGAATGATAATGACATGTAGACCATTAAATTCTATACAGAAATGTAACACTTAATTGTCATGAACATTTTTTGTATTGACTGAGTTGTTTTCTTGTATCTTTCACTATCTCCTCAACTAATTCACCAAACGAATATTATGGATTAACAGGAAGTGAGTATCTGCTTAATGTAATAGTGTGCATCCATTTTGTTCCTGTGTATGTTCCAAGTGAAGTGTAGAATGATAATGACATGTAGACCATTAAATTGTATGCAGAAATGTAACACTTTATTGTCATGAACATTTTTTGTATTGACTGATTTGTTTTCTTGTATCTTTCACTATCTCCTCAACTAATTCAACAAACGAATATTATGGCTTAACAGAAAGTGAGTATCTGCTTAATGTAGTAGTGTGCATCCATTTTGTTCCTGTGTGTGTTCCAAGTGAAGTATAGAATGATGATAACTTGTAGGCCCTTAAATTGTATACAGAAATGTAACACTTTATTGTCATGAACATTTTTTGTATTGACTGAGTTGTTTTCTTGTATCTTTCACTATCTCCTCAACTAATTCAACAAACGAATATTATGGAATAACAGAAAGTGAGTATCTGCTTAATGTAGTAGTGTGCCTCCATTTTGTTCCTGTGTGTGTTCCAAGTGAAGTGTAGATTGATAATGACATGTAGACCTTTAAATTGTATACAGAAATGTAACACTTTATTGTCATGAACATTGTTTGTATTGACTGATTTGTTTTCTTGTATCTTTCACTATCTCCTCAACTAATTCAACAAATGAATATTATGGATTAACAGAAAGTGAGTATCTGATTAATGTAGTAGTGTGCATCCATTTTGTTCCTGTGTGTGTTCCAAGTGAAGTGTAGAATGATAATGACATGTAGACCATTAAATTGTATACAGAAATGTAACACTTTATTGTCATGAACATTTTTTGTATTGACTGATTTGTTTTCTTGTATCTTTCACTATCTCCTCAACTAAATCAACAAACGAATATTATGGATTAACAGGAAGTGAGTATCTGCTTAATGTAATAGTGTGCATCCATTTTGTTCCTGTGTATGTTCCAAGTGAAGTGTAGAATGATAATGACATGTAGACCATTAAATTGTATACAGAAATGTAACACTTTATTGTCATGAACATTTTTTGTATTGACTGATTTGTTTTCTTGTATCTTTCACTATCTCCTCAACTAATTCAACAAACGAATATTATGGCTTAACAGGAAGTGAGTATCTGCTTAATGTAATAGTGTGCATCCATTTTGTTCCTGTGTGTGTTCCAAGTGAAGTATAGAATGATAATGACATGTAGACCTTTGAATTGTATACAGAAATGTAACACTTTATTGTCATGAACATTTTTGTATTGACTGAGTTGTTTTCTTGTATCTTTCACTATCTCCTCAACTAAATCAACAAACGAATATTATGGATTAACAGGAAGTGAGTATCTGCTTAATGTAATAGTGTGCATCCATTTTGTTCCTGTGTATGTTCCAAGTGAAGTGTAGAATGATAATGACATGTAGACCATTAAATTGTATACAGAAATGTAACACTTTATTGTCATGAACATTTTTTGTATTGACTGATTTGTTTTCTTGTATCTTTCACTATCTCCTCAACTAATTCAACAAACGAATATTATGGCTTAACAGGAAGTGAGTATCTGCTTAATGTAGTAGTGTGCATCCATTTTGTTCCTGTGTGTGTTCCAAGTGAAGTATAGAATGATAATAACTTGTAGGCCCTTAAATTGTATACAGAAATGTAACACTTTATTGTCATGAACATTTTTTGTATTGACTGAGTTGTTTTCTTGTATCTTTCACTATCTCCTCAACTAATTCAACAAACGAATATTATGGAATAACAGAAAGTGAGTATCTGCTTAATGTAGTAGTGTGCATCCATTTTGTTCCTGTGTGTGTTCCAAGTGAAGTGTAGATTGATAATGACATGTAGACCTTTAAATTGTATACAGAAATGTAACACTTTATTGTCATGAACATTGTTTGTATTGACTGAGTTGTTTTCTTGTATCTTTCACTATCTCCTCAACTAATTCAACAAATGAATATTATGGATTAACAGAAAGTGAGTATCTGATTAATGTAGTAGTGTGCATCCATTTTGTTCCTGTGTGTGTTCCAAGTGAAGTGTAGAATGATAATGACATGTAGACCATTAAATTGTATACAGAAATGTAACACTTTTTTGTCATAAACATTTTTTGTATTGACTGAGTTGTTTTCTTGTATCTTTCACTATCTCCTCAACTAATTCAACAAACGAATATTATGGATTAACAGAAAGTGAGTATATGCTTAATGTAGTAGTGTGCATCCATTTTGTTCCTGTGTGTGTACCAAGTGAAGTGTAGAATGATAATGACATGTAGACCATTAAATTGTATACAGAAATGTACCACTTTATTGTCGTGAACATTGTTTGTATTGACTGAGTTATTTTCTTGTATCTTTCACTATCTCCTCAACTAATTCAACAAACGAATATTATGGATTAACAGGAAGTGAGTATCTTCTTAATATAGTAGTGTGCATCCACTTTGTTCCTTTGTGTGTTCCAAGTGAAGCGTAGAATGATAATGACATGTAGACCATTAAATTTTATACAGAAATGTAACACTTTATTGTCATGAACATTGTTTGTATTGACTGAGTTGTTTACTTGTATCTTTCACTATCTCCGCAACTAATTCAACAAACGAATATTATGGATTAACAGAGAGTGAGTATCTCCTTAATGTAGTAGTGTGCATCCATTTTGTTCCTGTGTGTGTTCCAAGTGAAGTGTACGGTACAACTCGTAAAAAAGTAAACTTTTTACGGGCGTAGGCCGCCCGTGCCGTCTACCGTCATAATTCCGTAGGACGCTTCCGCTACGCCCGTAGGTAAACCGTAGCAAGACCCGCACGTTTCACAATCTACGCCCGTACTTAAAACTACGGGTATGTCAAACGCCTAGTTTGTTAATAAAAAAATATTTAACACCTACTTGTTGCACTTACGTTTTCGATCGAATCAAGGTGTTTTATAGTTGTTATTAATGTTTTCGTTCTATGTAACTTTTGTATTCACTACGCGCAAGTCAAAGATGGTGTATTCAGAGTATTTGAAACAGAGGATTCTCTGTCATCGTCGTTTAGGGAAGAGCTATAGAGAAATCGTCAAATGCTTAGCAGCAGAAGGATACGTAACTACAAAAGGTGGCGTGTACAAGTTTGTAAAGCGATTCGAAGAAACGGGAACTACCCTGCGAGCTCCAGGAAGCGGTAAAACCTCCAAGATTACGGCGGAAGCCAGGAAAATCGTTGAGGAACAGATGATACGTGACGATGAAACTACCGGAAAGGAAATGCAGAAGGTACTAAGTGATAAAGGGATCGATATTGCCTCAAGTACTGCGATTAGGTGGAGAACAGAGTTAGGCTGGACTTCTAAAGGGACCAGTTATTGCCAAATGATAAGAGACCAAAACAAGGTAAAAAGACTTGAGTGGGCAAAGAACAATTTTGACATGACATTTGATGACGTCATCTACACTGATGAGACAACTGTGCAAATTGAAACTCATCGCCGAACGTGCTGCTACAAGAGAGGACAAAAGCCACGTTACAAGCCGAAGCCTAAACATCCCATCAAAGTTCATGTTTGGGCTGGGATAAGTCATCGTGGGAGAACAAATCTGTGTATATTTGAAGGAAAGATGAACGCTGAGCTATTTGTTTCCATTTTGGATAAGACTCTTCTTCCTTTCATCAGAGATGTATATCCTGATAGGCATAGATTTGTTCAGGATAATGACCCTAAACATTGCTCCAAATATGCAAGAAAATTTTATGAAGACAATAACATCAATTGGTGGCCAACACCCCCAGAGTCACCGGATCTTAATCCAATTGAGTTGGTCTGGCATGAATTGAAGGAATTCATTCGACGAGAGACAAAGCCTAGGACCAAGCAGGAACTCATTGATGGTATTAGGGACTTTTGGGAAACAGTCACACCTATAAAGTGTCAGCGTTATATAAGACACCTGAAAAAGGTCATCCCAAAAGTGATTGAATGCAGTGGAAATGCAACTGGTTACTAACATGAAGATCTTGGTAGATATAGCTTACTTTTAAAACATCTTTTTCATTTAACCATTTTTAACTGAACGATGAATAATTATTAATGACCTAATGAATAATGTTGTATATATGTACGTACGTAAAATGTTATTAAAGTATATACTCAATAAAAGAGAGCAAAATATATAATCAAGAAGAGAGTTGATGGTTTTTAAAGAATAAAAAGATAGCTCTAGGGTTTATTTGTTCTGAGCCGTTTGCAGGCCTGGGCTAGTGACTCTTGCGCTATTATCCATTTTTTTTCAAATTCTTCTGGGCAACTCCAAAATCGTGGGAACTGGCTAAAGAGTGTTTGTTTCAGGAAGTTTAATTCACTTTGCGGCAATGCTGGAAGATCATTCCAACCTCTTGGGGTGCATCTTCTCAATATTTCATCTCCGAAAACAGACTCCCTTGCTAATTTTACCCCTAACATGCCAATCTTGCATTCGGTCCTTAATTTGGAGTACTTACGTAGAACATTGTTAATTGAATCCAGCTTATCCCTAGGTATTTCGGTTGATGGCAACTCCGAAAACTTAGCACTCATTGGTGCAATTGGATATGGCTGAACATTAGGTTCTATGGACTCATTGAATGAGGTCTGCTCCTGGAGTGGGGTCTGTTGCTGGAGTGGGGTCTGTTGCTGGAGTGGGGTCTGTTGCTGGAGTGGGGTCTGTTGCTGGAGTGGAGGTTGCCACAAGGTGTTATGCAGTGAATCACTGTATGAAAACATCTCCTCACTCAACGTATTGAAGGAATCAGTAGAGCTACTAAAAGATGTCAATTCAATATGCCGGTCAATCTTCTCATTTGTTTCTTTTAACATAGCCATTATGGTTTCCAATCCTTGGGTAAGTTTTGTAACTGTTCCCTTAAGCTCCCTGATATCTGCTCCCATTGCATTAGCTTCGGATATCTTCTGGTTTTCATCAAATTCTACGATATCCAGAATTGTACCAGTTGCTTCTTTCTTCTCCTTTCCCCTTCTCTTCTGTTTGGGTGGATTTGCTTCCTTTGCTCCCAATTTCTGTTGAGTATTTAAATCAGACAGAGGTATACGATTCCTTGCAGTCTTTGGAGTAGACTTAGAGGCTTCAGCCACTGTTTCTATCACAGTAGCTTCGGATGTCTTCTGGTTTTCCACTGTATCTAGAATTGTTGCTTCCTTTTTCTCCTTCCTCCTCCTCTTCTGTTTGGGTGGATCTACTTCATTTGCTTCCGGTAATCTTGATGGGAAGGAAACTTCCAAAGAACCGTTTAAATAATCTTCCTCCAATTTTGTTAGAGCCTTTTTAGCGCCTAAAATTAAAATCATTTTCCGAGTATTAAAGCGTTATATAGTATAATTTAATATTGAGCGTATTAAACTTAATCACAAACGTACCGATCTTTATTATCATTCCGTTATAATTCTTCTTTCCTACGTGAACTTGGCAGTATTCGTTCTCGAGAGGTGTTCCTATTATGTCAGAAAGGGCTACAATACTTACACAGCCTTCGTCAGGCCAGTGCAGGAGCGCGTAGTCGTTTGCTTCTTCTTGCGTTGAGATTAATGCTCGTCGAAGGGTCATTTCTTCCGTGACAGTCAAGTATAAGTGAGCTTGTCGACAATATCTTGATTCGCAAATGTCACACCTTACAAGGCACCGAATTAAATAAGTTTGCGCCCGAAGTGTTAATCGTAAGGAACGTAGGTTCGTTTGCCTTTAGCTACCGTATTATTTTTTAAAAACGCCCGTAGCTGTATCCGTAGATGATCCGTAGCTAAATAGAGATACGCCCGTGCTACGCCCCACCCGTACGCCGTCCGTGTTAAGTTCTACGCCCGTCGAAAGTTTACTTTTTTACGAGATGTACCATAGAATGATAATGACATGTAGACCATTAAATTGTATACAGAAATGTAACACTTTATTGTCATGATCGAACATTTTTTGTATTGTATTGACCTAGTTGTTTTCTTGTATCTTTCACTATCTCCTCAACTAATTCAACAAATGAATATTATGGATTAACAGGCTGTGAGTATCTGCTTAATGTAGTAGTGTGCATCCATTTTGTTCCTGTGTGTGTTCCAAGTGAAGTGTATAATGAGATAGACATGTAGACCATTAAATTGTATACAGAAGTGTAACACTTTATTGTCATGAACATTTTTTGTATTGACTGAGTTGTTTTCTTGTATCTCACTATCTCCTCAACTAATTCAACAAACGAATATTATGGATTAACAGAAAGTGAGTATCTGCTTAACCCTTTATGCGCGAGTGACGCATATTTGCATCAATTAATTAGGTATCTTCAATAGCGAGAGACGCATATTTGCGTCAAAGATACCATGGACGTTTTGTAGTAAGATTTACAGAGCTACATAACACTGCTGCAGCCGAAATGTTGGCGATACAAAGACTAAAGACGGTGGTTTATTTGTGCGCCTTATTCTGCTTGCCACGCTTCACTTGACGGTTTGGTAAACAATTTGTTTGAGGCTACGACGCTTCTCCAATGTTCTAGGGCTTTGAAAAGACTACATAAAGATATATCGTTACAAAAGGATAACCAGGGCTCTTCCTGACCGAATTTGCTTCCGTAGATAGTCAGAGAAAGCTTCTTACCCGAAGGAACTTAGAAAACATAGCCGTGCTTACCTTCTTCACTAAAAGAGGTAATATCTCGAAAATTAGAGCATCTTAGAAGCCAATAGAGCAACAAAATATGGCTAAAAATCGGCATCAAAGTTTTACCGTCATAAAGAGTTGCCACATTCCTATCGAGGTGACGAATTTTAATTCCTGCCTCATGGTGTCCTCGTGACAATTAAATATCGCTTCTGGTGATTATTACGCCCACGTAATTATCTCGCGCATAAAGGGTTAATGTAGTAGTGTGAATCCAATTTGTTCCTGTGTGTGTTCCAAGTGAAGTATAGAATGATAATGACATGTAGACCTTTAAATTGTATATAGAAATGTAACACTTTATTGTCATGAACATTTTTTGTATTGACTGAGTTGTTTTCTTGTATCTTTCACTATCTCCTCAACTAATTCAACAAATGAATATTATGGATTAACAGGAAGTGAGTATCTTCTTAATGTGGTAGTGTGCATCAATTTTATTCCTGTGTGTGTTCCAAGTGTAGTGTAGAATGATAATGACATGTACGGTACCTTTCAATAAAAATTGGCCGTTCTACGCCCGTATCCGTACCCGTTTTTTATTCACAGACACACTTACGAACCCGTACGAAACCCGTCCATAACCCGTATATCAAAATGGACGAAACCCGTTCGCCAACCCGTACCCGTAGGTATCTTTCCAGTTTGTTATTATAAAAGATACCACAGGGCTGTGATAGTTTTTATAGTTTATGTGGGGAATTTTAATGTTCGAAGCAAAGCACACACAGCCGCGAATCATATTAGCTAGTAAATTACCGCCTTTTCGGAATGTTATGTTAGCAATAATAACAGTCAAATATTTTCGCCTCCTACCACGTAAACTTACGGGTTTGATCCGTCCGTACTAAACCCGTTGTCTTAAGGCCATAAGGCGTTCGAAATCCGTTTGTTTCCCGTATTAGCTCCCCGTATTAAACCCGTCCGTACACCCGTATGTAACCCGTAAAACGGCTAGTTTTTAGTGACAGGTACCGTAGACCTTTAAATTGTATACAGATATGTAACACTTTATTGTCCTGAACATGGTTTATATTGACTGAGTTGTTTTCTTGTATCTTTCACTATCTCCTCAACTAATTCAACAAACGAATATTATGGATTAACAGGAAGTGAGTATCTGCTTAATGTAGTAGTGTGCATCCATTTTGTTCCTGTGTGTGTTCCAAGTGAAGTGTAGAATGATAATGACATGTAAACCTTTAAATTGTATACAGAAATGTAACACTTTATTGTCATGAACATTTTTTGTATTGACTGAGTTGTTTTCTTGTATCTTTCACTATCTCCTCAACTAATTCAACAAATGAATATTATGGATTAACAGAATGTGAGTATCTGCTTAATGTAGTAGTGTGCATCCATTTTATTCCTGTGTGTGTTCCAAGTGAAGTGTAGAATGATAATGACATGTATAGACCATTAAATTGTATACAGAAATGTACAGTACATGTCAGAAGTTCCTTACGGAATTCCGCAGATTGCCCGATACGGAATTCCGTACTTTTCCGAGGTACAAGGTTTGAGAGTCTGCGGATTGACTGAGGGTAGCCGCGGAACGTTCCGCAACGTTCCCCGACATTCCGCAGGAGGTTCGAAAAGGATTCGGCTGAGTATCGGTAATCACCGCATACGTTCGTGGATAGTATACTTACGATTACGGGCCTTTACGGTGGTCACAGGAAAGGTCAAGTATTGTTTGTTTTGATAATGTTTTGTTAAACAAACAGTGTTTATTTAATGGTACAAAATGCCCACGTAACTGAATAAATTACGAAGTGATAAATTATAAGGCATCAGCCGCGGAACGTTCCGTAGGAGGCTTGAAAAGGATTCAAACACAATCCGTATACATGTATTACATTTTTTTTATATACGTAAAGTGTACACGAAAGAATAAAATCCTAAAATACGTACGTATAAGGAAAAGATAAAAGTTATTGAAGAATGTTCTCACGATCGACAATCTTCGTCTTCCTGCACACCTCGTCTATAGCTTGCCGCATCTCCCTCTCCGTTGTATGATCAGTTTCTAGCCGCTGCAATGGATAATATTTCATTGCTGTTGCATAGATAGCCTTTACTTTGGACCGATTTAATTGCTTTTTCCCAAGCACCCCTCGGCAATTGCTGCTAGCTCTCTCTTGAGGGTTGAATAGTCGAGATACTAACCTTGCTGCAAAATTCCTTCTGGATTTGCACCCTTCCAGAGCGAATGTTAAGTTATCCTGGGGAATGACAAAGCTAGACTCATCCTCAGACTGAACGTACGTATTTAAGCAGTTTTCCACAGGAGAAAGAACTGAATTTTCACTGACAGCTACACTTTGCGGCCAGAAATTTAAAGGCATCTGAAAGGATCCTGGTGTAGGCATCGGCGAAGAAGTTGGCGTAGGCATTTACATCTGGTGTTCAGGTTGCGCATTTAGGAATGCTTCAGGTGGTAGAGTGCCCTTCTTTAGGTCCTCCTGCATAACCTCAAGTTTCTCTTCAACTGCGTCCAAGCGGCACAACATTTGGGCTTCGATACGTGATATTGTATCAGACAGCTTCTCCATTTTCTCACTAAGCGCTGATAGCATTTCTCCTAGCTGCTGGTCAGGTGGCTGGCTAACTTGAGAAGGCTGAGTATTCTGGGCATGTTCTGGGCTATTCATTACCATCGCTGCTGAAGCCAATTCAAACTGAAAGTCGGCATCGTCAGCGCTTGTGCCTCTACCTTGATGGGGGACTTCAGGTGATATGGTCTCGTTGACGTCCACAACTTTGGCTTTGTGCGTTTTCTTCGCTTTACCCCAAGAAACTAGTACCTCTCTACCGGCAGCAATCGTTCCTTGCTTCACTGCCGTCTTCTTCGCATGTGGAACATGTCCACGAATTTCTGATTTTTGTAATCGTCTTATTATCGCCTACAGAAGTGTCACATTCCAGGCGGAAGTGTCTTTAGCATGTGACCTGCGCGTGAAGCGGAGCACCCAGCACTGAAACGTCACCATTCATCACTAGTCGTTATAGATGTTAAATTATAGTATAGCGTAGGAAGGCCAACGACGGAGGAAGGCCCATAAAGGCCTACGTGACCGAAACGTTTTATTTTCCTTTTGATTATACTATGTTAATATTAAAAAAGAAGAATAGAACGTTTCGGTCACGTAGGCCTTAATTCGTCATTATACTACGTTAATATTCAAAAGAAGAATAGAACGTTTCGGTTATGGCGGCCTTAATTCCTCAGCAATTATTATTAGCTGAGGAATTAAGGCCTACGTGACCAAAACGTTCTATTCTTTTTCTTTTGATTATGCTTCGTTAATTGCTCATACATTTTCGCCATTGATATTTACATAGATTTTAGTAGACATGTAATATGCTTACTGTTTCCACTTACCTCCTACGACAACAAAAACTTTGATCAAGGAAACTGTATCGCTACCGAGAAGCCTTACTTCTAATGGTTGTATAACGCGTTACCAAATATTTGGGTGCATATGCAACGTCATAAAACGTCATTGTATGATGGCTAAGCTATACTACTAATTGTGGCTGATAATCACGTGACAATACCATTATTCGAAGGAGAAGAGACAAATGGAAAATAAACGGATTATTAGACAGTGGAGGATTGTAAATCTAACTATTTTTTGACATCAATCTCTTCAGTAAGTAACAGCCGAAAAGTTGTATGTATACTCCTGGAATATTCCCTTGTTTAACCGAGATATGAAGTACTAGAGGTACCCGAAAAAGCTACGAAAATATGTTTTCGATTATAATTCATGAACTAAAGGGAATTTAAAAGGAGTATACATACAATTGTTAGATATCATTGTCCTTCATAGATTGGTGTCACCATTTATTCTGTATTCGTATTTTCCACTGTCTAATAAAACATTTTTGGTGATATCGCACCTCTCACTTACGGCCGCTTAACTTCTCCTTTAAGCCTGTAAGCCTGTAATTGTGACGCTCTTGTAGCCAAAATATTAAGAAAGAATAGCGCTTCAATTCTATATAAATTGTTTAACAATACGATGTTTCTACCGTCAAATAGAATAAACTAAAAAAGAGTGTTAGTTAGCGACTTTTACTGAAATTCCTGGAAGTGTGGACATGTTCCACTAGCGTTTACTAAGGAAGTTGTTCCCTTAGATCTTCCTTCACTCCACATGACAAGAATCTTATCCATCTTTGAGTTGATATATTATTATACAAGTTGAAATACGATGATGATTCGTTTAATTTTAGCAATTTATATTATACGCTCGTATGTGCTATAGGTGACGGATAATTCTACTAATATTTAAGCCAATCAGAAGCGCATATAGAATTAACTTTCTACACTATGGTCCGTCAGAAGGTGCGAGATAATTTCGCTAATAAATTCACCAATCAGATATACGGACAGATCCGACGGACCACAGTGTAGAATAATATTGCCTTGATTGGTTGAAATCTACACATAAATTTATCCTTTATATTGCTATATAAACATCAACATATAGCTTATAATTCATCTACTTGGATTTTTTAAAATGCCTTTCAATGATTACCAGCGTATGCGAATTGTTGCTTTATGGACTGAATGTGATGGAAAATTGTCATGGTCAAAAATGGAGAGGACCCTTTCTCAGGAAGGAATAATCACTACTCGCCAGACTATTAAAAACACCATCAACAGATGGCTGAAAACTGGCTCAGTTATAGACATGCCCAGAACTGGAGCCCCAAAGAAAGTACCACTAACCCATTATCGATGTATTGATGAAGCTATGTCAACAAATGATGAATTGACTGCCACAGATTTAAAGGATATCCTCACAAAAAAATTTGGGGAAGAGAAGGCCAAGTACAGTACAAGAACCATTGCTAGGATTCGCAATGACCTTGGATGGACATTTTCAACAGCAAGGTATTGCCAAGCAATTCGGGATGCAAATAAAGAAAAAAAATGGTCTGGTGTAAGAAGTGCATGGATGACGAGGAAACCTTTGATGATGTCATCTTCACAGATGAATCTACTTTTCAGTTGGAGTGTCACCGAAGAAAATGCTTCAGGAAGAAAAAGACACCAAGGAAGCTTAAATACAGACACAAGCACCCTCCAAAAGTTCATGTCTGGGCTGGAATTTCCAAAAAAGGTGCAACCCAGATCGTCATGTTTAGTGGCATCATGAATGCAACAAGATATGGTGACATTCTCTCAGCCTCTCTTGTACCATTTATCCGAGAGAAATACCCGCGTAGACACAGACTCTTCCAGGATAATGATCCCAAGCATACCAGCAGATACATTCGAAGTTTTTTTGAGTTAAACAATATTAATTGGTGGAAGAGTCCAGCTGAGAGCCCAGATCTCAATCCTATTGAATTGATATGGGGTTCTATGAAGACGTTTTTGAGAGACAAGCACAAACCAAGAACCTTGCCAGAATTAAAGGAAGGGATTAAATTTTATTGGAGTAAGCTCACCCCTGAAATTTGTGAAAGATACATTGAGCATCTCCAAAAGGTTATGCCTATTGTCATAGAAGAGGAAGGCCGGCCATCAGGGCATTGAAAATAGTTAGTTGTGTTGTATTTCTTAAACTTGTAAACATGATGATGCCTTATAATTTATCACTTTGTAATTTATTCAGTTACGTGGGCATTTTTGTACCATTTATATTATATATTAAACATTATCAAAACAAATAATACTTGACCTTTCCTGCGACCACTGTAAAGGCCCGTAATCGTAAGTATACTATACTCGAACGTATGCGGTGATTACCGATACTCAGCCGTACCTATACGCACTAATAAAACGTATTAAACCATGGATAAAGTCATAATGATATCGTCTTGAGAATTATGGCAAGATCAGGAGAATTCGAAGTCCCGCAGGTTCCTCGGGTTCCTCGGATTCGTCTCAGAGTTCCGCACGTTCCGCATGATCCTCGGATTCGTCTGATTAAGTTCCGAAAGCCTGCCTCAGATTTCCAAAATCGTACCTCGGTTTTCCGAAATCGTGCCTCGGTTTTCCGCAATCTTGCCTCGGTTTTCCGAGCGGACACTCAAGGAATTCCGCAACGGATTTCCGTGGATTTCTGCGGAATTCCGTAAGGAACTTGTGACATGTACCGTAACACTTAATTGTCATGAACATTGTTTGTATTGACTGAGTTGTTTTCTTTTATCTTTCACTATCTCCTCAACTAATTCAATAAATGAATATTATGGATTAACAGGCCGTGAGTATCTGCTTAATGTAATAGTGTGCATCCATTTTGTTCCTGTGTATGTTCCAAGTGAAGTGTAGAATGATAATAACTTGTAGGCCATTAAATTATATACAGAAATTTAACACTTTATTGTCCTGAACATTTTTTGTATTGACTGAGTTGTTTTCTTGTATCTTTCACTATCTCCTCAACTAATTCAACAAACAAATATTATGGATTAACAGAAAGTGAGTATCTGCTTAATGTAGTAGTGTGCATCCATTTTGTTCCATTGTGTGTTCCAAGTGAAGTATAGAATGATAATAACTTGTAGGCCCTTAAATTGTATACAAAAATGTAACACTTTATTGTCATGAACATTTTTTGTATTGACTGAGTTGTTTTCTTGTATCTTTCACTATCTCCTCAACTAATTCAACAAATGAATATTATGGATTAACAGAGAGTGAGTATCTGCTTAATGTAGTAGTGTGCATCCATTTTGTTCCTATGTGTGTTCCAAGTGAAGTGTATAATGATAATGACATGTAGACCATTAAATTGTATACAGAAATGTAACACTTTATTGTCATGAACATTGTTTGTATTGACTGAGTTGTTTTCTTGTATCTTTCACTATCTCCTCAACTAATTCAACAAATGAATATTATGGATTAACAGGAAGTGAGTATCTTCTTAATGTAGTAGTGTGCATCAATTTTATTCCTGTGTGTGTTCCAAGTGTAGTGTAGAATGATAATGACATGTAGACCTTTAAATTGTATACAGATATGTAACACTTTATTGTCATGAACATTGTTTGTATTGACGGAGTTGTTTTCTTGTATCTTTCACTATCTCCTCAACTAATTCAATAAATGAATATTATGGATTAACAGGCTGTGAGTATCTGCTTAATGTAATAGTGTGCATCCATTTTGTTCCTGTGTATGTTCCAAGTGAAGTGTAGAATGATAATGACATGTAGACCATTAAATTGTATACAGAAATGTAACACTTTATTGTCATGAACATTTATTGTATTGACTGAGTTGTTTTCTTGTATCTTTCACTATCTCCTCAACTAATTCAATAAACGAATATTATGGATTAACAGAAAGTGAGTATCTGCTTAATGTAGTAGTGTACATCCATTTTGTTCCTGTGTGTGTTCCAAGTGAAGTGTAGAATGATAATGACATGTAGACCATTAAATTGTATACAGAAATGTAACACTTTATTGTCATGAACATTTTTGTATTGACTGAGTTGTTTTCTTGTATCTTTTACTATCTCCTCAACTAATTCAACAAATGAATATTATGGATTAACAGGCTGTGAGTATCTGCTTAATGTAGTAGTGTGCATCCATTTTGTTCCTGTGTGTGTTCCAAGTGAAGTATAGAATGATTATAACTTGTAGGCCCTTAAATTGTATACAGAAATGTTACACTTTATTTTCATGAACATTTTTTGTATTGACTGAGTTGTTTTCTTGTATCTTTCACTATCTCCTCAACTAATTCAACAAACGAATATTATTGTATAACAGAAAGTGAGTATCTGCTTAATGTAGTAGTGTGCATCCATTTTGTTTCTGTGTGTGTTCCAAGTGAAGTGTAGAATGATAATGACATGTAGACCATTAAATTGTATACAGAAATGTAACACTTTATTGTCATGAACATTGTTTGTATTGACTGAGTTGTTTTCTTGTATCTTTCACTATCTCCTCAACTAATTCAACAAATGAATATTATGGATTAACAGGAAGTGAGTATCTGATTAATGTAGTAGTGTGCATCCATTTTGTTCCTGTGTGTGTTCCAAGTGAAGTATAGAATGATAATGACATGTAGACCATTAAATTGTATACAGAAATGTAACACTTTATTGTAATAAACATTTTTTGTATTGACTGAGTTGTTTTCTTGTATCTTTCACTATCTCCTCAACTAATTCAACAAACGAATATTATGGATTAACAGGAAGTGAGTATCTGCTTAATGTAGTAATGTGCATCCATTTTGTTCCTATGTGTGTTCCAAGTGAAGTATAGAATGATAATGACATGTAGACCTTTAAATTGTATACAGAAATGTAACACTTTATTGTCATGCACATTGTTTGTATTGACTGAGTTGTTTTCTTGTATCTTTCACTATCTCCTCAACTAATTCAACAAATGAATATTATGGATTAACAGGCTGTGAGTATCTGCTTAATGTAGTAGTGTGCATCCATTTTGTTCCTGTGTGTGTTCCAAGTGAAGTGTAGAATGATAATGACATGTAGACCATTAAATTGTATACAGAAATGTAACACTTTATTGTCATGAACATTGTTTGTATTGACTGAGTTGTTTTCTTGTATCTTTCACTATCTCCTCAACTAATTCAATAAACGAATATTATGGATTAACAGAAAGTGAGTATCTGCTTAATGTAGTAGTGTACATCCATTTTGTTCCTGTGTGTGTTCCAAGTGAAGTGTAGAATGATAATGACATGTAGACCATTAAATTGTATACAGAAATGTAACACTTTATTGTCATGAACATTTTTGTATTGACTGAGTTGTTTTCTTGTATCTTTCACTATCTCCTCAACTAATTCAACAAATGAATATTATGGATTAACAGGCTGTGAGTATCTGCTTAATGTAGTAGTGTGCATCCATTTTGTTCCTGTGTGTGTTCCAAGTGAAGTATAGAATGATTATAACTTGTAGGCCCTTAAATTGTATACAGAAATGTTACACTTTATTTTCATGAACATTTTTTGTATTGACTGAGTTGTTTTCTTGTATCTTTCACTATCTCCTCAACTAATTCAACAAACGAATATTATTGTAAAACAGAAAGTGAGTATCTGCCTAATGTAGTAGTGTGCATCCATTTTGTTTCTGTGTGTGTTCCAAGTGAAGTGTAGAATGATAATGACATGTAGACCATTAAATTGTATACAGAAATGTAACACTTTATTGTCATGAACATTGTTTGTATTGACTGAGTTGTTTTCTTGTATCTTTCACTATCTCCTCAACTAATTCAACAAATGAATATTATGGATTAACAGGAAGTGAGTATCTGATTAATGTAGTAGTGTGCATCCATTTTGTTCCTGTGTGTGTTCCAAGTGAAGTATAGAATGATAATGACATGTAGACCATTAAATTGTATACAGAAATGTAACACTTTATTGTCATGAACATTTTTTGTATTGACTGAGTTGTTTTCTTGTATCTTTCACTATCTCCTCAACTAATTCAACAAACGAATATTATGGATTAACAGGAAGTGAGTATCTGCTTAATGTAGTAATGTGCATCCATTTTGTTCCTATGTGTGTTCCAAGTGAAGTATAGAATGATAATGACATGTAGACCTTTAAATTGTATACAGAAATGTAACACTTTATTGTCATGAACATTGTTTGTATTGACTGAGTTGTTTTCTTGTATCTTTCACTATCTCCTCAACTAATTCAACAAATGAATATTATGGATTAACAGGCTGTGAGTATCTGCTTAATGTAGTAGTGTGCATCCATTTTGTTCCTGTGTGTGTTCCAAGTGAAGTGTAGAATGATAATGACATGTAGACCATTAAATTGTATACAGAAATGTAACACTTTATTGTCATGAACATTGTTTGTATTGACTGAGTTGTTTTCTTGTATCTTTCACTATCTCCTCAACTAATTCAACAAACGAATATTATGGATTAACAGAGAGTGAGTATCTGCTTAATGTAGTAGTGTGCATCAATTTTGGTCCTGTGTGTGTTCCAAGTGAAGTATAGAATGATAATGACATGTAGACCTTTAAATTGTATACAGAAATGTAACACTTTATTGTCATGAACATTTTTTGTATTGACTGAGTTGTTTTCTTGTATCTTTCACTATCTCCTCAACTAATTCAACAAATGAATATTATGGATTAACAGGAAGTGAGTATCTGATTAATGTAGTAGTGTGCATCCATTTTGTGCCTGTGTGTGTTCCAAGTGAAGTATAGAATGATAATGACATGTAGACCATTAAATTGTATACAGTTATGTAACACTTTATTGTAATGAACATTTTTTGTATTGACTGAGTTGTTTTCTTGTATCTTTCACTATCTCCTCAACTAATTCAACAAATGAATATTATGGATTAACAGGAAGTGAGTATCTTCTTAATCTAGTAGTGTGCATCAATTTTATTCCTCTGTGTGTTCCAAGTGTAGTGTAGAATGATAATGACATGTAGACCATTAAATTGTATACAGAAATGTAACACTTTATTGTCATGAACATTTTTTGTATTGACTGAGTTGTTTTCTTGTATCTTTCACTATCTCCTCAACTAATTCAACAAACGAATATTATGGATTACCAGATTGTGAGTATCTTCTTATTGTAGTAGCGTGCATGTTATATGTATGGACTAAAATATAGGAAAGAGATTTATCACTTAAAAAAAGCAAAGACTGTCATTCCATACCTCCACTTAAAGAACCTTTGTATTCTCATCCCATGCATGTTATGTATATATATATGGACTTACATATAGAGAAGAGATGTATCACCTGAAAAAAGCAATGGCAGTCTTTCCCGCAATGTGTCACAATTGTCTACAGAATTAAAAGCAGTTAAGGTGAGTACAGCTTTCTAATACAGGAATAATAGTTAATGTAATTATACTAATCGTATTAAATGTTTATTAAGGCATATGTAATAAGTATATATCAATCAAACCATATATATTTAGTTATGTACAGGTAGAAATGAATTATAGGGTAATAATGCATGTGCTATATTTGTAGGACGAGAGGGATAAACACATGTAATAATTAAGTTGCTGCTACTATATGGTTTGTTTGTATTTTTCAAATGTTTTCGTTTATGATTTTCATATATATGTATGTATTGACTGTTATAAGGAAACACTTCAATCACTTGAAGAAAGCAATCCAAGTCTTTCTGACAATGTGTCAGAATTGTCTAAAGTATTGAAAGCAGTTAAGGTGAGTATAGCTTTCTAATGCAAGAATAGTTGTTTATGCAATTACTGTATTAAATGTTTATTAAGGCATATGTAATAAGTATATATCAATCAAACCATATATATTTAGTTATGTACAGGTAGAAATGAATTATAGGGTAATAATGCATGTGCTATATTTGTAGGACGAGAGGTATAAACACATGTAATAATTAAATTGCTGCTACTATATGGTTTGTTTGTATTTTTCAAATGTTTTCGTTTATGATTTTCATATATACGTATGTATGTATTGACTGTTATAAGGAAACACTTCAATCACTTGAAGAAAGCAATACAAGTCTTTCCGACAATGTGTCAGAATTGTCTAAAGTATTGAAAACAGTTAAGGTGAGTATAGCTTTCTAATGCAAGAATAGTTGTTTATGAATTACTGTATTAAATGTTTATTAAGGCATATGTAATAAGTATATATCAATCAAACCATATATATTTAGTTATGTACAGGTAGAAATGAATTATAGGGTAATAATGCATGTGCTATATTTGTAGGACGAGAGGGATAAACACATGTAATAATTAAATTGCTGCTACTATATGGTTTGTTTGTATTTTTCAAATGTTTTCGTTTATGATTTTCATATATATGTATGTATTGACTGTTATAAGGAAACACTTCAATCACTTGAAGAAAGCAATACAAGTCTTTCCAACAATGTGTCAGAATTGTCTAAAGTATTGAAAGCAGTTAAGGTGAGTATAGCTTTCTAATGCAAGAATAGTTGTTTATGCAATTACTGTATTAAATGTTTATTAAAGCATACGTATGTAATAAGTATATATCAATCAAACCATATATATTTAGTTATGTACAGGTAGAAATGAATTATAGGGTAATAATGCATGTACTATATTTGTAGGACGGGATGAGAAATGTTTCTGAAAATGCAACCAAAAAGAAAAAGGATGAACAGGTAATTTTTGTCTGTGATACAGCTGAGCATACCTTAACCCTTTATGCGCGAGATAATTACGTGGGCGTAATAATCACCAGAAGCGATATTTAATTGTCACGAGGACACCATGAGGCAGGAATTAAAATTCGTCACCTCAATAGGAATGTGGCAACTCTTTATGACGGTAAAACTTTGATGCCGATTTTTAGCCATATTTTGTTGCTCTATTGGCTTCTTAGATGCTCTAATTTTCGAGATATTACCTCTTTTAGTGAAGAAAGTAAGCACGGCTATGTTTTCTAAGTTCCTTCGGGTAAGAAGCTTTCTCTGACTATCTACGGAAGCAAATTCGATCAGGAAGAGCCCTGGTTATCCTTTTGTAACGGTATATCTTTATGTAGTCTTTTCAAAGCCCTAGAATATTGGAGAAGCGTCGTAGCCTCAAACAAATTGTTTACCAAACCATCAAGTGAAGCGTGGCAAGCAGAATAAGGCGCACAAATAAACCACTGTCTTTAATCTTTGTATCGCCAACATTTCGGCTGCAGCAGTGTTATGTAGCTCTGTAAATCTTACTACAAAACGTCCATGGTATCTTTGACGCAAATATGCGGCACTCGCTATTGAAGATACCTAATTAATTGACGCAAATATGCGTCACTCGCGCATAAAGGGTTAAAGGTACAATTGTATGCATGTGAAAATTTATGCGAATTTGACCTCTGAACGAATTTATGTGCTTTTTATTTATGCGTTTTTGTCTATCAAGATTAAGCAACATCTTTTATTACTGACTGACTGCCGCTACATTTCCATTCTCGGAAGCGTATCTCCCTATGGCAGCTCTCTGTTCAGCGGTAAACACCGTGTAAGCCTTACGCTTTCTCGGCTGGTTTGTTGTCTGTGTTGTACCTCGCGTAGAACGGCTGCATTTGCTGACTGTGTCACAACATCTCCGAGTTGTGTTTCTTTGGCTGTTGGCAAAGAATTAGCAGGTTGGAAGTAATGAAACAAAGCCATCATTCACTGCACTAACATACGTACATGTCTTCAGTACAGTGGTACAGTCTTATTCAACATATATACACGTACGTATGTACATATGAACTGCTAATAATCACTAGAAGATATTAAGCCAACCAACCCAGTGACAGAGGTCAAACATTGGTTCAGAGACTGTAGCCCTGTTAAATGGCATCCAGTGGTTGCCTCCCATGCAGTCATCCCAGATGTGAAAATCATCAAATGAGCGAGCTGAAGGGCTCATCAGTGTGGTGATCATTTTTAGACATTTCCCTTTTTTCTTTCTCTGCGCACGATGTTTGTGTATAACTTCCTTTCAACTAGGTAAATAGTAATTATGTACATACATTTGTATAAGGAAGTACGTAGTTGCTCCTTTTAAACCGTATATTACCATTGTGCGTCTCCATTAATCGTTTTATTTTCCTTTTGCAGGAAAAGTTAAAGAAATAAGTAATCTAAGTTTTCAAGTGAAAAGCTGAACTGTAGAAACTTTATAAGTGCTTATACGTAGGACCATGAGTTACTTTAAATTCCAATTTAGATTGGGTTGTTTAATTGCTATTGCTTAACTTTGTAGTATATATGCATGATTTGCAAGCTGTCTTAGATGTAATTAGTTAGATCTTGTGCATGTGATGTATTCTTATCTTTGAGATGGTTCATCTTTAGTCCTTTTAAGCGTTCATGGATGCAGTTTGGATTTTGTGAATTCGAAATGTGTGATCAACGTTTCAACCCTGAGTAGGGCAGGAGATAGAAATATATATTATACGTATTAGACTATACGTATATGAAAGCCAAAGCAGTACGTCCACATTTACTGTATTATGGACATACATATACATATATATATGCATGTATTAGCTGGTTTCTGACCCAAATTGGCACATCTGTACATGTACATGTATATAATAGTACTTTTCCCAACCTCCACTTTACATGCTAATTCCAATATCAGAATACTGTCGACATATGCATACTGTACATGTATACATAGCTGAAGGCAGCTATAGTGAAACACCTCATGCAATATACATGGACAATCATCTATAATATAATGGAGCTAAGATATAATATTTGTGCATACATTTTATTGATAATTATATAAAAGTGGGTCATGTGATCAAACTGTGCACGTGGGCGGTATTCTCAATCTCACCAAGGTTGCACATGTATATACACTAGCCTCCATTGGCACATTAGGATGTTGATAAGCTATATATATAATGTATACGTATACGTATACGTAAATGATCATGTATAGGACACCTGTATGGAAATGACAATATTAATATTATTACTGTGTATGTCGAATATGTGATCATATGTGTAACATAATTATTCATCACTGAACTATGCAAATGGCTTCTTTAATGAATGGGCTTATGACAAGCCATCAAAGGTTAATAAAGATCAAGTGTATAAAAGTCGCAGATTTGAGGTATACCATATAATACACAGTTGAAGTACTTGGTAGAGTGATAGACCATGGGAAGGGTGACCTTTCTTCTAGCTGGTGTTATAGCTTTGGTAGCAGTTAGCTCATGTGCGCCAGGTGAGTTGCTAATCGGTGACTACATTACCACCACTTGAATATTATGTGCATATAATTAACTACGTATAATGTAACACACTGCAGTAAAAACTCAATGGTGGACTGGATATCATCCAAACTCGGGTACAGAGCAACAGTCAACCAACACTGATACACAGGACACATCCACTATAAGGATACATCCACCAATACGGAGAATACAGCCAATGTAGAAGTAGCAGGAACAGCAAAGGGTAAGATTCACTGGTGGACAGGCTACAGGTCTGGGAGGGCCTCCTCTCAATCTGCCCCATCCAACACTAAGTCACAGAACACTGCCGGTTCTAATGCGTATCTCCCTATGGCAGCTCTCTGTTCAGCGGTAAACACCGCGTGTAAGCCTTACGCTTTTTCGGCTGCTTTGCTGTGTTGTACCTTGCGTAGAACGGCTGCATTTGCTGACTGTGTCACGACATCTCCGAGCTGTGTTTCTTTGGCTGTTGGCAAAGAATTCGCAGGTTGGAAGTAACGAAACAAAGCCATCATTCACTGCACTAACATACGTACTTGTGAAAATCACCCGCAAATTTGATCATGTACTTTTATGCCGTACTAATATAGTGCGAATAGAAATTTATACGCCTAGAAATTGCCTCACATAATTCGCATAAATAAAACTCACGCATACAATTGTCGCTTTATGGTATTCACAAGTAGAGTAAGTGATTGAAATTCGGACACCAGGTCAAATCGGACACTTGTACAACTGCCTCTAAAGCCTAAACGAGGTTTCTTGTGCATGATCTCATACCCCGTGGTCCTGCTAATTTGCCGACCAACTTTGGTACGCTGAGCTTTAGCAACACGGGAGCAAAGCACCATTAACGACGATGTCCGGATGTAGGGAACATCGGACATATTAACTAAGCGTCGGACAAAAGCGATTTTCTTCTACCTAAGACTCATAAATTGCTCTCCTTACACTTAAAACTTATTCGAGAGCTTTACTAAGGTTTTGGAAACCAATTTAACGCCATGTGGGCGGTTAAGGCTGACTGGATGACGTCATTAAAATGGAGGGCGAAAATTATCGATAATTTTCGCCCTCCATTTTAATGATGTCGGCTCTTCCTACCACTGCGAAGCAGAATTCGCCAAATGTCGGATTGTTCACCCGCCAATAGGGAACGTGAGCTGGGTTTAGACCGTCGTGAGACAGGTTAGTTTTACCCTAGCAGTTTTAGGTTTCGCAACAGTCATATATATATACATAAGCTATTTTGCTAGAGAAGAACAAACTGCAGTTGATATATATACACTGCATTTCTATCCAGTTTGGACCATGAATAATTTAATTCATGCTTATTTTGCAGGAATATAGCTAAACATTTTCAATCTTTGCAAACACACAATTGTGAACGCCGCCAGTAAAAATCGCAGTGCCGGCGGCACTCACAATTACTAAAAAGCAATTTTGGCCACTGTCAAAGTCAAAATAAAGTAAGAAAGTATAAGTTTACATAATAGTTTCTGTTTGTTATAGCTAAGCAAAAACAGTCTACTATTGAAAAGTTAAGTCATAAAAATTCAGCAGGCTTGCATTTTGAGCACTTCCACATCTCAGGGACTGGATACTTCACACCCACACATGAAAAGTGATACCAGCGTTTACAACATCCACTGCATTGTACCATTTCAGTATCGTAGTCTGCAGGCATTCTGCATACACAGTAGAGTTTGAAACTCTGTATTTTGCTAACAGTTCGCTGAACAGTTCTGGGTCTTCTAGGAAATGCATTCATTTTGCCATCTTGAAAACACTGGAACAAATGTTTACGTGCTCTCTTTTGATCAAAAGCAACACTTGTGACATCATTTCCAAGGCAGGTTTTGGTTGCATATACAATGCAGTACACCCCACAGTCCACTGCACCTTGTTGTTGCTGAACTGAGAGCTTTTTGACCTTCAGAGAACTTGATGGAGCAACAGAATAGGCTTTGCAAATTTGCAAAACTCTTTCTGTTCAGGGGCAGAGAAGTTCCTAGACTGTCCATAACATGGATCATTCCTCTACTACCAACTGTTGAGATGCAAATCCAGTGATTTTATACTTCCTATATAAAATATATATATATAACACAAAATGCAGGACTGCATGCATGAGTATATAATTTACACAATGTCACATATATACAGTCAATCATATACCTGTATGAAATATCTGAACACTGTCTAACTTTACTGATATTGGCTCAAATTTCAGCCGATATCCTAAAAGAGTGCTTTGGAACCTATGAATATGATTAAACTGATTTTTCAACAGCTTCTGTCCTGCATTAATGATACGATCATTTAATTCTTACCCAGAAAGCAGTATTTCTCGCTCCTGTGATGTCAAATCTAAATCCTTTTGCCACCATGTTGCTGATGTATATTCAGATTCATCAGTTTCACATGAAACCTCGATTGCTGTAGCCTTATATAGTTCACCCTCCTGGTCAACATCTATATTATTTATCAGAAACTGGTCATTTTATACAAAACTCACTAAACCTAAATTGTATATATATACATCCAAGAACTGATCACTTGATCACGATCCAATTATATAAACAAAAGCTTTGTATGCTTTATATATATGCAAGCAGGTTTTTCTCCTTACCGGCAACACCATTCTTCTGTTTTAGGACACCTCTGGTGGAGACATTCCGCCCACCCCTAAGGGTGGTGGAAGGAGCCTTTTTCTTTGTCACACCCATCAGGCCAACATAGTAACTACAAAAAGGAGTTACAAAGACATACTATAGATATATATGTACATGCACATGTATAGATTTGGGATTGGAAGCAACTGAGACCTGAACTAACAATAGAAGTACCTGGAACCATATATGGTCTTTCAGGGAAAGGCTGGATGGACCAACACCTCTTTGAGAAGTGGTTCAAGAGGCATTTTTTGCGTTATGCACCACCTGTGAGGCCATTACTCATCTTACTTGATGGCCATACCTCTCATTATTCCCCTGAGGCCATTACAATGGCCGCTGAGGAGCAGCTAGGTGCTGTTATTTGTCCTGCCTCCAAATACTACCCACTTATATGCATGGGGGGCAAACATTGCCCTGCAGCGTTTACACATGTTACAATGGTAATTTGGGTCTTCGCTGAAGATGTCATGGTAAATGCGTTTTTGTTCCTTTTTCATGAATTGTCTCTAAAGGCTTAGGCGCAAGAGGCATACCGCTTTCATCCATGCATGTTATAGATTTGGCAAGGACTGTCTTTCATATTATTTTCTACTAACGTTTCTTCTAAAAGATCAAAATAATGATCTAATACAGCCCTGTTTGAGGCCATTGCCCTTGGCTTTGATAAGGAAGCAGGGATCCTATAAGGGAGAGATTAGGGTGCCTCTTTTTGAAGGCTTCCCACCAACCATAAGAAATAGGACGATAAGTCCCTCGAGCTGCCAGAATCCGCTGAACTACCGCAAGAATCTCCTTTACCGTCTTTGCATACCCAATAGTGGCACAACCAATGATAAAGGACACAAGTTCCTGTTCTTCATCATCAGTTAGGTACCTTGAATTTGTACCACCACCAAGTATCTTTCCACTAATTCGGTCATCAAGCACTGCAAAATATATCAAATATATGGGCCACTTAAACATGACCTAAATATAACTTAAATTCAAATTTACTAAATTTAGGGTCCCATCTTAAATATCATATTTACTCTACATTTAGGGTGCCTTTTAAATTTAGTAATGATTCACTTTAAGTATTTCTTTAAAGACAACTTAAATCAATCCTAAAATTTGAAAACCTGAAGTTAACTTAAATGTGTTCTAAAGTCAATAAACCTATCAACAATATAAACTGGACTTAATGATATCTTAAATTCCTTAAAGTTCCATGATTAAAGGTGTCTTAAAGTTAAACTAATTATGACTTAAAATGCATGTATTAAAAATCTCATGTATATACATGCATGAATGCATGTGTATATGAATTTAGCATGCACACGTATATGAAACAATATCTGATCATGATCCAATAAAGACAAATAACATTCTTAAAATGTATATACACAGATATACATATATAGAGTTTTAAATCAACTACATGCATGCACTGCTAATTAATGTTACACAGTACTTAGTCTAGTATTGTACTTTGTTTAGGAAAAGTTATACATGCAGAGAGGCTGCACATCCATGGAGTCCTAGGCTTTGCAAGCCCAGTCAATTCGTGTCTTTGGCACACTTCTGTTAGATGGACCTCCCCTCTCTCTTTTTTGAGTCATACCACGTGCCCTTTCACTGAGGGTGTCTTCATGGTGGCGGTCTAATTCTTCTTTAGTAATTTTTAATCTTGTTCTTTGCCAAGGTAACGTTTGAATGACGATTCTAGATCTTTTGATCCTTTTGGCTTTAGGTTGTTGCACCTCATCATCATCACTATCTTCATCATCACTTCCACTACTGGACTCAAGTTCAGAATGTTCTGAACTGTGGTACCCCTTTTCTGCAATACATTTCCTCGCCTTCTCCTTGGCATCTTCAGTCCATTCAATGGTTTCCAATGCCTTCAGTCTGTTATTCATTTTCTACATATATATATACACGTACATGGATATAAGCTGCATTGATTAAGTATATACTTGCATTATTGATTTACCTGAAGGATTCTGCCATTTCTCCTAGAGATACGCTTATGCACCTCTATTTCAGCATCCGATTTCTTGAAAACTTCCAATCTTGTTTGGAAGTATCTTTGGGCAGCAGCTGCACATATTATATACAAGAAAATTGGTATAATATGCCTAATATATATAATACATTAACATATACCTTTTATGATCCCTTCTCCCCATTTTTGATTTGCACTTGGGTATAATTGTACAATTTCCCGTATTAATCTTGCATTTACTTCTTCATTGTCTTTAGAATCAAACCTGTATGAAAATTCATGATAATGATATGCTTCATGCATGACCACTACATGTGATAAGTCTATGCACCTTTGATCAAAGTTCCATTCAGAAAAATCATTTTGCTGGGACTTCGAATTCTTCAACAAAGCTGTGTATACTTGTCTAACAGCACTCTATTATAAGAGGACATTAACCCTTTATGCGCGAGATAATTACGTGGGCGTAATAATCACCAGAAGCGATGTTTAATTGTCACGAGGACACCATGAGGCAGGAATTAAAATTCGTCACCTCGATAGGAATGTGGCAACTCTTTATGACGGTAAAACTTTGATGCCGATTTTTAGCCATATTTTGTTGCTCTATTGGCTTCTAAGATGCTCTAATTTTCGAGATATTACCTCTTTTAGTGAAGAAAGTAAGCACGGCTATGTTTTCTAAGTTCCTTCGGGTAAGAAGCTTTCTCTGACTATCTACGGAAGCAAATTCGGTCAGGAAGAGCCCTGGTTATCCTTTTGTAACGATATATCTTTATGTAGTCTTTTCAAAGCCCTAGAACATTGGAGAAGCGTCGTAGCCTCAAACAAATTGTTTACCAAACCGTCAAGTGAAGCGTGACAAGCAGAATAAGGCGCACAAATAAACCACCGTCTTTAGTCTTTGTATCGCCAACATTTCGGCTGCAGCAGTGTTATGTAGCTCTGTAAATCTTACTACAAAACGTCCATGGTATCTTTGACGCAAATATGCGTCTCTCGCTATTGAAGATACCTAATTAATTGACGCAAATATGCGTCACTCGCGCATAAAGGGTTAATTAATGTACATGATGGCCATGAACATACATAATCACTATAGAGTCTACCTGAAGTATTGATCAAAATTAAAGTACTATACTTTCATAATATATATGCTTAATACATGTACAAATAACAATTAAGCTTATACTACAGTGCAGCACACATAATTCGAATTTGCTTAATTTGCAATACCTTTTAATTTGAACAATTTTATATCTCTCCTCTATATGCAATTTATACATTATTTCGTGCGGCTTAAATTGAATCACTGACATGCACAAGTTACCATACAGGATGTATCAAATTTTCAGTGTATAGGGAGTTAGCATGCATGATTTCCTAGAGTCATCTAGAGGTTTACATTCAAAGTTGCAAACTACAATTTTGCATTGCCAAGTTGAGGTTGCGTAAATTTATATTCTAGTGTACAAGATGTACAGTGTATATAAGAAAAATGGCATCCTAAAACGTTAACGATTTTCTAACCTAAAATCGACTATGGAAACTACTAAAGACTGTATTATATTAATAAATCGCCTTAATACGAGTATTTAAACTCAAAAATGTCGACGTGTGAGCAGGAAAATAGCAATATCCACTAAAAGCGCTTAAAAGAATATCCTGCCTTGAAGCCGCCATTTAACAATATATTTCACAACAAGTTCGACGACGTTTTATATAATGAATGTTTGCAATCAATACTCTAGCGGCAACTAACTTGTGCTTACCGAGCATTCAATTGGTACTTTCGCCTTTCCTCGAGTGCGTCCGGTTAGGCTTGTAGCTGGTTCCGTATTACCCGGTTGCTTTAATTCTCTGATTGCTTTCTTTAGTTCTCGTTGTCCTTCCGCTTGAGACGCCGCCATTCGTTCCATAAAATGCGAACAGTTTTCCAGGAAACCTTCTAGCATTTGCTTTAGGTTTACAATGGAACCTACAAGTGCTGCTGTTTCTACTGTACCAGTTTCAGTAAGAAACGATTCCCCTTCTAGGATTAGTATTTCTTTTTGCAGCTCTGCTAGTTCCTCGGCGTCTTCACTGTCGGACACATCGCTACTTATGTCACAATTAGAATATCGGAATTCTTCATCAGAATCACTGTCATAAGAATCGTCTGACAGATCATTAATTGTTGTGAAGGTAACTTCTTCACAAGGTAAATTTGTTTGGTCTTCCTCATGGCCCAGTGGGGATGACGCTTCTTCATTTTCGCAAGGCTCAATAGTTTCGCTTGGACTTGCCATTGAAAAATTGTAGGTCGACCTTTTGAAATTATCCCGCTTGAACTAACCCGCGCAAATCAATTATTCATTTATGTATTTATTCATTTATGCATATATGCATATATGCACGTGCAAGACTTTAACATGTGCTCCTAGCTATAGGTGCTCCTTCGTGTTTGTCACAGTGTTAATCGTATATATAGTCTATTATGGCTGATGAACAAAGCAGAAAGATGTGTTTTTGTAACGAATGTCATGGACAACTAGTGGCCAGAGCTACGATGTACAGGCATATGCGTAAAATTAAACAAAAGCAAGAACAAGGAGCTCGAGGTAGAGATGGTGAAATATTTCAACGCAATCCTTTTGAAGCAGAAATTTCCAGTTCTGATGAGGACGAAGCTCAGTGGCTTAAGGTCAGACACTCGTACTTTAATATAACTAGACCTCTTACCCCAAGTTTTTTCTGTATGCAAATATTCTCAAAGTTTACATCCCGAAATCTGGGCGTATGTACCATAGAGGCGAGTACTATCTCAGTAAGGGATGACCGAAAAAGTCCTATTCGATGTATTACGAGTTGACGGGTTAATATATAGCAATGAACTTCCTTTTCGTACGATTTCAATCGAGAGAAAGGTGTTTTCAGTAGCGCAAAGTAGCTCTAAGTTGCTAAAACAGTTTCAGGCGTTTACAACTAAGGGAAATCATCTTTACTGAACGATTTAATTGTGTAATAGAATAAGGATTCCCTCCTAACTCCGCTTATCTTTGGGATGGTACATTCTTCGACTTTTTGAGTATTTAGAAACGCTCAAAAAGTCGAAGGATGTATCATCCTTAAATCTGTTCGTACGTACTATAGAGGCGAGTACTCTCTCAGTACGAAAAAGCCCTATTCGATGTATTACGAGTTGACGGGTTAATATATAGCAATGAACTTCGTTTTCGTACGATTTCAATCGAGAGAAAGGTGTTTTCAGTAGCGCAAAGTAGCTCTAAGTTGCTAAAACAGTTTCAGGCGTTTACAACTAAGGGGAAATCATCTTTACTGAACGATTTAATTGTGTAATAGAATAAGGATTCCCTCCTAACTCCGCTTATCTTTGGGATGGTACATCCTTCGACTTTTTGAGTACTTAGAAACGCTCAAAAAGTCGAAGGATGTATCATCCTTAAATCTGTCCGTACGTACTAGAGGCGAGTACTCTCATAGTTGCCAACTTTTCAAAATTAACTTCAGGGACACCTCGGGTGTAGTACCTTCATTCTGTAATTTTACCGTCGACTATCGACGAATCACTTTCGTCGACTTCCCGGAGGGAGCATTCGAGTAGTGACAAAATGGCGGAGTCTGAGCAAAATGGCGGTCGGGCTACGCAAGATTGGCGTTTGAGGGCCTGTTGTACTTCAGAAGCATTGCTTCTTTTGAAATTTTAAGTAAAGTGGTTATAAGTAAAGCTAAAACTAACATGCAATCCATACAAATATTAAGAAAGACTAATATCTGTATTTTTAATTTTGTTAAAAACTTTAAATAACCGGGACAAGGCAGCCGGGACGCGGGACACAGCATATTTTTCCGAGACTGTCCCGGGCAATCCAGGACTGTTGGCAACTATGTACTCTCTCAGTACGAAAAAGCCCTATTCGATGTATTACGAGTTGACATGTTAATATATAGCAATACACTTCCTTTTCGCACGATTTCAATCAAGAGAAAGGTGTTTTCAGTAGCGCAAAGTAGCTCTAAGTTGCTAAAACATTTTCAGGCGTTTACAACTAAGGGGAAATCATCTTTACTGAACGATTTAATTGTGTAATAGAATAAGGATTCCCTCCTAACTCCGCTTATCTTTGGGATGGTACATCCTTCGACTTTTTGAATATTTAGAAACTCTCAAAATGTCGAAGGATGTATCATCTCAAAGATAATTTAATTGTGTCCCTGGAGCCATACATGCACACAGATGTAAAGAAAAAGGATAACCTCAATTTGATTGTATAAGTTAACTTTTATTGCATGATTAATACAAACAAATCGGGTGTAACATTCACACTAAACGTTTAACAGTTCCGGTTTTAGGAACTAGGGAATAGGCACATTCTGTTTCAAAATGATCTGTGCAAAGATGGTTACTTAGAGCACGTTAGAAAATACGAACTCTTCGCCACCATTTTTAATTAGGACTTAGCTTGTTCCACATGTTTTCGTATAATTACATATTAGTTTATTGTTTATCCCCAATGTCTTCATGCATGTTGTTCATTTTGTATGTAATTTTCTATATACTTCAGAAGAGGCCTCTGACAGCAGAGTCAAACTTAAGTGATCAACCTTATCCACCTACTGGAATTGATCAATTAGTCCATTCAGATGGTGCAAATGTAGAGATCGAACCAGCCTATGATTCAGATTACAATTGCAAGCCACCAGTAAAGTGTGCAAGAACCATTCCAGCAGATGAAGAGGTATATATGCATGTATATAAAACTGGTAAAATGCAGTGCATGAGACGTTCTCACTGGAAGTTTAATTATAGTCACTGTAATCCCCTATATACTCACACCTCACAATTGGTGTGATCATTTCACTTCATTTTAACTGAGAGTTATAATGTATATATTTTTAATCGTATGCCATGGCCATGAGTAACATGAATGGAGCATGGTTCAATGGCAGAGCACTGGTGCATGGTCTTAACCAGCTGTACTGCATGCATGGGTTTTATTCCCAGCAATTACTTCTTTCGTGTTTTCCTCTTCATGATGTTCAAGAATATTTACTTGTGGTTTTATTATCAAGTTAATCAATTTAGTCATTTATAATGTCATGTAGGAAATGTCTCAAGCTGTATTGGAGGCAGAGGAACACTGTATAGATGTATCAAACTCTGATGAATTGGTTGTAGAATCTGCAGACAGTGATAGCTTCATTATGCAAGGACTACCTGAAGCTGACTTTGATGACATGAATAGCACAGATGATTCAAGTGCTGACCACAGCGATTCAGATGAAGAATGTTTTCTGGACGTGATAAATACAGAAGAAAGAAACCTTCAAGGTCCCATAACATCACTGATTAGATGGTTACTCATTCTTCTTTTTCGATGGTATGTAAAGTGGCGCATTAGTGATCGAGCTATGGATTGGTTGCTGAAAATTCTGAGTACCTTTTTCAAATTACTTGGTAAGCAGCAGATGTTCATGAATGAAGCAGCTGTAGAATTTTCTAAAAACCTATCTGGACTGCTTAGGTCAATGAAATTCAGTAAGGAAACTTTCAGCAAGTCTGTTGTGTGCCCAAATCCAGAGTGTGCAAGGTTGTATAGCCAATCGGATATCATTGCATATGATGGAAATGGTCAACCAGCAGCTGTTTCTTGTACTAACTGTGGTTCTCAATTGTCTAAAGAGGTTACTTTAAAAAATGGCACAAAACGATTTTCTCCCATAAAGGTATACTGTTATAATAGCATTAAGGAATCTTTAAATCTCCTACTCCTACGACCTCATTTTTTTCAGGTATGCCAAGATTGGAAAACAAGGGAAGTTCCAAGTAACACCTTGTGCGATATTTATGATGGCCAAGTCTGGAAAACCATGTTTTCTTCCCAGTCACATGCACTTGATGAAGGGAGACTAGACCTAGGAATTATGATAAACTGTGATTGGTTTCAACCATATAAACGCCGCTCTAATATTTCTATTGGAGTTTTATATGCAGTGATAGCCAATCTTCCATGGACAATGCGCTTTCTTCCTGAAAATGTCTTAATTTTGGGGATTTTACCTGCCTTGTCAAAGGAACCGTCTTCTCTTAATACATTTCTTCAACCACTAATTACCGAATTGCTGCTACTTCAAAATGGAATGGAGATGACTACAAGTGAGACCAAAAAAGTTATAGTATCAGCCAAGATCATCTGCACAGCTAGTGATATACCAGCCACACGAAAACTTGGTGGATTTCTAAGTCATGCAGCAACTGTGGGATGCTCCAAGTGCATGAAATCTTTTCCTACTATACTAGTCAACAATGCTAGGAAAAGAAACTACTCTGGATTTCAAAGAGATACATGGCCAAAAAGGACAAATGACACTCATAGATCAAATGTTCAGAAAATTACCTCAGCTAGTACAAAAGCTAAAAGGCAACATTTAGAAAAACAATATGGCTGCAGGTACACAGCTTTACTGGACTTGCCATACTTTGATCCAATTGTAAACCATATTGTTGACCCAATGCACAATCTATTTTTGGGAACAGCGAAAAAGATGTTTAAACTATGGATTGAACTTGATTTTCTGCGCTTTGCTGCTCTTCGTAAGGTTGATGATAGAATTTCCTCTTTGTCTATACCTTTTCAAGTAGGACGCATTCCAACTAGTATATCATCAAATTTTGGGAATTTTACAGCCGCTGAGTGGAAAAACTGGACACTCATATACTCATTATACTGTTTACCTGGCTTGATACCTATTGAGCACTTAGCTTGTTGGCAAACATTTATTTTAGCTTGTGAATTACTTTGTCAGCCATTCATTTCTCAGCAGAATTTACTAAAAGCAGATCACTTATTGATGAAATTTTGCAAAACGATAGAAAGAGTGTATGGTATTGGTACAATTACACCAAATATGCACATGCATGGCCACCTTGCGGAGTGCATAAACCAATATGGTCCAATTGCCTCCTTTTGGCTTTTCTCTTTTGAACGCTACAATGGTCTTCTAGGGTCCTTTACCAATAATAAGCGAAATATAGAAATGCAATTGATGCGTAAATTTCTAGCTATCTCCCATTGTAGTAATATTAATATTTCTCCCATGGCCAATGATGAAGAGTCAGATTTTGTTGCAATATTTGAAAGTATGCAATCAGGTAGGAAAGATACTAAAACTGGTTCAAAATCTTCCCAAATGATTTCACAGTCCACATACTATGCCTCTGAAAAACCAATAACAGAAGTGGTATGGTGTGAAGTTATTACACAAGATGTGCAACTTGCAAGAGCCCCAAATTCAGGCACTTTAGTATCACTTGATAAGGACGATTTGTCCTATCTAAAATCTGTATACGTTCTCCTATTCTCCAGATCTAACTATGCCATTTCTGATCAGTTGCCCTCTCTGTGTAAGAAGTATCCTTATATTTATATAGGATCACAGCGATATGGATCTAAGTGTTTTGGAAAGAATTGTAATTCTCGCTACATACAAGCATCTTGGACAAAAGACGATGGCACTATAAACACAGAGTCATATATTTTATATCCTGGTGAGGTCCAGCATTATTTGAACCATTCTTTCATGGTCAAATGTAACAATCAAGAAAAATATATCAGTATCACACTTGCAGTTGTTAAATGGTATAAAGCAACATCTAGAAACAACAAATCTTTCCTCCCTCCTCTTATTGAATTTTCCTTGGGAAATTACATTACCGGTGGTCCAGCAAACTTTCTACCTGTTCAACGAATTGCTAACTTAGTTTCCGTTGGTGTTAACTATACTCTTGAACCCTTAAATTCATTGGAGAAGATAGCCATTCCTTTATCGAAGAAAAATTTTGTTACTTTTTGAATTTGTTTGATCATGATATATGACTCATTCACATATGCATGTATATATTTCCCCAACTTGTGTCATGTTAAGTAGACTATATATATATACCTTTTTGTGCATGAATATTCTTACTTATATATTTATAAAATGTACAAATTTTTTAATTAGTAAATTTGACTGTTACATATATAAGTGTTAAGTGTTATGTGTATTAATAACTATAAGTTATATAAATAATACTTATAGCATATATATACGGACATCTTTGCATCTGGAGTCTACTTTTGTTTAAGTATATAATATAATATAATATACAGTAAAACCTCTGAGGAAAGGACACATTAGGGAGTAAAAATTATAGTCCCTTTTAGAGAGGTTGTCCCTTCTTAGAGGTTATGGATATAAACGTAAACTTTGTCCTATTTTGAAGCAAGTAGTGTGTCCACTGTATAGGGAGGTTAGCTGTTCTTTGGATGGTCCTTTATTAGAGGTTTTACTGTATATATATATACTTAAATTTTGTATTAAAAGTAATAATATATTTTGAACTTTAAAGAATTCTTAAATTTCGTAAACTTGACCTTTAAGTTACATTTATGTGATACTTAAATTTTGTAAAAGTAATAATATATTTATGAACTTTAGAGAATTCTTAAATTTCGTAAACTTGACCTTTAAGTTACATTTATGTGATACTTAAATTTTATAAAAGTAATAATATATTTATGAACTTAGAGAATTCTTAAATTTCGTAAACTTGACCTTTAAGTTACATTTAGGTGATACTTAAATTTTGTAAAAGTAATGATATATTTATGAACTTTAGAGAATTCTTAAATTTCGTAAACTTGACCTTTAAGTTACATTTATGTGATACTTAAATTTTGTAAAAGTAATGATATATTTATGAACTTTAGAGAATTCTTAAATTTCGTAAACTTGACCTTTAAGTTTACTTTAAGTAACTTATATGTCTTAAATATATCTTACATGTTTACAAAATTTAGTTGGACTTAAAATTAGTAAACATTAACTTTAAGATAACTTTAAAATATTGTAAAGTCAGTAAAGATTTATTCTTTTCCAGTGAAGCGTACTCTTCGGGATACCATAAGCTTCGGCAGCTTGTCGTATATAGTGGCTCCATCGCAACGTACAGCCTTAACAGCTCTTTCTAGCTTTTTGGAATCCCATGCTTTATCACGTCCTTGCCTAGATGGCAACACATTTAGAGGCTTATGCTCTACTTCACATGCAGAATTGGAATACAGCACTCTTTGGCTAAGAGGTAACATCTAAAAAACAAATGTTTAAACAAACAAGTAGTTCGAGTTTAAAAAACTTGTGGGGCACCTTGCGCCCCCAGCAAACTCGAACCACTTGGCTTATATGTAGTTTTTAGATGTCCGGTTAACCGCATCTGGCCGTCGCTTGATTGCCTTAAATTTTTCAAGGCTATATCTTGTAGAAAACGTTTTTACGCAGGCTTTACATTACATAATATAAGTAAAGGTGGTTTCTAAATCCTTTTCGTTCGTTTAATGTTCGACGCTAAGGAAGAGAAAGCTATAGTTTTAAGCTAGAAAACGAAAGCCAGCCGAACGTCCACCATTTTGGTGATAGATATATACAAGGTTACGAACAGGAAGCCATACGTTAACATAATTTATGAAAACAATATTGGGGCACCTGTGGCGCCTCAAAAATGAAAGTGCATGCAGTATAATGCTGAGTCCTTGGCAGAGTTTTAATTGTCAATGATTTGTATAATATAGTAATGACCAGATAGTGCATGGACTGCATGGAATATTGGTAAAATTAATAAGATAATCGCAGACTGGGAATTAACCTTAACACCTGCGTTTCTGTTGTCACAATTAACCATATGACATGCATGCTTTGTAGTCATAGTAATATCATATAGCTCCTTAATTTCAAGGGACTTAATTTTCACAGATTGCGTTCTATGCATATTTATTATTTCTTTCGGAATAAATTGTGTTTAGAAGCATTATACTAAAAAGGTGATTTCATTGATATATATTTGTGGATGTTTCTTGACCCTGATCAACAATTAATTAGCAATATATATATATCAGGCAGCTAGTTTTCCCACAATGCAAATAATATGTAGAGACTGATTGTGAAGCTTAATTTGAGGTTGCATGTGCATGCCTAAAATAAAACTTCTTTTTATCCTGCAATCAAGAGCTGTGAATTAACCTATATAAAATCTTTTTATGCTTGAACGAAAGGGTTGTGAAGTTTAGTGATTAGAAGCAGTGTTAAGAACCAATTAGGACTAATTTTCTAACCTACCAAGTAAAGACACCTCTCCGACTTAACTTGTGACAAACAACAACAAACAGTCTTTATAGGATCTACATTTAGACAATTTAAACAAAATTATTAGAGGCAGTGTGAAGAACAAATTAGGATTATTTTGTTAACCTACCAAGTAAAGACACCTCTGACTTAACTTGTGACAAACAGCCTTTAGGATCTACAGTTAGATGGGAATCCGTTAGATGATTTAAACAAAACTATTAGAGGCAGTGTGAGAAAATTGGGACTAACCTACCAAGCAGAAAATTTTCATATGAAAAACGTTAAAAACCGCAAGGGAGGCATGCAAATCTTTTGCGCATGCGTAGTAAATGCTCGAAGAAACTTCGGTACAGGTCAAAGGTTAATTTTCAGCTTAGAAACCTAATCGACAACTTTCGCCCTCCATTTTAATGACATCATCCAGTCAACCTTAACCGCCCACGTGGCGTTAAATTGGTTTCCTATCGCGAAAATAAGTTTGAGTGTGTAAGGAGAGCAATTTTGTGAGTCTTAAGTAGAAGAAAATCGCTTTTGTCCGACGCTTAGTTAATATGTCCGATGTTCCCTATATCCGGACATCGTCGTTAATGGTGCTTTGCTCCCGTGTTGCTAAAGCTCAGCGTACCAAAGTTGGTCGGCAAATTAGCAGGACCACGGGGTATGAGATCATGCACAAGAAACCTCGTTTAGGCTTTAGAGGCAGTTGTACAAGTGTCCGATTTGACCTGGTGTCCGAATTTCAATCACTTACTCTAATTCCGTGCATTCGTGCACACTAGTATAGATCCTAGAAATATTAAAAATTTTCTACAAAAATAGTGAAGATGTAGGGATGGCACAAAAAGTAGAGAAACAAGAAAGGGATGTTACACAGTGAAGTATTAGCTATACATGAATCCTACAAGCAAGGGTGTTGTACGATTCATGCATAGCTAATACTTCACTGTGTAACATCCCTTTCTTGTTTCTCTACTTTTTGTGCCATCCCTACATCTTCACTATTTTTGTAGAAAATTTTTAATATTTCTAGTTTCTGTACTTTTTATGGAGTATGCGCTAGGAATTATAATTGTATACCATTTTGGTTTCGCAATCTTCGACTGAATATGACGTCATTAAAATGGCGAAATTATCGAGGCCTTGACTCTGGGGCCATGAAAACCGTCATACTCAATAATAGCGTTATCGCTCTCGCTTCTACAAAAGAATACAGCTCGGAAAATTTGCAATAATTTCGTTTAACAATTAGTCCAAAACCTTGTATAGTTTTTTAGTTACAGCGGGCGAAGAAGATGAAGAAGAAGAAGAAGAAGATGAAGAAGAAGAAAACGAAAATAGGAGATTTCAAAGTTCGTTCGTTTGCCAACGATACACGGTCGCTTGCCTTCAAGGCCAATTTATAGCATGTTTGTTCTATATTCAACTCTACATAGTCTCGTTTTGGCGATTTTCAGCCTAATTCGGAATTTCGCTCCTATACCAATGTATGGGGAAAACGAAACAACCCGTACCATCCCTACATAGAGAGTACTACCGTACTCTCTGATAACACACAACGGAAATATGTTTGAACTGATTATAAACATATACATACATGCATTAATAAAATGTTAAAATATTTATATAATATATACCACAAAATGAAGTTGTATGAAAGAAATTGATACCTATTGCAATCTAAATATATTAGGAAGAACTTTATGAAGCAAGAAGGCAATTGAAAGAGATTCAGCAATCTGATGCACAGAGAGAGAAAATATGATTTAGAAAGCTGTTTCTTTCTTAGCTTGTAACTAAGACTTAGGTACATGTGGCAGTAGAAAATGCTTGACATTTAGTAAATAAATTTCAAACATTAGCTTCAACTCAACCAGTTATGTAGTCATACAGATGATTCAAAGGTTATCCCTTAATAATGACGTAATAACAAGTAACCGACCAATCAAATCGCCAACCGTGTTGATTAAAAATGGAGAGACTCTCGGGAAGAAGTAGGAACAATGCCTTTTCCGCTAAAGCCCTTCTGGACTTTACCAGTCTGTGAGTTAAAGAAATCATATACATGAAGCAATAATTGACTTCTTATATATTCTGTAAGATAATATAGCGTAGGTTTTAATTTTACATTTTATGTGCATAATCATAGAGTACGATAGTACTCTATATTATGTCTGATGATCGTATACATGATATAATTATATACCTTTGTATTACCCTTGTTCTGTCATGGTGCTATTGTTAAAGTATATATATATACTCTATGTAGACTGAAAAAAGGTCTTAGAAAGGTAGAGTATATACTTACTTAGCGGACAATAATAATACTCACAACTAAGATACCAACTAGAATGAGAATACCACTCCTCATCAGTAGCACTGGGTAGCGTTCAAGTTAATACCAAGTGACCCAAGCTTTCGCTAGGGCTTGGTCATTATACAACCTAGCAACTCTACTTACATGTACATTATCTAACGGTATACGTACATGGAAACACTTTTATTGTTAATATATTGTTAGGATATGGTAAATATTAGTCGTATACTATCTTCGTCTCACCATCACGGCGGAACACAGTATTAAAGCTCTGGTCCCGACTTGTGGGTTAAGATGCTGTAAGTACGTATGTTACGCGCATTGCTTATCCTTTCCTCAGTACGAAGGGAGCGGCTAACCATCTAAAAACGGTGTACGCCGCTCTGTCGGCCACCATGATCAGTGCTGGAGTAGGAGCCGTTCTGTATTTCTTTGTGCCTTTTGGCGTAAGTTAAAGATCGATTGTGTCTCCCGTGACTGTTGAATGTATGTATGCAGAGGTGCTTAATTGTGTATTTAGTTTCTTGGCTTTATTGGCGCGATAGCCATGTTGTTTTGGCTCCTTTTTACTCCACTGGATTACAACTTGAATCAGCAACAACAACTGGAACTGCAGAAGAAGAGATTTGGTTAGTATAGTGTTATAGTTCATTCTCCTATATGAAGTAATAGATGGGTTCTTCAGCAATGAATGAGGTGAAAAAGGATACGTATATCCAGTTTCATTGGAACAAAGTGTCATGAATCATCTAGATTTATAGAACATCGATTGTTATATCCTTAAGTACTTAATACAGACACCTCTCTCTGTATGCTATAGCTACCAACTGGATGGGACTTAGAGACCTTCCTTTACTGCTGTTTCAGTTTTAATGATCTCTACGCTAACTTTAATATATCTTTATTCATATGGTGAACTAAATACAGGGTGCAGTTAGGGTAGAGGATGTATTTATTTAATCTTGCCACTGAAGGTCTGCACTTGTTAGGATCTGCCAATAATATGTATCTTAAAATTATTGAGAAGACATCTTTGAAATACCACCTATATACGTATGTCTCTGGTAATACATACAAAATGTACAAACATAACATCATTCAAATGCTAGAAAGATGATTTCTTGATGCTTCAATGTGTGTCTTGTAGGAATCTTATGTGGATTTGGACTGTTTAGTGGACTGTCAGTAGGGCCATTACTTGATATGGCAATTGAACTGAACCCCCAGTAAGTGTGTGGACTTTATACAATGTTAATTAGAACCACAAAGACTACCTAAAGACATCAAGTTATACGTATACAATAATACTGTAATAGGGTACTAGATCCACATTCTGATATTGGATGGTTACCATACAGATGATATGTACTCTATCCTTATTACTAATGCAGGATTGTTCCAACTGCTTTTGTGACCACTTGTGTGCTGTTTGTGTCGCTGACCTTGACTGCCCTATGGACGGATAAGAGGCACTGGCTGTACCTTGGAGGTCAGTTGACACACATGCTTGTATGCATTGATTTATAACTTGAATCACATTTTACTCTTAACCACAAGTGTTTTGTACAGTAGAGCTTTGAGTGATCTCTGTTTTAGATTAAAATACTTATATACATATTTACAACTATGGCCTTCACCTTTGTATTATTTTTAGAACAAGTGTTACGTTTTATTTGTATTTAGCCATTGTAATTTATCTTCTAAATGATAAACTGATGAATCTAGTGTATATTTCCTGCATACCTCTGTATGTACGTATGCAGGTACGCTGTTTGGTGCACTTCACATGTTATTTTGGATGGGATTCTTGAACCTTTTCCTTGGATCCATTTTCATATTTGAGGTAATATTGCATCAGACACTTTGAGTTTCAGATTTGATATTGACAGTAGTGATCTCACTCTCTCTCCCTCTTCCTTCTCGCTCTCCCTCCCTCTCCCTCTTCCTTCTCACTCTCTCTCCCTCTTCCTTCTCACTCTCTCTCCCTCTCCCTCTTCCTTCTCACTCTCTCTCCCTTTCCCTCTTCCTTCTCACTCTTTTTCCCTTTTCCTTCTTGCTCTCATCAATAGATTCAGTTGTGGCTCGGATTGCTGGTTTTCTGTGGTTTTGTACTGTTTGATACTCAGCTGATTATCTACAAGTATGAGCACGGTGATCAAGACTTTGTATGGTAAGTACATTCTGTGTTTAATGTGTTGAATGCTTACACCTCGTAACTCATCTATCCATTCCCTTGCAGGCATGCCTTGGATCTGTTTATTGATTTTATGGACCTCTTCCGTCGTATTTTGATCATTTTGATGAAGAAGGTAAGTTCACAGTCTTATTCAACATACATGTACTTACATATGTACATATGAACTGCTAATAAGCCAACCAGCCCAGTGACAGAGGTCAAACACTGATTGGGAGACTGTAGCCCTGTTAAATGGCATCCAGTGGTTGCCTCCCATGCAGTCATCCCAGATGTGAAAATCATCAAATGAGCGAGCTGAAGGGCTCATCAGTGTGGTGATCATTTTTAGGCATTTCCCTTTTTTCTTTCTCTGCGCACGATGTTTGTGTATAACTTTCCTTTCAACTACGTACGTTAATAGTAATTATGTACATACATTTGTATAAGGAAGTACGTAGTTGCTCCTTTTAAACTTTATATTACCTTTGTGTGTCTCCATTAATCGATTTATTTTCCTTTTACAGGAAAAGTCAAAGAAATAAGTAATCCAAGTTTTCAAGTGTAAAGCTGAACTGTACTGTAGAAACTTTATAAGTGCTTATACGTAGGACCATGAGTTACTTTAAATTCCAATTTAGATTGGGTTGTTTAATTGCTATTGCTTAACTTTGTAGTATGCATGATTTGCAAGCTGTCTTAGATGTGATTAGTTAAATCTTGTGCATGTGATGTATTATTATCTTTGAGATGGTTCATCTTTAGTCCTTTTAAGCGTTTATGGATGCAGTTTGGATTTTGTGAATTAGAAATGTGCGATCAACATTTCAACCCTGAGTAGGGCAGGAGATAGAAATATATATTATACGTATTAGACTATACGTATATGAAAGCCAAAGCAGTACGTCCACATTTACTGTATTATATATGGACATACATATACGTATATATATGCATGTATTAGCTGGTTTCTGACCCAAATTGGCACATCTGTACATGTATATAATAGTACTTTTCCCAACCTCCACTTTACAATGCTAATTCCAATGTCATACTGTACATGAGATACCATTTTCCTACATGCTATATGCCTATTCTGTAAAAGAGCCTATAGGGGAACTAAACCTGAAGAGAGCTTTTGGATGAAGATACAGGAGTCTTTTCTTCCTTCTTTTCCCTTCTTTCATCTTCTCCACTGGGTCAGACAGCCGTTTCTGGGAATTCCACCCTTCATCAGTGATCCTGGGAGTCTTTGTCTTTTTCTTTATCTTGATCTTCTGTGAATCCTTGGTGTGTATACATAGCTGAAGGCAGCTATAGTGAAACACCTCATGCAGTACATGGACAATCATCTATATAATAATGGAGCTAAGATATAATGTTTGTGCATACATTTTATTGATAATTATATAAAAGTGGGTCATGTGATCAAAGTGTACACGTGGGCGGTATTCTCAATCTCACCAAGGTTGCACATGTACGTATATACACTAGCCTCCATTGGCACATTAGGATGTTGATAAGCTATAATGTATACGTACGTATATGTAACATAATTATTCATCACTGAACTATGCAAATGGCTTCTTTAATGAATGGGCTTATGACAAGCCACCAAAGGTTAATAAAGATCAAGTGTATAAAAGTCGCAGATTTGAGGTATATCATATAATACACAGTTGAAGTACTTGGTAGAGTGATAGACCATGGGAAGGGTGACCTTTCTTCTAGCTGGTGTTATAGCACTGGTAGCAGTTAGCTCATGTGCGCCAGGTGAGTTGCTAATCGGTGACTACATTACCACCACTTGAATATACTGACCACCACTTGACTATATTATGTGCATATAATTAACTATGTATAATGAAACACACTGCAGTAAAAACTCAATGGTGGACTGGATATCATCCAAACTCGGGTACAGAGCAACAGTCAACCAACACTGACACACAGGACACATCCACTAATAAGGATACATCCACCAATACAGCCAATGTAGAAGACGCAGGTACAGCAAAGGGCAAGATTCACTGGTGGACGGGCTACAGGTCTGGGAGTGCCTCCTCTCAATCTGCCTCATCCAACACTATGTCACGGGGGACATTGAATAACAAGGAGACAGCCAGCAATAATGAAGCTAATGTAGAAGACACAGGTACAGCAAAGGGCAAGATTCACTGGTGGACAGGCTACAGGTCTGGGAGTGCCTCCTCTCAATCTGCCCCATCCAACACTAAGTCACAAAACACTGCCAGTTCTAATGGAGCCAATGTACAAGATACAAATACAAGTAAGATTTAATTTAGAAGACATCTTATATTGGGTGTCTGCATGCATAATCTTATTGAGTCTGGGTAACTGATGAAGGGTAATATTCCCATTAACAACTACCTGCATACCCCAGTGGAGCAGAAAACAAAGTCGATATCTAAAGCTCTCTAAATTTAAATCCTAATTAATCTCATAGGCTAGCACATGCATGGACAAAGGTCATACGTAGGTGTATATAGCTATAGGAAAATGGTGTTCATATACACGTACATGTACAATGTTACTTCGTCCATACAGATCAAGGAAAGGCACATTGGTGGACAGGATATAAGGCTGTAAAGAGCGTAGGTCTTTCATACAACCCTATATGTACATATGTCATTAACTGTATTATAGTGCCTTTCACTGTATAGCCTCCCATTGTGTGCTCATTTCCCCTGTTCAGACATTTTAGGGTATCCCCAATGCCTATATACATGGTAAAGGTTTCCCTAACATATTTACATGAATATATTAGTTTTAGTTAATTGAGTTTTATGAATGTGCTTGAATGTGTTAATAACATGACAATCCTTGCATATCCATTGAGTCTAATATGACATAGACAAGAAGCCAAACAAGTCATCAGCTACCAGTTTCCTTCCCAACCAATTCACCCAATCACAATAGCATGTGATCACATGCTTGACTATGGAGCCTCAAAATGCATAATGGTTTCTATATAATTGAACATTGGTGGCTCTACTATTAATCAGCTTCTCCATGTACATTCTCAAAGGAGAGCTCTACTATTAATCAGCTTCTCCATGTACATTCTCAAAGGAGAGCTCTACTATTAATCAGCTTCTCCATGTACATTCTCAAAGGAGAAGACTCTTGTATCTTCATCCAAAGCTCTCACTAGGTTTAGTTCCCTTGAGACTTTTAGTTGAAAATGGTGTATTAGATTATTCATGTATGTAAGAATGCTGGTATCATGTTAGGATCTGGTAAATGGTAAACTGGTAAATGTACAACTTGTTTGTATATCATGGCTTATTTGTACAGGAAGGCATAACAACTCAAGAGAAGGACAAAGAGACTGAAGAAAAACTGTCACAGCTTGAACAAGATTTGGAGCAAGCTTTAACTCAGCTGCAGGCATTGAAGGCAGGGAAATGAGTCAAATTACAATAGAATCTGAATCAAAATAAGTAGAGTAATCAAATATAACTCAATATAATCAAAACTAAATTTGAAAAATACACCTCTCCACTTAACTAGTCATGTATATATACATTTCATATTGAAAGGCTATATCTACGTAATTGTACAGCTGCAATTGTACAGTACATACGTACAGTACATCATATGATATTGGCAGTGTATGTACGTAGTATTGATTAAGTCATTGCACGTACGTATGTACAGTATTAGTGATGGTGTATTCAGTGGAAAGGAATCACAGGTACAATGTGACAACCTCACACCTCATAACTCCACATGTACTAAGCTGTATAGGTCACACTACACACATTTTGGCTTATACGTACCAGAGCGGAAGGATGGACTACATATGAAAGGACCATCTTATAGAGCATGTTATGTGACTGCTACTCTGTAGTACTATTTCATTGGTGCATCTAGAACAAAGTATACTATTAAACTATCAGAGTACAAACATACGTATGTATGTATCTCTTAATAATGATTTAAAAGAAGTCAAATGGTTTCAGCTACGTACCACAGTAATTTGGAAGAAAAGTTCCATAAAATTGATTGCAAGTAGTAAATAAGATGAAACTGAAATTCAAGACTTGTAATAGGATTGTAAGTTAGACTATGTATGTCTCGGGAACAAACTGTTACAGTTTCAACCTGCTGACATCTTCACTTCTGAAATCAATTCTACAATTAAAAGTAAAAGAGTAAAAAATAACATACGTACTTCTCTTCATCATAAGGTGAAAATAGTCAGATAGAGAGATGATTTCTAGCTTGTTGACATGATAATAGTTTTGTACAATACCCTATTCATGAGTACCTCAAAGAACATAAATATACATAAACATACTTCTCCACAACATAATCATAAGGTGAAAATAGTCAGATAGAGATATTGCTTCCAAGTTGTTGATAGGAGTTTTGCACAATACTTAACTCATGCTTACCTTAATGACATTATTTTTCGTATTTCTGAGGGCGTCAACCTCCAAGCAATGGGTCCAGAGGCAGTGGGACCCCAGTAATCATGAATCTCCTTAGGCTAAAAACAGCAGAGGATGCTCACATGATACGACACATAGAAAGCTACTATATTGAGAAAGATTGAGGAAATACTGCAGGGGAGAGGTTGGTAAGAAGAGTATTTGAGGAAGAGATGTGTGCAGGACAACCAAAGGTCGATCAAGGTAGAGGCCACTGGTGGAGAGAAGATATTTAATGATGTTGTCTATTATCACAACATAATTATTATTCAGAAAGGTGCATACACCTATTTATTTCTATACTTACGTAGGATGCCTCATAAGTATACACTGAGTAAAGAGCAAATGATTGATTGATTGAAAGGCTACTATACAAAAATGCATATAATAACAATATGATAACATGGACTTACAATCGACAAGCTTAAAATGGTTGATACTTGAAGGAGACGTGCAAACTTGTCTCTCACAGCCCAGTCCATCAAGGATGATGCAAAACTAAGTAAACTTCTCAATTCCCTCTCAAGTAAAACACCGCCAAGCTAACCACAGATGAAGTTGATAATTTACTGGTTCATTGATTATTGCCAGAATTAGTAGTAGTAACATATGAATAATCCAACACACCATGTTTCAATATGCTATATCTAAAAGGCCTATAGGGAACTAAACCTAGTGAGAACTTTGGATGAGGATACAAGAGTTTTCTCCTTCTCCTTCTCCACTGGCCATATGTATGTACATGAACATTTATAATAATTGAAGGGAATTGTGAAAGTCAAGGGAAGAGAGACATACCTGGTTAAAGGAACACTTGAATATCTCCTTTTCTATCAGATAAGCAATGGAACCAATTATGTCGTCTGCCACAATCTCAAACGGCCTAGGAAGCAGGACCACCTGAGAGGAGCCATTGTTTATATACAGTTCCACACCATATATCAGTAGCAATAGGATATATGCACATATATACGTATACTGCTTTTATATAATGAACAAACATTGGAAATACACACTACCCCAAACCAGAATACATTTGTAATTATTCATATTATGTCATACATAGCATTTACATATATAAGTGACTCTGCCCCCATTTATCAGTTACATTGATCCCACATGTGCACACATACATACCTTTAATTCTTTGATTAGTCCATCTACACAGGAAATCAGCTGGGGTACAAATGGTTCATTGATTTCAAATACTTGATACTCATCCTAAAGAACAGGTGTACGTATGCTGTAGTCAGTGACATGAAAGATCCACAGAATTAGGAATAGTAATTCCAGTGACTATCTTATCTACGTACAATGATCAACTGGTCAATGATCTACAGCAGATGTTGTTAAAATGTTGATGTACAATGTACTGTACATGTATTTGATAAGCCTTACTGCATGCACGAGTGTCCACTCACTTGTGTAACTACCCACTTGACAGTAGCAAACACTTCAATGCTCAGGGTCAGCTTGGCTAATAAGGAGTCATTACAGAACTGACTAACGGAATCCTGAGAATTGACAATTTATAAAAATGTAAGTATGGCTTCATATCATTAGACATTGTACTTTAACAGACACATCTCCTGATTATACGTCATATCACATTTTACCTGTAGTAAGGCTTTAAAGACAGCTATTCCGCTCCTCAAATTAGCAATGCAACTCTACAGACAACATACCAAATATGAAAACTTAAGAGAAACACATCTCTCATGAAATCATAAAAGCTAAAAGAAACTTTAATGAGATTATGTATATAATATATACCGTAGTTCGGGAAATTTTCGTTGTTAAAATATTTTCGTGGTTGGCTCAAACCACGAAAATATTTTAACACGAAATATTTTTAACAACGAATAATAACACGTTGTACAATCTACGTATATATGTAAACGCAACACAGCTGAGCGCGGCCAAAATGGCTCTACTGCGATACCTGCAGCGCAAGGACGGTTTACCGGACCCAAAGGGCTCACTTTCGTGAAAGCCGCGAACACAGAGATCCCTTTCGTAATCCTATATTTCTCAACGTAATTACCTAACGTGTGTAAATTTTCGTGGTAGCCCCCAGACCACGAAAATATTTTAACACGAAAATTTTTTCCACGAAAATTTCCCGAACTACGGTAAGCATTAACAATTGCATATTACCTCCAAAGTTAACATACATATATATTCTACTGTACTTACGTAAGTCATTAAATTTGTGGGTTTTCAGTGGAATTTCTCACTTACGTCTAATTTTTTCAGGTGGCTGGGTTGAGTGCCTTGCGGACTCATTTTGCTACACTCCATCTGTAAGGAATGAGAGACATGTAAAACAATTATGTACATCACATCCAATGTGGTACTGCATTAGATTGATAGGAATATCTACTACTTTAGCTTTGTATGAGCAGAGAATGTACACGCATATAGGCGGTTGAGGATCAGAGGTGCATCAATGATAAACATTACTTGAAGCTGCGCACAGAGCTTCTGAATATTCTCTATTGTCAATTCAATATCATTCAGAGTCATCTAAATGGTCAAGAGAAGTAACTGTAAGTACGTAGAGCAGCTGTTAAACAGTATTGATGTCACTGTATACCATATATCTGGAATCAAATGCGAGGGTATAGATATAAGTAAAAATTGTGGTTAATAGAATGTGAGATGAAGCTTAAGGTGTGTATGGACTAGTATATGGAATTACTGAGGTGTAAAATATTGTGCATTAACAGATTACGGATGAAGGGTAAAATTGCAATATCGCATTCTTTAGGTACACACATTCAATTCCAGATATACAGTATACTGTTCCTGTAAGGTAATATGCCTATTTGTGGGCATAAGTAGAAATTTGAGAATTATATTGGGTTCAGTAAAATAATTATGCATATCCAATATACAATATGTAGTAGGAGTGTGATCATTAAGGTAATCAGTGATTCTTTGAGCATCTGCAACACACATTTAACAAGTCAACAGCATGATGAGGACATTTGGGTCAAAAAGCCTGTTAAATATATGTAGCTGATGTTCAATAAATCACCAACTACAATACATGTAAACAGTTAATCTGTCAATAAGAAGTGTGTTCAATCAAGTACTTACACACATACCTACCTGAGGTGATGGCTGATCTTCCAATGTAGGTTTAGCAGACTGAAACATTGACTGAATATCAGCAAAGTCATAACTACAAAAAGAAAGTAATGACCTTTATAAAACAGGAGAGCAGTACATATCAGAAAGAAATTAAGTGACAAACGCGCTCCCGCTACCTAACATAAAAAGGAAATGTGTAGTAGCTATATATCTTCATTTAAACTACACAAAGTACCCAGAAATAATAGATGGTACTCTACAGGTATTATACACTAATTTCTCTTCCTGGAGGCACTCCAGGCTGTATGTATATAGTTTCCTGTCCCAGACTAGATTGAATAGAACATTATGTCATAGAGAATGGTGTACTACGTACTACTCTATTACAGAAGTACACGGTGTATATAATGTATGTACAATATGTGACTTTTCTTACCCTCCTCCAACCAAGAACGATGACTTAAATCTTTGAAGAATCACTTCTTTGAAATCTGTCACTAGTAGAGTACTGAGGGACATACAAACACAGTTATATGTACATACTTACAACCAAACAGAGCCGCACGTGTTTAGTGAAGACCAACCTGACGTTGTTTATCATAGCACAGGTACAGTCCACCACAACACAAGACACTGAACGTCTAACAGAGTGCAAAGAGCAAATGATAACAAGAGCCTAGGGGGCACTAACAGACATAACCAAGAGCCTAGGGGGCACTAACAGACATAACCAAGAGCCTAGGGGGCACTAACAGACATAACCAAGAGCCTAGGGGGCACTAACAGACATAACCAAGATCCTAGGGGGCACTAACAGACATAACCGAGAGCCTAGGGGGCACTAACAGACAAAACCAAGAGCCTAGGGGGCACTAACAGACATAACCAAGAGCCTAGGGGGCACTAACAGACATAACCAAGAGCCTATGGGGCACTAACAGACATAACCAAGAGCCTAGGGGGCACTAACAGACATAACCAAGAGCCTAGGGGCACTAACAAACATTAACTAAACTACTAATGTGGATAATTAGTAAATCTAACCCACTGATTGTCTGTTATATTCAAACAACAAAACTTCAGCACATCACAATGCACAATGTACATAGGGTATATACGAACCTTAGACACTTTTGAAGTATAAAGAAAAGATCGTCAGTGACACTTGATGACAGCCCATCGGAGCTTGTGGTTGACATAGCTAAAGCCTGTAGGACATGAAAGAGCAAGAGCTCTACATAAACAAACTCAAGTCTAGAGACACACATATTTAGACAGAAAGCATATGCATCTACGTACGTATGTACATACCTTGCTATAGCTCTCTTTCATAAAGAAATTCTCCAAAATTAAAAAATTGCTAACTAAATTCTGTGAGAAATAGAAGAGCCCTTTCACTAAAGTGGTGTGACACATATGATGTGTTGAAAAATGAAATAAAACAGAATGGGAATGGAATACACAAAGTATTTCTGCTATTGTACGTACGTGTTCTAAAGTGGTTGTTTGAGAATTTGTCAGCATTGATGTGGCTAGAGAAAGGAGATAGAGAAACATACTGTATGTCATTCCTTATATATCTGATCCAAATTTACCTAAAAATGCAGCTTTAAAATATAGCCAAAATCATAGGCAAAATTGTAATACATACACGTCTGTAATCATTATTTTGGGAGATGGAAAGTGAAAACTGGTATTTCTATCCTACGTACATATGGACGTACATGTATTGTCTATCATTCTAGTTCTCTGAAGAATTAACCATGTTATGTACGTATACATGTACATAATACTCTTTTAGTATCATAAAGGTAGAGTCATTATGTCAGAAAGTCATCTTAGTTCACATGTTACATGTACGTACAATAAACACACGAGTTTACTGTACCTTCCTCTCCCAACTGGTCAACAGTTTGGGACTGTGACGCATCCAGTTCATCAGCCAACAACTAAGAATGATCAGACATAATAAGAGAGATCAGACAGTACTCAAGTAACTTTTTATATACGTTGTACGTATAATTAATATGTTATGTACCATTTTTCCACTCATTGTAATGTTAATGCTGTATTTTATTTTCAGAAATTAGTTTTCTTCCTCATTTACTATATCAACTATTAATAACTTTCTATAATATGATTACATACGTACATACGTACATACTACGTATGTACGCATGCACATAATGTGAATAGTGGCCCGGGCTTCTATTTGAGCCCTGCTTGCAAACAGACAAATATGGTATCTATTACAAAGATGGCATCAGTGAATGACTATGTACCTTTTTCCTAAGATACTGAAAATACAGCTCCATGCTGGACAATACATGAGTGAGTTCTGTCAAGAGAGCATCTACTTCCTTTCCACTAGGTCTGCGAATGTTGCAAAGAATAATCTGATCTCAATACGGGTTGACTCACCAAAGTATACAAATGTCAAACCTACTTCTCCTGAGCAGATGGACCTGACAACTGCACCATTTGAACCTGCAACGGGTTAGTAGAATGTCAATAAAAAGATTTACTGCACCTCGGAATAGAATTACGCATGTGTGACATGTCCACAAATTTCCGATTTTTGTAAATCGTCTTATTAGCGCTTTCAGAGGTGTCACATTCCAGGCGGAAGTGTCTCTAGCATGTGACCTGCGCGTGAAGCAGAGCACCAGCCACTGAAACGTCACGAGTCATCACTAGTCGTTATCGATGTTAAATTATCAATTGTGAAAACTTATGAGCAATTGCGGAGGAAGGCCAACGACGGAGGAAGGCCAATAAAGGCCTACGTGACCGAAACGTTCTATTTTTCTTTTGATTATACTACGTTAATAATCAAAAGAAGAATAGAACGCTTTTCTTTTGATTATACTACGTTAATAATCAAAAAAAGAATAGAACGTTTCGGTCACGTAAGCCTTAATTCCTCAGCTATTATTAACGTATTATAATAGCTAAGGAATTAAGGCTTACATGACCGAAACGTTCTATTTTCTTTTGATTATACTTCGTTACTTGCTCATACATTTTCGCCATTGATAATTACGTAGATATTGGTAGACATGCAATATGCTTACTGTTTCCACTTACCTCTTACAACAACAAAAAACTTCGATCAAGGAAACTGTATCGCTACCGAGAAGCCTTACTTGACATATCAACTTCGGAAGTCTAATGTTTGTATAACGTGTTACCAAATATTTGGGTGCATTGCAACGTCATAAAACGTCATTGTATGATGGCTAAGCTATACCATTAATTTCGGCTGATAATCACGTGACAATACCATTACTCGAAGGAGAAGAGACAAATGGAAAACGAAGCGATTATTAGACAGTGGAGAATTGTATATCTAACCATTTTTTGACATCAATCTTTTCAGTAAGTAACAGCCTAAAAGTTGTATGTATACTCCTGGAATATTCCCTTGTTTAACTGAGATATGAAGTACTAGAGGCGCCTGATAAAGGTACGAAAATACGTTTTCGATTATAATTTAAAAACTAAAGGGAATTTTAAAGGAGTATGCATACCATCGTTAGATATCATTATCCTTCATAGATTGGTGTCACCATTTATTCTATATTCGTATTTTCCACTGTCTAATAAAACATTTTTGGCGATTTGGCACCTATCACTTACGGCCGCTTACGTTCTCCTTTAAGCCTGCAATCGTGACGCTCTTGTAGCCAAACTATTAAGAAAGAATAGCGCTTCAATTCTATAAAATTTGTTTAGTGATACGATGTTTCTAAAGTAAAATAGAATAAATTAAAAAGAGCGTTAGTTAGCGACTTTTATCGAAAATTTCCGGAAGTATGGACATGTTCCACTAGCGTAACTCATTATCTTCCATAATATTTGGCCATTAATTAACTCCTTATCTTCTATGATATTTGGCCATTAATTAACTCCTTATCTTCTGTGATATTTGGCCACTAATTAACTCCTTATCTTCCATGATATTTGGCCATTAATTAACTCCTTATCTTCCATGATATTTGGCCATTAATTAACTCCTTATCTTCCATGATATTTGGCCATTATTAACTCCTTATCTTCCATGATATTTGGCCATTATTAACTCCTTATCTTCCATGATATTCGGCCATTAATTAACTCCTTATCTTCCATGATATTCGGCCATTAATTAACTCCATGATATTATGTGTAATGGATAACCACACACACATTCACACATAAATAGACAAGTGTCTCAACTCACAGTTCTCTTGAGATGTCTGTGAGAGTCTAGCAATTCACACAGTTTAGCAACGTGTTTGTCACATTCAGCCTGTGAAGGGTACAAACAAGATTTATAGCTCAAGCATCTGACAAGGCACCCAACAACTACTAAGGCATTAAACTTACTTGCAAAGGTTGCAGCAACAGAAACAACCACCCTGGTCCTGGAAGTACATGTTATAGTACAGATCATGATGGTTAATCAACCGATTGACACACAAGTGACTTTATGTACTGTACAAATTATCATCAAACAGGTATAGCATAATACATATAAGACTAAAGTATATAAATAATACATACAGTATACATATAATATAAACAAATAATATGGAAGTATACAGAAGTAATACCGTAATGTGTCTCTATAATTGGACTGTATTGCTCAATCAAAACAGCCACATTCTCAAAGTAGGTATTGAAGGACTGTCCAAAGGCACCATCCTTTAAATTGTCTACATTCCAGAAGAAAATTACATAATACAGTGATGCAGTACACGAGGAGAATTAAACTCCTTCAAGCTAGCTCAAAATCAGATTGTTCTTTCCCTTGTACAACTATATTACGTACATACGTATATATATGTACTTTTAACTGCATGTGTACGTTGTATATGGCATGTCCACCATTGGAATTTACGATAACTATCAGTTAGATACTACAGCTGTGGTCTTAGGGATGCTCAGTTAGGTAGTAGATTGTGATGATTATAAAATGTAGTCACTTATCAGTAGATACCATTTGTCAGTAGATACCATTTGTCAGACTAAATCTCTTCGCCAATCAAGGTACATAAGCATAACAAGTCTCACCACTATCCACAGCTGCCTCTATCTTTGCAGAAGCTGAAGTGCCAAATGAAGCAACCTGTGTTAACGCACGTATACGTATATGCAATGCCATATTAGGTACAGCATTGTGAACACACTATGTAGTAGTACAAAAGAATTACCTTTCTGCAAACATAGGAGGCAAATCTCTTCAATCCTTCTGAATGGAGGTTTAGCAGAGGATAAAGCTTTAAGTATCTGAAATGTAAAGTAGAGGACATGTGTCTTAACACTATCTCTGTTATCTTTAAGATGGTACATCTTTCGACTCTTTGAGCGTCTAAAAACGCAGATAGTCTTGGTAAATCTTCTGGTTGGACGTTTCTACCTTGAGGGTCTTCTTCAGCCAAAGAGTCAAAAGATGTACCATCTTAAAGATAAGTTCAACGCAGTTAGAAGAAATCCTTATTCTATTATACTATCTCTGTTGTCCTTCCTATTCAATCTCACACTACCTCTCAATGTTATGCTGATCATGGTTCTGGACCGCCTCCTTAAACTTCTCTTCAATAACCTGCTTGAGCTCAGTGCTAGCCGACTGCAGAATGCCCATGGAAGACATAAAGCTGTCCACTACATAGGAGAATAACAAGCTGGGATGTCATATAATATTGTGATTTCATAAGAGTATACAGATATTGCTTAACACTTCCTCTAGGCCTAGGGGAAGACCCCAATTAAGATGTTAAACAATTTTAGATAATACTTATAGAGCCACGTATAAGCAGTACTTATATTGATGACAGTAGAGTTTATAATACAAGGACAACCTCCTGTCTGAGGGATGTCCCTAATACATGTATGTGTGACTGATTAACTCTTCCTACAACTACGTACCTTTCTTAACATCTGGACCCGTCTCCTTTAGGAAGTTCTCATCAAGGGACAGAAACCTGTGGACATGGGCAGCTGCCTAAAGACGAGGAAGGACATGACAAGAAAGGGAAAGCGATTCACAGCTAAATCTCTCTCTCCAACAGAACACAGATAAATTAGTACAAATATTCAGTCAAATACATATGAATGTGTATACATATGTGCATGCATATGTACGCACGTACGTATGTGCAGTTGTCACTTATGTACACTAGTCCAGTTAGCTATTGGCAAAGAATTTGTATAAAATGACCTTTTGTCATCTTTACCTTTTCATAATCCTTTGACTTCATTGCACTTTGAACACCATCTACGCAATCCTACATACAGTGGAGTAGGTATCCAATTAAAGGTGAACGTATATCAATATGAGGATTATTAAATCTAGCCAATAAAGTACGTATATCACAATGCCCAACAGTCATGGAAATTACAAATTTGTCCGAGCACCTAGGGTAGCTTTGAGATGGTTCATCTTTAGTCTTTGAGCATCTAAATATGCATTTTGGTTTCTTGAGAATTTCCTGTGAATCTTTAGATGCCCAAAAGACTAAAGATGAACCATCTCAAAGATAAGTTAGGTGCAGTTGGAAGAAATCCCTATCATCTGCCAAAGTTTGATTCATTAAGAGAAAGACATTTTCACATACATAGTGATTAGCTACCAAGTAGTCATCTTCTGCTGATACACACCAAATCACACAAATGGTGTTCGGAGCATACATATTTATTATTCACACCAGTACATTATCAACATGGCTGCCATGTTCCGCATACTCTGTCTACCGGTACTCTGTGCTTACCTTTAGGTCAATAATATCATCCACCCTTTTCATGCAATCAAATACTCTGCTCTGAGGAAGGAAGAGAAGAATCTATTAATCTATAACACATTCATTCTGTAATACAACTGTATAATATTAGTAAGAATTTCAGCTTTTCATTAAGCAACTATTAAACAATATCTTTACTGTCGGTGGCGGTCGAAAGAGGCAATGTGGCATCCATTTTGGGTACCAGTGCCCACTGTTCTCCACCTGACTATTATTGACCTCCAATTGTCTGGTTTTATTATATACTTATTAATTATTATTATTAGTAGTAGTAGTAGTAGTAGTAAATCTAAAAATTGTATTCTTTACATAGCTTCCCAAAATTAAAACTATATTGCGTTTCATGTGTAATCAAAATGACTAACCTTTGCTACATCAAGCAATCTGACTTTGGAACTAACTGCTTCTGCGAGCTGACTGGCCTCCTTAACTATATCGTTAAGCCTATAGGAGTCACTCAGTAGCCCCTCAATGTTTGGTCTGAGAATTATTGTGAGAGGATATGAAACATTAACAACTTTACATCTACTGATTCCAAACATACACTGTATGAAGTAGAGAGGACATTTTGTTATCCAACTGTCCTTGTTTTTCAAGCAAGGAATCTAATTCATTGTCTATATTTTTCTACAGTAACAGAAAAATACAACGTATACAGAGTTATACAGAATGCATGTAATGTTACACAAATACACTGTACATAAGAACTACATGTAATTTGAAATATTTAGTAGACTTGTGTGAAATGAATTTGAAAGACTTGTGTCAGTGCTAGGAACAATGTTCAATTTAAAGATATTTGCAATAGTTAATACCTCTTACTTGCTTATCACGTAGTACCGCTAAAGAGTCCAGGATTGCATTTCTAGAGGTCAATTCTGATATTTCCGCCATTTTGACAGCACAAAACCAGTTATCGATATATCGGTCGGAGCAAACCGTTATGTTTGTTTGGCGTGTCTGTGAAACGAGCCCCGCCCACTCTTAGAGCCTGCAATGGCTTCTGTGGCAGTTACACAAAGCGACTCAACGTTTCGGTAAGTAATCATCTCTTGAACTGATACACTACTTATTTGGAAGTATAATGTAAGGCTTACACTTGTTACAATTTACAGAAGGATAAGCTGGCCAAGTAAACACCTGCGGTATCCGGACTATGAGTGTCGCGAGCGAGCGGAGCAGTCACTTTACAAACAATCGCAAACACAGGTTTGGACGCGCATACATAGTCTTATCGACATAATATATATCATATGGTATGTTATGTAGCTAGTATCGCATTCCGTAATGACAATGTATACTGTAGGATGGTTGGGTAATATTCCAAAGAAGGGCGTGCCAGAAAGCTATCCTCTCCGACGAGTCCATAGACTAACCAACATATCATGAAAAATCTAATACACCATTTTCCTATATGCTATGCCTATTCTGTAAAAAAGCTTATTGGGGAACTAAACCTGAAGAGAGCTTTGGGTGAAGATACAGGAGTCTTTTCTTTTCTATTTTCCTTTCTTTCATCTTCTTCTCCACTGGGTCAGACAGCTGTTTCTGGGAATTCCACCCTTCATCAGTGATCCTGGGAGTCTTTGTCTTTTTCTTTATATTGATCTTCTGTGAATCCTATGTTGGTTAGTCTGTGAGTATATACTTTAGAGAAACTATCCGAATGATAATAAAATGCGTTTATTTATGTATAGGGATATGCAGGTTCAGAGAAGAGCACTGGAAGGTCCTATGTTCCAATTCAGCTATCGACTAAGGCAGTCTCTTTACAGCAAAGAAGTACAAAAACAAGGTAAAAACATCCAAATAAAGTTCAAGTTAGGAACCATACTGGATAGCAGCATTTTTTAATTGAAAAGCATCTGTATATTTTTAGCGCATCTAGTCACAGGCAATCACTTCCCTGTTAATGAAATCCCAGGCAGTACAGTCATTCCTCATGGGATTGTAATTAATGGCTATGTTATGATAATGAATATCATTTTAGTAATCAATGAATACTATTACTGCCAGCTTGATTTTGCTGGTATATAAATTTCAAATTACTACAGTATAGATGTTTTAAAGATACGTATATGGTTAAGGATGCTAACAGTATCCCAGGAACAGATCTTACAATTTTAGTGTGTTTATAAAACTACATAGTAGACATGTGTACATATTTCAATGTTAATTGGCTACCAATTTCTTTCTCAGAAAACTGTCTCTACCCTTGAAGAAATCAATAAAAGAAGAAGATTACTTGTACCCAGATCCTTTGTCTGTAAATTTTACTAATTCTCCATTTGACAAACGAGTTGAAGAAATTAAGAAACACACGGAATCAACAAAGAAATTAGAGCAATCTCAGAAACGGATATTAACGAGATCAAATACTTTACCATCTTCATTATCCTTGCCAAGTCGGTCTGCAAGCTTGGACGAGCCAGTTAGTTCCAGTAGTCTTGATGTGTTGTCAGGAGGGAAGAAGCCTAAGGCTGAGTCTCCAGTAAAGAAATCATACCCAGTCAAACAAAGAGGCATATTTCCTCTCATATCTAAGGAAGATTCGGAATGTGAACTAGAATTGCTTCAAGATATACCCAGTAGAAAGGTTAATAATGATAGAGGATTTACAGTAAAGGATGAGCTATTGGATGTCAAAGGTGACACTAATGGTTATTTAGAAGAATGTAAAACAGTTTTTAGTAAAGCCGATGATTCCACAAGTACCCCAAGTGAGCAAGGCTATTATAGTCAAACCCCAAGTGAGGTAAAACTGGACTTACCAGTAGCAGAGCCAGCTTCAATGTTAAAGGACCACTTTACAGCTAGTAAAGCAATAAAATCTCCAGCATCCACTCCTAGAACAGATGCTATAAAGAAGAGTATCTTTGATGCCTCAGATTCTTTAATTATATCATCATTTAAGTATCAGACACCTCTCCAACTGCAAAGATCTTCTTCTATGAAATCTCACAGACCACATGACCAATTGATCAACTACAGATATTGTACCAAACCTAAGAAGATAACCCCAGGCAGACCATTTTCTGCCAAATCATAAGCTCATGATAATCATTATTTTTTGTTTCATTTTCACTAGGTTTGTTTACGCACATTTACTTTTGTAACGCTGGTGTTTATAGTTTCAAGACCCCAATGTCACAGTCTTTAGTATCCGATTGTTTTATTTATAGTAAAGAAGGTGATGACATCACAATCAGATAAATGGATGGTTAAATGAAGAAAGAATGAATAGGACATGACAACTATAACAAATCCATACTGAGTAATTTATAAGTGCAGGATATTCCACACTGTAGGTAGTTGCATATATATATACCGCTGTCCAAGTCACCACCCCACCATTGGTCTTAATACATATGACTTCCATTATTCTTCTCTGCCAGTAATTAGGTGCAGTGATCTGGTAGCCAATCTCATGCTGGGTTTTATAATCACCTCTTGTTTGTGTTCCCCAAGTCTCACCTTAAGAGTCCTCTTCATGTCACCTATATAGGTCCTGTTGCAGTCCTTGCAATTAAGGGACTTGGTACACTACCCTCTTTTCTTATTAGTGCACATCATGCAGAATATATTTTCTCTTTTTTCCTTTTTCCCTTTTACTTATACGTTGCTTATATTCTCCTTTGGATTTCTATATATTACACTTGTACATGTTATGCAAGAATTTACAAGAGTATACTGAATGTTTACATAGATGTATACATTTTTGAGATGAGCTGGGTTTTATGTATTTTAATATAATCAATATACCAATCTTATTATGAATCATTATCGACAATTGGGATTGTATATAACCCCTGTTATTTTTGTTTGATAATTAAGAAATACATAGGTACATGGTTTTAAATTAAAAATGTTTGAACAATGTAGTTCTTAAACAAGTTCTTCATCGTTGTAAAGAGACCATGCTGATTCTTCTCCTTTTCTCTGCCTGTAATTTGAATATATATATATATATAGCAGGCACTAGCTGTCCCGGTCAATCTCATGCTGGGTTTCATGGCCACCTTAAGAGGTCCTGTTGCAGTCCTTGTAAGAGAATTGGTACACTCTCTTCTTTTTCTCTGGAGTACAAATCATGCATATACATCTTCCTTTTTTCCCTTTTTTCCTTTTTCTTTTCCGTTTAACTTTCCTTCTTTTTTTCCTTTTTTTTCTTTTCTTTTTCGTTTAACTTTCCTTATTTTTTCCTTTTTTTCTTTTTCTTCTTCGTTTAACTTTCCTTGTTTTTTCCTTTTTCCTTTTTCTTATTTTCTAATACCATGAAAAATCTAAGATACCATTTTCCTACATGCTATATGCCTATTCTGTAAAAAGAGCCTATAGGGGAACTAAACCTAAAGAGAGCTTTAGATGAAGATACAGTAGTCTTTTCTTCCTTCTTTTCCCTTCTTTCATCTTCTTCTCCACTGGGTCAGACAGCCGTTTCTGGGAATTCCACCCTTCATCAGTGATCCTGGGAGTCTTTGTCTTTTTCTTTATCTTGATCTTCTGTGAATCCTTTGCCATGACATTTACGATACATGTCTGCGTCCTACAACATTACCATAATCTAAAGGCACATGGGCTGGCCTTTGGATACTTGTTATGCAATGATTTACAAGAGTATACTAAATGCTTACATAGTCTTAGATGTATGCATTTGCGATGAGCTAGGTTATTTTAATGTATATCTTAATTATGCCAATCTCATTATAAATTATCATTATCAACAATTGGGATTGTATATAACCACTGCACAATGATCATTTTGCTTAACAAATTCTGAATATATACATGTACATGGTTTTAAATTAAAAAAGAAAAAAAAACAGTTCAAACAATGTAGCTCATAAAACAAGTCCTTCATGGTTTTAAGCCATGCTGTTTCTTCTCCTTTTGAGTGTTACTGGAACGGTGCTGCAGTACTTCGTTTCGCATCACTTTACTGAGTGTAAAGGTGATCCCAGGGCACACCACGAGGAGGTAGAAGTACTTCGTGCCCCAAAAGGCCTCCGGTTTCTCAACTCTGTTTGACACTTCCACTACTTGCGTCGTAAGAGAAGTTGCTCGGGAACGGTCCGGCGTACCTGACCGACCTGTGACCAGTTACTAGTCTTGCACTGCCTCACGCTACGGACAGAACAAGCCCGACCCTGGCGGACCACAAACTCCCACCAATGAGAATCATCATGTGCACACAACGCAGCTTGAGAGCACTGTACACAGACTTTAGCTCATTGGGATCGGCCAGGTTGCTTTAGAGTAGGGACCCATCGATGAACTACAAGAAAAGAATTAGAGAATACAATAATTACCAGCATAGAACATAAACATTATTTGAGTATAATACACATGCGCATGTAAAATTCCAAATGCAAATGCAAATGTCTTCCAAATTAACCAACCTGATGTGGCAGCCTACAATAGCTTCCTGACCGACTACGTAGTGGCACTGGACCACACCAACCTCCAGGTACGGGTCGTATAGCAAGAATCCCGCAAGTGCCAATTTAACACACAAGCAGGATTAATAGTGAGATACATCTCCAGGCACTAACCCATAGGTAGAGAGACCACCCCACTATACGAACACCGATGACCCTTCGGAAAGGCATGTACCATTGCTCGTACTCCAAGAATGGTTTTCGCATCGATCCACACCAAAGTAGACCTCCAGAGTTGATAGCCCGGAGGCCAAAGACTGAAAATTTCCTCGACTATTTATTAGAACTTGTCGGCGGGAAACATCGTGAACTTGGCGGAAAATCGTGGAAGCTAAATTCTGTTTATTGTTTTCGATGTCATGTTCAAGAACAATAGACAACATGCCGAACATGACCCAGCCTATTCAGCAAGTTGTTATTGTTATTGAGTTTCGATTAGAAATCAATCATGACTATTCAGCGAAGCAAATCATATAATGTACAGTGACCCCATGAATAGAAGTGCTTAATTAATAAACAAGCTATCAATATCTCAGTACTAATCTCTTGCTAGCGCATGAATCGACATGTGAATCAACATGTTTCATGCGCAACACAGGACAACGTTACATTCAGAATTTTAACATTAAGGTTTGTGAGTTTTATCATTTTTACGTATGCGCGCATATACATCTAAATCCTCGTGCTATTGCTCAATCAATTTTTGAATCCAAAATGGCCGGTGCTCAAATTGCAATAGATACTTTGGCGTAAGTTGTCCGTGCCTAAACTAAACTGCACTCATTGGTAGATTATCTTGTTTAGAGAATCAGACAAACTATATAGCTACTTTAAATGAAGTCTATAATATTTCTTTTTCTTTTAAGTTATAATGTTATGATTAGCATAATATGTATTAATCAGCATCGTTACCTCATGTAAATACTTTTTACTTGTGAGACTGTTTAAAAGGTAATTTGTACTTAACGTTTATACAAACTATAACATTAAATTTTGATTAGACAAGTATATGTCTTATTGTGCAATCTATATTTGATTTGCTGTACATTCATCTATCTATAGAATTGTCATGAAAGTCAAGTATCAGTTACCTAGCAACATATCCAATTAAGAAACAAGGAGACTGGGCCCAATTATTATTATTGAATTGACCCATTTAGGTGGGAAAAGATAGTGAAAAGAAAGTGTTGGATCAAGCATGGAATTTACAGTGGGTATAGCAACAGTATTGATCCTGTATTATTACATTTGTTCAATGGGACCACCAGATTTAGCATGTCTACCAGTCCCTAGTAACTAGTAACTCCCAGCTACTGTAATTTAGTTAGGGGAGGTGTATAGTACATGTTTAACAGATTCTCTGTATCCTATAGATCAGTTTGCCTTGTTATTTGACTATGAAAGTTTGGCTGTGAAGTTTTTTGTACGTACTTAGGAATCATGTATGTTCTTAAAATAAAGTTAATATGTACTGTAGACAACTTTATAGTTACATGGGAATCATTCATGCTCTTAAAGTTCATTTGTACTTTAATTAAGACATTGTACTACCAGCTAAGTTAATGTTCCAATAATTATTCAGTTGCAGCCTGAATTGATTGCATGGATTGCAGTTGTTGCTATGGTAATCTTGTTATTTAGATGTAACCATGGTAATTTGTACTTGGTTGGTTGTATGAACTTTTTGTTCTTAAATGTCAGGCATGTTTTCCTCAAGTCTGACTAGAATGATAACAATGGTTCTTATAGTTGTCTATCAGTCCAGGCCATATCAATTTCAGCATGTTTATTCCCAGGTTTATACTACTGTGAGTTTTTTTGTTTCCATAACACTAGCTTTAGGTTTTAAATTTTTGTGTCTTAAAGTGTTGAAGGAAGGTAATGTTAGGTTAAGCAAAGGATTCCCAACCTTTTTTTTATACAGTTTGGCTTTTGTCTATAGCTCTCAGCTAATGTTCTCCAGCCAAACCAGAAATGTGGCAGTGCTCAGTTGGAGAGCTCTTTGGCTATGTACAAGCCATTTAATAGGTCAGCAATTAGTTTAAAGTGTCTCTTTATAGGCCCAGGAACCAGGTATCTGGCTGTTCCTGTTGAAATGTAGCTAGCTGTTTGGGTTTCATAGTGATCCTTGTTCCAATTTTAGTTTAAAGTAAAGCCCTGGGGCCTGGTACCTTTTAGTTTATAGTAGAGCATGTCAGTTTCAATTCTTTGTATGACTATCATCTCAGATTATTTGTAATAGAGAAATTTGTTAGAATATTCTAGTCCAGATTACTGTTATGAACAGTTAACAAAGAACTAGTGTAAAGCAACTCAGTAACAGTCCTATGACAGGGAATGATATTTGTTACAATAGCCACAGTTCAATAAGAATAGAAGCAAAGTAATTGCCATTGAACGAAACCAATTATTGGCCAATTGGCCATCAGACCTGTTTTATATGTGATGATCTCAATGTCCCAATGTCATCTAAATATTGTTGATTCGCAAATTATAGTAACTGCACTGCATTGAGGAGTAACATAAAATGCACTCTTTTATCAGCATACCTAACTTGATTGCGGTAATCCTATAGAGTATACCTATATATATGTAAAATTTTATACAGTAATGCCACATAATTTTTATAATAAATATTGTACAGAAATGCCACATAATTTTTATATAGTCATCTATTAACTATTGCCATAAAACAGCCCTCTTCAGAGAAAATGTACTGTTGAGTATTGTGGTACATATGCTTATATAGGTGGTGGTACTCTTAAGAGTCAAGTGACAAAGGCCAACAACTTTAGCAATAATCCTCGGATATTTTGACTTGCCAGAAAAGTTACTTCTCTTTCGTAAAGCTCTTTATGCATATGTGTTGGATGTTAATGTGAGAATGCATAGTATATATTTACAATATAGAAAATCTCTTCTTTTCCTTTTTACAGAGAAAGAACATGCATTGAGAAGTGAAGATGTAGCATTATAATGTAACAATTAAAACAAATTATAGCTATGTATATTATTATAAGAAGTATATTTGAATGTGCATGTATATGTCATACATTATATGTCTTGCATTTGGCAGAAACGCTTGATTTGCAGAAAGGGATTACCGTCTGCCATTTTTGGCCAAGCCAGAAGGGAGACTACCTTATATGGTTTGTAGGCTATATATACATACGTACATTGATATGAAGCAATAAGGGGTACTTGTTGCGTTCATAATTGGTTGGTTGGATATGATTTGAGCATCAGCAACAGTTACACTTATTATTAATCAAAAAAATTAGGACGTTTCGACCCGTAGGTCTTCTTCAGCAAAAAGATTATTGCTAAAGAAGATCCACGGGTCGAAACATCCTAATTATTATACCTTATATGACTTGTAGGTTATATACATACATACATACATAGATATATACACTAAGTGAATCTAATCACGATTTGTGGTGTAAGTACATGAGATAATATAAAAGTCAAACATTTATTTTGATTTCATGATCATGCACAGGTTTTACGTTTTACCATGGATATGTACATATGTATATATATGTAGGCTTTTTAGTGAAAAATTGGATGTTGCATGGTGCACGTGTGTCTGGATGAATTGTTTGCCATGCAATTCTTATGTATTATCTCTTTATATATGCTTAAGATTTGCATTACAAATCTCTTTAAAAATTTAACGTATATACTTATAAGCCTAGGACTATGCCTGTAAGAAGTATCATATAATGAAATCCTTATTGCTTATACATAAATTCTCCAATTCATAGGTGCATGATTTATTAATTGAAAAATTAGACTGATACATAGGCTATAGTTATATGAATGTAAAAAATGGCGGAGCACGAGTGGGTATCAGATCGGTTGCATGATATCTTGGGATTGTCAGACAAGCATCTCGTTGAATTTCTAATCAAGGCAGCTCGTAAAGCTAAAAGTTCGAATGATATTTTGCGAGACTTAAAAAAGAGAGGAGGGCTTGTACTTGACGACAAAATGACAAGTTTCATTCTGCAACTGTGGAAGTTTTGTTCACCCTTTGGTCAGCGGTCAAGCGAAGCAGCGCCCAAAGTAAGACAAGCCACTAATATGAATGCTTTGTGATTGATTTATTGTCCGTAGGTATACAGTAATTTCGAGTACCTGTAATTATTCAGACATTTTATAAATATGTACATTTATATGAAACACAAATATAGATAATCACTAGCAAACAAAGCGGATATGATAGACTTTGCACAGGCAGTGCAAAATGCTTTGAATTTTCAAGTTCAATTCTTGAATTATGTACTCTTTAATAAGCTGACCATGGCATAGTCTAGATTTAATGTTGTTTAGTTTATCTTATATCCAGTGGTTCCTAAATTACTTGACTCTGCCCCTTTCCTTTATCATTCTTACTTGTTCACTATTAATGTAGAAGCTATTATACTATATATACGTACATATATAAGCCACACTTGATGGATCATCCAACCTTTTGTTGTAGAAATTTATCAATTATTTGCCATTTCCACTAATTGCTGTGGTGTTAGGTATCCGATGTTGAAGTGTCAACTGAGAAACCTGTTGAACCTGTGACTGTTAAAAGAGAACAAAGTGTGCCAAGTGATGACAGCGATTTGGAGTTATCAAGATCTAAGGATTTAGAAGAAAAGGCAGCATTAGAGAAGAGAATGAAGGAGAGAGATAAGAAAAAAACTAGAAAGATTGTCGAAAAGTCTTTACCTAAGGTATTCAGCTTTGAAGTAAATATTTTGGGTTAGGGAGTGAGGGAGAAGGAGAGGGAGTGAGGGAGAAGGAGAGGGAGTGAGGGAGAAAGAGAGAAAGGGAGTGAGGGAGAAGGAGAGGGAGTGAGGGAGAAAGAGAGAGAGGGAGTGAGGGAGAAGGGAGGGATATACCATTAGCTACAGTCACAGTCTTTTGGTTCCAGAATTTCGTGTATGTCTTATTGTATAGTGTAAATTCCACTTAGGTATTATAGCAAGTACTGTACTAAATGTAATGTTGTCTCATAGCATAACAAAGTGCTGCAGTCTTATGGTTGAGTAGAGTATTACTATAGTACTATACTACAGTATTTGCTTAACTTTTCTTCTTATTAGAATATGACAGATCCCGAAGCACAGTTAAAGCCTGAACTGTCAGATATTGCAAGACTTAGAGAAAAGTCTAGACAGACTTACCTTGGAAAGAGAAGAGATGAGAAGGTCAAGGAACTGAAAGACGATATTGATGATGACATCTTTTTGTTTGAAGATCAGCCGTAAGGATGCCCTACCATGATCTCTCGGCCATTTTGAACCATGACTATCTATGATACATGTAGTTTGACAAAGAGAGAGAGAAAGGACAGACATATGAAGGAGACGTTGTATGAGTTGGCAGAAGAGCATGCAAAGGTTTGAGTACATGAGATTGATTAGTATTATTATTGTACCAATATATAATATAATATTGCCATATATGGGTGTACTATTCGTACCTTTAGGCCAAGGATATTGAGAGGGATGACAGATATCACATTCCATCAGAAACTGATGTGAGCTTATTATTATGCTCTTTCTGTGATATAGTAGTATATGTGATATGGATGAATATTACTTTTAACAGAAGGTGATACTAAAGACCTCTCAAGTGGAGGACGAAGAGGTAAAGGCATACGTATATACATACTTGTATATGTATTTAGTATGTATAAGTATATGTACATGGCTTGGGAGTGATACTTGAGTGGCTTTTAAAACTTGCTAACTTGCTGTGTTATACGTATGTACGTATATATGTGTTATATGTATGTACCTATTGTGTTATATACGTATATACTGTACATGCTGAGGTGAGCATTACATTGATGTGTTCTCTGTGATCAGGCTGGACCAAATTATGACTTGCAGAAGTGGGAAGAAGATCAAATGGCCACAGGAGTGGTGACATTTGGAGCTAGAAATGCTGCCCAGCTTGACCAGGTCTTAAATTTCAACACATTCATTCCTGTTTATCTCTACAAGTACTTTTCCTTCTTGCTGCAGAATGAGTATAACCTTCTACTTGATGATGCAGTGGAATTTCAGAAGCTGGATCATGTCCCAGGTGACCTAAGTGAAGAAGTGTTGTATTCCAAAGCTGAAATTAAAGCTTTATCAATCAAGGAGGTAAGACTTAACTCTTTCCTATAGCAAAAGGTGTCTTGTATTCTAATGTATACACTGTAAACAGAAGCTACACATTCTAAACACTATTCACTATGTATAGTATTAATAAATATCTGTACTTAGGTTAGTATGTACATACGTTTTGAGTATATTGTTTTTTTTATTTATTTATTTATTTTTTTTTTCTTTAGACTAGAAAAAGCTTGCCAATATTTTCTTTCCGCGATGAACTGCTTGCAGCCATTGGTGAATATCAGGTACGTACGTGAAGTCGTCCATGTGCATGAGTCTATATTTATAGATGTACTTAACCTGAACCTGTTAGCAAGGTTGTTGTAATAGTACGTATACACAGTTTAGTGTGTGTCTTATATGTAGATAATGTTATGTATGCAGTATATTTCTTATATTTTGAGTAAATATTTGTGTTTAAAGTGTTCTCTTTTATTTCAGGTTATCATTATCGAAGGAGAAACGGGTTCTGGCAAGACAACCCAGATCCCACAGTACCTTTATGAACATGTAAGTTGTTGGAACTATACACACAGTATGAAGATATGAATCACATCCAAAAGTGAAATGTCCAAAAATGAAAGTTTTGAAGTGTTTATCTGTTGCTCAGTGGCAGAGCACTGGTGGTCAAAAATAGCCGTCCCAGGTTGAATTCCCGACAATTCCTTCTTTTATGTGTTTACCTCTTCAATATGTTTGAGAATGATAACTTGTGGTTTGATTATCACTTCAATTATTCATGTGTACTAGGGATACACAAAAGGTGGAAAGAAAATTGGATGTACTCAGCCAAGAAGAGTAGCTGCCATGAGTGTTGCTGCAAGAGTGTCTGAAGAAATGGGTGTTAAGTTGGGAAATGAAGTAATTAGCCCAATGCATGCAATGTTTTACTGTATAGCCAGAAATGTTAACGGTCCAAAATTTAGAGATTTTGCCTCTTTGCAGGTAAGATAAATATTGACGTAATTTAAAGAGGACAGTTATGGAACATGATTTACGTATATTATATAGCCTCAAAATTTGGCATTTTTAATTCAGCAATTCTGTGCTAGACCGCCAACTTGCCAAAATTAATTCCTTGGCAATATTTCCAGCTATAAAGTATTTCTATAGTAAATGTATACACTTAGGACTTTTATTGTTTACCTAATTAATGGTGCTCTATGTGGTTTAATGAGTAAAAAGTTACAATTGCTTTTCTTCCACTAATTAGGTGGGATACAGCATTAGATTTGAAGACTGTACCTCAGAGAGGACTGTTATTAAGGTTTGTCCAAGATATTTTTATCCTCTATGTTCAATTCTGTAAATTTGTTTAGAACTATTAAAAGCATACATGAATACCTGAGTAGAATCATTTGTAGCATTCATAATGAACATTTGAGGCCTTTATCAGTCCTGCATGATCATTCCTCATTCATTGCTGATGAAGACCTGTTGTAATGCTCAACTGTTCCAATTACCAAGTACGTACGTACCTGCCTGTAAAGATATTCCTTTTTTTCAGTATATGACAGATGGAATGCTCCTCAGAGAATTTTTAAGTGAACCTGATCTTGAAAGCTATAGGTAATTGAGCCCTGACTATGACCTAAATTTGCCTTTGTTAATTTTCTAAATTTTTATTTTAATGTGTCTGCTAATAAATGATGTATTTTGTGTAGTGTGATGATGATAGATGAAGCACATGAGCGGACGCTTCACACAGACGTTCTCTTTGGTCTGGTGAAGGATATTGTTAGATTTCGACCAGATCTCAAGTTGCTCATTTCAAGTGCAACACTGAATGCCGAGAAGTTTTCAAATGTTGGCTGATATTATTGAAAATTTATTGAATAACTTAATTCTGTTGATGCACATTTCTTGTGTCCTTGTATAGTTTTTTGATGGAGCTCAAGTGTTTAAAATACCAGGGAGGAGGTTTCCAGTGGAGATATTCTACACTAAAGCACCAGAGGCAGACTATTTAGATGCTGCAGTTGTAACTATTTTACAGATTCATTTAACACAGCCAGCAGGGGATATATTGGTTAGTGGAGATTATCCAAAGAATATGAGAATGGTACCCTCTTTGTGTGTCTCTGTGCTTAGGTGTTCCTGACAGGTCAAGAGGAGATTGAAACAGCACAGGAATCATTAAAGGTGAAGCATTTAAAGTCTACAATAACTCAGTATATCCTAGAGCTTTTGTAAAATATCAAGAAAAAGACATAGATTCCCAGGTCACTGATGAAGGATGGGATTTCAAGAAACATCTGTCAGGAGTACATAGAAGAAAAGTAGAAGGAAAAAACTCTTGTATCCTCATCTCAAGCTCTCACTAGGTTTAGTTTCCTATAGGTCTTTACTCTAAAGTAGATGTAACATATAAGAAAAATGGTATTAGATTCTTCATACATACAGCTGATGTAAATCTTGCTATACTAATATTTATCTGGTAATTCATTTACTTAGGAACGTACATCTCGACTGGGGTCAAAGATGAAAGAGCTCATTATTCTTCCCATTTATGCAAATTTGCCATCCGATATGCAAGCCAAGATATTTGAACCAACTCCTCCTGGAGCTAGGAAGGTACAACTAGCCACAGTTAAAGATATTGCTTGTAACATTGCTTGTAACACCTTATGTAATAAGGCCACGGCTAATTCCCAGAAGATATTAAGCCAAATGCTGTACCACTTACGTATATTGCTGTGTACGTAATGCTGTACCACTTATGTGCATTGTTATATAACAGTGTATACCCTGTAATACTGTATTGCTTACGTATATATATATTGCTATACCCGTATATTGCTATGTATCCTTTATGCCATACTAATATATATATTGGTGATTAAAATTGCTTGTTTGTGTTATGTAGGTAGTGCTGGGCACTAATATTGCAGAAACATCCATCACTATAGATGGCATCGTGTACGTGATTGACCCTGGGTTTTGTAAGCAGAAGAGCTATAATCCAAGAACAGGGATGGAATCACTGATTGTCGTACCTTGCTCTAAGGTTGCTGCAACACACTTCTACAACACACATCTGTAATGTAATGCATTTTAATAATAATGTACAGTACGTTATGTACATTGGAGCTCTATTTAGGAACAACCCTTAAATATGATCCTTTCAAGTTAACTGCTGCATTAATATTTTTTTCTATAAAAATTATTCTTATGTGTTAATTCAATTCTCTCACAAGTGGATTATATATGTTTCTCTCTATACGTAAATCTGTAATACATTTTTAGAGTACAGTAAAACTCTATTCAAGAAAATCCCTCAAGTGTGAAACCTTTACAATTAAACTTTGACATTAATACTCTCTATGTAATATTTCTAATGTGTTAATACAATCCCCTACTTAGCTCTAAAGAGGACAAGTTTTCTACATTTTGATGTATAATGCTATGTCTGTTCTTGCAGGCCTCAGCTGACCAGAGAGCTGGTCGTGCTGGTAGAGTGGCCCCTGGGAAGTGCTTCAGGTTATATACACTATGGGCCTTCCATAATGAAATGGAAGAAAATGTGATTCCTGAGGTTAGTCATCCAAGGTTTTTGATGATAATTTTGTGTCAGTCATATTTTCTTTTCTTTTTTTTAGATTCAAAGGACAAATTTGGGAAATGTTGTTCTTTTACTGAAGAGCCTTGGAATCAATGATTTGATTCATTTTGACTTTATGGACCCACCCCCACCTGAAACACTAATATTAGCATTGGAACAGCTGTATGCCCTCGGTGCACTAAACCACATGGGTGAACTTACCAAGGTATGGAACTCTATGATTATTGTTATTTTTATGATTAAAAGTTCCACAAATTGTAGAAGATTAATAATCTCAGTAAATAAAGACTATGTCAACTGGAACATCAAAACGTTGAATGATTTGCTTAACATTGTACAATTTTATTACTTACAGTCAAATAATGTTTTTAAGTTATAATGTTCATGTACCCAGTGCTACTAATACTGTACTATATGTCTTTACAACAGCTTGGTCGGAGAATGGCAGAATTCCCCATAGACCCTATGATGTCTAAAATGCTAATAGCTTCAGAAAAGTTAGTAGTATAGATACACTTCTTTTGTACTTTCTGTGATACGTACGTGTCATAATTGGCTTCAAGCATTACTGGTATACTTAATCTCTTTTGAATTTTCTGTCAGATACAAGTGCAGTGAAGAAATTTTAACAATAACAGCCATGTTGTCTGTAAACAATGCAGTATTCTTCAGACCAAAGGTATATTCTTTTTGATGGAATACATCACCTATGGTGGCTCTCTCTTCTTCATCCTCCACTAATGGTTATGATGTCTCTGTATTCAAAGTATTGCATCTCTCTGCCTTTACAATTAGGATAAAGCCGTACATGCTGATACAGCTAGGAAAAACTTTTTCAGAACTGGTGGGGATCACCTGACACTACTGAATGTATACAATGAGGTATGTGTTATGTTAATAGTGTTTCAGTGTGTATGTCACTTGGTCATTATGTTTACATTTATTTTCAGTGGGTAGAAACAGGATATTCAATTCAATGGTGTTTTGAAAATTTCATACAACACAGGTACGTGTGTTTTTCATATTAATTGATTGATGATATAATACATTTGTATACATAAATTATTTTTCACTAGATTGTGTATGACAATAATGACTGGTGCATACACCTTGCATGCTCTTTGCTCTTAACTGTTCCTATGATGGATTAAGAAACTGTTTAAGTCTTTAACTACTGACAACTATTAATTTAGTAATTCCAATTCCATATATCTTCAGGTCTATGAAGCGAGCTAGGGATGTTCGGGACCAGTTGGAAAGCCTCATGGAGAGAACTGAGGTGGAAGTTTGTTCAAACCTTGATGCAGCCGTCATCAGAAAGGTGTGTAGGTTATGCACTGCATGCTATAGCGGCTTTCTGGCTGATATTGGCCAAAGGCTTCTTTATCACGACTATGTAACCTGTAACCCTATAGGCCGTCACATCTGGCTACTTTTACAACACTGCTCGACTGTCTAAGGCAGGCTCTTACAAAACTGTAAAGCAGCAACAAGTAGGCAATATAGTGCATAGCCATCAAATCTGACATCCTTATATATTATTTTTTCCTTTTTAAAGACTGTTCATATACACCCTAACAGTAGCCTATTTGAGGAGCAGCCTCGATGGATTATTTATCACGAACTAGTATTTACAACTAAAGAATATATGAGACAGGTAGCAGTTTGACTAGTGTTAAACAGTGCTCGTCTACATGCATGTTGTATGTACTCAATGTTTCCTGTTTAAGGTGATTGAAATTGACAGTAAATGGCTCCTTGAGGTAGCACCACACTACTACAAAGAAAAGGAAATAGAGGATAGTTCAACTAAAAAGATGCCGAAAAAGATTGGTCTAGTCCGGAGCAATTTTAATTAAAATTTCAGTAAATTCCTTTAATTGCCTAAGGTAACTCTTCAACTACAACTTGCATTTTCATGTTACTGAGGAGTGTATTGTGAATTTAACATAGTCTGTACTACTTCTTTTTTTTTCATTTTTAACTGATTTTGTTACAGCAACTTTAACAGTAAAAATTATTGCAAAAACAGTCATGGCTGCATGTTTTCAAAGAATTTACAGATACTTACATAAAGAAGGCAGATATGGGTCTAATTATTTTCATAGGATTTTACCCTCATAATGTAATGTAGAAGTGTCCTGAAGTGTATCTAGGCCTATATATAACTCAATTTTTGGTGCGTAGCTACAATACGTAAGAGAAATATAATTTTCCTTTCCTGATTCAGCTAAGAGCAAGTGACAGTGTTTCTGTACATTGTGTTTGAATTCGAACATTCGATAGTGCATCTATAGTGCAAAATGTGATTGGATAACAGTTTCTTTTGAATATGTCAATTTTCGCCTCGAGGTGAAAATGGTTTCTACGGACTGTTTGTTAACACGAAACGCCAGTTATCTATAAAATTCGTAGTACGAATTTAAGGCAAACTTTATCCTTCACATGTAGCCTCCTAAGATGGCTGAAGCAGGGAATGGAATCTATGTTGCCAGGCACATCGATGTGAGTGTATTATGATAAAATTGATAATACTCATTTGGACGACGTAATTATATGAAATTTTATTCCTACTGTAATACCTTATTTAAGTGCATATGCTACATTTCAACAAACTTGTACTGCATATGGTTTTACGGTTTACGTAGACGAATTTTAAGGTGAATATAGAGCACCAAGTAAAGCAGGCTATCCTAGTTGGCACAGATATAGTTGTAGAACAAACTGGAACCAACGGAAGATCGATTGCAATCTACCCTTTGTCCAACAAGAGTTGCAGTAAACCAAAGTATATTATACATGCATGTCTCAATGTATGATGTTGTTCATGTTTGAAGTCTTTCCAGGTCCACCTATTCCATTGAAGTGTCCAGCTATATTATGCTTTACATTAAAAGTTTACGAGTAAGTCGCGATCACTTGCACATTGCCTCATAGTTATTATACATGAATTTAAACATTATTTGTGGTCAAAATAATACATTTATATAATTATAATGTTTTCATAGGTATTTGTAGCAAGTTGTGAAGATTTACAACTGAGAGTGTACTGTCCAAGTTTTGAAGTAACTCAAATTATCCCAACCCAAAGTAGTTTACTATGTTTACAGCTTCTAGAAGGTAACAATGAGTTGATTGGTGGAGGTATAGGGCAGATATATACCTGGAGTATCAGTGAGAACCCAAAGCATTTACTGGAAAGTAGTACTGGATTCAAAACAACTATAAAGCCAGAACAAGTACGTGTGTGTTTACATATATACATATATGTACTTATGCAAGTTGGGATGAAGCAAGTCTTTCTATAATAGAGCCAGGGCAATCTGCAGGCTTATATACTTTGCCCTCCCCTATACATGGCACCTCCTGTTTGGGTCTGTCAGTGATCAGTGATCTTAAGGAATTAGTTTCTAGAATGTACTGCATGAAAAATCTAAGATACCATTTTCCTACATGCTATATGCCTATTCTGTAAAAAGAGCCTATAGGGGAACTAAACCTAAAGAGAGCTTTAGATGAAGATACAGGAGTTTTTTCTTCCTTCTTTTCCCTTCTTTCATCTTCTTCTCACCTGGGTCAGACAGCCGTTTCTGGGAATTCCACCCTTCATCAGTGATCCTGGGAGTCTTTGTCTTTTTCTTTATCTTGATCTTCTGTGAATCCTTGGCATGTACGTATGTATATAACTTCTATTTAATATTATGCTATGCTAGTTACATACATACATACATAAGGAGGCACAAAAGTTAAGAGCATGGTACCGGTGGAGGTGATATACGTATGTATAAGGCTTACACACTTATTATACAACTATCACATTTAGTGGATGAAGTTTCAGAGTGTTTCAATGTTTTCCTATAACCATGCAGTGGGTGGTGGCATTATCCATTTCGCAAGACCAAAAGACTCTTCTAGCTGTTACACATGAAGGAGTACATGTGATCAGCTTGAATCTAAGGAGTGAGATAAATTTTCTGTTGAATGGTCACAAAAGTTCCATAACTAGGTATGTATACGTACATATATACGTACGTACATGTATGTATATGTTAACACTTGTATTTGATTTACACAATTCTGATATCATAATATCTAATACACCATTTTACTACATGCTAGGCCTACTCCCTAATACATTAAATAGCCTATAGGGAACTTAACTGGGCCAGAGAGCTGTTTCTAAGAGTTCCACCCTTCATCAGTGACCTGGAAGTCTTGTCTTTTTCTTGATACACCATATACGTATAGCCAGATATTTTCGTGGAGAATTTAGTTGGTTGTTTTGAGAGTATTCCACAAATATTTCCATCACCAATTTACACTGAATGTAGGAGAAAAACTGTCTTGTCAGCAAAATCCCCAAATTAAAGAAAAATCTGCCAAATACCATAATTTGAGCAATCCACCAAACATTCTTCTCACCCAAATTTCCGGCCATATGTTATTTTGAATCCTGTATTGCAATTGAATATGTACATACGTATATAATTATTGATATTTTGCAATATAGTGCTGTATGTTACAGTCAGATGAACTGGATAATAACAGGTGGTCGAGACGGCATCATTAAAATGTGGAGTCAGCCATCTGGAGAATTAATTTATACTATTCCGGCTCACTCACATTCAATTATCAGCCTGGTACTTCATTCCTCCAAGCCCCTCCTGTTCTCAGCATCTGGGCCTGATGGTCTCATTAAGGTATGGGAGCTTACAACTGTGACAAAGGTAACCCAATTCCACACAGAAGAGGGGTTGGGAGATTTCAGGATGATCGATGACTTCCATGGCTTGACCTGCTCACAACATAGATTTACAGTGTTAAATATTAATATAGTGAGTTTCATGTGACCATTATAGCTATATATACGTATATAGACTTACGGTGGGAAATGTATATATTTACATTTATATATTTGACAGGTTGAATAGTGTGGTGTGTAAATATATAAATGTCAAGCTAAGTCTTTTCTAACATGAATTTCTATGCTATTCTTCTAGCCAGATGAACATTTTGCACATTTAACCTCTGCTATCAGCTCTCTTTCCTTTTCTGGAGCTCAGGGAAGATTCCTTGTCCTTTGTGAGGTACATACGTATGTTACATATAGACATATATTTGAGCCTACGTACGTATATGTATATAATGTACGAATATGTATATACAATATATTACGTATGTATATTATTATAGTGATTAGCTTATTATGTGTTTTCTCTCTAGGATGGTGGATTTCGATTATTTTGTCCTCTTAGTGGAAAGGAGATTTGTGTTGTATTCCCAGAATTCAACATGCAGCAGATATTTATGGAAGCTATTTATGTTAGGGAGCATGACTCAGTTATTGCTAGACTCAAAACAAATGAGGGTACACTAACCATATCCATAAACATTTATCTAAAAAATATTTACATATGAACATACGTACATACGAAGATTAACCATCTTAAAGATAACTTAGAAGAGATCCCCATCATCCAAATAGTTTTTGTAGCTATTATAATGTGTATATATATAAGCGTGCATGAAAGTGCTATACCTATACGTATATATGTACATACCATACGTATGTGCATGCATACACGTACTACACTATGTATATATGTATTAATGTACGTATGTACGTACGTATATACGTATAAAATGTTGATAGAAGACTGCTATATATGTACGTACGTATATGTTTGAATGCATTCGGTATTACGTACGTATTTTAATTTAGTGATGGTCTATGATGCAAGCCTCAACCCATGCTGTTGTAAGGTGTTATGTACACCAAATGAAGACAAAGATGGAATCACTTGCATTGCACAGGTATTTAAGTTTATATGTAGGCTCTTCAAAAGTGATGCAGTAATATTTATATATGTTTCTAATATTCACGCCAAAATGACAGGGAACAGTAAGTTTTGATGAAGACATTCTAGAACTGGTATTTGCAGGCCACAAGTCTGGTTTCATAACTCTGTTCTCTGGTACCTCAATCACCATGGATGACAGCACACGAGCTCATAAGGGAGCTGTTATCAGCATCTCAATGTCCCCAGTAGATCCCCATCTCTTGTCACTAGGGACTGATAGCTATGCCAATATATGGTTATTGAAAATCTACTATGGGCAGCTGAGCTTGATTCAGCTAAAATCAGTGGATCTAGACAATGTTAACTTGATCAGTGCAGTGGCACTTACCTGGAATACACTCTGTATAGCCTTCAAAAGCTCGATCATTAAGATGTATTCCCTAAATTTCAGACCTAAAAAGAAGGAAGGGCAGTCAGTAAAGCTCAGCAGCCTTACAGCTCATGAGCATTCACCCACAGAAGATCACACTGCAGCCATACTAAGTCTACTGGCTTTTCCGGACTGTCCCTTCTTTTATTCTCATGCTGCTGATAATAAAATAAAATTGTGGGGACTAGATAGCCTTTTGCTAAAGGAAGTGTTCCTCGGCTCTGGATTGAAAGGGGCTTATATTCTACCAGTGTCCCATGATATAGTTGTTGCACTCAATGACAATCTTTGGAAAATCCCACCTGAAGAATGGATTGGTGATTTAGAGAAACATGTAGTGGGAAATGTTGCTAAAGCATATCCAGAACTACAAACAAAAAAGGAAAGATCAATATTGTTTGATTCAAACAGAGACTTCTGGTGAGCTTTAGATGGACTTACGTATATGTACATATGTACGGATAAGTGAATTAGCCTGAAAAACATATAAGTGTAATGCAGTTTGTATTATAGTATATTTATGTTATTATACATACGGACGTATATACGTACGTACGTATGTCAAAATCATCTATGTAGTTAATATATGCTTTGTAACCATACTTTTTAGAATATTATGTTTTATAATAGAATATTTAATATGCATACGTATATAGAGGGAATACCATGATGATAGAATAGATATTAATAAACTCAACTTGAACTCTTACATATACGTAGGTTTGATCCACACAAAGGAAGAAAGTGTGGAACATTAGAACCAATCGAGTACCAAGTTCTAAGAGCAAAGAGTGGTAACAGTTCTCGTGGGAGTCTCAGAAACAATGATAGATCAGGCCTGATAAAGAAAATTTATAGCATATCAAGTACAAAATCAGATTCTCTTATCACAGATGATGAAAACCCAACTGAAAAGAACAAAACAATAAAAGTTAAACGGCCTTTGCACCACATAAATAGTCCCAACAACATTGAGTGTGATTATACTGAGACATCATCTTGCAATAACACTGAAGAAACATATGAAGTAAGTACCAAAATTCCATAGATGGTATACATACATAAACCTACTGATAATGAAGCACAATATCACTACTAATGAAAGATATTAATGTTAGTCCTTTAAAGGACTAATACTCATAGCATATATACCTACTTACGTAAGTCTAAAACAGGAAATTCACATTGAAATGCTTACATACGTATATAATGAATGTACGTATGCATGTATACTCAAATGCAGAAAACAGGAAGCAGTCATTCCCTGGTCTCTAGATGCTGTTCATTTGATGTTGTTGGAATATTAGATGATCTCGCTAGTGCTAGAAATTATCCTCCTATTATAGTGGACAGGAGAATACTTTTGCCTAAACCAAAAATGCCATCGCACCAATTTCCAATTGCTCCTGACGGTAAGAGATGTGTATCTTGGATATACATACGTATGAATAATCAAAGTAATTCCTAACATCAAGGGAGGAAACATGAATGAAGTAACATTGCTGGGAATCAAACTCAGGACAGCTATATATATACATAGTTATGACCACCAGTGCTATACCACATCAATGCTTCCTACCTCCTATACCTACTACAAAAAGTAATATACGTCTTCATTTACTAATTAGTGGTGATTCTCTTCATCAGATCTAGAACAAGCTGATAATCAAAAGATAATATATGTATGCATTTGCATAAAAAAAATTCATTTTGTAAGTAGCTTTTAAGTATAATATATGTATATCTACATGTTTGCCTTTTATTATGTATGTTCATACGTACATTTTACAAGCTACGTATGTCTGTATTTCTGTTCATATGTAGGATATATTGCCAATTCAATCATTCGTAAAAGAATGGGAATTCATCAGAGAGGTGTAGAAAAGCTCAAGTCATCAGAAGGATTAACATTTGATGTCAGAGCGTTTATTGTGGACAGGCCAAGTGCCTATAGAAGCCCTTCTTTGGACACCTATACATTCTCTGATTACAGTATTTCTGGAGATAATGATAATTTAGGTACGAATGCATTAATCAAGGTGTTGATTGATAATCTATATAGAGTATAACACTGTGACATATATGTACATACATATGAATAATATATGAATGCGCATATATTGGAAACAAAAATTCACCTTTATTTGTATATAATATATTATATAAATAATAATATATTGTATGTACATACATACGTAGAGACTGAAAGGGATTTAGAAAGTGGAGACAAAATTTCTAAAGTGAGAGATGTCATCTTTGGTTATGAAGATGATGAGACTAAAAAACCTTCAAAGAAATCAAGAAACTCTTCAAAAGGTACTATATACATACGTAATACAGTATTGTGATACACAAACTGGTGATGTTCTGCTAATGGGCGGGCATATCTATGTACATATCTGTATGTACATATCTAGGTACATACGTACTGTATAATATCCTCCATAATTGCTGATTAAGGAGGATAGATATACGTATATATATTAAGGAGGTACGTATGTAAAATTTAAACAGCAAGAAGTGAAGCAAATCTTATGCATTCCTCTTCTTTGTTAGCCATATCGATCCTAGGCTTCCCAAATGCCATGACAATGAAGTATACACAGAGCCTACAGGTGAGGCTTGTCGCTGAATTATAATTGCTCAGCCTAAGCTCTGTAATATATTTCAGCTATAGCCCTCACCTCTAGGCTATAACTATTACGTATATATAACTCTTGCTAGCGAATAGCTCACTGCATTCCTCAGGAGACATGAGTGGGTAGGGTTGAATCAATTAATGATGATATACGTATGCCAAATGCTATTATATATGTACGTATGTACACAGATTAAAAAGTGGCTGTAAGTTATCTTTTCCTTAATTTGCATGCATATATAGGAGATCCCATAGACTTTCTATCCAGACCAAAGTTCAAAGTTGACTTAGAAGCCATAGACTTAGACTATGGTCCTGTTCATTCAAATAAAAAGAAAATTCAGAAAAAGGTTTGTGTATATAAAACAATGACAATATCTTCATAACCTTCAATGTAATACTAATATTATACATATGTTACCAAGGGGGCATTTTCTACTGTATATACAGTTTGAACTGGTTACTATAGGAGGATAGTTTTTAAAAGTAGGTGAAGCAATGGATCCAAAACAGCTATAACCTTTAAGCCGTAGTCCTCACCTTTGGACTATAATAATACGTATATGTACATATAGCACTTAAATGCATTATACAATACGTATGTATGTGTATATTATACATACGTATATACAGTACATGTATGTAAACTTTACAGAGATTAAAGTCACCTATTTTTGACTACTCTGGAAGATGTGATTCAGATTCAATGCCTTCCAGAACGCCTACCCCTGCAAGCAAAGACCATCGTGGTAGCCTCTCGTACAGTCATAGCCACTCCAGTACATCAAGACCAAATACTAGGCTCTCCCAATTAAGTGTACCCCCTTCCACTGGAAGTAAATCATCTACCCAATATTCTGCTGGCTGCTCCAAACACAGGTACATATACACATACGTACATACGTATGTATATCATTTGTTTGGGAGGTTTTATAGGTTTCAATGCTGTAATTATTATATACCTACCTATGTATTATACTACATTATACAACTACGTATTTTATAATACATATCTATGTACAGCATACGTACGTATAATACTTCAATCTATATACTACAAGCGAGCTTTGTGAAGTTTGAACTTTGAATATAAAGATTTTTTCTGTCTATACTTAGACTATCAACTGAGTCTTTTCAGCGATCAGTGAAGGATCTGGAGAAGGTTGCATCAGTCAACCTACAAAAGATTGCATATGAAATCAGCGAGGATAGAACTATGAAGCTTTTGCAACAAATAACAGCTCACGACTGGTATCCACTGAGCTTGAGAGGAGTAGAACAAACCCCACAAAAAGTGCTTACAACTCTAGGTTTGTTTGAATGATAACCATACTTTAATTATATATATATATATATGTATGTACATCCATATGATTACATGACATTATACAGGGCTACATGCAGGACTTGGAACCAGGGGGGTAATGAAAATTTTCAAATTTAGTTGGGGGGGGGGGGGGGGGGGCAATGGTATGAGGGTGTTGATTTGGAAGCAGTTTATATTAATTTCCTAAGAGTCCAGGGGGGAATGTACCTCCTACCCCCTCTATGCAGCCCTAGCTGTTGTATATATTTTGGTCTTACGTATACGTGCGTATGTATGTATATATATGTGTGTGTATATAATAGTTAGCCTTACGTATAAATATATATCCATGTCAACATTCACTAATGCAGTAACCATACTTCAGAGTACATCAAGGTCAGCAGTTTTGAAAGAAGTGTGCCAGGCTGTTGAAAGAATGCACAAGTAAAATATACGTACATATTGTACAACTACAAAGATATATAATAATAATACATGAAAAGCTATAAGGGGATTGTTAATTGTTCTGGTTGGGCAAAGTACGTATACGTACGTATATGTACATAGGTTGTGGAAAGTTATTTTTACTCACTGGAAAATATATATTATTATGCCAAATCTTATCTTGTTTGTAAGGTTCCAGTGCTACGTATATATCCTTACTCACAACCAATAGCTGGCCTTACACATATTCAGGTATTGTCCCCTTTTTCACTGAGAGCACTCAGTATTATATACTTAGACTGCAACCACCATATAAGTATCTTATTATCAAGTCACAAATGTGTCACTTGTGATGGATTAATTATATATATAGCCAAAGGCAGTTGATTACATAAAGCAAACATATGTACATATTATAGAAATAATTATCTGAGATATTAAGCCTACATATATTAACATTTCAGTTTAGGTGTCCTTACCCAATCATCTTATGAAAAGCTAACTGAAGTATGTGCGAGGCAGCTCCAGCGCAGAAAGGGGCACAGTTTAGTGTCACTTTTGGATATGATTGTAAATCTTCAGTTGAGAGGACGGAAACTCCTAAAAAATCTGATGCCACTCCTAATAAATGATGTTGATGCTGTTAAGGAGAAGGCCTTTGAGACACTTGAAGAAGTAACTGGAATCAACACAAAGTCTGGTTTACAGAAATTGTTAATTGAAATGCAAATAATAGAAACTCCAGTTTGGGATGATGTAAGCCAAATATATATGTACATACGTACGTATGTGTACAGATACATACGTATATACGTATATATATACACTTAAACATGCTGCTAGTATATACGTATGTATATGAATTATCATGTACGTATAGCCATGTTTTTCCATGCCCTACGTATATACCTCATTGCCTTTTCTTCATAAATACGTAGGTAGACTCCTTCCTACTTATTGCAGAAAGGCTGAAAGCCAATATTGAACATGCTCATAATACCAAATCACATCATTTAAAGGTACATTTACAATTATATATAATACACATACGTATATATATAAATGTATGTATTCATCATACGCACTTAGGTACATACGTAACTACCTATATACGTATATACTATCATATGTACATGTAATTATTACCCCTCATAACTGGAAATGGGCCAAGTCTCTGATTGTCAGCTTGTATGCATATATATATATGTGTGTATGTGTGATTATGCTATATTTTGTTTTATATAGCCCAAAGAGTTAATGTCTGCTGCTCCAGTAGCACAAGATGGCTCATGCAATCCAGTTACCATTGTGGACATTCGTAACACTACAACTCGGTTGAGTAGTCGTTATGATAGTGAAATATCAGAAAGAAGAACTGTGTCATGTGCTAATCTACAGGACTCTTGTGAAGAGGGTGTAGCCTCAACATTGTCTTATCCAGAGTCCTGGCGGCTAGTACCACATGAAAATACCCTCAGAAAAAATCTTATAAAATACCATAAACAAACAATGATGGGAAATAAGTCTATGAAGATATTTACAACTCCTGCAGTCTCTACTGATACCTTTCAAAAAATGCTTCACTTAAAGGAAACAGAGAGTAACCACCAGGAAAATGGCTATACTTCTGATTCAAAATCTTTGAAGTATATTCCACTCACACTTCAGCAAAACTTTACTCGAAACCCTCACCAGCTAACTTCAGAAGTGTTACATTTCATGACAAATTGTGGCAAAAGAACAAAAGAAGGACCAATAAAGAAATCTGCTAAGAATAATCTTGAAAGCTTTAGGTGGAGTAAGGTTCTACCTGTCATATTAGAGGGCAGACATACCATTGATGGAAACACTTGATCCTGAAAATAACTATGAACTTTAGTTTATTTATGTACCATATAATAATTCCATTTGGAGTTACTTATTATATCGTATTGACTATAAACTATAACTACATATTTGCATGTATACATGTATGTACGGAAAGGCATGCATGCATGCACATGCACATTTACACACAAACTAATGGTCTACAAATTATAAAATATCTATATAATTCACATTAAATGTATATACCAACATTTCTATAGAAAGTAATTTGATAGAAAACTGGAGCTGTCCTTGAAATTTGATAACATATTTTAAAGTGCATGTGCTAATTGCAACTTTATATATTAATGAATTTGAAAGGAGGGTTCATGCTGATAATTTTTCATACAGGGTTACAATTGGGATACTGACATTATTGGGCACCTGAACATTCAGGGTTACAATTATGCATTCAACTTAATTTCAAATTGGCATATAATTCTTTTTTGGTTCCTATATACATTTCAACCGAGTGTATTTCTCCTGCATGATAATGACTCACTTGTTGAAGATTCTAACCAACTGTGTCCTTTAGTCCTCCAAGATGTTGAGGGACAATTCTACTTATTAAATATAATTGCCATAATAACTCCTTTTATATAGTTCCTGATAGCATGTCTATATAGTCCCCAGAATATATTATGCAATACCACATGATTATACATTATATTTGTATTGTACATATTGATCTATGTATATATTACTTCTGCATGATTTATATAGATAATTGATGGATAAGATAACCCCATACATGCATGATTGAAAGTTATAAATTAATAGGAATACAGAAAGATTGGCAGTATACTATACCTGCACATACGTACATAATGACAGTATAATACTACAAAAATAAAAAAAATATTAAGAGGTATAAAGTGCACTGTTATGATAATAGTCTAACTGGTAAAATAATAAGTAAAGCAATTATTATCACCACAAAGATTATAACTGTGATAACTGTACATGTGATGATCCAACAAGAGAGCTACAGAAAAAATATCTAAAGTCCATCTCACTGTAAAATTAAGGTTTTCAGAGTCTCAGAGTTCACAGGAAGTGGAGATGATAAGAAGTTCATCGGAAGTGGAGGTGATAAGATATCCATGGGAAGAGGAGTGTATAAGAGGTGCATGGGAAGTGAAGGGGATAAGCAGTTCACAGGAAATGGATATATATGGGACCCAACCTCTGTTTTCATATATTATATATATATAATCAAGATACAGGACTGTTGCAGCAATAGTAATAAAAATAATAATAATATACAATTTACAATTACAGCTGTAAGTTTACCTTTCTATTTACTCTTGTAGATGGTTCGATCCTAGTCATAATGTTAACAGCATTGCTCACATGGTCCTGAGTTGCTGCAATACAATGCTCTATGTTATTAAATGTTTCACCCTGTGAGAGAAATGTATAATTTAATTTCCTGTTATCAACTTATGTCCTTGCACATGTACAATATTATTCCATTTTTAATAATAACTATAACAGTAACTCTTGCTATATATTACTTTTTAATAGTCCTATATACATACTATACCGTTTTGTATACCTGTTCATCAATTATAGCAGACAAAGCAACAAACATATCCTGCAGTTCCTATATAATTAGAAATGAAAGGTACATCTATTTGATTCCTTAGGCATTGGTATACATTAATGTGTATGTTTTTAACTCTTGGCAATATTAAAATTTCAGAAATGATTTTTCATGGATCAATATTATGAAGCGATCTATAATAATGCAGCAAATGATATTCATCTCTCCTTTTTACTTACTTATATACTCTTAGCTGTGAATCAATCTTGGTAAAGTTATATATATATATAGACATTTAAGGTTTTTACAATCAAATATAACTTTGCAATTGCATGCATATATTTACACATGTATGTAAAATTACATATCAATATATATTCCAAATAAACAACAATTTTGTTTACAGGTTTGTAATAATAATAATATATAATTCATGGTAGGCCATACTTTATGTACCACATTTGAGTGTGGTATAATTAATTAATATATATCACATATGACTTGAATCAATTGTAAAGGTGATGATAAGTGAATATGAGTACTGGTGATATAACATTTATCACTAGTTCAAGTGTGAAATATAAGGTTTATTACACCCCAGATATCATCCGGTTGCCCTGGTAACGTGATATATAAAAATGTATATACCTTCATTGTCTCCTGCAATATAAGCAGTTGATTGTTTCTAGAGTGTATTGCACCCAGAGCCTCTTGCAGCTGAGAACAGTCAGTACATATCTAAAACAGTGGTCAGAACTAGATATTATTACTATATAAAATTACATTACATACGTATATATATTACATACTGATATGTAAGGATACATGTATAGCTAAATACAATACTCAAGTATTAACTTCTTGGGTGAAAATGTTTGTATCTGGGTTTTCTATAATTTCTTCCACTTGATCTTCAGTAAATCTCCTTTGAGCTATATAATGTTATCAATGAAGTGATTCATTTCAAAATCGATAATAGTGGATATATATTATGTATATACTTTTAAATGTTTCAATTAAATTGGAGTGCGGTAAGCAAAGAAATGTATAAAATGCATCATTATAATATGTATTATTATACAATGTCATGGATGGTCATAACTAACATAGTAGTAGTTGGCGTTTTATTAAATTTCTACTTTTACTTCTGTAATCCTCCATTATGGCACTATAATCAGTCATTATATCCAGAAATTCTTTCCTTAGGCTGGAGTGCTAAATAAAAATAGAAATATATAAGCATATAGAAATAATATATACAAGGGTGGATCCATGAAGGTATGTAATTGACTTGGGTAGTTCTTATTAACTAACTGTTTCAAAAGTATATATGCGGGTATAAGATACATATATATATATATTTTTTCACTTGGACTTTTTCAAGCTGTCATCAATGCAGTATACTTTAGTGGTGTGTGAATTTGAGTGGTCATGACTGCTGATTGTCTGTATATATTATATACAAACAATTAATCCATCACAATTTAAACACTTGTGGTTTCATAATAATGAAGGTGAAGGCTACAGTCGGAACACTCATAATAAAGTGTAGGGAAAATCTCTGTGTGGCTAGGTTCTGACACGATAGGTTCATTCTGTAACTATATACACTAGTCGGTATAAAGTCATCTTGCCTTGAGGAGGGAACCGGATATATAGGGCTGAAACTTCTGAATTATGAACCTTAACATTGGTCCTATTTAATTCTAGCTAGTGTAGTTACAGAGTAAACCTATCAAGTTAATCATTATAAATAAATTAGTTATGCATGCAATATAGCAGAATTTATGATTTTAACGTTTGAGGTCAATACATATTATGTATATACTACATGCTTGTACTATTTACTTGTCCCTTTCTTATTCTTTGAGATACTGTCATTTGTCCACTGGTAGCACCTTGTCCACTTTGATCTTCAATTTCTGAATAATGTATTACATTATACAATATAATTATTCGAAATGATTGCAGAAATATAAGTTTTATTTATACATATACGTCCTATAATCATTACCCTTGATTGAGATGTTAATTTGGAGAGCAAATCCTTTGAAGTTACTGAGTAATTTCTCACTGTTTTTGTGATCTAGCAATTGGGTATATACAGATATACTATATTTGAAAGGTTACGAATTGTTACTAGCGACAATTAATAAAAAAAGATGGCCTATTTATAAAACTGAATTATCGTACTACACATTCACACAATATATAGATCTGTTTTTGGTAGATAAATATATATAACTGAAGTATATATATAACATATAACAAAGGATATATTATACAAAGCATCTATATATGACCACACCAATATTCTCTGTTATATATAGTATATATATACATATATAGGCAGTACAAAAGTGTGATATAGTACCTTCATGATCAGATGCTGGAGTTGTTAGAATAACCTGGAATTGGGTTCTAATTTTTTCTAATGTAAGTCTCATTTTCTTCATTGATTCTCTTACCTGACTCACCTATGCAGGCAAAAGAATTTGATCAATGATCCATGACACTCAAAAAACACATCTATACATGCCTGTAGACATGCTTTAAGTAATAGTTAGACAATCTGCCCCTAAGCATTTCAGTGTTTACTGAGTTCTCAGTGGGATATCGCATTATAAATTGCCTCTTATTATAAGTACAGTAGTTATACAACGGTTGTGGAATATATATAATTTGCCTTGGTTGCCCAAGCAACGGAATGTGAATATATATAATATCTTATAGAGAATTAATAAATTGTATAATCTATCTCAACTTACATATTTATTTGTGAGTTTATAACACAGACATGTAGTAAAATGTTTTTAGAGATCTTTATTAATTTACTAAGAAATTACATTTATTTATTTATTATATATAAGTGATCAATTTAACAATAATAACCATGTACTGGAATATTACAGATATATATAGCTGTTATACATAGCTGCATTTAATGTATTATATCATGGCTGAAAACTCACAAATTGGTAATATATGTATATAAATACATATATGTATAGCAATTAGCAAGTTATAATATATATACCCATCAATTTTACTTTCAATGTTGATATATAAACTATTGAAGCATCATAAATGAAACCAAATATATATATATATAAACTGAACGTATACTATGTCATGCTTATGCTGCTTTAATGTGTACACTATTATATCATGCATATATGAGAATTCAAAGAGAGTATAAGTATTAAATTTATGTAGCCTGCAAATTATATAATGCATAATAAGGATTTTTAAAAATCTATATACCTACATATGGCATTGCAAAGGCTATGCCTTTATAATACATTGCTATTTTATATGTATTACTTAATCCGTATAAACTTACTTTGCTAAGGTAATCATAAATAGTCTCAGTTTCTACCTCGACACTGCCTAAGCACATTTGCTGAGATTCTTCATGAGAAAGTATTAGGAATGATTCAGAATATTCCCTATGTCTATTAAACTATAATAAAAAATGATTGAGACTCTTCAACAATGATGAGTCTGTATGTATATATTATGCATGTATGACCCAGTGGAGAAGAAGATGAAAGAAAGGAAAAGAAGAAAGAAAAGACTCCTGTATCTTCATCCACAGGTTTAGTTCCCCTATAGGCTTTTTTACAGAATAGGCATAGCATGTAGGAAAATGGTATATTAGATTTTTCATGCACACAAATTGCTGTATAAATGGACTTCTATATACCCCCAACCATGATCACTCTCGAAATCTATTTCGTTACTACTTACTTATATAATAGAATAAGGATTTCTTCTAACTTCTAACTTATCTTTTGAAAGGATCATCTTTCGACTTCTGAAGACGCAATTTTGTTGTCGCTCTTGATCGTCAGACATTTCGACCCCGAGGGTCTTCTTTAGTGACAATAAAACTGCGTCTTTAGAGGCTCTAAAAGTGGGAAAATGATCCTTTAAAAAGATACTACTTACTTGTCTAGTCTTTTTTAAGGATTTAATTTTGTCCGTCATTTCTCAACACTGTAGATCAACCAAAAGTCACGATGGACTTACAGAAGTGTAACTATTAAATCTAGTTCCGTTCTATAAGTAAAATTCGATGCATATATTGGCTACCATATAGTAGTACAGCTAATATATCACAAGTCATACACTGTATACCTATACATACATAATACACTAGTGCCATATTTGGCTATGGCAGTATGAAAGAGCCATTATGTGCAGATATCTCTTCCTTTATTTAATTGTTGTGTTTTCTTATTTGTAGTCTTTTCGTCAGTAATCTAACTTTAAGCTATCACAAACGTCTAGTTCTTGTATGTAATTTTTATGTAATAATAAACTCACTCAGGACAAGGTTGTGCATACATATACTGCATATAGAGAGATGCACGCATCAAATAATGCACCATCAGCATCATATTATGTAGCTCTTTCAATTAACTGTTGGTAGCAGTGGAGGACGTAGCTAATTTAGGGATGGTTCTCTAGAATTGAGGACTGTTTGATAGTAATTATAGGTGTTACTAAATTATCAATCCATTTAATAGAGTTGTAGCAGTAAATATACATTAAAGACTAGTATGCAACTTCATATAATAAGGTGAGAGATAGGGCAAATCTAACTTTCTGGATATACATTAGAGGTGTCTGCGAGAAAATTGTTGAAAATCTGTCCCAAGAAGAGTCTAAGCGTGTTAAGAAAAAAAATAAAAAAAGCGTCCCAAGTGTGTTAGGATACTCAATGGGTTCCCAAACTCTAGGTCAACTATCGCGATATGCTGACGATAAGGAAAAAAGAGAAAAACAGCCGAAAGAGTGTGTTTGGAATCCTCTTGCGATTATCGAACAATAATCAGCAAATAGAAAGAAGAGAAAAAAGACCAGTCACGTTAGCCAGCAGAGACTGCTGTTACCCAGCAGAGACTGCTGTTACCGTGGAGCACCACGAGGAGGTGTGACTTGGATTTTGCTCGACGCAGGGAGTTCACGTTACCATCCACAATGCGAGCCGTCCTTCCATCGCTGGTCGCCTGGGGCCAGGATCGTTGGTAACGCCTAACTGGTGCAGTTTCGGCTTTGGTAGTCACGGAGTGACAGAACCGACCTTATCCCTCCCCGGGTTCCGTTGTATCGATAAATCGATAATTGGTGAGCACATCCCCATGGCACCAACCGATACAGGGCAGCTACGGAACCTAGACACTACCAAGCCAACGAGTTAGGACTTACTCCCTTACCCGAGGCTCCAAGCTGGCAGGCCTGAATGGTCACGTTAAAATGGACTATTTATACTCAACTCAGTGTGCAGAAAGAGAAAAAAAGGGAAAAAATGTTTACAGTGTAATCGATCCAAATGCTGACTCCCGTGGTGGTAGCGCAAGCTTGATACTCGCGTCACTGGCTACCACTCCAGCTCTGAGTGACTGTAGAAAAACGCCACTCATATAGCGATCCTGTTTAAACCAACGTAACAATTCATTCATGGCTAAATGGAATGACCCAACTATAGTCTCAGGTTTGTTACTTACATGTATGATCAGATATTGGTGTGTTGGTGCGTTAATATGAGCGGTAGAGGCAAATATATATATACCAATGTTATATAGCCTAGGGGCGGAGTATATAACCATATTATGTATGTGATCATGATTATTTGTGATTTGCTCATTCGATTTAATACCATTTTGATGTTATACATTAATGTAGAGATACTGATTGTTTTCTCTATGATGTTTGTAAAGTGGTTCCTTATTGTAAATGTGCAAATGACAAGTCAGATTGTGCAGTGAGCTCCATATGAAGATACACCTGTAGTTTATATGTAGATTGATTGAATTATTTACATTGATATACGTAGTCCAGCACAGGCCTACGTACAATAAACTCCCTTTTCATGTGTAGATTGTATATTTTAGTGGATTGGCGATTGTCATAAGGTTTCAGAATATATATAGATACACTTGTAGTTTATATGTATAGATTGATTGAATATAAGACAAAGATTTGCTAGACATCATGCACACACAGAATTAATTTACTGAACACTTTTGTTGATATATGGCATCCAGATGCATCATTTTCAGTCTATACTAAGGTGTGAAAAGTAATCGGTAGCCTAAGTGTAATATATGGCCTGTATCCTCTATATATGTAGAAGTTGAAGATTTCAATGTTTTTCCAAGCTTGTAGCAGTGACTAAAGTCTTGTACTCTTTAATATACAGTGGGCCCTGGTTTAACCGACCTCGACTTAACCGACAACCTTATTTAACCGAACGAAACCGATCTAAATAGTATTTCCCTTAATACTTTTGGCCCTCGTATATCCGACCTCGGTTTATCCGTATTCGACACCATTTTCCAATACGGATTTAGGTGTGTATATTTATCATCCGACGGTTGCGGAGTAGATTAGAGAAAGTTTCAGAGAATGACAGAAAAAAGATCGACCGTCAGCGATATCCTTAGAGAATCGTCCTTGAAGAGGATTCCAACAGCACAAAAAGAGACTACCACGCCACGAGAAGATGAAATAAGCGTTTTTGACTATTCGTACTTAAGGTTGCTCTATCTTATGTCATTTCGCAACCCTTTTTTATCTGACACCTCACCTGATTTATCCCAAACGGCACCCAATACATACATGTGTATTGCTAGTCATGTGGACATCTTTAATATACCTCAGCATTTGTATTTGTGATTCTTTTAATGGATTATGATCTCTTTGTTACGTAACTCCACAAGTCTATAATGTCATGACTCATACAAAATAAAAGCCCTTATAAGATATTGCTATATAGATGGCTAGCAGTAGCCATTTTAGCCCATCGTACGTAGGTACAGCATAGTGTTGTCACAAAAGGACTATATATATACATTATATATAAGATGAAGATTTTGCAACATATATCATGCACACACAGTATTAATTTATAAGGCAAATCATTTTAGAGAGAGACTTCTCTGTTGAATGAAATTTATGATATAATGTAGACAAATTGAATGCATTTATTTTATATGTATAGCCCATTTTATATGGGAGTCTTTGTTACCCTACTTTGACCATAGACATAGATACATATGATATACTTCCAGTGAGTTCACATAAATGCAAAAGGCATTCAAATATATTTAAAGTTGTGCAGCCAAATAAATATCTTTTATCATTCATTTCTTCCATGCACATAGCACACTCAGATAAGTTATATAGATCTCTACTTCCTGCACATAAATGTATATAGACTAATAGTCTAAGAATCTATGTAAGAACATGACCAGATCATGTGACACAGTATTGACCTTTTCATGAACCAATGAAAACTAAGGTCATGTGGCATTAGGGAGGTAACTATAAGCTGGCCAGGAAGGTTTTTGGATTTATATATACTTAAGCTTGCTTTCTGTGAAATTTGGAAAGGAATGAGGCTAAAGTTCACAAGTATGTATTTTACACAACCATAAGCATTCCTAGTATCAAAGATAGAGAATAAGTTTTCCATGCATTTCTGTTTTATCATTCTTTCAGTTAAGTTGCTTTAAGTTGACATTTTTAGACTATCTCAGCATTGAAATATACAATTCAAAAAATTGCTGATGAGGTTTTCTGTAAAGTAAGAATAAACAAACAGAGTGTGTCCATAGAGTTTAAACCTCACTTGAGCACATATAGGGATTCTTTTTGCTTAACAACAAGGAGTAACGACACCATAGCTATCATTGCCTGACCTAAACTGCAATGGTACATGGTCAGGCAATGATAGCTATGGTGTCGTTACTCCTTGTTGTTAAGCAAAAAGAATCCCTATATGTGCTCAAGTGAGGTTTAAACTCTGTGGACACTGCCTGACCTAAATTGCAATGGTACATGCTATGTAATCGAAAACCGTAATACTCTGTTTAGGTAGTACTCGATCGTAAAGCATCCGGTACAGGACAATTACTGAATGTATCACTTTAATAAATTTAACAACTTTGTCTAAGAATTAGTTGGATAGCTAGGATAATTTTAGAAATTCAACAGCATATCTATGTACGATGTACCAATAGCCGTTTCCCATAGCACCGATCCATCATTCAAGTTCGAATTCGGCAACCCTCCACTATGTACATCCCTTAATTCTAGTGTCCGTCAGAGATACGTACTTGTTATTGAGCTATGCTTACATTTAGAACATAGAAAGTGCCGCCGCTGTATTGCATATGAATTCCTAGTTCTTATAATATATATTATACTTACAGGCTTGTTCAGCGACCAATTGGGATAAGAATCTCTAATTTTGAAGGTCGCTTAAGCCTAGGATTCTCAGTAGCGGTCGTATGCCATACGGTCGTCTACTTCAGAGTACGTAGACTACATTCTGCCCTGTGGTTAGAGTTCATCCTGCGGTCGATTCCACGTGATATAAGGGACAGTCTGGCTACGCGAGACCAGACTTGATCGATCTAAGACTGCGTCAAAGCCTCTTCCTACGATATCTTTAGTTCTGTATGATATTAGCTCTCAAAAGAAGTATTTTTCGAAAGTCCACATTTAAATCTCTTTAGTAATATATATAGCACTGATTTCCAGCTGGTATATCTATCTTAGAGTCTGTGTGTAAATGAGACATGCAGGTCTTAGCATGCATGGTAACACACGTACATTCACACACACACACACTCAAGGAAAACTTGGGGAAAGGCTATTATGTTATGGTGCACTCTTTGGGATATGATTAATTATACAGAGATTAGCTATTTGCATTAATCATGATTCTCTACTAATACTTATTGAAAGTGAATGTACAAAAGTGCCCCTATGAATATTATAATTATATATCATTGCTATGTAATATGGTTAGATGGATTCTGTATAGCTTTTAGGTATATTATGCATGTATATTGATAAATTGTTTACTAAGCATGTATACTGATTGTGTATTATGTTAAAGCAATATTTGCATTTCGTAGTAAAAATCGTCATAAAACTCAAGTTTACCACTGTGCTATAAGGCCTTTTCGGAGAATACCACTCCTCATTAGTAGCACTGGGTAGCAATTCTTTAGAGTAACCAAGCTACCAATTCTTTATCTCTCGACAAAGGATTGGCTGAAACACATTTAAAAATGTCAAACCTAAAACTCAGAAAACTCTATAACCAACATCAATATTATTATGTAGGCAAAATAGTATGAACATGTTACGAATTACTAAGCCCATAAGCCGGGGCCGCAACCCTTCCTTCAACACCGCGATGGCGAGACTAAGTGAGTCCAATGTAGGTGTTAAAATGGTTAATAATTTCCTTGTTCATTATATTTGCATTTATCTGTGTAGTTGCAATGGTTAGCTTTAGACGGATTACAGTTGTTCTTAAAGAAAATGCTTGCTTTCCAGTCTATGTAATACAAAGCAATGAATCAAAGAAGCATGATCTTGTAAAGTGTTTTGTAGAGAAGATGCACCATAGAGGAGATAGACCCTTCGTGATGATGGATCTAGGACAAATTTTGTGGCTTTTTAAAAAATGGAACCACTTGCTTCCTCGTTTCCAAGTTCATTATGGTAATAGATAAGGACATATATAGCTGCTAACCCCCATGTGTTTTATCTTCAAGTAATGAAAAGTATGGGCAAATATAATACATATGTACTATTCATAATATAAAAGTTGCATAATTTTGTAAATGTAGCTACATATGATTTATACTAAGTGCCCAGATGTGCCAAAGTGTAGGGAAGGTCTAGCAAGCCAGACTATTTTGTTGGATTACCTTCTAAGACATCCATTTTTTCAAATATTCTTGTTGATCATATTTAACATATCTTAATAAGTACTAACAGGAGCACCTGCCTTATCAGCTATAGTATTGCAGGCACTAATAGCTTGCTATCATTCACTTGGATGAAAAGGCCATTTTATAACACATGATGTATACGTACATAGCATATATGTTATATATAATTGAATTATGAAGTGGAGGAAGTAACTGTATATTATTAATATGTATCACAAGATAGAAAAATGTACGAAATTTTTTTGTGTGTATGTAGCGGTAAAAAGCAACCATGATCCATTGTTGGTGGCCATAATGGCTGCCCAAGGCTCCAGCTTTGACTGTGCTACTTCTAAAGAGATAAAACAGGTGCTTGATCTTGGAGTTGGCCCAGAAAGAATTATCTTTGCAAATACAGTCAAGCCTTACTCTCATATAAGGTATATATACGTATATACAGCCATATATAGATGTATACATCCTATCTATATATATTCTGGCTGTACAATTTAATGTATTAAAAAAGCAATAGAACAAAAAACAGTGGCTACATACTAAAGGGTACAGTGCTATCTATACCTGCATGGACATGAATTGCCATTTGCATGGGTAATATGAGCTAAAACATCATTTTTCTGTTGGAACTAAACCTAGTGAAAGCTTTGGATGAGGTTACAGGAGTATTTTCTTTATTTTACTACTCCACTGGACAAGACAGCTGTTTCTGGGAATAGTACCCTTCATCAGTGACCCTGGAAGTTCCCTGATCCTTAAAAATATACATGCATGGCTGCATGTAGCTGTCCACACAGGTATAATGGTACAGATATACGTACATAGCCTAGATAAATGGAACAGATCTTCATCAGTGCTACCGAACGATATGTACTACCCGGTCAGCAAATAAAAGAGTCTGAAAATGTAGGCAGTCCAAACAGTAAAATGATGAAGGAATAAGCACACACAATGAAATGTACAAGGGATATTGTAAATATAGATACTATATATACATATGTATATAGGCAGGCATGGAAACCATAGGGGAAGCAGATAAATTCCTTGCATGTGTTTCCTTTGTGCTTGCATGATAACAGAATTTTAATTCAACTTTTACAGCTGCTTGGCTTCGCCTAGGATAAGTTATCTCTTACGACATACTTATTGTAAATAATAAGCTTCTTAAATTATATGCTTTTTCTCCCAAATCTGGTTATGTCATGACTTACGTATATCGCCCATAATAGTTATACTTTTAAATCTGTAGCTATGCTGTCTCGGAGAATATTCATCTCTCAACCTTCAGTTGCCTGGATGAACTGGAAAAAGTAGTTTCTATAGATAAGAATGCAAAGTTGGTCCTTAGGATAGCTGCTTGTGACACTTCTGCTGAATGGCAATTTGAACCAACTGAAAAATTTGGTGCAACTATTGAAAGTGGAAAGCAGTTGCTTCACAAAGCAAAGACTTTGGGAGTTGAGGTTGTGGGTACATCGTAAGTTTTATTATATTGATTTATATGTGATCGTATAGTTGCTTATATTATTTGCTGTTTCAGGTTTCATTTAGGTTGTGGAGTGAATAATGCCAAAGCCTATGACATTGCCCTACGGAAATGCTCAGAAATGTTTATCTATGGCAAGGAATTGGGCTTCAACTTTACTATTCTTGACATTGGCGGTGGATTTAAAGGTTATTCTAAGCATTTGTCAGAGCTGAATGATTCAGCTGAAGTTATAAATGCATCGTTAAAGTCATACTTTAAAGAATTTACTGATTTGAAGTTAATAGCAGAACCTGGGTCATTCTTTAGTACTTCTCCGCCCATCATTTGTTTGAAAGTTTTAGGCAAAGTAAAGGAGGAAGGTAATGGAAAACCAGTGAGTCTATTTATTGCATTCATTATAAGTATATATGTAGGTTACATTTTACTCTCTATTTTGAAACTGATTCTGATTAGTTTTGCTGTACTGTACAAGTACTGGTATAGCATTACTTAAATTTTCAAACATTTAGAGACAAAGTGATTTTAAGTATATAAGGTATATCTTGTGAATAAATTGGCAGAATTTCAAAAGGAAATCATACCTCTTTTATATCTTATTTTACATAAAGGATACTAAATGTTTATTTTTATACAGTAATTTGTTTTGTTTCATGTCTTTTAAGTTACGTATATAAGTTTAGGTATTACAATTATGCTTCTTGCAAACAGTGTTGTTAGGTGTAATATATAGAGTCTATACTCCTTTCATTCCATGAATGTTTAACTACAAAGTATAACATCTTTTACAGTTGATTACGTATACATTATCTGATGGCAAATATGGTATGCTTCGAGACTATAAAAGAGATATCTTTGCTCCTCCCATCTTTCAATTGCAAAAGGTATGCACATAATACATAGTGACCTTATCTATCACTTAAAATGGGACTCCATAGTCTTCTATATATGAACCTATTTACATGCATATATTGTTAATAAGCACTCAGTCTAATATGCAAGGTTGTGCTAAAGGAAGAGCATACCTAACTCATACTGTAAGTAGTTAACAGCAACTGTGAATACCATTTATAACAACGTGTAGTGTCACCTCAATAATCTGCCACAATTGGCCATGGTTCAATGAGAAATGTGGTGGATTAGTGAAGTTGGTAATTACTTAGTTCAGAGACTTTAATTAATTAAAATGGTTGTTTTCACTAGCCGCTGCAAACAGTGGCACAGTCCCACCAATTAGATAGAATGGCAGATTAACCAGCTGAAGAAAAATGGCTGCATGTTAAAGAAACTTTTGTAGCTGTATCTGGTATAAAATTGACATTATGTATTAAAACGTTTAGGTAGCACTTACAATGTTTGTATGATTGAACAGATTATTTGGTGAAAATTACATATTAACCCTTTATGCGCGAGATAATTACGTGGGCGTAATAATCACCAGAAGCGATATTTAATTGTCACGAGGACACCATGAGGCAGGAATTAAAATTCGTCACCTCGATAGGAATGTGGCAACTCTTTATGACGGTAAAACTTTGATGCCGATTTTTAGCCATATTTTGTTGCTCTATTGGCTTCTAAGATGCTCTAATTTTCGAGATATTACCTCTTTTAGTGAAGAAAGTAAGCACGGCTATGTTTTCTAAGTTCCTTCGGGTAAGAAGCTTTCTCTGACTATCTACGGAAGCAAATTCGGTCAGGAAGAGCCCTGGTTATCCTTTTGTAACGGTATATCTTTATGTAGTCTCTTCAAAGCCCTAGAACATTGGAGAAGCGTCGTAGCCTCAAACAAATTGTTTATCAAACCGTCAAGTGAAGCGTGGCAAGCAGAATAAGGCGCACAAATAAACCACCGTCTTTAGTCTTTGTATCGCCAACATTTCAGCTGCAGCAGTGTTATGTAGCTCTGTAAATCTTACTACAAAACGTCCATGGTATCTTTGACGCAAATATGCGGCACTCGCTATTGAAGATACCTAATTAATTGACGCAAATATGCGTCACTCGCGCATAAAGGGTTAAATAAGTAACTATATTTCATCATCAAAAAGCCTGTTAGAGGCAGAATTGTAAGGAGGTAGTGTGTATATACTCTATCTGTACAAACGAATTCATTCAGTGGAATGCTTGTGCGGCTGACAGACTAAAGAGGGGCAGATAATTGAGGTGACACTCTATATGAATTGTCTAATTTGAAACTTATACCTTTTTACTTTAGCTAACAAGCTGGAGCATCCTTTTTAAGCCTACATCTCTCTTATGGAATCTCTCTTGTCAAGTCCAAACTATTATTACTGTATTAATAAAATTATCTTACTGATCACATTAGAAATTTAAATACATTATCCATCTTTGATCATCTTTAATTATCCAGGGAGGTGTTTCCTGTTCCTCCAATCTCTGGGGCCCAACCTGCAGTATGGATGATGTCATCTGTAGAGATGTGAACTTACCTGAAATGCAAAGAAATGATTGGATATGGATAGAAGGCAAGTGACAGCATACTTTAATGTTTATCCTTGGTTATAGTGTTATTACATATACGTACATATGTAACTTTGTGTCTATGATACAAAGTTATAATAGTATTATGGATAATCACTGGAAATGTTAAATCAGCCAACCAGATTACAAACTATTTCTGCATGCACACTGCCTCAGAGGCAGAGTATGAGAGCTGTTACGGTATTTTGCATGTCTTTTTGTGAACTTTAGATCTTCACTTCACTTCACGTATCTTATTTATACTGGGTGACCCATTAGCCAAGAAGGCTACTTTTCATGGGTCCAGCTTAATGAACAGAAGTAAATCAGATAGATAACAAAATTTGTAATTTTAAATCAAAGAATCTAGTCTCTACAAAAGAAATCTAGTTATTCTTCATGCACATGTTACCGCCATCTTGATTTATATATCATGTTGAAATATGCTTTTAACCAGAAATAAGAGAAAGTATTTGCCTTACACAGTGGATATCTTTTTAATCAGTTTATACTGTTTATATTTTATTATTATTATATTCTGCAGACATGGGGTCTTATTCCATGTGTGCTGTAAGTGGATTCAATGGATTTGCTGAACCAAGTGTCTACTACTATATTCATGAAGAACAGCTGTAAGTGTTCATGGAACCTTGTGTACTGAAACAGTCTCAATATACAAGCTTTTTGCCTCCACATACATACGTAGGTATGCATGTCAGATATAAATTTTAGAAATATGTATGTAATTAAAAAATTAGTGGGGCTGCAGTCTCCATATTTAAATTACTTGGCCTCTTTGTGGGGCTTATATATAGTCTTTAACTTTAACGATTCTGGATGCTTTAGTAACCTCAATTGCAAAGTTATATACAAACTTTAAGAATGATAGAAAACTGTTTCCTGAAAGCAAAATATATAAAGTGTAATAGTAATTGTGAATGAACTACACTGTATCTATGGGATGAGTGTAACAACTGGATGTAAGATAGGGACAGCCCCTAAATATCATACACATAAAATATATCTAAGTGTGAATCCAATCTTTACTTGACAATCTTATGTATAGTGTGTCAAATTATGTTAACAATATAATACATATAAATTACATACTGATTACCGATATATTATAATAAATTTAAAGTATATACCTTTCTCTAACACTTCTTGCAGGCAGTCTCTAATTGATATGGTATCGAGTGCTGATCTGAAAGGGATTCGGCTGGTATCGTGAATGTTTAGGTTTTAGAGAAATTTGTACTTATATTTATACTGCAGTGGAATACAGTTTATGCAAAAGCTAACAGAGATTTACTAAATATGCATGTTCGTTAGTTATAGCAAGTAGGCCAGTATATATAAGTTACATTTAGCTATTACCGTAGAAATACCGGTACCTATATCACTCGTATACACGCAATATTTTACAGTCTTTACAAAACGTAAAAAGACGTATAATCGAAATCAAATTGTTGAGCCGTTTGACCTCTAGTCGAAGTGCAGACTTTCCTGGAGAGATGCCACCAAAGGTTTTTTCTACCAAATTTGTTTTCCTCTTTTGCATGATAACGGCCGCTAGTAAGTTAAGAGGTAATCGATAAACCTTAATTGGGTCTATATTATATATTCGCCATACTGTGTAAAGCTGATCATGAGCCATTACATGTTAATCGTAGGAACTAGTGCAATTTAACCACATCTATAGAACTCACTTAAGTTTAAGCTTGTCTGCTTCTTATTAAATTGCGACATAGTATGTTATTTCTAATACATGCTGTGTAATAGATATCATAATTATGATAATGATCATGGTTGACTCTTGTATTGTGTACAGTACAAGTTACTGCATCTCAGCCAATTACTGTTACAGTGGGGAGTATTAGTGATTCAACCACTACAATCACTGTAACACCTACCATTGGTCAATCAGTAGAGCTGCAGTGTAGTGGGAGAGGTGTAGGTAAACAGTGGTACACGACAGGAAGCCAGGTAATACTCACTCCAAATGAAATAAGTACAAGTGCTGGAGTTACTAGGATATTGGCCTTCTCTTCATTCACTCCAAGTCATGCTGGAACATACACTTGTTTGGTATCTCCTCCTGGTGATACTCAGACAAAAACAACATACCCTGTGGTACTTGGTGAGTCTATATGGTAATCATTCCTATAAATGTTTGATGTATGCACATCCATTGAGTTTAGATTGCTACTGCATGTACATGTATGCACAAGTTTGTAAGTGTATTATTTTAAACATTCAAACAAATTTATTTCCAAATGAAATTTACCATCAATTATCTGTTGCAGTGGTAATGGGCTATGTGCCTACATAAGCGGTTATAGATACTTTCATGTTGATGTGACACTAAGATCTAAGAGAATATTAATAGATAACTGATCCATTAATTGTTGATTGTATCCACTGGTAGGTGTATAATTATTGACCTACTGTACATATATAGTTAATTTGGCACAAGTATTTAGGATATTGGGCATATATATGCATGTATATAACTTGCAGATTATTGGCCTAATGTATGTGTATGCACTGCTTACTACACTATATAGGCTATAGCATTAAAATTACTGTTTTGATGCGTAAGATTCAGTTATACATTTGTCGTTGAGGGTAAATTGATTTTATCAGAAGTGTTGTGACAATGTCTATTTAGCACTCAGTTTTGCTGTTTTTAACCATATGCACCAAGTAAATTGCAAATCCACCCAAACCGCTGTGTACAGAAGGCATTAGAATGAGAAGAGAAAGAACTACCAGCAGCATGTTTTGGAGACTGAATGTGGGTCTTTTCTCAACAATAGGTGGCATGCACGGGCCCTGCAACTCATAGAGATCCACAGTCATGTACATTCGGGGTGCACGATCAACCTCAAATGGACCTGGCAGATCAGTAATACACGACAACCCACTTGACCTAGCGATGTGGGGCTCAGCTGCTAGATGCTACCATTATGTTGCACATCAGTATTATGTTATCATCAAATGGTGTATATACCATTTTCAATTATTATTATATAATTACAATGTCTATTTATAAACTCTGTAGTTAATCCATCAGCAACTAACACCTTAACAGTTGGAAGGACTGATGATCCAACTACTCCTATCACTATAACACCTACCCTCAGTCAACCTGTAGAGTTGGAATGTGACAGACAGACTACAGTGAAGAACTGGTACACTGATGGAACTGTAGTAACCAACACTCCTGGAGAACTTGCTACTTCAGCTGGAGGAGTTAGAACACTATCTATTTCATCATTCAGTCCATCTCATGCAAGAGGATACACATGTACTGTGATTGGAGGTACATCTACTGCTTATCCTGTTTTACTAGGTAAGTGAGGCAATAATTTAAGGTTTTATGGTTCATATTTATGTAATGATAAATGATAGATAAGTTTATTGGAGCTATCTGCAGTGAAAATCGAGCTAGATTGAACGTTTCATCCCATAGGTCTTCATAGGTAATAATGAGGAAAGGATTACAGCAGTTGGTTTAAATAGAAAAAGTGACAGGAGTTGAAAATTGAATAAAATGCCAAAATAAAAAATTAATTTCTGGTGTTAATTGATTTATATATATTGTCTGTCAATATTGTAACTATACAGTCAAACCTCTATTATCTGGTTGTCTAAGTGAAGGTTTGTAATATACATATGTTGCCTGTCAAAAGTGCAAAGTGTGTTCATGTTTCATTTAACTATACATTCAACTTAAATGGTTAAAACTGACAAGTGAATTGCATGATGGCAACTGGTTAAGATGGCCCCTCCCACTGGAATGGACTGAGTATTTGATTATCAGTTTCTGATAAAGAGAATAACCACAATTTGTGTAAATAGAGACTACAGTCGAACCTCGTTAAGACGAAATTCAAGGGATCTACTCAGAAATTCATATTATCTGATCACTAAATTTGTGTAAAAGTAATTGAATTAATAATTTGATTGTTAATGTAAACATGATTAAATAGTAAGGATTTATATAACTATATATGTACGTATGTAAACATACAATCATCGAAATTATCTTTTATATGAATCATCTTTTGACTTTCTGAACATCTTAAATCAAGATTAATAATCCTTTTGTTGTTGGACATTTGTGTCTATACTTTCAGAACTGCTATACCTTTATATATAAGACTTGCCCCTTCCTGCATGGGAAATGAAATAATTGGATCAAGTGTCTATACAAAGAAGACATAGTGGTACATAGTCATGATTACAGCTCATAAAGAAGACCCATTGTACAGTGGTAAAGCAATTATAATATGCAATAATAAATTGAATTGTGTTCCTAGATGATTAATGAAATCAAACGATGATCCTGCTAAAATATCTATTAATGATGTCTGGAAATGTGTGGAGTCATATTTTATTGCTTTCCGTTGCCACAGTGACTCCACCTCCAGTACCTGTAATATCTCCACCATCTCAAGTCCAAGGTGTAATGGTAACTCGAAGTGGAACATCCTTGACTGTTTCATGGACTGCAGTTACTGTAACTGATCCAAAGTATGCTATATTATATGTAGTCAGATATTCAACTGATAGCGGTATTCGGACAGATCCACCATCTGATGCTATGAAGAGATCGGGAATCAGTGCTACATCAACTACACTGACTGGACTTCAATTAGATACCATCTACTATGTTTGGGTAGCAGCTGAAATCCTTGGTGCTGGAGTGCAAGGACCTTACAGTACAAGATTTCCCAATGAAGGTATATAAAGTTACATGTTGTAGATTTATTAGATGGATAGACAGAAGTATCATCTATAATATGTTTATTTTACTGCAATCTTAAGTATAATTAACCAATTAAGCATTATTGTTATATACATATGTATATTACTATTATAATGATGGCTTCTATATTCATACTGAAAATAAAAACAATTGTTGAATTTAAAGCTGTCATATTACTATTGCTCTAGTATATATCATTTATAATTTGTATAATTTATTCTAATAAAACCACAGCAAGCTTTCAAGTGATAGTTACTAGGGGGACATTGGATGGATTTCCATTCTTAGCAATCTCTTGGAATGGGGAGGTGGAATCCAGCATAACTTACATTGTGAGGTATTCAATTGATAGTGGTACTGAAACAGAACCACCATCTGGAGCATCCACTGTATCAGGAATCCTAGATTCACCCGTAACACTAGTCAATCTTACACAAGGTACAACATACTACATTTGGGTAGCAGTTGTTAGGAATGGTGAAGAGTCACCTTACAGTAGAAGAGTGTCAGAGACCACTTATCAAGGTTTAGTTTATAAACATAGATATGTATTTAATTCTTGAACTGTATATATAGGTGTTTACTGTAAATATCCTTCACTATGAAGATAAATTGAGCACTGCAGCTTAAAGAAACACAGTAATACATGCATTATTATACTGCCTAAATCACTTGAAGGAGCTGACAAGTTGGCCCAAAGAAGATGCTGACTAACCGGATCTGTCATGTTAATCTGATTCAGAACTTGTACAGTGAACAAGGATACTATTGCCTCACTACGTACCTATGTATGAATATGTACGTATAATATTTCATTTTACTAATTACTGTCTGTATATCTATGTATTATATAGCCCCTCCAGTGGTCCAAGGTGTTACAGTTATTCCAAATGTGACTAAAATAAGTAAATCTCCATCCTTGATTGTTGAATGGTCTGCTCCAGTTGGGGATGACATCACTTATGTAGTCCTCTACTCAACTATTAGACTGACTAATCCCCTGCAGGGTGCGGTGGAGAGGGAGGCATCTTGTCCCTCAATCTACCTGTCTGGTCTCATCAGAGGTACAAGGTATTATATCTGGGTTTGTGCAGTGGCTAATGGTCTTCATGGACCATACAGTAGAGTAACCATGGCTACCACAGTAAACTGTAAGTAATACGTACATATATACTGTATCGACAATAGAGTGCTATTACTGTATATATATGTATATAAATCAAATAAGAATTAAAAATGAAAAAGGAATAGAGATGACACTGCTTGTAGAATTCAGCAAATCTAGAAATATGATTACAAGATATTGACTATATTTAGTGGACCAGTGCTATATTCTGTCATAAGGTTATACATACAGTAGTTCCTTAGTCATGGCAGGGTGGACATTTTTTCATGTCAACTTCAGATTTTGTGGGCACCTTTCCAATCATTGTATTTATTAGTATACTGTATAACTTACGTATCTTACTAAACTTACCTGTGTGTAAGTACTTTTCTTTTTAATGTTATACTGTGTGCATACAATTCAAATGTGAAATGTGATTATTAAGTATTCCTATATATAATACAGTTCCAGGTTCTCCAACAGCTCCTGATATTACTCCTCCATCTGAATCATGTGAACAACTGATGATAACCTGGAAAGCACCATCTATCACTGGAGGACTACCTGTCAAGTATAAAGTATATGCCAACAATGAAACCCTGTTGTTATTAGATTCCAGAAATAAAGTCACCTTTACTGGTCTAACAGCTAACACGCAGTACACAGTGAGAGTAGTAGCTTTCAATGACTTGGGAGACGGAGGAGAAGTGACAGGAACAGGGAAAACTAGACCTAAAGGTTTGCTATACTAATTTATGCCATGGAACCTGCATGTCTGTACTATATAGTCCAATCACCAATATATAGTTTATAATACTATATATTACCTAATTTTAATGTCTAAGACTTGATTAAAGCGACCATTTCATGCCAAAACTGTCCTATGGAGAAGTGACTATTCAGAGAGGTTACATACAAGTCCATCTTTATAATGAATTGTAATATCTAATAAAGATGTATTTAAGTTAGTCATTACCTAAATTTATTTGCAGGCTTGATAGCAGTCAAATTGTCTACATCTTTTGCAACACAAATTGCTGTTGACATAGCTACAGCGTCTGATAGTCCATTGAATCTGTTCATTTGCACCATTATGCCAAATAATAACCTCCCTCAGTCAAGACATATAACTGGTTCTGAAGCTAAATATGTTGTGGATGGACTGAGACCAGGAGTGCATTACACTGTCAAATGTACAGCTTCATTTAATGGAATACAATCTTGTGAATCCGTCAGTAATTCATTAGGTATGAAAGATATATGTGTATATGCTGAATGCATAATGTATATTTCAATGATGTATAGAGATGCACCAGATCTAGATTAATATCAGAGAGATAGGATTTACAAAGGTTCACTTCCCAGTGCTTCTGCAATAACATTTGTACAATATACAGTACAGTATGTTATTCTGATACTGTAAAGGCCTCATTGCTGCATAGAGGGTACTGATTATTGAAAGTTGTTGAGTGTAATTGCAGCAACTGGATACACAATGAACAATTCAATTATTTCCAGGATATTTCGATACGGAGATCTTTCTCAACTAGTATAAAACCAATAAACTGACATGACTGGAAGAAACTCTTACTAAACCCTTATTATGTTCTGCTATATATTTTCTACGTATTTCCACCACATACGTACGTATATTATTAAATTCCTATTCTACATATTTCTACCACATATTAATAAATTCTTATTACTCTAGTAACACCAGCATTACCACCGCAAATCCAGCCCATTTCTATTACTATACCAATAAGTACAACACCTACTTTGATAATCTCATGGGATCGCATCATAAACTACGACTACCAGGTGACATACACTGTGAGGTATTCAACAAGTAGAGGTACTACAACAGAACCACCATCTGGAGCACCAACAATATCAGGAATTACTGGTACATCAACTGCAGTGACTGGACTTGCTCAAGGTACCACCTACTATATTTGGGTGAAGGCTGTAGCATCTGTTGGTGATGGACCTTACAGTGCCAGAACTCAAACACGAACAATAAGAAGTAAGATCCTTAACCGTTTATGTACCTTAATTTGTTGTATATATAAGTACCTTATATAGTTTATACAATTTTAACACATATATGGATAATAATATATAGCAATATATATTATTGGAAATCGAATGTGTATAATAAATTGTGAATTACAGGTGTATATACGTAAGTAAAACATATTTGATAAAACTTAAGATATACAGACTTGTATATACAGAATTACCGAGGTGTCAAATCAATGCGCATTAAAAGATTATGGATGCAGGCTAAAGTCATAATCTCAGAGATATAAATAAATTCACTTCCTGATCTACGTTCTGTACATAATTTACACTACAATCAATAATATTTATATGTATATGAAGATTTAATATAAATGGAATGTATATATATAATACTAATAATATAAAGTACATGTACATACATATTCATGCATTATACAATATCCTTGTTTACTGTACTAGTTCCAAATCAGATTAACATGACAGATGTGGTTGTAGTTAGTAAGTATCTTCTTTGGTCTAACTGGTCGGCTCCTTCAAGTGAGCGTCCAATTCAGCACTATGAAGTGGAGTACAGAGCAGTAGATAGTGGATCAACTGACTGGAACAGAGTATCAATGAACCCAACTACGACATCAGCTGCCTTAAAGAACCTTAAACCAGGAACTACCTACCAAGTGAGAGTGAGAGCTGTGTCTGATGTTGGAAGTGGAGAATGGAGTATCATAGTTAGTAGGACTACTTTTAATGGTACGTATGTTACTATAAGCATTGGACAGCTAATCTTGATATATTCTTCTTTGTGTGTAAACGTTACAAGTTATTCATGTAGTGTTGATAAAACAACAGTTTTTATAAGAATGGCATAATTTTGACTGTTAGTATATGTATATACGTATCTGTTTCCCTGCTTGATATAATAGCATACATATATATATTTACTATCAGTAGTATCAGTGAAAGTATATCTAATGATAGATGGTATGTGTGTAAATTAAGATATCTCTATAATTGTGTTTACAATTATAGAGTAACCATTGTACTGTATGTTTATAAAATGATTTAAAGCAAGTGTAGACATGAAAACTGTAACATACTGTACGTGTCCACATGTTCCACTCAGATACCGATGAGTGTGAAAGTGATAATGGAGGATGTCAACACATCTGTGTGAACACAATTGGATCGTACTACTGTTTGTGTTTACCAGGATATACATTTCATGAAGATGGGCACACTTGTGTGATGTGTGAGTAGGTATATATACATGCGCATATTCAATAACTCTGAATTAATTGTATGTGTGAGTATAGATACAGTGTACATGTATACATACGTGCATACGTACATACATACATGTACAGGTACAGAAATCATAGTTTTGTATATTCAATATAACTTTTTATAACCTTTCAGATGAAGAGATTTCTATAAACTTTGAAATGATCAGTGTTTCTGGAAGAGAAGGACAAAGACTGGTTCTTGCTGTAAAAAGAATAGGATGGAGAGAGCACCTTTATCAGTACCTGTTAGCATTCTTCATCTCAACACAAGCCTTCCTAATCAAGGTATAAAGACTATATTGTGAATTACCTTATGTTCCTTGGTAATTTGTATAGAATATAATTAGTGTTATATATATTAAGATTAAAATTACAAATAATTCAGTTTTGCACCTTATATAATACACAGCTAATGAGGGTGACTATTCTCTGTTAACAAAAGCACTGACATTCAATTCTATCTATGCATCAAATGAGAGACAAGTGGTTGCCATAGATCTGATTGAAGATGGTAATGAAGGGGAGGAGAATGAACTGTTTTATGTCCTTCTTCATCCACCTCCAGAAGTACAGAGCAAGACAAAATTAGTCACTTGTGTTATTCGTGTCGGTTGAAACACTTAGTTGATCTTCTTAGCGTATAGCTTTTGTAAGCTTACAGCATCATTTGGAATTTAAGTATTTAGGCCGTACACCTGTGTGAACAGCTGCATATATACAAGTTATTCAAATGAGTATACAGTATAGTCTCACAAGTGTACATGTGTATTGACATTAATTGTCACAATATATAGATTAGTGACACCTACGTATATATTACCAGGAAAGCTTGCTAACATTCTTCTTTCCAATAGTACTTTTTAAATTTACTAAAGCTATATAGAAATTAGTTTTAAAATGGTTGCATGTATTTGTACACAATTATAATAATTTGTGTATATGAAACAACACTGCATGCAATAATAACGAAAATAATACTCATTCGATATACTTTATTATGCGTACTGTATGCTATGCTTAAAATATGAATATACTTGTATACTTGTTAAGATTTGATTGGTGATTTGAACAAATGGGGCTGGGTCTCTGATTATTAGCTTGTTCAAATCACCAATATAATATACCATAAATATACCAAATAATAATACATTGAACAATGATGGTCATAACCAGCTGTCCTGGCATATATATATATATATATACGTATATGGTCAGCAATATATATAATGCTTCTTTCGGTTCTTTATACTTCATTAGGTTTGAGTTACAAAAAATTGTCCCTATTCACACTATATATTTCATCACTTATCAGAACAAGCATATATAATCTGTGTATCACAATCTCAGGACTAAATCAAATAAAATTTTATGATTCATTCAGTGGAATGCTAGGTAGATTTGTGGATTTGGCAGACTAAAGAGGGGCAGATAATTGAGGTGACACCATATCTGAATTGTCTAATTTGAAACTTATACCTTTTTTACTTTAGCTAACAAGCTGGAGTATCCTTTTTAAGCCTCTCTCTTGTCAGGGTCCAGATTAATTTAAAATATTAGAAACTTAAATACATTATCCATCTTTGATCATCTTTAATTATCCAGGGAGGTGTTTCTTGTTCCTCTAATCTCTGGGGTCCAACCTGCAGTATGGATGATGTCATCTCTAGAGATGTGAACTTACCTGAAATGCAAAGAAATGATTGGATATGGATAGAAGGCAAGTGACAGCATACTTTAATGTATATCCTTGGTTATAGTGTTATTACATATACATGTAGATTGCCTTATGATCGCTAGAAAAATATTTTCCAGTGATAAATGCATTGTAGTATACATATAATAAAATTAAAGACAGCCTGCCTTAAGCACTTTTAGATTTTAGAAACTATTTCTGTAACCATGCACGTGCACACTGCCTCAGAGGCAGAGTATGCTAGCTGTTACGGTATTTTGTATGACTTTTTGTGAACTTTAGATCTTTTATGCTTTTAACAAGAAATAAGAGAAAGTATTTGCCTTACACAGTGGATATTTTGTTAATCAGTTTATACTGTTTATATATATATATATATTCTGCAGACATGGGGTCCTATTCCATGTGTGCTGTAAGTGGATTCAATGGATTTGCTGAACCAAGTGTCTACTACTATATTCATGAAGAACAGCTGTAAGTGTTAATTAATGGAACCTAGTGTACTGAATAGTATAGAAACAGTGTCAATATACAAGCTTTTTACCTACACATACATAGGAATGTAAATTTTGGAAATAATAATTATAAATAGTTAAAAATTAGCTGGCCGGAGCTGCAGCCCTCATACTTAAATTACTTGGCCTCTTTGTGGGGCTTATATGTAGTCCTAACTATAACGATTCTGGATGCTTTAGTATCTTCAAAATTATATAAAATGATAGAAAACTTAGTTAACAACTTAAGTTTCCACAACACCACCATTTGCAAATATGTATAAATAAAGTGTAATAGTAATAGTGAATGAACTGTCTGCATATGAGATGAGTGTAACAACGTTAACTGGATGTAAGAATGAAATTAATATAGGGGCAGCCCCTAAAAATATATATGTATGTAAAATGTGAATCCGATCCTTACTTGACAATCTTATGTAGTGTGTCAAATTATTATGTTAACAATATAATACATATATATATAAATAAACTAAACATACTGACTGACAGCCTATAATAAAGTATATACCTTCCTCTAACACTTCTTGCAGGCAGTCTCTAATTGATATGGAAAAGGAATTCAGCTGATATCATAATTAAAATCAATTGTATTCAGAAAATTACTGTCTTTTAGAGAAATTTGTACTTTATTTAATTTATACTGCATGCTGTGGAATACAGTTTTGAGCAAAGGCTGACAGAGGTTTAATATAAATATATACATTTAGCTTGTAGCTACACTCTTGTATATAGGCCTACACGCAATATTTTACAGTCTTTACAAAACGTAAAAAGACGTATAATCAAATTGTTGACCCGTTTGGCCATATTATCATTATATCTCTAGTCGAAGTGCAGATTTTCCTAGAAAGGTGTCGCCAATGGTTTTTTCAATCAACTTTGTTTTCCTTATTTGCGTGATAACGACCGCTGGTAAGTTGAGAGGTAATCGATCAACCTTTCAATAATGTAACTAATAAAATTGGGTCTATATAAAACGCCATACTGTGTAAAGCTAAATCATTAGCCATTAGGACCCCTTTCACATTTATACACATCTATATATTAGAACTCATTTAAGCTTGTCTTTCGTCTGCTTCTTATAAAATTGCGACAAAGATAATATGTTATTTCTAATAGCTACGTACATGCTGTGTAATATGATAATGTATGTAGACTTTGATCACTCTTACTGTATATTGTGTACAGTACAAGTTACTGCATCTCAGCCAATTACTGTTACAGTGGGGAGTATTAGTGATTCAACTACTACAATCTCTGTAACACCTGCCATTGGTCAATCAGTAGAACTCCAGTGTAGTGGGGCTAGTGTAAATAAACGATGGTACACAACAGGAAGTGAAGTAACACCCACTCAAAATGAAATAAGTACAACTCCTGGAGCTACTAGGATATTGGCTTTCTCTTCATTCACTCCAAGTCATGCTGGAACATACACTTGTTTGGTATCTTCTCATGGTGATACTCAGACAAAAACAACATACCCTGTGGTACTTGGTGAGTCTATTTGGTAATCATTCCTATAAATGTTTGATGTATACACATCCATTGATTTTAGATTGCTACTGCATGTACATGTATGTACAAGTTTGTAAATGTATTATTTTAAACATTCAGACAAATTTATTTCCAAATGAAATTTACCATCAATTATCTGTTGCAGTGGTAATGGGCTATGTACCTATATACATAAACGGTTATAGATACTTTCATGTTGATGTGACACTGTGATACTAAGAGAATATAACTGATCCATTAATTGTTGATTGTATCCACAGGTAGGTATATAATTAATGACCTACTGTACGTATATAGTTAATTAGGCACAAGTATTTAGGATATTGGGCATATATATGCATGTATATAACTTGCACATTATTGGCCTAATGTATGTGTTTACACTGCTTACTACACTATATATAGGCTATAGCATTAAAATTACTGTTTTGATACGTAAGATTCAGTTATACATTTGTCGTTGAGGGTAAATTGATTTTACCTTGCATTAGAAGTGTTGTGACAATGTCCATTTAGAACTCCTGCAGTTTTGCTGTTTTTAACCCATATGCACCAAGTAATTGCAAATCCACCCAAACCGCTGTGTACAGAAGGCATTAGAATGAGAAGAGAAGGAACTACCAGCAGCGTGTTTTAGAGATTGAACGTGGGTCCTTTAGTTTTCTCAACAACAGGTGGCATGCATGGGCCTTGCAGCTCGTGTTACCTATGGGAGGCTAGCCTTCTTCTTGCAGAGAAGAGGTCTGCCCCATACCACCATGTCATCAACTGGCTTTGTTGCCTGCTAAATGTTTCACTGTTGAGATCCACATTCATGTGCATTCAGGGTACACGATCGACCTCAAATGGACCTGGCAGATCAGTAATACACAATAACCCACTGACCCAGCGATGTGGGGCTCAGCTGCTAGATGACTTCTACGATCATGATAAATAAATGTATTTCTTACTCATACCATTATGTTGCACATCAGTATTATGTTATCACCAAATGTTGTATATACCATTTTCAATTATTATTATATAATTACAATGTCTATTTATAAATTCTGTAGTTAATCCATCAGCAACTAACACCTTAACAGTTGGAAGGACTGATGATCCAACTACTCCTATCACTATAACACCTACCCTCAGTCAACCTGTAGAGTTGGAATGTGACAGACAGACTACAGGGAAGAACTGGTACACTGATGGAACTATAGTAACCAACACTCCCGGAGAACTTGCTACTAGAGCTGGAATTGTTAGAACACTATCTATTTCATCATTCAGTCCATCTCATGCAAGAGGATACACATGTACTGTGAAAGGAGGTACATCTACTGCTTATCCTGTTTTACTAGGTAAGTGAGGCAATATTTTTATGGTTTTATGGTACATATTTATGTAATGATAAATAATAGATAAGTTTATTGCAGCTATCTGCAGTGAAAATCGAGCTAGATTGAGTTGAAAATTGAATAGAAGTTCCAAAATAAAAAAATAATTTCTGGTGTTAATTGATTTATCAATTCGTTTCAAGTAGGGTTTTACCCTTTTAACGGAATCGCCATTTTATCAGCTACAATTTGATACCACGAAGAGCCAGGTCGCTCTAAAAAAAATTCAAGAATTTTGTATCAAATTTGATACTGTGCGAGGGTATGAGGGATATTTATGTAATATTGACTGTCAATATTTTAACTATCTGATTGTCTAAGTGAAGGTTTATTATTTATGTAATTCAAAAGTGCAAAGTGTGTTCATGTTTCATTTAACTATGCATGAATTTCAACTAAAATGGTTAAAACTGACAAGTGAATTACATGATGGCAACTGGTTAAGATGGCCCCTCCCACTGGAATGGACTGAGTATTTGATTATCAGTTTCTGATAAAGAGAATCACCACTAATTTGTGTAATTAGAGACTATAATAATTATTGCTTTGTTTATCATTATATATATAAGCAGGTGGCATCAATAGAGCATGAAAAATCTAAGATACCATTTTCCTACATGCTATGCCTATTCTGTAAAAAGAGCCTATAGGGGAACTAAACCTAAAGAGAGCTTTAGATGAAGATACAGTAGTCTTTTCTTCCTTCTTTTCCCTTCTTTCATCTTCTTCTCCACTGGGTCAGACAGCCGTTTCTGGGAATTCCACCCTTCATCAGTGATCCTGGGAGTCTTTGTCTTTTTCTTTATCTTGATCTTCTGTGAATCCTTGGCTCACTATGCTAAATCTAGGGGCCTTATATACACTATTTTGGTGCCAAAAGTTAAATAAGGTGTTAACTAAGACACATGATGAAATTTAATTTTATGAAAGGAATGTAGGTCCAATTAACTTTTATGAATTAATTATAAATCTATTAGTAATCTTGCTTGTACAGGTAAAACAGACTCAGCATAACTATAGACACAAGTAGGACATATTACGTAAGTCTACCCTTAGGTCTTCTAGTAGTAACATTTCTTTGGAGGTGGGGTAACACAATATGGGGTAACACAAGACAGTCCTTAAGCATACTAGCTACTTTTTGCTTATACTTGATTCTAACTAGAGGCTGCCGGGATAGGAAGGTTTTAAAGGTTGATTTTAGCTTAAAGTATTTGTAACCCTGCTTAATAAGCCTACTGCATAACTGCAAACTTTTAGCCTGAAAACTGGAGAAGTCACTACATATTCTAGAATACCTAATTAGTTGTGAAATAAAGACACCATAGGCTGGGGTATTAGGAATATTACTATCTAAATGGGGGAAATTTACTATATCAAAGTTAAAGTCCTCTCGCTTATCATATACTTTAGTGATAAATTGATTGTTAGTAATGGTTATATCTAAGTCTAAAAAGGGGGATTTTTTAGGGCTGGTATTTGTCTTTTTAAGAATAAGTTCTTTGGGGTAAATATCACTAATTGACAGTTCAAAATCCTTGTTGTTAATACATAAAAGGTCATCAATATACCTATAAGTATTGGAAAATTTAATAGCTAGGGTGATGTTATCCTTAAGTAGTCCTTTCATAAACTCATACTCATAGGCAAACAGAAAAAGATTAGCAACTACAGGGGCACAGTCAGTACCCATAGGGATACCTACACATTGCTTAAATACAGAACCGTCTACACATACATGAATGTTGTCAATAAGGTAATTAAAGAGCTCTACTAAATGAACAGCTGTGACTGCTTTATTGGAGACATTGTTAGACCAAAAGGCTTTATCCTGACAGACTTCTATATATTGGGACTTCCTACAGGTATAGGCACTATGAATAAGGTTAGTAATCTTATCTTTAAGTAGGTTATGGGGGATCGCTGTATATAATGTAGAAAAATCAAAACTAGCTAGCTGGGCTTTTCTAGTGGGTATAGACCTAAGACTATCTAAGACTTCTATAGTGAGTTTTCTACTATCCAAAAGGCATTAACACCAGTATTCCTATATATACCTAGGCAGTATTCTCTAAAATGTTTGAAAATTAGTCTGAGTGCCGAATTTAGAAATCTAACACTGAATCAATGGCAGAGAACTGGTGGTCATAACCAACTGTACTGGTTTTGATTCCAAGTGTAGTTGTTTACTTTCTTCTATGTTTACTTGTAACTAGTAAAAGTAATTGTATACATACAATCATCGAACTTATCTTTTATATAAATCATCTTTTTGACTTTCTGAACATCTTAAATCACTATTAATAATCCTTTTGTTATTGAACATTTGACTCTGCATGTGTGTCTATACTTTCAGAACTGCTACTTTTATGTAAGACTTGCCCCTTCCTGCATGGGAAATGAAATGATTGGATCAAGTGTCTACATATACAAAGAAGGCACCTTTGACCTACAGTGGTACATAGTCATGATCACAGCTCATAAAGAAGACCCATGTACAGTGGTGAAGCAATTAGTGTGCAGTAATAAATTGAATTGTGTTCCTAGATGATTGATGAAATCAAACAATGATCCTGCTAAAATATCTATTAATGATGTCTGGAAATGTGTGGAGTCATATTTTATTGCTTTCCGTTGCCACAGTGACTCCATCTCCAGTACCTGTAATACCTCCACCATCTCAAGTCCAAGGTGTAATGGTAACTCAAAGTGGAACATCCTTGACTGTTTCATGGACTGCAGTTACTGTAACTGATCCAAAGTATGCTATATTATATGTAGTCAGGTATTCAACTGATAGGGGTACTCAGACAGATCCACCATCTGATGCTATGAAGAGATCGGGAATTAGATCTACATCAATTACACTAACAGGACTTCAATCAAATACCACCTACTATGTTTGGGTAGCAGCTGAAATCCTTGGTGCTGGAGTGCAAGGACCTTACAGTACAAGATTTCCCAATGAAGGTATATAAAGTTACATGTTGTAGATTTATTAGATGGATAGACAGAAGTATCATCTATAATATGTTTATTTTACTGCAATCTTAAGTATAATTAACCAATTAAGCATTATTGTTATATACATATGTATATCACTATTATAATGATGGCTTCTATATTCAGACTGAAAATAAAAACAGTTGCTAAAGTTGTTAATTTATTCTAATAAAACCACAGTGACTGTTACTAGGGGTACATTGGATGGATTTCCATTCTTAGTAATCTCTTGGAATAGGGAGGTGGAATCCAGCATAACTTACATTGTGAGGTATTCAGTTGATAGTGGTACTGAAACAGAACCACCATCTGGAGCATCCACTGTATCAGGAATCCTAGATTCACCCGTAACACTAGTCAAACTTGCACAAGGTACAACATACTATATTTGGGTAGCAGCTGTTAGGAATGGTGAAGAGTCACCTTACAGTAGAAGAGTGTCAGTGACCACTTATCAAGGTTTAGTTTATAAACATAGATATGTATTTAATTCTTGAACTGTATATATAGGTGTTTACTGTAAATATCCTTCACTATGAAGATAAATTGAGCGCTGCAGCTTAAAGAAACACAGTAATACATGCATTATTATACTGCCTAAATCACTTGAAGGAGCTGCCCAAGACTAACCACATCTATCATGTTAATCTGATTCAGAACTAGTACAGTGAACAAGGATACTATTGCCTCACTACGTACCTATGTATGAATATGTACGTATAATATTTCATTTTACTAATTACTGTCTGTATATGTGTATATATAGCCCCTCCAGTGGTCCAAGGTGTTACAGTTATTCCAAATGTGACTAAAATAAGTAAATCTCCGTCTTTGATTGTCGAATGGTCTGCTCCAGTTGGGGATGACATCACTTATGTAGTCCTCTACTCAACTATTAGACTGACTAATCCCCTGCAGGGTGCGGTGGAGAGGGAGGCATCTTGTCCCTTAATCTACCTGACTGGTCTCACCAGAGGTACAAGGTATTATATCTGGGTTTGTGCAGTGGCTAATGGTCTTCATGGACCATACAGTAGAGTAACCATGGCTACCACAGTAAACTGTAAGTAATACATACATATATACTGTATCGACAATAGAGTGCTATTACTGTATATATATGTATATAAATCAAATAAGAATTAAAAATGAAAAAGGAATAGAGATGACACTGCTTGTAGAATTCAGCAAATCTAGAAATATGATTACAAGATATTGACTATATTTAGTGGACCAGTGCTATATTCTGTCATAAGGTTATACATACAGTAGTTCCTTAGTCATGGCAGGGTGGACATTTTTTCATGTCAACTTCAGATTTTGTGGGCACCTTTCCAATCATTGTATTTATTAGTATACTGTATAACTTACGTATCTTACTAAACTTACCTGTGTGTAAGTACTTTTCTTTTTAATGTTATACTGTGTGCATACAATTCAAATGTGAAATGTGATTATTAAGTATTTCTATATATAATACAGTTCCAGGTTCTCCAACAGCTCTTGATATTACTCCTCCATCTGAATCATGTGACCAACTGATGATAACCTGGAAAGCACCATCTATCACTGGAGGACTACCTGTCAAGTATAAAGTATATGCCAACAATGAAACCCTGTTGTTATTAGATTCCAGAAATACAGTCACCTTTACTGGTCTAACAGCTAACACGCAGTACACAGTGAGAGTAGTAGCTTTCAATGACTTGGGAGACGGAGGAGAAGTGGCAGGAACAGGGAAAACTAGACCTAAAGGTTTGCTATACTAATTTATGCCATGGAACCTGCATGTCTGTACTATATTAGTCCAATCACCAATATATAGTATATAATACTATATATTACATAATTTAAATGTCTAAGACTTGATTAAAGCGACCATTTCATGCCAAAACTGTCCTATGGAGAAGTGACTATTCAGAGAGGTTACATACAAGTCCATCTATATAATGAATTGTGATATCTAATAAAGATGTATTTAAGTTAGTCATTACCTAAATTTATTTGCAGGCTTGATAGCAGTCAAATTGTCTACATCTTTTGCAACACAAATTGCTGTTGACATAGCTACAGCGTCTGATAGTCCATTGAATCTGTTCAGTTGCACCATTATGCCAAATAATAACCTCCCTCAGTCAAGACATATAACTGGTTCTGAAGCTAAATATGTTGTGGATGGACTGAGACCAGGAGTGCATTATACTGTCAAATGTACCGCTTCATTTAATGGAATACAATATTGTGAATCCGTCAGTAATTCATTAGGTATGAAAGATACATTTGTATATGCTCAATGCATAATGTATATTTCAATGATGTATAGAGATGCACCAGATGTAGATTAATATCAGAGAGATAGAATTTACAAATGTTCCCTTCCCAGTGCTTCTACAATAACATTTGTATACAATATATGGAATACACAATGAACAATTCAATATTTCCAGGATGTTTCGATCCGGAGATCTTTCTCAACTAGTATAAAAACAATAAACTGACACGACTGAAAGAAACTCTTACTAAACCCTTAGTATGATATACTATATATTTTCTACATATTTCTACCACATATTATTAAATTCTTATTACTCTAGTAACACCGACACTACCACCGCAAATCCAGCCCATTTCTATTACTATTCCAATAAGTACAGCACCTACTTTGATTATCTCATGGGATCGTATCATAAACTACGCCTACCAGGTGACATACACTGTGAGGTATTCAACAAGTAGAGGTACTACAACAGAACCACCATCTGGAGCACCAACCATATCAGGAATTACTGGTACATCAACTGCAGTGACTGGACTTGCTCAAGGTACCACCTACTATATTTGGGTGAAGGCAGTAGCATCTGTTGGTGATGGACCTTACAGTACAAGAACTCAAACACGAACAATAAGAAGTAAGATCCTTAAACATTTACGTACGTTCCTTAATTTGATGTGTTTATACATTAGTACCTTAAATGCGAAAGTGAAAAATGTGAATGACAAAAGGTTATGTAATTTGTATATACATATGTAAATGTATACAATTTTAACACATACATGGATGTAATGTATAGCATATATTATTGGAAATCAAATGTGCATAATAGATTGCGAATTACAGGTGTATATAAGTAAATATAAAACTTAAGATATACGGACTTGTATAATACAGATTTACCGAGGTGTCAAATCAATGCACATTAAAAGATTATGGATGCAGGCTAAAGTTGCAATCTCAGAGATATACATACGTAAATTCACTTCCTGATCTACGTTCTGTACATAATTTACACTACAATCAATAATATTTATACGTATATAAAGATTTAATATAAATGGAATGTATATAATACTAATAATATAATGTACATGTACGTACATATTCATGCATTATACAATATCCTTGTTCACTATACTAGTTCCAAATCAGATTAACATGACAGATGTGATTGTAGTTAGTCAGTATCTTCTTTGGTCTAACTGGTCGGCTCCTTCAAGTGAGCGTCCAATTCAGCACTATGAAGTGGAGTACAGATCAGTGGATAGTGGATCAACTGACTGGAACAGAGTATCAACAAACCCAACTACGACATCAGCTGCCTTAAAGAACCTTAAACCAGGAACTACCTACCAAGTGAGAGTGAGAGCTGTGTCTGATGTTGGAAGTGGAGAATGGAGTATCATAGTTAGTAGGACTACTTTTAATGGTACGTATGTTACTATAAGCATTGGACAGCTAATCTTGATATATTCTTCTTTGTGTGTAAACGTTACAAGTTATTCATGTAGTGTTGATAAAACAACAGTTTTTATAAGAATGGCATAATTTTGACTGTTAGTATATGTATATACGTATCTGTTTCCCTGCTTGATATAATAGCATACATATATATATTTACTATCAGTAGTATCAGTGAAAGTATATCTAATGGTAGATGGTATGTGTGTAAATTAGATACTTCATTATAATTATTTACAGTAGTAACCATTGTACCGTATGTTTATAAAATGTTTTTAAAGCAAGTGTAGACATGAAAACTGTACCATACTGTACATGTCCACATGTTCAACTCAGATACTGATGAGTGTGAAAGTGATAATGGAGGATGTCAACACATCTGTGTGAACACAATTGGATTATACTACTGTTTGTGTTTACCAGGATATACATTACATGAAGATGGGCACACTTGTGTGACGAGTGAGTAGATATACATGCATATATTCAATAACTCTGAATTAATTGTATGTTTGAGTATAGATACAGTGTTCATGTATACATACATACATGTACAGGTACATGCAGACATCATAGTTTTATATTATTCAATATAACTAGTATTAACTTTTTATTACCTTTCAGATGAAGAGATTTCTGTCAACTTTGAAATGATTGGTGTTTCTGGAAGAGAAGGACAAAGACTGGTTCTTGCTGTGGAGAGAATAGGATGGACCGGAGCACCTTTATCAGTACCTGTTAGCATTCTTCATCTCAACACAAGCCTTCCTAATCAAGGTACAGACTATATTGTGAATTACCTTATGTTCCTTGGTAATTTGTATAGAATATAATTTGTGTTGCTATATATATTAAGATTAAAATTACAAATAATTCAGTTTTACTTCTTATACACAGCTAATGAGGGTGACTATTCTCTGTTAACAAAAGAACTAACTTTCAATTCTATCTATGCATCAAATGAGAGACAAGTAGTTGCCATAGATCTGATTGAAGATGGTAATGAAGGGGAGGAGGATGAGCTGTTTTATGTCCTTCTTCATCCTCCTCCAGAAGTACAGAGCAAGACGAAATTAGTTACTTGTGTTATTCATGTCGGTTGAAACACTTAGTTTATCGTATTAGCGTATACCTTTTGTAAGCTTACAACATCATTTGGATTAGGCCGTATACCTGTGTGACCAGCTGCATGATTATATACAAGTTATTCAAATGAGTATACAGTATAGTCTCACAAGTGTACATGTGTATTGACTTTAATTGTCACAATATATAGATTATATAGTGATGTGTCACCTACGTATATATTACCAGGAAAGCTTGCTAACATTTATCTTTCCAATAGTATCATAGAGTACGGTAGTACTCCATAGTAGGGATGGCCAGAAAAAAAGATGGCCGCCCTATGTAATGTATGGTGTCACGTGCACTGTGAAATCGACTGTAGCACTCGTCGTGAAGGAGCGCTCGAATTGTAATTGAATTCTAAACAAAAATATAAGTTACCCAAAGTTCAGAGATAACCATTAAATAAGCGGAAGACCAGCAGCGAACGAAAAAACCAAAAGCCGCCATCTTGAAAAATTCCTCACTTTCTCGGTCTTATTCTTCTTATTCTTTCTTTTCTTGAGCTACCGCTCGTGTCGAAGGAAATAACTTATTCCCGTTGATACAAATCGTACCAAATCGAACCTAAACTAGGGAATAGGCTACAATAGGTTTGAACGCGTTCTACACGAAGCATGTTATTTCTGAAGGTGTTAAGAGTGAGACCATTTCGGACGCCATTTTCTAATTAAGATTTCTGGGTTATATGCTCTCTCTCTCTTTGCAAATTTATCGCCAAGAGAACACTTACAAAATAAATTTTAACAAATAATATTAAGAAAAAAGGGGGGAAACAAGCAAAATAAAAACATTTAAAAAAATGAAATTAGAAGTAGAGATGGCCCATGTAACAAATGACAAACACATCTGGAAAAAGTAGCGAAACAAGACAGTGATCATGTGATAAGGCATACTGAAATTTAAGTGACTTAACCATACACATCGCTTCTATGTTTGGGCGCACCATCCCTACTTCAGCTATCATGATACTGGTGCGCCCAAACATAGAAGTGATGTGTATGGTTAAGTCACTTAAATTTCAGTATGCCTTATCACATGATCACTGTCTTGTTTCGCTACTTTTTCCAGATGTGTTTGTCATTTGTTACATGGGCCATCCCTACTTCTAATTTCATTTTTTTAAATGTTTTTATTTTGCTTGTATATATATATTTAAATTTACAAAACTAGAAATTAGTTTTAAATGGTATTTGTACACAATTATAATGATTTGTGTACATATGAAACAACACTGCATGTCACTAATAACGAAAATAATACTAATTTGATATACTGTATTATACTATATATATGTGTACACATGCAGACAGAGCTATATATGCTTAAAATAGTGAATGATCATGAACTGTCTATATATGAGATAAGTGTAAGTAAATTAATATAGGGGCAGCCCCTATATATGTAAAATGTGAATCCAATCGATCCTTACTTGACAATCTTATGTAGTAGTGTGTCAAAATATTATGTTAACAATATAATACATATAAATAAACTAAACATACTGACTGACAGCCTATAATAAAGTATATACCTTCCTCTAACACTTCTTGCAGGCAGTCTCTAATTGATATGGAAAAGGAATTCAGCTGATATCATAATTAAAATCAATTGTATTCAGAAAATTACTGTCTTTTAGAGAAATTTGTCCTTTATTTAATTTATACTGCATGCTGTGGAATACAGTTTTGAGCAAAGGCTGACAGAGGCTTAATAAATATATACATTTAGCTTGTAACACCGCAATATTTTACAGTCTTTACAAAACGTAAAAAGACGTATAATCAAATTGTTGACCCGTTTGGCCATATTATCATTATATCTCCAGTCGAAGTACAGATTTTCCTAGAAAGGTGTCGCCAATGGTTTTTTCAACCAACTTTGTTTTCCTCATTTGCGTGATAATGACCGCTTGTAAGTTAAGAGTTAATCGATAATATAAGCATTTCAATAATGTAACTAATAAAATTGGGTCTATATAAAACGCCATACTGTGTAAAGCTAAATCATTAACCATTAGGACCCCTTTCACATTTAACAACATCTATATATTAGAACTCATTTAAGGTTATCTTTCGTCTTATTCTTATAAAATTGCGACAAAGATAATATGTTATTTCTAATCGCTACATGCTGTGTATATGATAATGTATGTAGACTTTGATCACTCTTATATTGTGTACAGTACAAGTTACGACATCTCAGCCAACTACTATTGCAGTGGGGAGTATTAGTGATTCAACTACTACAATCTCTGTAACACCTACCATTGGTCAATCAGTAGAACTGCAGTGTAGTGGGAGTGGTGTAGGTAAACAGTGGTACACTACAGGAAGTGTAATAAGATCCACTCAAAATGTAATAAGTACAAGAGGTGGAGCTATTACTAGGACATTGGCTTTCTCTTCATTCACTCCAAGTCATGCTGGAACATACACTTGTTTGGTATCTTCTCCTGGTGATACTCAGACATACCCTGTGGTACTTGGTGAGTCTATATAGTACTCCTTTATCCATATAGTAGGTCACACAAAACAGACTAAAGAGGTGGTGTATGAAGATGTAGATTCAAAAGAGGTTGACCTCCTCCAGCCCAACCCATCTTATGTAACTGTTTCCTCTCCCCTCTCCTCGCCTGAAATGTCTGGTCAGGTGCAGGGTCCAGTGTATGAGGAGTGTGAGATGAGGGACAGAGAGGTGATTGAGGAGAACCCTGCTTATGGTGCAGCAATTGATGTTCAATATTTATATAATGAAGCCAATTTTTTAACATTCTGATTTTGTACTTTCTGTATCTTTTACATCAGATGAGATTGCAATTGCTCTCATCATTCTTCATGTTTTGGTCCAATTATATACAGTACACACATATATAATATATTGTATAGTATATTGTAACTTGTACTGTATATATATATAAATTTCTTTGTATATATAAATAGGAATGTTGTGTATTGTTATTGATTCTTAAGTGACTTCCTATACTGTTAACTGTTAACTTCATTTTCTATCAGCTTGTTTTCAAATGTCTTTTGTTACATAATATTGTAACACTTCCTCATTTAATAATTTAAAGGATAACTTAACTCTATATATGGTAATTATTCCTATAAATGTTTGATGTATACACATCCATTGAGTTTAGATTGCTACTTTTATGTACATGTATGTACAAGCATGTAAATGCCTTATTTTAAACATTCAGACAAATTTATTTCCAAATGAAATTTACCATCAATTATCTGTTACAGTGGAAATGGGCTATGTACCTATATACATAATCGGTTATAGATACTTTCATGTTGATGTGACACTATGATATTAAGAGAATATAACTGATCCATTAATTGTTGATTGTATCCACTGGTAGGTATATAATTATTGACCTACGTATATAGTTAATTTGGCACAAGTATTTAGGATATTGGGCATATATATGCATGTATATAACTTGCACATTATTGGCCTAATGTATGTGCATGCACTGCTTACTACACTATATATATAGGCTATAGCATTAAAATTACTGTTTTGATATGTAAGATTCAGTTATACATTTGTCGTTGAGGGTAAATTGATTTTACCTTGCATTAGAAGTGTTTTGGTGATGTCCATTTAGCACTCATTTTTGATGTTTTTAACCCATATGCACCAAGTAATTGCAAATCTACCCAAACGGCTGTGTACAGAAGGCATTAGAATGAGAAGAGAAGGAACTACCAGCAACGTGTTTTAGAGATTGAACGTGGGTCTTTTACCCCCTTAGTTTTCTCAACAACAGGTGACATGCACGGGCCCTGCAGCTCCAGTACCTATGGGAGGCTATATAGCCTCTCTTCTTGCAGAGAAGAGGTCTGCCCCATACCACCATGTCATCAACTGGCTTTGTTGCCTGCTAAATGTTTCACTGTTGAGATCCACATTCATGTGCATTCGGGGTGCACGATCAACCTCAAATGGACCTGGCAGATCAGTAATACACGACAACCTAGCAATGTTGGGCTCAGCTGCTAGATGACTTCTACGATCATGATAAATAAATGTATTTCTTACTCATACCATTATGTTGCACATCAGTATTATGTTATCACCAAATGTTGTATATACCATTTTCAATTATTATTATTATAATTACAATGTCTATTTATAAATTCTGTAGTTAATCCATCAGCAACTAACACCTTAACAGTTGGAAGGACTGATGATCCAACTACTCCTATCACTATAACACCTACCCTCAGTCAACCTGTAGAGTTGGAATGTGACAGACAGACTGCAGGAAAGAACTGGTACACTGATGGAACTATAGTAACCAACACTCCTGGAGAACTTGCTACTTCAGCTGGAACTGTTAGAACACTATCTATTTCATCATTCAGTCCATCTCATGCAAAAGGATACACATGTACTGTGAATGGAGGTACATCTACTGCTTATCCTGTTATACTGGGTAAGTGAGGCAATATTTTTAAGGTTTTATGGTACATATTTATGTAATGATAAATGATAGATAAGTTTATTGGAGCTATCTGCAGTGAAAATCGAGCTAGATTGAACGTTTCATCCCATAGGTCTTCATAGGTAATAATGAGGAAAGGATTACGGTAGTTGGTTTAAATAGAAAAAGTGACAGGATTTGAAAATTGAATAGAAGTTCCAAAATAAAAAAATTAATTTCTGGTGTTAATTGATTTATCAATTTGTTTCAAGTAGGGTTTTACCCTTTTAATGGAACCGCCATTTTATCAGCTACAATTTGATACCACGAAGAGCCAGGTCGCTCTAAAAAAATTCAAGAATTTTGTATCAAATTTGATACCGTGCGAGGGTATGAGGGATATTTATGTAATATTGACTGTCAATATTTTAACTATCTGATTGTCTAAGTGAAGGTTTATTATTTATGTAATTCAAAAGTGCAAAGTGTGTTCATGTTTCATTTAACTATGCATGAATTTCAACTAAAATGGTTAAAACTGACAAGTGAATTACATGATGGCAACTGGTTAAGATGGCCCCTCCCACTGGAGTGGACTGAGTATTTGATTATCAGTTTCTGATAAAGAGAATAACCACTAATTTGTGTAAATAGAAACTATAATAATTATTGCTTTGTTTATCATTATATACGTACATGTATATAAGCAGGTGGCATCAATAGAGCATCAACACTGAATCAATGGTAGAGAACTGGTGGTCATAACCAACTGTACTGGCTTTGATTCCAAGTGTAGTTGTTTTCTTTCTTCTATGTTTACTTGTAACTAGTAAAAGTAATTGTATACATATATACAATCATCGAACTTATCTTTTATGTGAATCATCTTTTGACTTTCTGAACATCTTAAATCTTGATAATCCTTTTGTTGTTGGACATTTGACTCTATACTTTCAGAACTGCTATACTTTTTTATATGACTTGCCCCTTCCTGCATGGGAAATGATATCAATGAAATAATTGGATCAAACAAAGAAGGCACCTTTGACCTACAGTGGTACATAGTCATGCATGCTAGCTCATAAAGAAGACCCATGCACAGTGGTGAAGCAATTAGTGTGCAGTAATAAATTGAACTGTGTTCCTAGATGATTAATGAAATCAAACAATGATCCTCAGGCTGCTAAAATTTCTATTAATGATGTCTGGAAATGTGTGGAGTCATATTTTATTGCTTTCCGTTGCCACAGAAACTCCACCTCCAGTACCTGTAATACCTCCACCATCTCAAGTCCAAGGTGTAATGGTAACTCGAAGTGGAACATCCTTGACTGTTTCATGGACTGCAGTTACTGTAACTGATCCAAGGTATAGAATTTTATATGTAGTCAGATATTCAACTGATAGCGGTACTCAGACAGATCCACCATCTGATGCTATGAAGAGATCAGGAATCAGTGCTACATCAACTACACTAACAGGACTTCAATCAAATACCACTTACTATGTTTGGGTAGCAGCTGAAATCCTTGGTGCTGGAGTGCAAGGACCTTACAGTACAAGATTTCCCAATGAAGGTATAAAGTTACATGTCATAGATTTATTAGATACGTAGGTTATATATATAGATAAGAAATATTAAAAATTTTCTACAAAAATAGTGAAGATGTAGGGATGGCATAAAAAGTAGAGAAACAAGAAAGGGATGTTACACAGTGAAGCATTAGCTATATATGCATGAATCATACAACACCCTTGCTTGTAGGATTCATGTATAGCTAATGCTTCACTGTGTAACATCCCTTTCTTGTTTCTCTACTTTTTATGCCATCCCTACATCTTCACTATTTTTGTAGAAAATTTTTAATATTTCTAGTTTCTGTACTTTTTATGGAGCATGGGCTAGGAATTAGATTCATATAATTAAAATCATTTTGGATTCGCAATCTTCGACTGATTATGACGTCATTAAAATGGCGACTTTATTGAGGCCTTGACTCTAGGGTCATGAAAACCGTCATGCTCAATAATAGCGTTATCGCTCTCGCTTCTACAAAAGAATACAGCTCGGAAAATTTGCAGTAGTTTCGTGTAACAATTAGTCCAAAAGCTTATATAGTTTTTTAGTTATGGCTGACGAAGAAGAAGAAGAAGAAGAAGAAGAACATGAAGAAGACGAAAATGGGAATTTTTAAAGTTTATTATTTCGCCAGCGGGACATATCCGCTTGCTTTTAAGGTCTATTTAGAGTATGTATATTGTATATATAGCTATACAAAGCCTTGTTTTGTCGATTTTCGGCCTATTTCGGGATTTCGCTCCTATACCAATGTATGGGGAAAACGAAAAAAAAACGTGTCATCCCTACATAGGGAGTACTACCGTACTCCCTGATATAGAAGAAATCCCTATCATCTTTATAATATGTTTATAATACATGGTTTTACTGCCTGTGTGTAATTAACCAATTAAGCATCACTATTATATACGTACGTATATCACAAGGGAGTACACTTGGCCTGTGAACAGGCTATGATGATAAGCAAAAAATAATTACAGGAAAGTATTACGCCAATGCGATTAACCAGTCAAGTGACTGAAGTCTAATCTTGGCTGGGGACCGAAGTTATATTAAATTGGCAAACAATATATCACTATATATAAAGCTGTCATATTACTATTACTCTAGTATGTTGCTTATAATTTGTATAATTTATTCTAATAAAACCACAGCAAGCTTTCAAGTGACTGTTACTAGGGGGACATTGGATGGATTTCCATTCTTAGTAATCTCTTGGAATAGGGAGGTGGAATCTGGCATAACTTACATTGTGAGATATTCAGTTGATAGTGGTAGTAAAACAGAACCACCATCTGGAGCATCCACTGTATCAGGAATCCTAGGCTCACCTGTAACACTAGTCAAACTTACACAAGGTACAACATACTACATTTGGGTAGCAGCTGTTAGGAATGGTGAACAGTCACCTTACAGTAGAAGAGTGTCAGAGACTACTTATCAAGGTTTAGTTAATAAGCACATATGCAGTTAATTCTTGTGTACTTTGAATACCCTTCACAATGAAGATAAATTGAGCACTGCACGCAGCTTAAAGGCATAATACATGCATATAAAGAAGCTGATTAGCCACAACCACATCTGTATTCTTATATTGACTTGGAACTATATAGTACATGCAGTGAACAAGGATATTGTATACTATTGCTTAACGATGTATGAATATATATGTACGATCATTCATTTCATTTCACCAATTACTGTCTGTATATGTATATAGCCCCTCCAGTGGTCCAAGGTGTTACAGTTATTCCAAATGTGACTAAAATAAGTAGATCTCCGTCCTTGATTGTCGAATGGTCTGCTCCAGTTGGGGATGACATCACTTATGTAGTCCTCTACTCAACTATTAGACTGACTAATCCCCTGCAGGGTGCGGTGGAGAGGGAGGCATCTTGTCCCTTAATCTACCTGACTGGTCTCACCAGAGGTACAAGGTACTACATCTGGGTTTGTGCAGTGGCTAATGGTCTTCATGGACCATACAGTAGAGTAACCATGGCTACCACAGTTAACTGTAAGTAATACGTACATATATACTGTATCAAAAACATAGTGCTATTATATATATATGTAAATCAAATAAGAATTAAAAATGAAAAAGGAATAGAGATGACACTGCATGCTTGTAGAATTCAGCAAATCTAGAAATAATATTTAAACAAGATATTGACTATATTTAGTGGACTGTCATAAGGTTATCTACCAAATGTTCACTTTTGTTAGTCTAACCAATCTAATTTTAGTGATATGAGGTGTTTTGCTTCCCCTATAGTCATGGCAGGGTGGACATTTTTTCATGTCAACTTCAGATTTTGTGGGCACCTTTCCAATCATTGTTATATAATATATAATAGTATATTGGTAACTTACCTTGTGTATTACGTATGTGTAAATAGGCTACTTTTCTTTTTGTATGTACATTAATGTTATACTGTATGCATGCAATTCGAATGTGAAATGTGATTATTAAGTATTTCTATATATCATATAGTTCCAGGTTCTCCAACAGCTCTTGATATTACTCCTCCATCTGGATCATGTGACCAACTGATGATAACCTGGAAAGCACCATCTATCACTGGAGGACTACCAGTCAAGTATAAAGTATATGCCAACAATGAAACCCAGTTGATATTAGATTCCAGAAATACAGTCACCTTTACTGGTCTAACAGCTAACACACTATACACAGTGAGAGTAGTAGCTTTCAATGACTTGGGAGATGGAGGAGAAGTGACAGGAACAGGGAAAACTAGACCTAAAGGTTTGCTATACTAATTTATGCAGTGGAACCTGCATCCCTATATATACTAGTCCAACCAGCATTATATAGGACTGCATTTGATGGTATATTATGTATGTATATATGTATACTGCATCCCTATATATACTAGTCCATCCAGCATTATATTTGACTTAATTATTTGATGGTATTATATTTAGGCAGGTATTATAATTATATATGAGATTACTATGTTTTTTGTAAAATGCACTATATACATAGTGATAAGTAGCTCTACCAGTATTTTAAAATATTACATAATTTAAATGTCTCAGACTTGATTAAAGCAACCATTTCATGCCAAAAACTGTCCTATGGAGAAGTGACTATTCAGAGAGGTTACATACAAGTCCATCTATATAATGAATTGTGATATCTAATAAAGATGTATTTAAGTGGAGAATAAATAGTCACTACATACGTAAATTTATTGCAGGCTTGATAGCAGTCAAATTGTCTACATCTTTTGCAACACAAATTGCTGTTGACATAGCTACAATGCCTGATAGTCCATTGAATCTGTTCAGTTGCACCATTATGCCAAATAATAACCTCCCTCAGCCAAGACATATAACTGGTTCTGAAGCTAAATATGTTGTGGATGGACTGAGACCAGGAGTGAATCACACTGTCAAATGTACTGCTTCATTTAATGGAATAGAATCTTGTGAATCCGTCAGTAATTCATTAGGTATGAAAGATATATTTGTATATGCTCAATGCATAATGTATATTTAAATGATGTATAGAGATGCACCAGATCTAGATTAATATCAGAGAGATAGGATTTACAAAGGTTCACTTCCCAGTGCTTCTGCAATAACATTTGTACAATATACAGTACAGTATGTTATTCTGATACTGTAAAGGCCTCATTGCTGCATAGAGGGTACTGATTATTGAAAGTTGTTGAGTGTAATTGCAGAGATGGGGATACACAATGAACAATTCAATTATTTCCAGGATATTTCGATCCGGAGATCTTTCTCAACTGGTATAAAACTAATAAACTGACATGACTGAAAGAAACTCTTACTAAACCCTTATTATGTTCTGCTACATATTTTCTACGTATTTCCACCACATACGTATGTATATTATTAAATTCCTATTCTACATATTTCTACCACATATTAATAAATTCTTATTACTCTAGTAACACCAACATTACCACCGCAAATCCAGTCCATTTCCATAACTATACCAATAAGTACAGCACCTACTTTGATAATCTCATGGGATCGCATCATAAACTACGACTACCAGGTGACATACACTGTGAGGTATTCAACAAGTAGAGGTACTGCAACAGAACCACCATCTGGAGCACCAACCATATCAGGAATTACTGGTACATCAACTGCAGTGACTGGACTTGCTCAAGGTACAACCTACTATATTTGGGTGAAGGCAGTAGCATCTGTTGGTGATGGACCTTACAGTGCCAGAACTCAAACACGAACAATAAGAAGTAAGATCCTTAACCGTTTATGTACCTTAATTTGTTGTGTATATAAGTACCTTATGTAGTTTATACAATTTTAACACATACATAGATGTAATATATAGCAATATGCATTATTGGAAATCGAATAATAGATTGTGAATTGTGTATATAAGTAAAACATTTTTGATAAAACTTAAGATATATATACGGAATTACCGAGGTGTCAAATCAATGTGCATTAAAAGATTATGGATGCAGGCAAAAGTCGCAATCTCAGAGATATACATACGTAAATTGACTTCCAGATCTACTTTCTGTACATAATTTACACTACAATCAATAATATTTATACGGATATGAAGATTTAATATAAATGGAATGTATATAATACTAATAATATAAAGTACATGTATGTACATATTCATGTATTATACAATATCCTTGTTCACTGTACTAGTTCCAAATCAGATTAACATGACAGATGTGATTGTAGTTAGTCAGAATCTTCTTTGGGCTAACTGGTCGGCTCCTTCAAGTGAGCGTCCAATTCAGCACTATGAAGTGGAGTACAGAGCAGTAGATAGTGGATCAACTGACTGGAACAGAGTATCAATGAACCCAACTACGACATCAGCTGCCTTAAAGAACCTTAAACCAGGAACTACCTACCAAGTGAGAGTGAGAGCTGTGTCTGACGTTGGAAGTGGAAAATGGAGTATCATAGTTAGTAGGACTACTTATAATGGTACGTATGTTACTGTAAGCATTGGACAGCTAATCTTGATATATACTGCTTTGTGTGTAAACGTTACAAGTTATTCATGTAGTGTTGATAAAACAACAGTTTTTATAAGAATGGCATAATTTTGACTGTTAGTATATGTATATGTACGGATCTGTTTCCCTGCTTGATATAATAGCATACGTACGTATATATATTTACTATCAGTAGTATTAGTGAAAGTACATCTAATGGTAGATGGTATGTGTGTAAATTAGATACTTCATTATAATTATTTACAATAGTAACTATTGTACCACATTTATATAATGTTTTAAAGCAAGTTTAGACATGAAAACTGTACCATACTGTACATGTCCACATGTTCAACTCAGATACTGATGAGTGTGAAAGTGATAATGGAGGATGTCAACACATCTGTGTGAACACAATTGGATCGTACTACTGTTTGTGTTTACCAGGATATACATTACATGAAGATGGGCACACTTGTGTGAGGAGTGAGTATGTATACATGTACATATTCAATAACTCTGAATTAATTGTATGTGTGAGTATAGATACTGCTCATGTACAGGTACATGCAGAAATCATAGTTTTGTATTATTCCATATAACTAGTACTAACTTTTTATTACCTTTCAGATGAAGAGATTTCTATAAACTTTGCAATGATCAGTGTTTCTGGAAGAGAAGGACAAAGACTGGTTCTTGCTGTGGAGAGAATAGGATGGACGAGAGCACCTTTATCAGTACCTGTTAGCATTCTTCATCTCAACACAAGCTTTCCTAATCAAGGTACAGACTATATTGTGAATTACCTTATGTTCCTTGGTAATTTGTATAGAATATAATTAGTGTTGCTATATATATTAAGATTAAAATTACACATAATTCAGTTTTGTACCTTATATAATACACAGCTAATGAGGGAGACTATTCTCTGTTAACAAAAGCACTGACATTCAATTCTATCTATGCATCAAATGAGAGACAAGTGGTTGCCATAGATCTGATTGAAGATGGTAATGAAGGGGAAGAGGATGAACTGTTTTATGTCCTTCTTCATCCTCCTCCAGAAGTACAGAGCAAGAAGAAATTAGTCACTTGTGTTATTCATGTCGGTTGAAACACTTAGTTTATCTTCTTAGTGTATAGCTTTTGTAAGCTTACAGCATCATTTGGAATTTATTAAGTATTTAGGTCGTATACCTGTGTGAACAGCTGCATGATTATATACAAGTTATTCAAATGAGTATACAGTATAGTTTCACAAGTGTACATGTGTATTGACATTAATTGTCACAATATATAGATTATATAGTGACATGTCACCTATATATTACCAGGAAAGCTTGCTAACATTCTTCTTTCCAATAGTACCTTTTAAATTTACTAAAGCTAGTAATTAGTTTAAAAGGTGTGTATTTGTACACAATTATAATGATTCTTGTATATGAAACAACACTGCAGTGTTATTACATATACATGTATATTGCCTTATGATCGCTAGAAAAATATATATATGCTTACTTAAAGAATTAACAAACACACCTTATATTGTGTATACCTTTCTCTAACACTTCTTGCAGGCAGTCTCTAATTGATATGGTATCGAGTGCTGATCTGAAAGGGATTCGGCTGATATCGTGAATGTTTAATTAAATCAAGGTTTTAGAGAAATTAGTACTTATATTTATACTCCAGTGGAATACAGTTTATGCAAAAGCTAACAGAGATTTACTAAATATGCATGTTCGTTAGTTATAGCAAGTAGGCCAGTATATATAAGTTACATTTAGCTTGTATAAATACCGGTACCTATATCACTCGTATACACGCAAATTTTACAGTCTTTACAAAACGTAAAAAGACGTATAATCAAATATCTCTAGTCGAAGTGCAGACTTTCCTGGAGAGAAGCCACCAATGGTTTTTTCTACCAACTTTGTTTTCCTTATTTGCATGATAACGACCGCTGGTAAGTTAAGAGGTAATCGATAAACCTTAATTGGGTCTATATTCGCCACACTGTGTAAAGCTGATCATGAGCCATTACATGTTAATCATAGGAACTGGTGCAATTTAACCACATCTATAGAAATCCCTTAAGTTTAAGCTCGTCTGCTTCTTATAAAATTGGGACATAGTTTTTTTTCTAATACATGCTGTGTAAGAGATTTAATAATGTAGTCTTTGATCATGATTGACTCTTATATTGTTTACAGTACAAGTTACTGCATCTCAGCCAACTACTATTGCTGTGGGGAGTTCTACTGATTCAACTACTGTAACACCTACCATTGGTCAATCAGTAGAACTGCAGTGTAGGCGTATAGGGATAAGAAAGGAGTGGTACACAACAGGAAGTGTAGTAACACCCACTTCAAATGAAATAAGTACAGCTCCTGGAGCTACTAGGATATTGGCCTTCTCTTCATTCACTCCAAGTCATGCTGGAACATACACTTGTTTGGTATCGACTCCTGGTGATACTCAGACAAAAACAACATACCCTGTGGTACTTGGTGAGTCTATATATATGGCACTCCTTTAAAAAGACTATGATACTAAGAGAATATTTAATAGATACCTGATCCATTAATTGTTGATTGTATCCACTGCTATGTATATATTGATTGACCTATAGTTAGCGAATTTGGCACAAGTACATTTATTGTGCATATGTATGCATCAATGTCCGGTACAACTTACAGATTATTGACCTAATGTATGTGTATGCACTCCTTAATAAGTATCTTAATTTATTGAGACTCAGCAACAATTGTATTTAAAACAAAATGAGCGTTTTGACCCAGAGGTCTTCATCAGCATCATAATATAAATTAGGATATTTATTATGAATGCAACAAAAAAACCATATCACTGCTTAATATACACTATATATAGGCTGTAGCATTAAAATGCACTCTATGTGACCGTCCATGTACGAAAAGGCCCATTTTCATGTATGCAACTGAGATTGCATTTTTGATATTGTTTGAAAGGGCTTCTGTAGTTCTATTGAATGGTGCAAACGGAAGTGTCATAGCTGTTACGGATCCGAAGTTACAATACTTTGCAATCAAATATGTACGTATATTATACATACTTGATTATTTTGATGGGTAAAATTCAGTTACACTTGTCGTTGAGAGTATATTGATTTTACTTTGCATAATATATCAGACCTGTTATTAAAATGTCTGTTTATAAATTCTGTAGTTAATCCATCAGCAACTAACACCTTAACAGTTGGAAGGACTGATGATCCAACTACTACTATCATTATAACGCCTACCCTCAGTCAACCTGTAGAGTTGGAATGTGACAGACAGACTACAGGGAAGAACTGGTACACTGATGGAACTGTAGTAACCAACACTCCTGGAGAACTTGCTACTTCAGCTGGAGGAGTTAGAACACTATCTATTTCATCATTCAGTCCATCTCATGCAAGAGGATACACATGTACTGTGAATGGAGGTACATCTACTGCTTATCCTGTTTTACTAGGTAAGTGAGGCAATAATTTATGATATATAGTTAATTGAACTTGACCGAAGTCCTATTAAATTGGCAAGCATTGATTGCCTCCCAGTCATCCAAGTTGGAAAAAAATTATTTATGAATTATATTAATCAAGTATTTCTAACATTTAAAACTGACAAGTGAATTTCGTAATAGAATAAGGATTTCTTCTAACTGCATTGAACTTAACTGTAAGATTTCAAGTCGCTGAAGAAGACCCTTAGGGTCAAAATGTCCAATCAGAAGATTTACCAAGACAAACTGCGTTTTTAGATGCTCAAAGAGTCAAAGGATGAACCATCTTAAAGATAAGTGAATTACGTACATGATGGTAACTGGTTAAGATGGGTACTTAGCTCCCACTGGAATGGACTGAGTAATTGCTTATTACAAAGAAGACACCTTTGACCAGCAGTGGTATATAGTCATACTTGTCGATCACAGCTCAAAAAGAAGATCCATACACAATGGTGAAACAATTAGTAATAATACATTGAACTGTGTTCCTATAGATGATTAAATGCAATGATCCTGCTAAAACAATGATGTCTGGAATGTGTGGAGTTATTTTTTAATTGCTTTCCATTGCCACAGTGACTCCACCTGCAGTACCTGTAATATCTCCACCATCTCAAGTCCAAGGTGTAATGGTAACTCAAAGTGGAACATCCTCGACTGTTTCATGGACTGCAGTACTGACTGATCCAAAGTATAATATATTATATGTAGTCAGATATTCAACTGATAGCGGTACTCGGACAGATCCACCATCTGATGCTATGAAGAGATCAGGAATTACAGCTACATCAACTACTCTGACTGGACTTCAACCAGATACCATCTACTATGTTTGGGTAGCAGCTGAAATCCTTGGTGCTGGAGTGCAAGGATCTTATAGTACAAGATTTCCCAATGAAGGTATATAAAGTGACTTGTTGAGATAGGTTATAGATATAAAGATAGAAGAAATCCCTATAATCTATACTGTATATATGTGTATACATGTGTGATCTTATGTATAGTTAACTAATTACAGTATGATGGTTCCTGTATTCAAACTAAAAGACAGTTGATAAAGCTGTCATATTACTATTGCTCTAGTATAATATATCGTTTATAATTTGTATAATTTATTCACAGCAAGCTTTCAAGTGACTGTTACTAGGGGGACATTGGATGGATTTCCATTCTTAGTAATCTCTTGGAATAGGGAGGTGGAATCTGGCATAACTTACATTGTGAGGTATTCAGTTGATAGTGGTACTGAAACAAAACCACCATCTGGAGCATCCACTGTATCAGGAATTCTAGGCTCACCCGTAACACTAGTCAATCTTACACAAGGTACAACATACTACATTTGGGTAGCAGTTGTTAGGAATGGTGAACAGTCACCTTACAGTAGAAGAGTGTCAGAGACCACTTATCAAGGTTTAGTTAATAAGCACATATACAGTTGGTGTTTACTGTAGATATCCTTCACAATAAAGATATATATGAGCACTGCAGCTTAAAGACATACAGTAATACATGACAGCCTAAATCCCTTGAAGAAACTGAAAGCCCAAAGAAGATGCTGACTAACCATAATTGCATCTGTCACGTTAATCTGATTTGGAACTAGTATATACAGTGAACAAGGATACTATTGCTTAACTACGTATCTATGTATGAATATATGTACATATCAGAGAGTACGGTAGTACTCTCTAAGTAGGGATGGCCCGAAACAAAATGGCTGCCGTATTCAATGTATTATGGGTTAACACCTTATAAGTAGGCAGCGAAGCATTTTTAGCTCTTTTAAACTCATAATGTGTCTTTTTGTACAATTTCAATTGAGGGAAGCTGTTTTCAAGAGCGCATAAAGGCTCCAAGTTTGTTAAACAGTTTCAGGCCTACTTCAGCCATCATGGTGCGCCCAAACATGGAATTGATGTGTATTGTTAAGTCACTGAAATTTGAGGCAGTATATATTCAATTTCTGTATTGTTAGCCTTATTATATGATCATTGTCTTGTTTCAATGCTTTTTCTAGATATGACTGCCATCCCTACTTCTCATTTCATTTTTTAAATGTTTAATTTACTTATAATATTTCATTCATATTTCACTAATTACTGTCTGTATATGTATTATATAGCCCCTCCAGTGGTCCAAGGTGTTACAGTTATTCCAAATGTGACTAAAATAAGTAAATCTCCGTCCTTGATTGTCGAATGGTCTGCTCCAGTTGGGGATGACATCACCTATGTAGTACTCTACTCAACTATTAGACTGACTAATCCCCTGCAGGGTGCAGAGGAGAGGGAGGCATCTTGTCCCTCAATCTACCTGACTGGTCTCACCAGAGGTACAAGGTACTATATCTGGGTTTGTGCAGTGGTTAATGGTCTTCATGGACCATACAGTAGAGTAACCATGGCTACCACAGTAAACTGTAAGTAATATGTACATATATACTGTATCAAAAACAGATATATATATAAATCAAATAAGAATTAAAAATGAAAAAGGAATAGAGATGACACTGCTTGTAGAATTCAGCAAATCTAGAAATAAAACTTAAACAAGATATTGACTATATTTAGTGGAACAGTGCTATATACTGTCATAAGGTTATATATATATATCTATATATATTTGCATATACATACAGTATATAGTACCCCTTTTCATTAAAGATTATCTACCAAATATTCACTATATTTGAAAATGTATAGGTTTTCATTGCAAAACCTGCATGCAGGATGTATGATGTTTTTATGTATCGTAACAAATATAATCAGTACTTTGTGAAGTCGTTTTGTTAGTCTAAGCAAATCGAATTTTAGAGATATGGAGTGTGTTTTGCTTCCTCTATAGTCATGGCAGAGTGGACATTTTTTTATGTCAACTTCAGATTTTGTGGGCACCTTTCCAATCATTGTTATAAAATCATTGTATTTAATAGTATATTGTATAACTTACCTTGTGTGTGTAAGTACTTTTCTTTTTGAAAGCCATTGTACTGTACATTAATGTTATATGCCAGCATGTAATTCGAATGTGAAATGTGAATATTAAGTATTTCTATATATCATACAGTTCCAGGTTCTCCAACAGCTCTTGATATTACTCCTCCATCTGAATCATGTGACCAACTGATGATAACCTGGAAAGCACCGTCTATCACTGGAGGACTACCAGTCAAGTATAAAGTATATGCCAACAATAAAACCCTGTTGATATTAGATTCCAGAAATACAGTCACCTTTACTGGTCTAACAGCTAACACGCAGTACACAGTGAGAGTAGTAGCTTTCAATGACTTAGGAGACGGAGGAGAAGTGACAGGAACAGGGAAAACTAGACCTAAAGGTTTACTATACTAATTTATACCTTGGAACCTGCATGTCTACTATATAGTCCAATCACCAATATACAGTATATATAATACTATATATTACATAATTTAAATGTCTAAGACTTGATTAAAGCAACCATATGCATTTCATGCCTAAAACTGTCCTATGGAGAAGTGACTATTCAGAGAGGTTACATACAAGCTTAAGTCCATCTATATAATAAATTGTAATATCTAATAAAGTTGTATTTAAGTGGAGATTAAATAGTCACTATATATGTACGTAAATTTATTGCAGGTTTGATAGCAGTCAAATTGTCTACATCTTTTGCAACACAAATTGCTGTTGACATAGCTACAACATCTGATAGTCCATTGAATCTGTTCAGTTGCACCATTATGCCAAATAATAACCTCCCTCAGCCAAGACATATAACTGGTTCTGAAGCTAAATATGTTGTGGATGGACTGAGACCAGGAGTGAATTACACTGTCAAATGTACCGCTTCATTTAATGGAATACAATCTTGTGAATCCGTCAGTAATTCATTAGGTATGAAAGATATATTTGTTTATGCTGAATGCATAATGTATATTTCAATGATGTATAGAGATGCACCAGATCTAGATTATTATCAGAGAGATAGGATTTACAAAGGTTCACTTCCCAGTGCTTCTGCAATAACATTTGTACAATATACAGTACAGTATGTTATTCTGATACTGTAAAAGCCTCATTGCTGCATAGGGTACTGATTATAGAAAGTTGTTGAGTGTAATTGCAGCGACTGGGATACACAATGAACAATTCAATTATTTCCAGGACGTTTCAATCTGGAGATCTTTCTCAACTAGTATAAAACTAATAAACTGACAAGACTGAAAGAAACTCTTACTAAACCCTTATTATGTTCTGCTATATATTTTCTACGTATTTCCACCACATACGTACGTATATTATTAAATTCCTATTCTACATATTTCTACCACATATTAATAAATTCTTATTACTCTAGTAACACCGACATTACCACCGCAAATCCAGCCCATTTCCATTACTATACCAATAAGTACAGCACCTACTTTGATAATCTCATGGGATCGCATCATAAACTATGACTACCAGGTGACATACACTGTGAGGTATTCAACAAGTAGAGGTACTACAACAGAACCACCATCTGGAGCACCAACCATATCAGGAATTACTGGTACATCAACTGCAGTGACTGGACTTGCTCAAGGTACCACCTACTATATTTGGGTGAAGGCAGTAGCATCTGTTGGTGATGGACCTTACAGTGCCAGAACTCAAACACGAACAATAAGAAGTAAGATCCTTAAACATTTACGTATTGGAAATCAAATGTATAATAGATTGTGAATTACAGGTGTATATATAAGTAAGTAAAACATTTTTGATAAAACTTAAGATATACGGACTTTTATATACAGAATTACTGAGGTGTCAAATCAATGCGTATTAAAAGATTATGGATGCAGGCAAAAGTCACAATCTCATGATCAGAGATATACATACGTAAATTCACTTCCTGATCTACGTTCTGTACATAATTTACACTACAATCAATAATATTTATACGTATATGAAGATTTAATATAAATGGAATGTATATAATACTAATAATATAATGTACATGTACGTACATATTCATGCATTATACAATATCCTTGTTCACTGTACTAGTTCCAAATCAGATTAACATGACAGATGTGGTTGTAGTTAGTCAGCATCTTCTTTGGGCCAACTGGTCGGCTCCTTCAAGTGAGCGTCCAATTCAGCACTATGAAGTGGAGTACAGATCAGTAGATAGTGGATCAACTGACTGGAACAGAGTATCAATGAACCCAACTACAACATCAATTGCCTTAAAGAACCTTAAACCAGGAACTACCTACCAAGTGAGAGTGAGAGCTGTGTCTGACGTTGGAAGTGGAGAATGGAGTATCATAGTTAGTAGGACTACTTATAATGGTACGTATGTTACTGTAAGCATTGGACAGCTAATCTTGATATATACTGCTTTGTGTGTAAACGTTACAAGTTATTCATGTAGTGTTGATAAAACAACAGTTTTTATAAGAATGGCATAATTTTGACTGTTAGTATATGGATATACGTATCTGTTTCCCTGCTTGTTATAATAGCATACATGTACGTATATATATTTACTATCAGTAGTATCAGTGAATGGTACTTTGTGTGTAAATTAGATACTTCATTTTAATTATTTACAGTAGTAACCATTGTACTGTATGTTTATAAAATGGTTTTAAAGCAAGTGTAGACATGAAAACTGTAACATACTGTACATGTCCACATGTTCTACTCAGATACTGATGAGTGTGAAAGTGATAATGGAGGATGTCAACACATCTGTGTGAACACAATTGGATCGTACTACTGTTTGTGTTTACCAGGATATACATTACATGAAGATGGGCACACTTGTGTGACGAGTGAGTAGGTATACATGCGCATATTCAATAACTCTGAATTAATTGTATGTCTGAATATACAGTGTACATGTGTACATGTCACTAGTTAAGAAGTGTAGCAATAAGCGGTGTAAAACATGTCCCTCTTTAGTTACTGGCCCTACTTTTAAGAGTTCAGTTACTGGCAGGACCTATCAAGTCCGTAGCCCTTGTGGTCCCCTAGGATGCCAGAGTAGGAATGTTGTGTATCTTATTACTTGTAAACAATGTGATGTAGAGTATGTAGGAGAAACCTCTCAGATGCTTAGGAGTAGAATGAACAACCATAGGACTAGTACCAAAGGTTTTAAGCCACTGTATCTTTACAATCACTTTAATTCTGATAACCATAGTTTTGATGATGCCTTGATTATGCCCATAGAACAGATACCTGAGACACCTAATTCTACTAGCCTCAGACTACTGAGAGAAGCGTTCTGGTACAAGGAACTCTGCTCTATTTACCCATATGGACTTAACGATAACATTAAAAGCGTTGGCAATATTTCGGAACTTAAAAAAGAAATCATCGTATGGAACCTTTTTAATCGCTTATCTCATAAAAGACGGCATCGGCGCTCCAATCTAAAATCGACAGGTAGTAGTAATAACTCTACCTTCGACCCTGAATGGCTCAAAGAACGACTACCACTTTACAAGAACGTGGGCTTTCTAGCCAAACTTAAACGCGATGCTTTTGCATTACAAGCTCGACACCTTCATCGTTTGTTAAACTCGGTACAATGTCTCATCGATACCCCAGAAACACCTTTTCCGCTTAGACTTATGCTAATGATTAAAGACGTTATTAAAGCACGCGCTTCAGCCAGCCTTCCCAAACACCCAACGAAAACGACAAGTCCAGAAGGGTTTCTTAAAATCGTGTTTCATAATAAAGGTGTAGAAAAAATAGGCCTAAAAGACTACTGTATCTTCATCTAAAGCTCTCTTTAGGTTTAGTTCCCCTATAGGCTCTTTTTACAGAATAGGCATATAGCATGTAGGAAAATGGTATCTTAGATTTTTCATGTATACATACGATAATCATAGGAAAAATGTTTTGATTTCAAAGCGTGTCATGTAGGTCCAGAAATTATGGTTTTGTATATTCAATATAACTTGTATTGACTGTTTAAAACCTTTCAGATGGAGAGGTTTCTATAAACTTTGAAATGATCAGTGTTTCTGGAAGAGAAGGACAAAGACTGGTTCTTGCTGTGGAGAGAATAGGATGGATGAGAGCACCTTTATCAGTACCTGTTAGCATTCTTCATCTCAACACAAGCTTTCCTAATCAAGGTATAAAGACTATATTGTGAATTACCTTATGTTCCTTGGTGAATATAATTTGTGTTGCTATATATATTAAGATTAAAATTTCAAATATACGTAACTGGTTTTACATCTTATACACAGCTAATGAGGGTGACTATTCTCTGTTAACAAAAGCACTGACATTCAATTCTATCTATGCATCAAATGAGAGACAAGTGGTTGCCATAGATCTGATTGAAGATGGTAATGAAGGGGAGGAGGATGAACTGTTTTATGTCCTTCTTCGTCCACCTCCAGAAGTACAGAGCAAGACGAAATTAGTCACTTGTGTTGTTCGTGTCGGTTGAAACACTTAGTTTATCTTCTTAGTGTATAGCTTTTGTAAGCTTACAACATCATTTAGAATTTAAGTATTTAGGCCATACACCTGTGTGAACAGCTGCATGATTATAAACAAGTTATTCAAATGAGTATACAGTATAGTCTCACAAGTGTACATGTCACAATATATAGACTATATAGTGATATGTCACCTATGTATATATTTCCAGGAAACTTTTTTGTATTTATCTTTCCAATAGTATATACCTTTTAAATTTTGCAAAACTAGAAATCAGTTTTAAATGGTTGTGTGTATTTGTACACAATTATAATGATTCGTGTACATATGAAACAACACTGCATGTCAATAATAACGAAAATAATACTCATTTGATATACTGTATTATACTATATGTGTACACATGCAGACAGAGCTATATATGCTTAAAATATGTACTTGTTAGGGATTGTATATATTTGGTTAAGATGGCTCCTCCCATGCACTAGAAATGAACAAATGGGGCTGGGTCTCTGATTATAATAATAATGATTTTTATTAATGTGACATGCTATTCTGAAAAAAAGATCAGTCAGAAATAGCCCAACCCATGGTGGGTTTACAAGTCACTGGGTATACACTTCCAGGGCCATGCAGGGAGGGTGTGTGTATTACAAAACCTTTATGGAACAAAAATTAGTGAGAATGAATGAGAGATTTACGATGAATGTACATACTGTAAATATAATTTGAGATCTTTTGATTTGGGTATGTTAGGATGAAGTGTTTTTTTTGGATACTTGGGTAAGAGTAGAAGTTAGGGGATAAAAGTGAGCATTCAGCAAAAAGATTACATCTTATATGATTGAAAGCTGGACAGGTTGTAATAAAATGAGTGGAGTCCTCTATTGCACCACAGTTACACAGCTGGCAAATCCTGCTCTCCAGATCAACCTTAGGGTGTCTCAATCTGCCCTTCTCAATTTCGAGAGGGAGGCACCCACACCTCAGGGCTGCCAGGACTCTCCTTTTATCAAAATTACCAGTCCTTATATAGTAATCAGTTGAGGGCGTTCTCTTAATGAGCCTGTAGTCAGCTAACCTGCCCCCAGATCTACTATTTTTGTCTATAGTGTCTAGTCTTAAGGTCCAATCTTGTAAGGCTAATTTATTTATAAGTTGCATTGTATAACTGAGGAAGTGTGACCTATCATACATGATGGTGTTCATGAAATTACTGGGGTTAGAAATAGCAGGATAAGGAGCATCATTGGGGGTAATTAATTTAGAGATTACATCCATAACATTGCTATACCATGTATCTTTGAGGTTATATATCAGCTTGTTCAAATCACTAATATAATAGTCAGTATAAGGGGAAGCATATAAATCCATACTAAGTACTCTGCCGTAAGAGGACACTGAGTAGAAGTTGAGCTTGTTATCCACGTCGTTCTCTTGCCAAGCAACCCGCCACGCCGGATCAGCGTGCTTGCCACTCTTAGCTGTGGACTGGTATATATATAGAGGAGCACACTTCCCTTCTTCTTCTACAAATTGTATTAATGTGGAATCACATTTGTCACGATACACAAACTACTTTAGGAAAATATAAAGTTATGAAAAAAAATAAAAAGCGCGTCCCAAGTGTGTTTTGGATACTCAGTGGGTGGTTCCAAAGTAATCGCGATATACTGACGATAAGAAAAAAAGGAAAAAAAACAGCGTTTGGAACGGTTTCCAAATCTTTTACAATAATCAGCAAAGATAGAAGAAAAAAGACCAGTCACGTTAGCCAGCAGAGACTGCTGTTACCGTCGAGCACCACGAGGAGGTGTGACTTGGATTTTGCTCGATGCAGGGAGTTCACGTTTACCATCCACAATGCGAGCCGTCCTTCCATCGCTGGTCGTCTGGGGCCAGGATCGTTGGTAACGCCTAACTCGTGCAGTTTCGGCTTTGGTAGTCACAGAGTGACAGAACCGGCCTTATCCCTCCCCGGGTTCCGTTGTATCGATAAATCGATAATTGGTGAGCACATCCCCATGGCACCAACCGATACAGGGCAGCTACGGAACCTAGACACTACCAAGCCAACGAGTAAGGGAGTCCTTACTCCCTTACCCGAGGCTCCACGCTGGCAGGCCTGAATGGTCATGTAAAAATGGACTATTTATACTCCACTCTGTGTGATGAAAGTGAAAAAAGAGAAAAAAACGTTTGCCCTCGTAGTCGATCCAACTTTTGGCGTATTTATAGATAGATAGATAGATATTTTTATTTGTCATCAGGAGTGCTGCATCCACATCATCGGTGGATTTTCATGCAGGTCCTGGATCAAGTACAATGCAAAAAGATAGAGATATACATGAAATAATACACAGGTTCTAAATTGTTATTATAATTTATAAATTGAACACACACAAAAAAATCATTACAGATAAACAATGGTTAGTCGGGCTCGGTTCCAACCACCTCTGAGGACACTACAATTGGTGTCCAGAAACGGCACCGTCCCCGATGTATAGTATAGTGAGACCTGGCTTCCCATCCGCACGCACATACTCCGCACTCTTACAGGATTCAAGGTACTTCCGAGTACTTTCTTCGTCAATAAGGGAATCTTCACCAACTTCATCTAGGCTTGCCATCCTGATAGGAGTTAGGGCCATTCCTCTAGTGGTTCTAAACCTCAATGCTGGTCCAGTGTCCCTCAGCTCAAACTCAGCCTGGTGGTATTGTAGGCTTGCTTCTCGCTCACTGTACTACCGGTGCTCTTATGAATGACCATGATATTAACTTGTATATATACAAAAGTGGTATGTTAAGCACCAGCTAAATATATAAACTATAACACTATTATTGTATAAAATGTTAAGCACCAGCCATACTTATTATACATTTCTCCGTATGTTGAGCACCAGCTTAATATATAAACTATAACGCTATTATTGTATAAAATGTTAAGCACCAGTATACAGTTCTCCGTATAGTACTCCTTAGTACTGTCGTCGGGTTTCCAAGTTTGTTTTTCGATGGCTTCGAGATATTAGTCGTTCTAATGGAAAAGGTTAAATAAAAACATTCAAAAAGAAAGAAGAACAATCGGTTTTGGAAGGCGCTTTGCTTGATCGAAGGTGCAGTTAACTTGGACTTGATCGTTTATGGCGAACTAGGTAATGTGCTCTGCATTAGGGAATGAATCATTAAATATCGAGGTTAGACAGTTCGTTTTAATTTGAAGCGTTGGTTAATCATAGCGACTCACAGCCATGTTTAGCAGCACGTAGGCCATGCAATGACACAACTCTAATACGCACTCGCATGTATAAACAATAAAGTCCGTATTTTTGGCTTTAAAATAAGACCGTGAATTCATATGCATACAATTTTCCATAATTATATCCTATATACTGCTCCCATTCTTCATCCACATATACAATTAGTTTAACATTCAATGTACTTTAAGCACCGGAAAGCAAATGGGAACAGTTTGGGTCTGCAACTACTAAACCTATAGATGTATGATTAGCTGGTGCTTAAGCCAAAAAGTGTATTTAGCACCAGGGGGCTTTTAGGAGTTTCCAAGTCACCTCGATTGCATTTTCCAATAGTACAAGGCTTGCCGGTGCTTAAGCCAAAAAGTGGATCAAGAACCATGAGGCCTATAGGAGTTGCAAGGTGTCATTTGAAGTCACCTCGATTGCATTTTCCAATAGTAGAAGGCTTGCCGGTGCTTAACCCAAAAAGTGGATTAAGCATCAGGATGCCTATAGGAGCTGCAAGGTGTAATTCCAAGTCACCTCGATTGCATTTTCCCATAGTACAAGGCTTGCCGGTGCTTAAGCCAAAAATTGGATTAAGTACCAGGATGCCTATAGGAGCTGCTAGGTGTCATTTCAAGTCACCTCGATGGCATTTTTCAATAGTACAAGGCTTGTCAGTGTTTCAGCCAAAAAGTGGGTTAAGCATCAGGGGGCATATAGGAGCTGCAAGGTGTAATTCCAAGTCACCTCGATTGCATTTTCCCATAGTACAAGGCTAGCCGGTGCTTAAGCCAAAAATTGGATTAAGTACCAGGATGCCTATAGGAGCTGCTAGGTGTCATTTCAAGTCACCTCGATGGCATTTTTCAATAGTACAAGGCTTGTCAGTGTTTCAGCCAAAACGTGGGTTGAGCACCAGGAGGCCAAAGGAGCTACAAGGTGTCATTACAAGTCACCTTGATTTGCATTTGAAACGATTAAATAAATAGCTAGCAGATTACTATATTGCTACACTATATATATTTTCAGTATATTTTAGATGACAGCTACATGGCGATCCTGTAGAGTTGTTTAAGCAGTGTCTGCTAGTTAATTTATGGTTAGATGAAATGACCCAAAGCAGTATTTACAACTGAAGACCACATGGATTAACAATCTACTACATTTTCACACCTATCCCTCACTTGCGCGCCATCCATATATGTTTATACATGCTACTATTGTCTTGTCCCTGCACAAACATAGATGGCAGTTAGGTTTGTATGCATATATATATATACTTTCTCACCCCAACACAAACATGGAAGGCATGCAGGAAGTATAGGGGGCAGGACACTACATATATAACACCAGCCTAGGAGGGTGAAACAGCTAGCTGTACGTGTCTGTGATTCTTTTTCCCTCTTTTGTATGACTGGAAGGCAATCCATTGATTGCCATTTAAATACTCTCCTGACCAATATAAGACTTGGTCGCTGGCCAGCAAATATAGTTCATCACTTATCAGAACAAGCTGATAATCAAAGTTATGTCTAAAGCATGTTCTAACAAAACCATCATGTAAGCCTCTACACAAACTCAGTCTGGTTGTCTGCTTACCTTCCAAATGTCAGTAACATAATTACATTCATTGATCATTACGTAGACACAATTCTCTATATAAAGTATATAAACACTTTATATTTAGTCTATAGCATCACAATCTCAGGACTAGATCTAATAAGATTTTGTTTCATTCAGTGGAATGCTAGGTAGATTTGTGCGGTTGGCAGACTATAAAGAGGGGCAGATAATTGAGGTGACACTGTATATATATATATATATGAATTGTCAGGTCCAAACTAATTGTAATAACAACATTTATATTATATATCTACTGATCACCTTAGAAATTTAAATACATTATCCATCTTTGGTCATCTTTAATTATCCAGGGAGGTGTTTCTTGTTCCTCTAATCTCGGGGTCCAACCTGCAAGGATGTCAGCAATGGTTTTTTCTAACTTGGTTTTCCTCATTTGTGTGATAATGACCGTTGGTAAGTTAAGAGATAATCGATTAACCTTTCAATAATGTCTATAAATTGGGTCTATTATATAAGGCTATAAATTATATTCGCCAGACTGTGTAAAACTGATCATGAGTCATATGCATGTTAATCATATAATAGGTCACAATTTTCGCCATTATATATATCATCCTTACTTCACCACCTGTCAAACACATCTATATATTAGAACTCACTTATCTTTGGTCTTTCTATATATAAGGCTAACCAAGTTACAAAATAGTCTAATCATTCTTGTGTTTGTATGCAATCAAACATGGTCTTAAAATGTATATAGCTCCCCTCAATCACAAAGGGACATCATATGACATACATATATAAAGTCCTTGGCCTTTTATGTCCTGTGTACAAGTTACAAATGGTCTCTAACCCTGTTGATTATGCGAATGCATGCAACCATCCGTCGCTATTCTTAGCTCCCTCACAAGGCAAATCAAATCTGCTGTTGTTATTAGCTGAGACCCCTTTAAGACTGGAACCTTTGTTGAAATATGGCATGCAAATGCATCATCTTCAGTCTATACTAAGGTGTGAAAAAGTAATTGGTAGGCCATGTGTTTTACCTTGCAATTGGATGATCTGTATCAACTACGTACTTCTCTCTATATATGCAGTAGTTGAGAATTTCAAAGTCTGCAACTATACGTATATTACCTTAATATATTGTAACTTGTACTGTATATAATATAAGATTTTGTTGTAATCTATACGCTAGGCTTGTAATATTGTTTTTCTATTATAAACGTGCTGTTTAATTAATGTAGACATTGATCATTGATTGATTCTTATTATTTATTATTTTCAGTACAAGTAACTGCATCTCAGCCAACTACTATTGCAGTGGGGAGAGCTACTGATTCAACCACTACAATCACTGTAACACCTACCATTGGTCAATCAGTAGTACTGCAGTGTAGGCGTATAGGGATAAAACAGTGGTACACAACAGGAAGTGTAGTAAGGCCCACTCCAAAAGAAATACGTACAAGAGGTGGACCTATTAAGATATTGGCTTTCTCTTCATTCACTCCAAGTCATGCTGGAACATACACTTGTTTGATATCTTCTAAAGGTGATACTCAGACAAAAACAACGTACCCTGTGGTACTTGGTGAGTCATTATGCAGGCGTATAGGATTTGAAGTTAGGGGGGGACTTATATTACATATTGGACATTTTAAGCCAAAATATGGACAATTTGTACTGTAAACTTATATGAAATTGATATTAAAATTTTACGTGTTGATTTTTGGGTTAGATAATTAATCTTTTGGGGGGGATTAGATGGAATAAACTCTGGAGGGGAAATCCCAGATTTTTCAGGGTTCTGTATGAACCCCTGTTATAATATTCCTTCTTATAAATATTTGATGTGCATCCATTGAGTTTATATTAATTGCTTCTGTGCATTTTTTTAAATTTTTATAATAATTTTAGATAAATAAATATATACAATTATATTGTATTTGTTTGTTTTGATGCACATGTTGTTGAGTGATTTTACCATGCAGTTACCACATCATATTTATCAGAATTGTTTTCATAATGTCAGTTCATAAATTCTGTAGTTAATCCATCAGCAATTAATACAATAAGAGTTGGAAGGACTGATGATCCAGCTACTCCTATCACTATAACACCTACCCTCAGTCAACCTGTAGAGTTGAAATGTGACAGACAGACTACAGGAAAGAACTGGTACACTGATGGAACTATAGTAACCACCACTCCTGGAGAACTTGCTACTTCGGCTAGAGCTGGAGTTAGAACACTATCTATTTCATCATTCAGTCCATCTCATGCAAGAGGATACACATGTACTGTGAATGGAGGTACATCTTATCCTGTTTTACTAGGTAAGTGAGGCAATAATCAGAGTTATATATATTTTGTATAGTTGCCAGTTTTAACTTGTTTATGGTGATTATGTATTATGTATATATATTCTATGAATTAATACCATTCGATGCACTTAACTGTATGGTATGCAGACGTTAGTTAAACTGTAATATTTTTGTACTGGCTTATATTAGTGTAATTACCTTTTCAATGTATGAATATATACGTAAATACATACATAATCACCGTAGACAGAAAATAATAATCAACTACTCAGTTCATTCCAGTGGGGGGGGGGGCATCTTAAGGTTTTATGCATACATACTGACGTAATATATATTGCCTATCACTATACAGTCAAGCCTCTACGTATGTAGTATATATGTTGCCTGTCTATAGTGCAAATTGTGTTCATGTTTCATTTTATAAATATACATTCAAACTAAAATGTTTGATTAATTGTTTTAAAGTATTTATAACATTTAAAACTGACAAGTGAATTACATGATGGCAACTGGTTAAGATGGCCCCTCCCACTGGAATGGACTGAGTATTTGATTATCAGTTTCTGACAAAGAGAATAACCACTAATTTGTGTGAATACAGACTACAGTCGAACCTCGTTAAGACGAAATTCAAGGGATCTACTCAGAAATTCATATTATCTATATAAGCAGGTAGCATTAATAGTGCATGCAACACTGAATCAATGGCAGAGAACTGGTGGTTGTACTGGGTTTGATTCTAAGTGCATGTACGCAGTTCTTGTAATTGATTATCACTTATATACATTACACTAGCAAGTAAAAGTGTTTTATTATTTTAGTATTTATCTTTATTTAGGTAAAACTAAAGCGATCTGACCATTTTAATTTGCACTGTTAGAGTACTCTATATTATACCTAACTTTTAAGCAAAAGAAAAAATAGCATGTGGTAGGCCTTTTAAAGTAATTAAATTGATTGTAGATGTTAACATGATCAGTGATTAAAGAATAATTCTTCTATATGAATCATCTTTTGACTTTCTGAACATGTTAAATCACGATTAATAATCCTTTTGTTGTTGAACATTTGACCCTGTGTATCTATACTCTCAGAACTGCTATACTTTTATATAAGACTTGCGCACCTATAGCTACCTGCATGGGAAATGATATCAATGCAATAATTGGATCAAGTATCTATATACAAAGAAGGCACCTTTGACCTACAATGGTACATAGTCATGATCACAGCTCATAAAGAAGACCCATGCACAGTGGTGAAGCAATTAGTGTGCAATAATAAATTGAACTGTGTCCCTAGATGATTAATGAAATCAAAATTTGATCCTGCTAAAATATCTATTAATGATGTCTGGAAATGAGTGGAGTCATATTTTATTGCTTTCCATTGCCACAGTGACTCCACCTCCTGTACCTGTAATATCTCCACCATCTAAAGTCCAAGGTGTAATGGTAACTCAAAGTGGAACATCATTGACTGTTTCATGGACTGCAGTTACTGTAACTGATCCAAAGTATAAGCTATTATATGTAGTTAGATATTCAACTGATAGCGGTACTCAGACAGATCCACCATCTGATGCTATAAAGAGATCGGGTATTAGATCTACATCAAGTACACTAACAGGACTTCAACCAAATACCACCTACTATGTTTGGGTAGCAGCTGAAATCCTTGGTGCTGGAGTGCAAGGACCTTACAGTACAAGATTTCCCAATGAAGGTATAAAGTTACATGTTGTAGATTTATTAGATACGTAGGTTATATATATATATAGAAGAAATCCCTATCATCTATATAATATTAACTTGAAAACACTCGAGCGGCTAGGTGCCATAACAACTTCACTTTTTCTCTAGCTGAACACTGAAAAATTCAAATCAAACATTTCCACCTCAATCCAGAGGTCCTCATCAGTGATAATAAGTACAACCAAATGGCAAGGTGGTTTATATATTACAGTATGGGGCAGAAAATATGTGTGAGAGCATATCCAAATTAGAAAAGGAATTTTTATAATTGTCAATTCACCGAGGGCAAAGGGCCCGCATCTCTGTTCAATTTATTGTCTTGAGCACGGATGTGCCAGGCCTCTAAAGCACATCTCTGGTGGGGGTGGCTGTCTACCACTGTAGCTTCCATCCAGTCTATGTCGTGCCCCTCATCCACTGCATGCCGAAACGTTTGATTTGATCATGAATTTTTTCAGTGTTCGGCTAGAGTAGTTTCAGAAAAAGCGAAGATATAATATGTTTATATTACATGCATATGGTTTTACTGCATGTGTGTAATTAACCAATTAAGAATCACTATTATATACATACGTACGTATACACTTGGCCTGTGCAAAGGCTATGATGATAAGCAAAAAAGTATTACGCCAACCAGCCAAGTGACTGGCTGGGGGACCGAAGTTATATTAAATTGGCAAACCATATATCACTTCTATATTCACACTAAAAAAACAGTTGCTAAAGCTGTCATATTACTATTGCTCTAGTATGTTGCTTATAATTTGTATAATTTATTCTAATAAAACCACAGCAAGCTTTCAAGTGATAGTTACTAGGGGGACATTGGATGGATTTCCATTCTTAGCAATCTCTTGGAATGGGGAGGTGGAATCTGGCAAAACTTACATTGTGAGGTATTCAGTTGATAGTGGTACTGAAACAGAACCACCATCTGGAGCAACCACTGTATCAGGAATCCTTGATTCACCCGTAACACTAGTCAAACTTGCACAAGGTACAACATACTACATTTGGGTAGCAGCTGTTAGGAATGGTGAACAGTCACCTTACAGTAGAAGAGTGTCAGAGACCACTTATCAAGGTTTAGTTAGTATTTGCAGTTACATAATTCTTGTCGATGTGTATGTATTTAGCATGATTTCCTAGAGTTACAGTTTTGTATTCAAAGTTACAAACTACAATTTTACAAGTTGAGTTTGAGTAAAATGCATATATATGAGCACTGCAGCTTAAAGACAAACAGTAATACATGCATATATACTGCCTAAATCACTTGAAGGAGCTGACAAGTTGGCCCAAAGAAGATGCTGACTAACCATCTGTCATGTTAATCTGATTTGGAACTAGTATATACAGTGAACAAGGATACTATTGCTTAACTACGTACCTATGTATGAATATGTACATATATAATATTTCATTCATATTTCACTAATTACTGTCTGTATACGTATGTGTTATATAGCCCCTCCAGTGGTCCAAGGCATTACAGTTATTCCAAATGTGACTAAAATAAGTAAATCTCCGTCCTTGATTGTCAGATGGTCTGCTCCAGTTGGGGATGACATCACCTATGTAGTACTCTACTCAACTATTAGACTGACTAATCCCCTGCAGGGTGCGGTGGATAAGGAGGCATCTTTCCCCTCAATCTACCTATCTGGTCTCACCAGAGGTACAAGGTACTACATCTGGGTTTGTGCAGTGGTTCATGGTCTTCATGGACTATACAGTAGAGTAACCATGGCTACCACAGTAAACAGTAAGTAATACGCGTATATACTGTATCAAAAACAGAGTGCTATTATATACGTATATACTTATACGTACGTAAATCAAATAAGAATTAAAAATGAAAAAAGGAATGGCACTATATATACTTGTATAATCCAGTAAATCAAGATTTAAACAAAATATTGACTATATTTAGTGGACTGTCATAAGGTTATCTACTAAATGTTCATTAAATTGCCTATGTATAGGTTTTCATTGCAAAACCTGCATGCAGGATGTATGATGTTTTTATGTATTGTATCAACTATAATCAGTACTTTATGAAGTCGTTTATTAGTCTAACCAATCAAATTTTAGAGATATGGAGTGTGTTTTGCTTCCTCTATAGTCATGGCAGAGTGGACATTTTTCATGCCAACTTCAGATTTTGTGGGCACCTTTCCAATCATTGTTATATAATATTTAATAGTATATTGTATAACTTACTTGTGTATTACGTATGTGTAAATAGGCTACTTTTCTTTTTGTACGTACATTAATGTTATACTGTATGCATGCAATTCGAATGTGAAATGTGAATATTAAATATTTCTATATATCATACAGTTCCAGGTTCTCCAACAGCTCTTGATATTACTCCTCCATCTGAATCATGTGACCAACTGATGATAACCTGGAAAGCACCATCTATCACTGGAGGACTACCAGTCAAGTATAAAGTATATGCCAACAATGAAACCTTGTTGATATTAGATTCCAGAAATACAGTCACCTTTACTGGTCTAACAGCTAACACGCAGTACACAGTGAGAGTAGTAGCTTTCAATGACTTGGGAGATGGAGGAGAAGTGACAGGAACAGGGAAAACTAGACCTAAAGGTTTGCTATACTAATTTATGCCACGGAACCTGCATGTCTACTATATATATAGTCCAATCACCAATATATAGTATATAATACTATATACCCCGTTGCCGGGCAACCGCCTGTGTATATATTTTGTAACCGGGATATAACAGGATTTAAGAAGCTATATACTGCCTTCGGCTTCTTAAATCCTGTTATATCCCTGCTAAGACATTTCTACTTGGAGGATGGACAATTCTCCTTACATTTAGGACAGTTGGAGTAGTCAGGGCAAGAGCATTCTATAAAGTTGTCAGCGTTTAAGCCAAACTAACCAGACGCCAGATGAGCCATCCTGAAAGTCCCGCCAAAATAACGATAAGAAGCGACGGAGTATATATCACTTATACCATGGCGCTTCGGTGTATATGGGTTTATATACGTACTCGCCCTCGGGCGCTATGCACCCTCGTGACTCATACGTATAAAACCCATATACACCTCAGCGCCGTGGTAAAACTAATACATAATTTATATGTCTAAGGCTTGATTAAAGCAACCATTTTATGCCTAAAACTGTCCTATGGAGAAGTGACTATTCAGAGAGGTTACATACAAGTCCATCTATATAATAAATTGTAATATCTAATAAAGATGTATTTAAGTGGAGAATAAATAGTCACTACATACGTAAATTTATTTGCAGGCTTGATAGCAGTCAAATTGTCCACATCTTTTGCAACACAAATTGCTGTTGACATAGCTACAATGCCTGATAGTCCATTGGATCTGTTCAGTTGCACCATTATGCCAAATAATAACCTCCCTCAGCCAAGACATATAACTGGTTCTGAAGCTAAATATGTTGTGGATGGACTGAGACCAGGTGTGAATTACACTGTCAAATGTACTGCTTCATTTAATGGAATACAATCTTGTGAATCCGTCAGTAATTCATTAGGTATGAAAGATATATTTGTATATGCTCAATGCATAATGTATATTTCAATGATGTATAGAGATGCACCAGATCTAGATTAATATCAGAGAGATAGGATTTACAAAGGTTCACTTCCCAATGCTTCTGCAATAACATTTGTACAATATACAGTACAGTATGTTATTCTGATACTGTAAAGGCCTCATTGCTGCATATATAGAGGGTACTGATTATTGAAAGTTGTTGAGTGTAATCGCTGCGACTGGGATACACAATGAACAATTCAATTATTTCCAGGACGTTTCGATCTGGAGATCTTTCTCAACTGGTATAAAAACAATATACTGACACGACTGAAATAAACTCTTACTAAACCCTTAATATGTTATGCTATATATTTTCTACGTATTTCCACAACATACGTACGTATATATATTATTAAATTCCTATTCTACATATTTCTACCACATATTATTAAATTCTTATTATCCTAGTAACACCAACATTACCACCGCAAATCCAGTCCATTTCCATAACCATACCAATAAGTACAGCACCTACTTTGATAATCTCATGGGATCGCATCATAAACTACAACTACCAGGTGACATACACTGTGAGGTATTCAACAAGTAGAGGTACTACAACAGAACCACCATCTGGAACACCAACCATATCAGGAATTACTGGTACATCAACTACAGTGACTGGACTTGCTCAAGGTACAACCTACTATATTTGGGTGAAGGCAGTAGCATCTGTTGGTGATGGACCTTACAGTACAAGAGCTCAAACACGAACAATAAGAAGTAAGATCCTTAAACATTTACGTACGTACCTTAATTTGTTGTGTATATAAGTACCTTTTGTAGTTTGTATATACATATGTAAATGTATACAATTTTAACACATACATGGATGTAATATATAGCATATATTATTGGAAATCAAATGTGCATAATAGATTGTGAATTACAGGTGTATTTAAGTAAAACATTTTTGATAAAACTTAAGATATACAGAGTTACTGAGGTGTCAAATCAATGCGCATTAAAAGATTATGGATGCAGGCAAAAGTCGCAATCTCAGAGATATACATACGTAAATTCACTTCCTGATCTACGTTCTGTACATAATTTACACTACAATCAATAATATTAAACATATATGAAGATTTAATATAAATGGAATGTATATAATACTAATAATATAATGTACATGTACGTACATATTCATGCATTATACAATATCCTTGTTCACTGTACTAGTTCCAAATCAGATTAACATGACAGATGTGGTTGTAGTTAGTCAGAATCTTCTTTGGTCTAACTGGTCGGCTCCTTCAAGTGAGCGTCCAATTTATCACTATGAAGTGGAGTACAGAGCAGTAGATAGTGGATCAACTGATTGGAACAGAGTATCAACAAACCCAACTACGACATCAGCTGCCATAGAGAACCTTAAACCAGGAACTACCTACCAAGTGAGAGTGAGAGCTGTGTCTGACGTTGGAAGTGGAGAATGGAGTATCATAGTTAGTAGGACTACTTATAATGGTACGTATGTTACTATAAGCATTGGACAGCTAATCTTGATATATTCTGCTTTGTGTGTAAACGTTACAAGTTATTCATGTAGTGTTGATAAAACAACAGTTTTTATAAGAATGGCATAATTTTGACTGTTAGTATATGTATATATATACGTATCTGTTTCCCTGCTTGATATAATAGCATACGTACGTATATATATTTACTATCAGTAGTATCAGTGAAAGTATATCTATATAATGGTAGATGGTATATATGTTAATTAAGATATTTCATTATAATTATATACAGTAGTAACCATTGTACCGTATGTTTATATAATGTTTTAAAGCAAGTGTAGACATGAAAACTGTACCATACTGTACATGTCCACATGTTCAACTCAGATACCGATGAGTGTGAAAGTGATAATGGAGGATGTCAACACATCTGTGTGAACACATTTGGATCGTACACCTGTTTGTGTTTACCAGGATATACATTACATGAAGATGGGCACACTTGTGTGACGAGTGAGTAGGTATACATGCGCATATTCAATAACTCTTAATTAATTGTATGTGTGAGTATACAGTGTACATGTATACATACGATAGGCATGGGAAAAATGTTTCCATTTCAAAACGTGTCTACCGTACGTAGGTCCAGAAATTATAGTTTTGTATATTCAATATAATTTGTATTGACTGTTTAAAACCTTTCAGATGGAGAGGTTTCTATAAACTTTGAAATGATCAGTGTTTCTGGAAGAGAAGGACAAAGACTGGTTCTTGCTGTGGAGAGAATAGGATGGACCAGAGCACCTTTATCAGTACCTGTTAGCATTCTTCATCTCAACACAAGCCTTCCTAATCAAGGTATAGACTATATTGTGAATTACCTTATAATTCCTTGGTAATTTGTATAGAATATAATTAGTATTGCTATATATATATTACGAGTAAAATTACAAATAATTCAGTTTTACATCTTATACACAGCTAATGAGGGTGACTATTCTCTGTTAACAAAAGAACTGACATTCAATTCTATCTATGCATCAAATGAGAGACAAGTGGTTGCCATAGATCTGATTGAAGATGGTAATGAAGGGGAGGAGGATGAGCTGTTTTATGTCCTTCTTTGTCCTCCTCCGGAAGTACAGAGCAAGAAGAAATTAGTTACTTGTGTTATTCGTGTCAGTTGAAATACTTAGTTTATCTTCTTAGTGTATAGCTTTTGTAAGCTTACAGCTTCATTTGGAATTTAAGTATATAGGCCGTATACCTGTGTGAACAGCTGCATGATTATATACAAGTTATTCAAATGAGTATACAGTATAGTCTCACAAGTGTACATGTGACATTAATTGTCACAATATATAGATTAGTGACACCTACGTATATATTACCAGGAAAGCTTGCTAACATTTTTCTTTCCAATAGTACCTTTTAAATTTACAAAAACTAGAAATTAGTTTTAAATGGTTGTGTGTATATATATTTGTACACAATTATATTGATTTGAAGATGACTCCTCCCATGCACTAGAAATGGGGCTGAGTCTCTGATTATCAGCTTGTTCAAATCACCAATAATCATTGTGAATGGCAATTAATATCTACTTTGTATAATAATCAATATAAGGAGGGAAGCATGAATGAAGTAATGCATTGGGAATTGTCCATGTAGCTGAATGATAGAACACTGATGGTCATAACCAGATAACTATAATAGAACACTGATCATGATGGTCGTAACCAGATAACTATATTGAACACTGATGGTCATAACCAGATAACTATATAGAACACTGATGGTCGTAACCAGATAACTATAATAGAACACTGATGATATGGTCATAACCAGATAACTATATATAATAGAACACTGATGGTCGTAACCAGATAATTATATAGAACACTGATGGTCGTAACCAGATAACTATAATAGAACACTGATGATATGGTCATAACCAGATAACTATATATAATAGAACACTGATGGTCGTAACCAGATGACTATATAGAACACTGATCATGATGGTCGTAACCAGATAACTATATTGAACACTGATGGTCGTAACCAGATGACTATATAGAACACTGATGGTCATAACCAGATAACTATATTAGATCTCTCAGGGTCGTAACCAGATAACTATAATAGAACACTGATGATATGGTCATAACCAGATAACTATATATAATAGAACACTGATGGTCGTAACCAGATAACTATATAGAACACTGATGGTCGTAACCAGATAACTATATTAGATCTCTCAGGGTCGTAACCAGATAACTATATTGAACACTGATGGTCGTAATATAACCAGATGACTATATAGAATACTGATGGTCGTAACCAGATAATTATAATAGAACACTGATGGTCATAACCAGATAACTATATTAGATCTCCCAGGGTCGTAACCAGATAATTATAATAGAACACTGATGGTCATAACCAGATAACTATATTGAACACTGATGGTCGTAATATAACCAGATGACTATATAGAACACTGATGGTCGTAACCAGATAATTATAATAGAACACTGATGGTCATAACCAGATAACTATATTAGATCTCCCAGGGTCGTAACCAGATAATTATAATAGAACACTGATGGTCATAACCAGATAACTATATTGAACACTGATGGTTGTAATATAACCAGATGACTATATAGAACACTGTTGGTCGTAACCAGATAATTATAATAGAACACTGATGGTCATAACCAGATAACTATATTAGATCTCCCAGGGTCGTAACCAGAAAATAATAGGACACTAATGGTCATAACCAGCTGTCCTGAGTTTTATTCCTATATGGCCAGCAATATATTGCTTCTTTCCTGTTTTCATTATATGTAGTTCATATTGTTTGAGAATCAAATAATTACTAAGTCTTGTAGTTTGATTATCACTTTGATTATTAGCTACATAGCAATCCTCCATTTAATGGTGATCCTCTCTTCACCTATGTACGTACGTATATACAAATGACATAATTAGTCCCTATTCACACAATAGCTATATTAGTGGTAATTCATATCACTTATCCAACAAGCCGACAATCAAGATATGTCTACAGCTAGAATGGTAACAAAACCATCATGTTAAACCACTATACAAACTCAGTCTGGTTGTCTGCTTACCTTCCAAAGTTCAGTAACATAATTACATTCATTGATTGTTAGACACAATTCTCTATATAAAATATACAAATACTTTATTAACTCCAGTCTGTAGTATCAAAATCTCAGGACTGGATCTAATAAAAAATTGGGAACAAAATTCATAAAGGCAAGTATATTTCCTAGTGTCTGTGTAGATTTATACTCTTTGCTCATGGCTATATGTACAGGTGATTCAGCTTTGGTGCTGTAAATCATGGCTGCTTTAGTAAATCTTTTGATCCTGGTCTGTGTGTTGGGACTTGAAATTTCTGTATGCTGGTCTTCTGCTATTGACAAAAACCTTGCTTTCCCAAGCCGTAGTGGATTAGAAACACATCATTTACAAAGGGTATATATAAGGGTGGAATATTATTTTACTGATACATATGTATATGTTCAAACTACAATATTACTATTGTATATAGACTGTATATTTATATAATTAATATACAATTCAAAGTTGTCAGGCCTAGGTTTGCTTACAAGGGTTGGTTCAACTGGAACATTGACAATGACTGGACGGGTGGAATACTTATTGAACCAAAGAAGATTGTGGACACATGTACTGCAACAGATTGGTCACAAGGGATTGAACCAGCCCCAAGCTCACATGGTGGTGATAGGAGACTTCTTGGAATTAATTTTGATAAACACTCTCCTCGTGACTATATAGAAAACTGTGTTACTTATCATGGAACATTTGATTCACCAACTGAATGCAGATGGCATGATTGTCATGGAGGTGGAAATACAGCTTTAATGAATCAACAAATGACATTGGCTATTTACATTCGATAATATATACATATATATGTATCTTCTCTAAACAACTGCAGTCATATTGACAGTGTCACTCTGTAGAGAAATCATCTAGTATATTATTTACATGTATATCTATCACAAAAATTATTATCATTTTTGCTATTAAGTCTGATATACAGTAATACATAATACATCCCAAAATTGGAAAATGCATCCACAACATAGAAAAAATAGAATACTTTAAGAGCAAAGCTGATCTTAAGCTCAGATGCCTCATGAGGTAAGTGGACTTGGAATTTGCCCCACCCACTCATGTCTTCTAAGGAGCTTGATGAGCTATTGGGTGGAACCAAAGTTCACCTATATAATGGGAACAAGGATCTCGATCCCCTCCCTGCTTGCCCAGTAAAGTGTGGGGTGAGTATGGATAAATCTCAGATGCCAGCTGTGTTAATTTGCATACAGTACTTTTCTGGGCGGCAGTAGTTGATGTGTTGGTGCTACCCACCACAATTGGGTTGACTGATCTCATTTTCATGACTGCATTATGTCTATATACTACAAACAAGCTCCCATCTCTGCTTACTTGTGTATATATTTGCAGCTACTAGGTTCACTGATCTCATTGTTGTGACTATTATTATGTCTACTACACTGATGGGTTGCTAATCTCATTGCCATGACTGCCATGTCTACTATATACCTGTATATATATAATTATGTAGCTTACTTTTTAAACAACAGCAAAATAATATCATTCATTGACACAGGGTATAAATAAAAATGCTCTTAAGAGGTGTCCAGTCTGTAGTATAATGCATCACAGTTTCCTGCAGGGCTGGAGAGCAAGACCTAAATTCAACTTAAGTTTTTGGCATGCAATTTTTAACCCTCTATATGTATATAATTATTAATTTTACAGATGTAATAATATTAGTAAAGTTTTACCTATATAGTCTGTTATTTATTATTATTCAATTGATTAATGACAACATATTACAAGAAGCCATAAATATATTAAAATGTAAAATGGCATGTTAAGTTATATGAATGTGCTTTCAGTATATACATTATGGCTTTAACCCTGAAAGCCAAAGAACATGCCGAGATTGTGGTGATGCATGGTTCCATTGTGATTGTTGATTTTAATTGGTATTTACATATTGTGAAGGGACCCAGAGAATTAAGTAGTGGTTGAGATGTCATTTGATATGGGATTCCTCCTATAGTATCCTCATTGTGCCTCGTTATATACGTACATAGGTCTACCACTGGGACAGCCATCTCCCCAACCTAGACTATATAGGTGGCCTTCATTGGCCAGATGCCAGCTGTGTTAATTTGCATACAGTACTTTTCTGGGCGGCAGTAGTTGGTGTGTTGGTGCTACCCACCACAATTGGGTTGACTGATCTCATTTTCATGACTACCTACATTATGTCTATATACTACAAACAAGCTCCCATCTCAGCATACTTGTGTATACTATTGTAGCTACTAGGTTCATTGATCTCATTGTTGTGACTATTATTATGTCTACTACACTGATGGGTTGCTAATAGCATTGCCATGACTACCATGTCTACCATATAATGACATTCATTTATATATGTATATGCAGTATTGATATCTCTAATAAATAATATACTTTATACCCTAACATAAACTGATTGTTAACACCAATCAATAACAGCAAAATAATGACATTCATTGGCACAGAGTATTATATAAAGGTTTGTATTATAAAGTGAAGTCTGTAGTATCAAAATCTCTGTCTGTATATAGTATACAGCACAGTCTCCTGCAGGGCTAGAGAGCAAGATCTAAAATTTAAGTGAGCACATGCAATTGCTTAATTATACTCTAGATGTGCATGTTTCTTTTCATATACTGATTCAGCTTCAGTGCAATCAAAAATGGCTGCTTCATTTGGAATAAATCTGTTGACCCTGGTCTATGTGTTGGGACTTGAAATTTCTATATGCTACTCTTCTATTATTGACAAAAACACTGGATTTGAAACACATCATTTACAAAGGGTATTAATATGATATACATATTCACACTTCTACATACATATTATTCTTGTATAATGGACTGTATATTTATACAAACTTTAACTTGGTGTTTTATAATATACTGTACATATATTAACTTTAGCTAGTGAAATTCTCACTTTGAAATTTTCTAGAGGTCAACTTTCCCAACAAAGGACTGCACTTCAGCTAATGACGGAGAGGTCTTACATTTCAGTGGAGGACCACAGATCAAAACAATATGGATATGTCAGAATGATGATTGGATTCCTCATGAGTACGTGTATATAAACACACAATAAATGGCACTGTATTCAACATGCAAATAATTTTGTATGTATGTGCAATTGCTTGTAACATTAAATGGTGTACAGATATAATTTATTCATATATAGCTGAGTATGAATATATATATATTTATAGTTATAATGGCAATTGTATATAGAAATGGCCCACATTTTGCTCATGATTAAACAGTTTGCAATTGACTATATTGGACTGCATATCATGCACCTATTCTGTACAGTGAAAAGCGTGTATATAAGCGGTCACCTGACTTGAGCGGTCACCTGACTTGAGTGGTAACCTCCAAATTCAGCCCTTAAAATCCTGTCAAAATTATCTTATGTATAAAATGAATGGCCTTTGCTTTCTATAATGTTGTCACCTCTCTAACAAGGCCAAATTCAGCAGACTTCATGTATTAGACAGGTTTTACTATATAATATGAAATAGTTTTATTATATACAATCAAAAGGTAATTTAGTATTATTATTGTGCTATCTATTTAATATATATTTATATATGCGTCTGGCAGTTTCAGTGCCACATACACACTTATCAATATATACTTTAAGACCAGAGCAAAGTAATAGTTCATAACGTTCTTGAACTGATCTATCACAAATTGTATGAGCTACTTTCTATTATTTTATTAAGGCTCCCTGTTTATACCAGCTATGGGCTATGTACCTATTTTAAACAATAACAATAACAATAACATAAATGCATTAAGATCATAGCTTTGCATAATTATATTATACATGTATGCAATTTAAATAAAAAGAACACATTCCCTACAGTGTTACCCCATCTCTTGGAAAGAGTGAGTTTGTTGCTGCTTCCTCTTGTAAAGAGATCAGAGACGTTCTGTCTAATGAATGTTCTGGAAGACCACAGAGTGGAACTTACTGGATCAGTGCAATGGAATGGTGCGACTATGACTGTCAGACATATCCAAACAAGACCATGCAAGTGAGGGGGACTAGCTATATGCTTTATATATATATATGAATAGTTGAACTATTATTATCAAACTATATACAACATCAATTAGTGGGCTGGTATTCAAAATTGTTGTTGTGAAGTGCCATTTTTTAATAAAGTTAAATAGTTGAAGTGTTTCGCGTCAAACCACAACATCAGTAAAGGTTTAGAATCATTGTCTTGCCTATCCTATATACGTAGCTACATACTATATACGTATATATAGGAATCTTCACTTGATGGCCATTTTTGCGATAAACACCGGTGACCATTATGTGTTTGTTTAGCAAAATTTGTTATTGTCATGCATTGTATTCATACAGGTGCACTGTGAAATGGATTTGGATGGAGGTGGATGGACCATGGTATGGAAGTATTCATACTTGGAGGTGCTACCTCTCACAACAGATATGTACTATTTCAGTGACTATTTCAAGCAGTGCAGTGACCTGGAATCGGGATGGTGTAATATTCCTAAGAAGAGACGATTTAAGCCAACAGAGATGCTCATTGCTGCTTATCACAACAAAGTTGTCTGGTTTGCTTACAAGGGTTGGTTCAACTGGAACATTGACAATGACTGGACAGGTGGAATACTTATTGAACCAAAGAAGATTGTGGACACGTGTACCTGGACTGATCACACACAAGGGATTGAACCAGCCCCAAGCTCACCTGATGATGATAGGAGACTTCTTGGAATTAATTTTGATAAACACTCTCCTCGTGACTATTTAGTAAACTGTGTGGGTTATCATGGAACATTTGATTCACCAATTGAATGTAGATGGGGTGATTGCCATTGGGGTGGTAATAGAGCTTTGGTGCACCAACAGATGACAATTGCTATTTACATTCGATGATATATCTCCTCTAAACAGCTACAGTCATATTAACAACACTGTAGGCTAAGAGTAATTAACAGCAGTAATATTAATTTTACAGATGTATTAGTATTAGTTCCTGATATATTATCATTATTCAATTGTATAACCCTTTTAAAATGACAACATATATTTAATGAAGCCATAAATATATCCAACACATAGCTATAGAAAAGAGATATAAATCTGCTTTCAGTATACTGCTGCAGTATATATATCCTGAAATTTAAAGCCATGCAAAGAACATTCAAAAAGTCATTAATGTTCTCTTTGAGATTGTTTTCATTGTGATTGGTGATTTTAATTGGTATATATTGAGAATTGTGATGTGACTCAGAGAATGAAGAACGTGGCGGTTGAGTTGTCAGTTGAGATGGAATTCCTCCTATAGTATCCTCATTGTGCCTGGCTATATTGGACCACCACGGGGGACAGCCCTAGACTAGGTGGCCTTCCCTGGCCATGCATTCACTGAAGTAGGCCGCCCCTCCTTTAGGTAATTACAGGAGCAATATATAGTAACCCACATTAAGAGGAGGAAGCTATATATATTCTTAGTCTATATTGCTTAGGCTGATCATGAGGGATAACAACCATTGAGTTATTTTTCAGTCAAGGTCAGTGGTACTGTAACAGATCAATCCACACATGGCCATCAATGCATCATTAGTCAGGATCCAATACAGGAAGAGAAGAAAGGCCACAGTGGGCCACCACTCAATGATCAGCCAAGTAAGCAGCAGGAAGCCTGGCCCCGTGTGTTACAAGATGCATGTTTAGCAAGGCTGCAAACCACTCAATCAATTGTACTGGACTCTCCATCATGAACTATAATTGTTATATAAACTAAAAACCGTAATATCTCTGTGGATTGCATGTGTAACCAATGAACAAGTGCTACAAGGGAATCTGGTGATTGGCTCAATGGTACTCACTGTTGCATCCATGGGGCTTCGTCTTGTTGACGAGGTTGTATGTGTCACTTTTCTTGAGCTGAAAATGGCTGTTGGTCTCCAGCTGGGAGTCCCCCTATGCGAGCCATGCACATGCACAGTCCACCATTGTGGTAAACAAGTGGACAAGTTCACCATCCATGGCCTCAGCCGCTCCAAGAGCCAGGGACACCATCCTCAGGACATGCATCACAATCAACTTCATCTTCAAGTCATCTCCAGAGTTCCCAAGCAGTACTGGCCTCAGTAGAAACAGATGGGAAGCAACTGGATGGAGTGACCATGATGCTCTGGGAAAGAGGGAAATCCCTCATATATGGGATGTAACCTGTCCCGACACCTTTTCTGCGTCCCATGAGGCAGCAGCTACTAGGGTGGCCGGGGCAGTAGCTGAAGAGCAGAGGAGAGAAAGAAGCAAACATGCAGTGATTTAGCCTGGACCCATCATGTGATCCCCTTGGCCATCGAGACATGCAGCAGAAGCGTTTGGTCCTGATGCCTCAAATGATTTGATGCCTTAGGTAGAAGTATCATTGCAATCATCAATGATCCCCACAACAGATCACACATGATTCAGCAATTTCAGTTGCTCTACAGCAAGGCAATGCCACCTCAGTATTGGGCACTTTCCCCATTAGATCCTTAATCTATCATCAACTTATATATATAGTGCAAGTTACGAATATATATCACATTATGGGTGACTAAAACATATACTCAATTGTTACATTATTATTATAATGTACAATGATAAGTTGAACTAATAGTATGTACAATAAACCGTATGTCCCAATATATACAGAGTATGAATCTCATCAGTATATACAAATGTTGGAATTCTTGAGCTACAGCAGTCTCCTTGCTCCCAGCAGAAAATGGTTCACTTTTAACCTTCATTGTCTCGTAAAGATTGAAAATATAATCAAGAGAATAAAGATATATATCCTGCTTATAAATTTGAATTATTTTGATCTCCTTTAGAGGATAATTACAAACATACAAGATGCAGTATTAGCTGGCTATTATATATATTCAAATTGCATTTCCAGCAGCATGTGACAAAATAAGAGTGTCATGTTTAAATCTTAAATGACACTTGTATAGGATTCACAGAAACACACGGTGAAATTAGAGAGTCACTGGCACCAACTCTAGCCAGTATACTGTCTACCACTGAGATAGTGGCGGAGACACAGGACACAAAACAGCCTGCCTAAGTCATCAGGACAATAACACCGATCTAAAAGGAAGACGTGCGAACACTCTCTCTACAGCACTGATACACAGAGCACCTACTTGTCTGATATAAGTGGACTCTCGCATATTGGGTCCTGTTATGATATGAAACATATCCCTACCTACAAACCGTACATACAGTATACATAGATATGATTATATATATGAATCATTGGACATCAGAGCTAGCAACACTTATTGAATAGGTTATTGCTGCGTGGGCTTTAATGTAGAATGGTGTACGATGCAGTGTGTAATATTGGACGGCTTGAAGTGGCACCTCTTAGCAGTTTGATATCATTGCTATAAAAGCAATGTCGTCTTGCATCTCCAAACAAGGATGTCTTGCTCCTAACAGAATAATATCCCCTTCACCTGCACACAGACACAAGAAAGAGACCAAATACTTGGTGGAGGAGGGATCTATATAGCACAGAGCAAAGCTGATCTGTCAACAAGTTTAAAGGTCCAGGGTACCAATGATAACACATAATACACATCAAAGGGGTGGACGTACAATGACAAAAGGGGGTGCTGGTGGCCTGGAAGCTAAGTGTGAAGATACAGATTACAAAGCAATGGGATGGCCAGGGTTCACCTCCAGGGCAGTAAAGAAAAAGAAAGAAAAGTGATACCCCCTACCATCAAAACCTGCCCAGACTGATTACTGACTGATTTAACTGATTTACATTTGTGTATGATGTTTGTATATTGTTTGTAATTACAGGACTCCCTGGTAGACCAGCTGTGAGCTGAAGGGACATTCCTGATTAAAATAATAATAACAATAACAATAACAATGGCCCAGTTGTAGGCTTGATAACTTAGCTGGTCTGTCAACAAATTGAAAGGACATCCTGGAGCCAGTACAATCAACCACACAAAAATAAGCAATATAAAAAGATCACCAATCAGTTGATTCAGAAATTTACAAGACTGTTAAGGAGTGATGTTTAAAGTGTTCCTCTTTGCTATACTTGTAGTTCTTGGGTGTGGACAGGAATGTAAGTCAGTTAAACTCAACTCTCACTTATAGACAGACAATTCTTTCAGTGTATGACCAAACAGTCTATTTCTGTGTACAGGCAAGAGATATCCCGACTGCATCCCCACTGACTGTCAGGAGGTTAAGGACAAGTGTGGATGTGACAGCTCTGGAGTCTACACAATCAACATGTGTGGAAAGGTCAGGAATGTCCACTGTGACATGCTAGGAGCTGTGGGTTGGACTGTCTTTCAGCGTCGTCAAGATGGCTCGGTCAACTTCTACAGAGACTATGTGGACTACATTGATGGGTTTGGCAGCGCAGATGGGGAGTACTGGCTGGGTCTGGACAACATTCACTGCCTGACCACAAGGTCACCTAAAGCTGAACTCCTTGTTGACCTGGCTGACTTTGAGGGTAACTATAAGTATGCTCGATATAGCTACTTTTCAATTGGTAATGGAGACACTGGATACAGAATAAACATTGGAGGGTACAGTGGAACAGCTGGTGATGGCATGAATGGAGGTGGAAATCCAGCAAATGGAATGTCCTTTACTACAAGAGATCATGATGCCGATGCTAGTGACAGCAACTGTGCTGTGACAAACAAAGGTGCTTGGTGGTATAAGGCCTGTCATGATGCCAACATCAATGGACAGTATCTCAGTGGACCACAGTCATCCTATGCTGATGGAGTCATCTGGCATCCTTTTAGAGGTCACCAGTATTCTCTCAAGTACACAGCAATGAAGATGCACAACACAAGGAATTAGCTCACAATTAGTGGAAAGAGAACAATTACATTAGGCTTAGTATAGACCACATTAAAACCTTGTCATTCTCTTTTCTGTAAATGCAATAATAGTCATCATATTGCTGTGTGTAGCCAACTTAAATGATTTAATAGACATTGAATGTAACTATATATACACTATATACTAGTACATAAGCATACTCAGCTAATGAGATATCACATTGTCACCAGCTACAGTTCCTCACCTTTTGATTGAATGACTGGTCGGACGTATGGAACTGGTGCACTCACAGACACATCATCAAAACTACATACAAACAGTAACCATGGCAACACTAACCTACATTCCGCATGTCACGAGGTACACATTACACACAATTGCACAAATATATAAATTGAACTATATTCAGTATGGCTATATAATTATCAATCAGACATGAAACATACATATGTATATAGACACATACTGCATGTACATTTGCAGAAAATATTTTTGTGTACAATTGTTTGTATAGCTGAGTATGACTATTTATATATAGCTGAGTATATAAGAATATAGGAATGGCTTATATTATATAACAAAAGGTTTTACTCATGATCAACTAGGTTATACAGTTTGACTTGATTGGACTGTTTGTACAGTGCAACCTGTGTAAGCGGTCACCTGAATAGGGCAGTCACCTCTGAATTACAGTCGGCTCTTAAATTCCAGGCAAAATCGTATGTATATTATGGGCTTTACATAATACAGTCACCTCTCTAACAAGCTAGGCCAATAGTAAGTTCTTTTGTTCTCAAGTTGATGGGTTTTACTACATATAATATGTAATATAGTTTTGCTATTTATTTGTTTGACAGTTTCAGTACCACATGCAATTTATGTTAAGATCACAGTAGGTATTATTAACAATGTACATTCCCTACAGTGTGACCCCATCTCTTGGTAAGACTGAAACTGTGGCTGCTTCCTCTTGTAAAGAGATCAGAGACGTTCTGTCTAATGAATGTTCTGGAAGACCACAGAGTGGAACTTACTGGATCAGTGCAATGGAATGGTGCGACTGTGACTGTCAGACATATCCAAACAAGACCATGCAAGTGAGGGGGACTATATACAAATTATATGAATAGTTGAACTGTACATTATAATCTAACTACAGCATCGATATCAGTATTATAAGGTTGTTTAGAATTTTGTGGACCATTACTAATATAAATAATCTTACATGCTACAGGAATCTTATTTGACGGCCATTTTTGCAATAAACAACTGTGGCCATATTCTGCAATTTCTACTGACACACAAAAATAGAAGCTGTTTTATCTAGTTTAGTTGTCATGCATATTGATATTATAATTTGGTGTTTGTTTAGCAATTTTGTAATTGCATCATATTCATACAGGTTCTTGTGAAATGGATTTGGATGGAGATGGATGGACCATGGTATGGAAGCATTCATACTTGGAGGTGCTACCTCTCACAATAGATATGTATTATTTCAGTGACTATTTCAAGTAGTGCAGTGACCTTGAATTGGGATGGTGTAATATTCCTACGATTTAAGCCAACAGAGATGCTCATTGCTGCTTATCACAACAAAGTCGTCAGGTTTGCTTACAAGGGTTGGTTCAACTGGAACATTGATAATGACTGGACAGGTGGAATACTTTTTGAACCAAAGAAGATTGTGGACACATGTACTGCAACAGATTGGTCACAAGGGATTGAACCAGCCACAAGCTCCCATGCAGATGATAGGAGACTTCTTGGAATTAATTTTGATAAACACTCTCCTCGTGAATATTTAGTAAGCTGTGTTGGTTATCATGGAACATTTGATTCACCAACTGAATGCAGATGGGGTGATTGCATGCCATTGGGTTGGTAACTAAGAGCTTTGATGAACCAACAAATGACAATTGCTATTTACATTTGATAATATACGTAACTTCTCTAAACAGCTGCAGTCAATGTCACTCTGTAGCGAAATTAACATTAGTATATTAGTTTCATATATATATTAAGCTCAGATGTCTCATGCAGTAAATGGACTCTGGATTTACCCCACCGACTCATATCTTCTAAGAAGCTTGATGAGCTAATGGGTGGAACCAAAGTTCACTTAATGGGAACAAGGATCTAGATTCCCTCCCTGCTTGCCCAGAAAAGTGCAGGGTGAGTGTGGATAAATTGCAGATGCCAGCTGTGTTAATTAGCTTATGGGCAAGCAATAGTTGGCTACCCACCTCAATTGGGTTGACTGATCTCATTTTCATGACTACATTATGTCTATATACTACAAACAAGCTAATAAGATTCCCATCTCAACATTTGCAGCTACTTGGTTCACTGATCTCATTGTTGTGACTATTATTATGTCTACACTGATGGGTAGCTAATCTCATTGCCATGACTACCATTTCTACTATATATATATATGTAATAGCTACCTTCCTCTTTTTATATAAATAATATACCCTGAATGTCTGCTGCCATTATACTTTATACCTTAACATAAACTGATTGGTCTAAACACTAATCAATAATGGCAAAATAATGACATTCATTGACACAGAGTACTCTTACTAAGTAAAGTCTAGATCTGTAGTATTATATATTGATTCCTCTGTTCATCTCTAATAAATAATATACTTTATACCCTAACATAAACTGATTGGCTGCTTCCATTCTAAACACCAATTGCAATCAATAACAGCAAAATAATGACATTCATTGGCAGAGAGTATTATATAAATGTTTGTATTATAAAATCAAGTCTGTAGTATCAAAATCTCTGTCTGTAGTATAAATCACAGTCTCCTGCAGGGCTAGAGCAAGATCTAAAATTTCAAGTGAGAAAATTTTAAACATGCAATTACTTAATTAGACTCTAGATGTGCATGTTTCTGTTCATATACTGATTCATCTTCAGTGCAATCAAAAATGACTGCTTCATTTGGAATAAATCTGTTGATCCTCGTCTGTGTGTTGGGACTTGAAATTTCTATATGCTACTCTTCTATTATTGACAAAAACACTGGATTTGAAACACATCATTTACAAAGGGTATTAATGTGATATACATATTCACACTTCTACCTACATATTATTCTTGTATATTGGACTGTATATATATACAAACTTTAACTTGGTGTTTTATAATATACTCTGCATATATTAACTTTAGCTAGTGAAATTCTCACTTTGAAATTTTCTAGAGGTCAACTTTCCCAACAAAGGACTGCACTTCAGCTAATGACGGAGAGGTCTTACATTTCAGTGGAGGACCACAGATCAAAACAATATGGATATGTCAGAATGATGATTGGATTCCTCATGAGTACGTGTATATAAACACACAATAAATGGCACTGTATTCAACATGCAAATAATTTTGTTTGCAGATGATTCTGTATGTGCAATTGCTTGTAACATTAAATGGTGTACAGATATAATTTATTCATAGCTGAGTATGAATATATATTTATAGTTATAATGGCAATATATAGAAATGGCCCACATTTTGCTCATGGTTAAACAGTTTGCAATTGACTATATTGGACTGTATATCGTGCACCTATTCTGTACAGTGAAAAGCATGTATATAAGCGGTCACCTGACTTGAGCGGTCACCTGACTTGAGTGGTCACCTGACTTGAGTGGTCACCTGACTTGAACTGTCACCTCCAAATTCAGCCTTTAAAATCCTGGCAAAATTATCTTATGTATAAAATGAATGGTCTTTGCTTTCTATAATGTGGTCACCTCTCTAACAAGGCTAAATTCAGCAGACTGCATGTATTAGACAGGTTTAATATATAATATGGAATAGTTATAATCAAAATGTAATTATTATTGTGCTATCTATATAATATGTGTCTGGCAGTTTAAGTGCTATAGTAAGAGTAAAAGCTATATACCTATCAATATATACTTTAAGACCAGAGCAAAGTTCTTGAACTGATCCATCACAAATTGTATGAGCTACTTTCTATTATTTTATTAAGGCTCCTTGTTTATACCAGCTCTGCATGGGCTATGTACCAATTTAAACAATAACATTAAGATCATAGCTTTGCATATATATACGTATATGCAATTTAAATAAAAACAATGCATTCCCTACAGTGTGACCCCATCTCTTGGTAAGACTGAAACTGTGGCTGCTTCCTCTTGTAAAGAGATCAGAGACGTTCTGTCTAATGAATGTTCTGGAAGACCACAGAGTGGAACTTACTGGATCAGTGTAATGGAATGGTGCGACTGTGACTGTCAGATAAACCCAAACAAGACCATGCAAGTGAGGGGACTATATACATTATATGAATAGTTGAACTATACAACATCAATTAGTGGGCTGATATTCAAATCTGTTGTTGTAAACTATAATGTTTTTACTTGACAGCCATTTTTTCAATAAACAAGTTGAATAGTTGAATTTTTTTGTGTCAAACCACAACATCAGTAAAGGTATATAATCATTGTTTTGTGAAACATTATAAACAGGAATAATCCTATATAGCTATATGCCATAGGAATTTTTACTTGACGGCCATTTTTGTGATAAACACCCGTGGTCATATTGTGCAATTTCTACTGACACACATAAAATACAAGCTGCTTTATCTAGTTTAGTTGTCATGCATATTTGTTTGTCTTGTATATTCATTGTATTCATACAGGTACACTGTGAAATGGATTTGGATGGTGGAGGATGGACCATGGTATGGAAGCATTCATACATGGAGGTGCTACCTCTCACAACAGATATGTACTATTTCAGTGACTATTTCAAGCAGTGCAGTGACCTGGAATCGGGATGGTGTAATATTCCTAAGAAGAGACGATTTAAGCCAACAGAGATGCTCATTGCTGCTTATCACAACAAAGTTGTCAGGTTTGCTTACAAGGGTTGGTTCAACTGGAACATTGACAATGACTGGACAGGTGGAATACTTATTGAACCAAAGAAGATTGTGGACACATGTACTGCAACAGATTGGTCACAAGGGATTGAACCAGCCCCAAGCTCAAATGATGAGAGGAGGCTTCTTGGAATTAATTTTGATATACACTCTCCTCGTGACTATTTAGTAAACTGTAATGGTTATCATGGAACATTTGATTCACCAACTGAATGCAGATGGCACGATTGTGATTGGCAAGGAAATAGAGCTTTGGTGAACCAACAGATAACAATTGCTATTTACATTCGATAATATATCTCCTCTAAACAACTGCAGTCATATTGACAATATCACTCTGTAGGGAAATTAACAGTACTATATTATTTACGAAAAGTATTATCATTTTCCCCATTAAGTCTGATATGTATTGTCAATTGAATAAACTTTAATTTGAAATGATAAATGATATCTGAAGTGCCACCCATCTTGCCTCTAGCCCCGTCTGCCTTTCTGGCATCTGCTGCTGGGTGCACTGGCCTTACTACTCAGATCCTTCCAGGCAGGTTGAAGGACGTCCCCTACCCCTTGGTGGAGGATCCAATCCAGGAAGGGAAGAAAGGCCACAGTGGGCCACCACCCAACGATCAGCCAATTAAGCAGGAGAAAGCCTGGAATGTCCCATGTGTTACAAGATACATGTCATGTTCGGCATAGCAAGGCTGCAAAGCACAAGGAATGAGCAAGTTCCACAAAGGAATCTGGTGCATGGCTCAATGATACTCCCTGTTGTATCCTTGGGGCTTTGCCTTGTTGATGAGGTTGTCTGTGTCACTGTTGGTCTCCAGCTGGGAGTCCCCCTATGCGAGCCACGTGCACACTCCACCATTGTGGTAAACAAGCGGACATGTTCACCACCCATGGCCTCAGCTGTTCCAAGAGCCAGGGACGCCATCCTCAGCACATCACTAGCTAATTATAAAGCACAGTTCCCAACACCTTGGAACCTGTTGGCACGCCACATTAGAACAGATGGGAGGCGACCGGATGGAGTGACCATCACCCCCTGGGATGTGACCTTTCCTGACACATTTTCTGGGTCCCATGAGGCATCAGCTACTAGGGCGTCCAGGGCAGTAGCTGAAGAGGCAGAGGAGAGAAAGAAGCAAAAATACAGTGATTTAGCCTTGACCCATCATGTGATCCCCTTGGCCATCGAGACAGCAGAAGCATTTGGTCCTGATTGATGCCTCAAATGTCAAAAGAATCATTGTAATCAAATAATCCCAACACCAGATCACACATGATTCAGTAATTTCAGTTGCTCTACAGCAAGGTAATGCCACCTCAGTATTGGGCACTTTCTCCATTAGATCCTTAATCTATTATTCGCAGTGCTTTGCACTGCAATAACAGCTTATATTCACATATATAGTGTAAGTTACGAATTTATACACGGATGCAAGTGGCTACCAAAATAATCACAATCAGGTATGTTAAATGCTACACGACTTTATATTAGCCACACTGAAATTCTCAACTTCTGCATACAGAGTAGTAGTCTCTACAAATCATATAAGGTTAACCTTCCAATTACATTAGCTGATCACACCTTAGTATATTTATATAGACTGAAGATGAAGTATCTGCATGCCATTATCAGCAAAAATTCCAGTCTAAGGGGGTCTCGGCCAATAATCACTGCAGATGTGAGTGTGAGCTAAGAGTACCGACAGTTGTTTGCATGCATTCCCATAAACAACAGGGTTAGAGACCATTTGGTAACTTGCACACAAGGGACATTGTTCATGAAATAAATTAAAGGCCTCAGGAACTACCTGCCAAATGAGAGTGAGAGCTGTGTCTGATGTTGGAAGTGGAGAATGGAGTATCATAGTTAGTAGGACTACTTATGATGGTATGCTACTGTAAGCATTGGACAGCTAATCTTGATATATTCTGCTTTGTGTGTAAACGTTACAAGTTATTCATGTAATGTTGATAAAACAACAGTTTTTATAAGAATGGCATAATTTTGACTGTTAGTATACGTACGTATTTGTTTCCCTGTTTGCATTGGTTGTAGTATCAGTGAAAGTACATCAAATGGTAGATGGTACTTTGTGTGTAAATTATTTCATTATAATTATTTACAGTAGTAACATTGTATTGTATGTTTATAAAATGTTTTTAAAGCAAGTGTAGACATGAAAACTGTATCATGCTGTACATGTCTACATGTTCAACTCAGATACCAATGAGTTCGAAAGTTATAATGGAGGATGTCAACACATCTGTGTGAACACATTTGGATCGTACTACTGTTTGTGTTTACCAGGATATACATTACATGAAGATGGGCGAGGAGTGAGTAGGTACACATGCGCATATTCAATAACTCTGATTTAATTGTATGTCTAAGATACAGTGTACATGTAAACATACGTACATACGTACATACGTACATGTACAGGTACAGAAATCATAGTTTTGTATATTCAATATAACTTGTATTAACTTTTTATAATCTTTCAGATGAAGAAGTTTCTATAAACTTTGAAATGATCGGTGTTTCTGGAAGAGAAGGACAAAGACTGGTTCTTGCTGTGGACAGAATAGGATGGACCAGAGCACCTTTATCAGTACCTGTTAGCATCCTTCATCTCAATACAAGCTTTCCTAATCAAGGTACAGACTATATTGTGAATTACCTTATGTTCCTTGGTAATGTGGCTATATATATTAAGATTAAAATTACAAATAATTCAGTTTGACATCTTATACACAGCTAATGAGGGTGACTATTCTCTGTTAACAAAAGAACTGACATTCAATTCTATCTATGCATCAAATGAGAGACAAGTAGTTGCCATAGATCTGATTGAAGATGGTAATGAAGGGGAGGAGGATGAGCTGTTTTATGTCCTTCTTCGTCCTCCTCCAGAAGTACAGAGCAAGAAGAAATTAGTCACTTGTGTTATTCATGTCGGTTGAAACACTTAGTTTATCTTCTTAGTGTATAGCTTTTGTAAGCTTACAGCATCATTTGGAATTTATTAAGTATTTAGGCCGTATACCTGTGTGAACAGCTGCATGATTATATACAAGTTATTCAAATGAGTATACAGTATAGTTTCACAAGTGTACATGTGTATTGACATTAATTGTCATACATATAGTGACATGTCACCTATACATTACCAGGAAAGCTTGCTAACATTCTTCTTTCCAATAGTACCTTTTAAATTTACTAAAGCTAGTAATTAGTTTAAAAGGTGTGTATTTGTACACAATTATAATGATTCTTGTATATGAAACAACACTGCAGTGTTATTACATATACATGTATATTGCCTTATGATCGCTAGAAAAATATATATATGCATAGCTTACTTAAAGAATTAACAAACACACCTTATATTGATATCACATATGATTAATATAATTCTGCAGACATGGGGTCCTATTCCATGTGTGCTGTAAGTGGATTCAATGGATTTGCTGAACCAAGTGTCTACTACTATATATATTCATGAAGAACAGCTGTAAGTGTTGATGGAACCTATAGTGTACTGAAAAGTATAGAAACAGTATCAATATACAAGCTTTTTGCCTCCACATACATACGTAGAGGTATGCATGTCAGATGTAAATTTTAGAAATAAGTAGTAAAAAAATCAGTGAGGCTGCAGTCTCCATATTTAAATTACTTGGCCTCTTTGTGGGGCTTATATATAGTCCTAACTTTATTGATTCTGGATGTTTAGTATCTTCAAAAACTTAAGTTTCCACAACACCACCATTTGCAAATATGTATAAATAAAGTGTAATACTAATAGTGAATGAACTGTCTGCATATGAGATGAGTGTAACAACGTTAACTGGATGTAAGAATGAAATTAATATAGGGGCAGCCCCTATAAATTTATATGCATGTAAAATGTGAATCCGATCCTTACTTGACAATCTTATGTAGTGTGTCAAATTATTATGTTAACAATATAATACATATAAATAAACTAAACATACTGACTGACAGCCTATAATAAAGTATATACCTTCCTCTAGCACTTCTTGCAGGCAGTCTCTAAATGATATGGAAAAGGAATTCAGCTGATATCATAATTAAAATCAATTGTATTCAGAAAATTACTGTCTTTTAGAGAAATTTGTACTTTATTTAATTTATACTGCATGCTGTGGAATACAGTTTTGAGCAAAGGCTGACAGAGGTTTAATAAATATATACATTTAGCTTGTAGCTACACTCTTGTATATACACGCAATATTTTACAGTCTTTACAAAACGTAAAAAGACGTATAATCAAATTGTTGACCCGTTTGGCCATATTATCATTATATCTCTAGTCGAAGTACAGATTTTCCTAGAAAGGTGTCGCCAATGGTTTTTTCAACCAACTTTGTTTTCCTTATTTGCGTGATAACGACCGCTGGTAAGTTGAGAGGTAATCGATAAACCTTTCAATAATGTAACTAATAAAATTGGGTCTATATAAAACGCCATACTGTGTAAAGCTAAATCATTAGCCATTAGGACCCCTTTCACATTTAACCACATCTATATATTAGAACTCATTTAAGGTTATCTTTCGTCTTATTCTTATAAAATTGCGACAAAGATAATATGTTATTTCTAATAGCTACATGCTGTGTAATATGATAATGTATAAAGACTTTGATCATGATTGACTCTTATATTGTGTACAGTACAAGTTACTGCATCTCAGTCAACTACTATTGCAGTGGGGAGTATTAGTGATTCAACTACTACAATCTCTGTAACACCTGCCATTGGTCAATCAGTAGAACTGCAGTGTAGTGGGAGTGGTGTAAATAAACAATGGTACACAACAGGAAGTGTAGTAGCACCCACTCCAAATGAAATAAGTACAACTCCTGGAGCTACTAGGATATTGGCTTTCTCTTCATTCACTCCAAGTTATGCTGGAACATACACTTGTTTGGTATCTTCTAAAGGTGATACTCAGACAAAAACAACATACCCTGTGGTACTTGGTGAGTCTATATGGTAATCATTCCTATAAATGTTTGATGTATACACATCCATTGAGTTTAGATTGCTACTGCATGTACAAGTATGTACAAGTTTATAAATGTCTTATTTTAAACATTCAGACAAATTTATCTCCAAATGAAATTTACCATCAATTATCTGTTGCTGTACATGTGGTAATGGGCTATGTGCCTACATAAGCGGTTATAGATACTTTCATGTTGATGTGACACTGTGATACTAAGAGAATATTAATAGATAACTGATCCATTAATTGTTGATTGTATCCACCGGTAGGTGTATAATTATTGACCTACTGTACATATATAGTTAATTTGGCACGAGTATTTAGGATATTGGGCATATATATTTATGTATATAACTTACAGATTATTGGCCTAATGTATGTGTATGCACTGCTTACTACACTATATATAGGCTATAGCATTAAAATTACTGTTTTGATACGTAAGATTCAGTTATACATTTGTCGTTGAGGGTAAATTGATTTTACCGTGCATTAGAAGTGTTTTGACAATGTCCATTTAGCACTCAGTTTTGCTGTTTTCAACCCATATGCACCAAGTAATTGCAAATCCATCCAAACCGCTGTGTACAGAAGGCACAAGAATGAGAAGAGAAGGAACTACCAGCAGCGTGTTTTAGAGATTGAACGTGGGTCTTTTACCCCCTTAGTTTTCTCAACAACAGTATGTATGGGCCCTGCAGCTCCAGTACCTATGGGAGGCTAGCCTCTCTTCTTGCAGAGAAGAGGTCTGCCCCATACCACCATGTCATCAACTGGCTTTGTTGCCTGCTAAATGTTCACTGTTGAGATCCACATGTGCATTCGGGGTACACGATCGACCTCAAATGGAGCTGGCAGATCAGTAATACACGACAACCTAGCAATGTTGGGCTCAGCTGCTAGATGACTTCTACGATCATGATAAATATATGTATTTCTTACTTATACCATTATGTTGCACATCAGTATTATGTTATCACCAAATGTTGTATATACCATTTTCAATTATTATTATATAATTACAATGTCTATTTATATATTCTATAGTTAATCCATCAGCAACTAACACCTTAACAGTTGGAAGGACTGATGATCCAACTACTCCTATCACTATAACACCTACCCTCAGTCAACCTGTAAAGTTGGAATGTGACAGACAGACTGCAGTGAAGAACTGGTACACTGATGGAACTGTAGTAACCACCACTCCTGGAGAACTTGCTACTAGAGCTGGAGGTGTTAGAACACTATCTATTTCATCATTCAGTCCATCTCATGCAAGAGGATACACATGTACTGTGATTGGAGGTACATCTTATCCTGTTTTACTGGGTAAGTGAGGCAATAATTTTAAGGTTTTATGGTACATATTTATGTAATGATAAATGATAGATAAGTTTATTGGAACTATCTGCAGTGAAAATTGAGCTAGATTGAACGTTTCGCCCCATAGGTCTTCATCGGTAATAATGAGGAAAGGATTACAGTAGTTGGTTTAAATAGAAAAAGTGACAGGATTTGAAAATTGAATAAAATGCCAAAATGAAAAATTATTTCTGGTGTTAATTGATTTATATATTTATGTAATATTGCCTGTCAATATTTTAACTATACAGTCAAACCTCTATTATCTGGTTGTCTAAGTTAAGGTTTATTTATGTAAAGTAATATATGTTGCCTGTCAAAAGTGCAAAGTGTGTTCATGTTTCATGAATTTCAACTAAAATGGTTAAAACTGACAAGTGAATTACATAATGGCAACTGGTTAAGATGGCCCCTCCCACTGGAATGGACTGAGTATTTGATTATCAATTCCTGATAAAGAGAATAACCACAATTTGTGTAAATAGAGACTACAGTCGAACCTCGTTAAGACGAAATTCAAGGGATCTACTCAGAAATTCATATTTTCTGATCACTAAATTTGTGTAAAAGTAATTGAATTAATAATTTGATTGTTAATGTAAATATAAATGTACATGATAATTGAATTAATAATTTGATTGTTAATGTAAATATAAATGTACATGATTAAATAGTAAGGATTTATATAACTATATAGGTACGTTTGTAAACATACAATCATCGAAATTATCTTTTATATGAATCATCTTTTGACTTTCTGAACATCTTAAATCAAGATTAATAATCCTTTTGTTGTTGGACATTTGTGTCTATACTTTCAGAACTGCTATACCTTTATATATAAGACTTGCCCCTTCCTGCATGGGAAATGAAATAATTGGATCAAGTGTCTATACAAAGAAGACATAGTGGTACATAGTCATGATTACAGCTCATAAAGAAGACCCATTGTACAGTGGTAAAGCAATTATAGTATGCAATAATAAATTGAATTGTGTTCCTAGATGATTAATGAAATCAAACGATGATCCTGCTAAAATATCTATTAATGATGTCTGGAAATGTGTGGAGTCATATTTTATTGCTTTCCGTTGCCACAGTGACTCCACCTCCAGTACCTGTAATACCTCCACCATCTCAAGTCCAAGGTGTAATGGTAACTCGAAGTGGAACATCCTTGACTGTTTCATGGACTGCAGTACTGACTGATCCAATGTATAATATATTATATGTAGTCAGATATTCAACTGATAGGGGTACTCAGACAGATCCACCATCTGATGCTATGAAGAGATCAGGAATTAGTGCTACGTCAACTACACTGACTGGACTTCAATTAGATACCATCTACTATGTTTGGGTAGCAGCTGAAATCCTTGGTGCTGGAGTGCAAGGACCTTACAGTACAAGATTTCCCAATGAAAGTATATAAAGTTACATGTTGTAGATTTATTAGATGGATAGACAGAAGTATCATCTATAATATGTTTATTTTACTGCAATCTTAAGTATATATAATTAACCAATTAAGCATTATTGTTATATACATATGTATATCACTATAATGATGGCTTCTATATTCATACTGAAAATAAAAACAATTGTTGAATTTAAAGCTGTCATGTTACTATTGCTCTAGTATATATCGTTTATAATTTGTATAATTATTCTAATAAAACCACAGCAAGCTTTCAAGTGACTGTTACTAGGGGGACATTGGATGGATTTCCATTCTTAGCAATCTCTTGGTATGGGGAGGTGGAATCTGGCATAACTTACATTGTGAGGTATTCAGTTGATAGTGGTACTGAAACAGAACCACCATCTGGAGCATCCACTGTATCAGGAATTCTAGGCTCACCCGTAACACTAGTCAATCTTACACAAGGTACAACATACTACATTTGGGTAGCAGTTGTTAGGAATGGTGAACAGTCACCTTACAGTAGAAGAGTGTCAGAGACCACTTATCAAGGTTTAGTTAATAAGCACATATACAGTTGGTGTTTACTGTAGATATCCTTCACAATAAAGATATATATGAGCACTGCAGCTTAAAGACATACAGTAATACATGACAGCCTAAATCCCTTGAAGAAACTGAAAGCCCAAAGAAGATGCTGACTAACCATAATTGCATCTGTCATGTTAATCTGATTTGGAACTAGTATATACAGTGAACAAGGATACTATTGCTTAACCACGTATCTATGTATGAATATATGTACATATCAGAGAGTATGGTAGTACTCTCTAAGTAGGGATGGCCCGAAACAAAATGGCTGCCGTATTCAATGTATTATGGATTAACACCTTATAAGTAGGCAGCGAAGCATTTTTAGCTCTTTTAAACTCATAATGTGTCTTTTTGTACAATTTCAATTGAGGGAAGCTGTTTTCAAGAGCGCATAAAGGCTCCAAGTTTGTAAAACAGTTTCAGGCCTACTTCAACCATCATGGTGCGCCCAAACATGGAATTGATGTGTATTGTTAAGTCACTGAAATTTGAGGCAGTATATATTCCATTTCTGTATTGTTAGCCTTATTATATGATCATTGTCTTGTTTCAATGCTTTTTCTAGATATGACTGCCATCCCTACTTCTCATTTCATTTTTTAAATGTTTTATTTACTTATAATATTTCATTCATATTTCACTAATTACTGTCTGTATGTGTATAGCCCCTCCAGTGGTCCAAGGTGTTACAGTTATTCCAAATGTGACTAAAATAAGTAAATCTCCGTCCTTGATTGTCGAATGGTCTGCTCCAGTTGGGGATGACATCACCTATGTAGTACTCTACTCAACTATTAGACTGACTAATCCCCTGCAGGGTGCAGAGGAGAGGGAGACATCTTGTCCCTCAATCTACCTGACTGGTCTCACCAGAGGTACAAGGTACTATATCTGGGTTTGTGCAGTGGCTAATGGTCTTCATGGACCATACAGTAGAGTAACCATGGCTACCACAGTAAACTGTAAGTAATATGTACATATATACTGTATCAAAAACAGATATATATATAAATCAAATAAGAATTAAAAATGAAAAAGGAATAGAGATGACACTGCTTGTAGAATTCAGCAAATCTAGAAATAAAACTTAAACAAGATATTGACTATATTTAGTGGAACAGTGCTATATACTGTCATATGGTTATATATATATATCTATATTTATTTGCATATACATACAGTATATAGTACCCCTTTTCATTAAAGATTATCTACCAAATATTCACTATATTTGCCTATGTATAGTTTTTCATTGCAAAACCTGCATGCAGGATGTATGATGTTTTTATGTATCGTAACAAATATAATCAGTACTTTATGAAGTCGTTTTGTTAGTCTAAGCAAATCGAATTTTAGAGATATGGAGTGTGTTTTGCTTCCTCTATAGTCATGGCAGAGTGGACATTTTTTCATGTCAACTTCAGATTTTGTGGGCACCTTTCCAATCATTGTTATAAAATCATTGTATTTAATAGTATATTGTATAACTTGTGTAAGTACTTTTCTTTTTGAAAGCCATTGTACTGTACATTAATGTTATATGCCAGCATGTAATTCGAATGTGAAATGTGAATATTAAGTATTTCTATATATCATACAGTTCCAGGTTCTCCAACAGCTCTTGATATTACTCCTCCATCTGAATCATGTGACCAACTGATGATAACCTGGAAAGCACCGTCTATCACTGGAGGACTACCAGTCAAGTATAAAGTATATGCCAACAATAAAACCCTGTTGATATTAGATTCCAGAAATACAGTCACCTTAACTGGTCTAACAGCTAACACGCAGTACACAGTGAGAGTAGTAGCTTTCAATGACTTAGGAGACGGAGGAGAAGTGGCAGGAACAGGGAAAACTAGACCTAAAGGTTTGCTATACTAACTTATACCTTGGAACCTGCATGTCTACTATATAGTCCAATCACCAATATACAGTATATATAATACTATATATTACATAATTTAAATGTCTAAGACTTGATTAAAGCAACCATATGCATTTCATGCCTAAAACTGTCCTATGGAGAAGTGACTATTCAGAGAGGTTACATACAAGTCCATCTATATAATAAATTGTAATATCTAATAAAGTTGTATTTAAGTGGAGATTAAATAGTCACTATATATGTACGTAAATTTATTGCAGGTTTGATAGCAGTCAAATTGTCTACATCTTTTGCAACACAAATTGCTGTTGACATAGCTACAACATCTGATAGTCCATTGAATCTGTTCAGTTGCACCATTATGCCAAATAATAACCTCCCTCAGCCAAGACATATAACTGGTTCTGAAGCTAAATATGTTGTGGATGGACTGAGACCAGGAGTGAATTACACTGTCAAATGTACCGCTTCACTTAATGGAATACAATCTTGTGAATCCGTCAGTAATTCATTAGGTATGAAAGATATATTTGTATATGCTCAATGCATAATGTATATTTCAATGATGTATAGAGTATACACCAGATCTAGATTAATATCAGAGAGATAGAATTTACAAAGGTTCACTTCCCAGTGCTTCTGCAATAACATTTGTACAATATACAGTACAGTATGTTATTCTGATACTGTAAAGGCCTCATTGCTGCATAGGGTACTGATTATAGAAAGTTGTTGAGTGTAATTGCAGCGACTGGGATACACAATGAACAATTCAATTATTTCCAGGACGTTTCAATCTGGAGATCTTTCTCAACTAGTATAAAACTAATAAACTGACAAGACTGAAAGAAACTCTTACTAAACCCTTATTATGTTCTGCTATATATTTTCTACGTATTTCCACCACATACGTACGTATATTATTAAATTCCTATTCTACATATTTCTACCACATATTAATAAATTCTTATTACTCTAGTAACACCGACATTACCACCGCAAATCCAGCCCATTTCCATTACTATACCAATAAGTACAGCACCTACTTTGATAATCTCATGGGATCGCATCATAAACTATGACTACCAGGTGACATACACTGTGAGGTATTCAACAAGTAGAGGTACTACAACAGAACCACCATCTGGAGCACCAACCATATCAGGAATTACTGGTACATCAACTGCAGTGACTGGACTTGCTCAAGGTACCACCTACTATATTTGGGTGAAGGCAGTAGCATCTGTTGGTGATGGACCTTACAGTGCCAGAACTCAAACACGAACAATAAGAAGTAAGATCCTTAACCGTTTACGTATTGGAAATCAAATGTATAATAGATTGTGAATTACAGGTGTATATAAGTAAGTAAAACATTTTTGATAAAACTTAAGATATACGGACTTGTATTTACAGAATTACTGAGGTGTCAAATCAATGCGTATTAAAAGATTATGGATGCAGGCAAAAGTCACAATCTCATGATCAGAGATATACATACGTAAATTCACTTCCTGATCTACGTTCTGTACATAATTTACACTACAATCAATAATATTTATACGTATATGAAGATTTAATATAAATGGGATGTATATAATACTAATAATATAATGTACATGTACGTACATATTCATGCATTATACAATATCCTTGTTCACTGTACTAGTTCCAAATCAGATTAACATGACAGATGTGGTTGTAGTTAGTCAGCATCTTCTTTGGGCCAACTGGTCGGCTCCTTCAAGTGAGCGTCCAATTCAGCACTATGAAGTGGAGTACAGATCAGTAGATAGTGGATCAACTGACTGGAACAGAGTATCAATGAACCCAACTACAACATCAATTGCCTTAAAGAACCTTAAACCAGGAACTATCTACCAAGTGAGAGTGAGAGCTGTGTCTGACGTTGGAAGTGGAGAATGGAGTATCATAGTTAGTAGGACTACTTATAATGGTACGTATGTTACTATAAGCAATGGACAGCTAATCTTGATATTACTGCTTTGTGTGTAAACCTTACAAGTTATTCATGTAATGTTGATAAAACAATAGTTTTTATAAGAATGGCATAATTTTGACTGTTAGTATATGTATATACGTATCTGTTTCCCTGCTTGTTATAATAGCATACGTATATATATTTACTATCAGTAGTATCAGTGAATGGTACTTTGTGTGTAAATTAGATACTTCATTATAATTATTTACAGTAGTAACCATTGTACTGTATGTTTATAAAATGGTTTTAAAGCAAGTGTAGACATGAAAACTGTAACATACTGTACATTTCCACATGTTCAACTCAGATACTGATGAGTGTGAAAGTGATAATGGAGGATGTCAACACATCTGTGTGAACACAATTGGATCGTACTACTGTTTGTGTTTACCAGGATTTACATTACATGAAGATGGGCACACTTGTGTGACGAGTGAGTTGGTATACATGTACATGTCATATTCATGCAATAACTCTAGAATTAATTGTATGTGTGAGTATAGATACTGTATGTACGGGTACATGCAGAAATCATAGTTTTGTATATTCAATATAACTTTTTCTAACCTTTCAGATGAAGAGATTTCTATAAATTTTGAAATGATCAGTGTTTCTGGAAGAGAAGGACAAAGACTGGTTCTTGCTGTGGAGAGAATAGGATGGACCAGAGCACCTTTATCAGTACCTGTTAGCATTCTTCATCTCAACACAAGCCTTCCTAATCAAGGTACAGACTATATTGTGAATTACCTTATAATTCCTTGGTAATTTGTATAGAATATAATTAGTATTGCTATATATATATTAAGATTAAAATTACAAATAATTTAGTTTTACATCTTATACATAGCTAATGAGGGTGATTATTCTCTGTTAACAAAAGAACTGACATTCAATTCTATCTATGCATCAAATGAGAGACAAGTGGTTGCCATAGATCTGATTGAAGATGGTAATGAAGGTGAGGAGGATGAGCTGTTTTATGTCCTTCTTCATCCTCCTCCGGAAGTACAGAACAAGATTAAATTAGTTACTTGTGTTATTCGTGTTGGTTAAAACACTTAGTTTATCTTCTTAGCATATAGCGTTTGTAAGCTTACAGCATCATTTGGAATTTAAGTATTTAGGCCATATACCTGTGTGAACAGCTGCATGATTATATACAAGTTATTCAAATGAGTATACAGTAGTCTCACAAGTGTACATATGTATTGACATTAATTGTCACAATATATAGATTATATAGTGACATGTCACCTACGTATACATTACCAGGAAAGCTTGCTAACATTCTTCTTTGCAATAGTACCTTTTAAATTTACAAAAGCTAGTAATTAATTTTAAATGGTTGTGTGTATTTGTACACAATTAAAATGTGGATTTGGGTATATATGAAACGACACTGTCAATAATAACAAAAAGAATACTCATTCAATATACTTTATTATACTAGATGTATACACATGCAGACAGGGCTATATATGTTTAAAATATGTACTTGTTAGGGATTGTATATATTTGGTTAAGATGGCTCCTCCCATGCACTAGAAATGGGGCTGGGTCTCTGATTATCACCAATAATCATTGTGAATGGCAGTAATATCTACTTTGTATAATAGTCAATGTAAGGGGGAAGCATGAATGAAGCATTATTGCTGTGGGAATTGTTCATGTAGCTCAACGGTAGAATACTGATGGTCATAACCAGCTGCTGTCCTGGATTTCATTCCCATATGGTCAGCAATATGTATATAATGCTTCTTTCTGTTTCTTTACTTCATTAGGTTTGAGTATAAATTATATGTATGTAGTTTGATTATCAGTATAATATGTTAGCTACAATATTGCCATAGCACTTGCAATATATAATATATACCGTAAACATTACATAATTAGTCCCTATTCACACTATATAGTTCATCATGATCACTTATCAGAACAAGCTGACAATCAAAGATATGTCTAAAGAATGTCCTAACAAAATCATCATGTAAGCCTCTACACAAACGCAGTCTGGTTGTCTGCTTGCCTTCCAAATGTCAGTAACATAATTACATTCATTGATCATTATGTAGACACAATTCTCTATATAAAGTATATAAACACCTTATATTTAGTCTGTAGTATCACAATCTCAGGACTGGATCTAATAAAATTTTATGATTCATTCAATGGAATGCTAGGTAGATTTGTGCGGTTGGCAGACTATAAAGAAGGACAGATAATTGAGGTGATTCCGTATATGAATTGTCAGGTCCAAACTGTAATAATAACATTTATATTATCTTACTGATAAATTACTGATGACTTAGAAATTTAAATACATTATCCATCTTTGGTCATCTTTAATTATATCCAGGGAGGTGTTTCTTGTTCCTCTAATCTCGGGGTACAACCTGTAGAGATTTCACCAATGGTTTTTTCTAACTTGGTTTTCCTTATTTGCGTGATAATGACCGCTGGTAAGTTAAGAGAAAATCAATTAACCTTTCAATAATGTCTATTAATTGGGTCTATTATATAAGGCTATAAATTATATTCGCCAGACTGTGTAAAACTGATCATAAGTCATTGCATGTTAATCATAAATAGGTGCAATTTTCACCATTATATATATCATCCTTACTTCACCACCTGACAAACACGTCTATTAGAACTCACTTGTCTTTGGTCTTTCTATATATATAAGGCTAAGCAAGTCACAAAATAGTCTAATCATTCTTGTGTTTGTATGCAATCAAACATGGTCTTATAACGTATATAGCTCCCCTCAATCACAAGGTATGTAAATATAAAAGAAGGCTGACTAGCACTCTATAATTTGTGCGTGAAATATATAGTGCCTACACATGTACGATGTGATAATGTAATAGATATATATGCTGTGTAGTCTATATACTTTACATTCTGTAAGTTATTGCTCTATAGCTATGTTTTAGGATGATCTCAACTAACATTTATGGTGCCATATATATATTCAGTGCAGTGACTAAAACATGTACTATTTAATATTTAAACTTGGTTGTAGCTATCCATATAAATGCATATTTAATCCAAGATACATGTATAGTGTAGTATTCCTCTCAGTATAATGTTAATATACGTAATATGTTGTTGTATAAATGATATTATGACTAATATATAATATTGTTTTTCTAATTAATACGTGCTGTATATACTTTAAGGTAATAATGTAGACATATGCATTGATCATGATTGATTCTTATTATATATTTATTGTTTTCAGTACAAGTAACTGCGTCTCAGACAACTACTATTGCAGTGGGGAGAACTTCTGATTCAGCTACTACAATCACTGTAACACCTACCATTGGTCAATCAGTAGAGCTGCAGTGTATTAGAAGTTTAGAATATAAACAGTGGTACACAACAGGAAGTGAAGTAACACCCACTCCTAATGAAATAAGTACAATTGCTGGAGCTACTAGGATATTGGCTTTCTCTTCATTCACTCCAAGTCATGCTGGAACATACACTTGTGTGGTATCTTCTACTGGTAATACTCAGATACAAACAACCTACCCTGTGGTACTTGGTGAGTCATTATGCAGGCATATAGGATTTGAAGTTAGAAGGGGACTTACATTTTTGACATTTTAAGCTGAAAATGGACAATTTGTACTGTAAACTTATATGATATTGATATTAAAATTTTACATATTGATTTTAGGGTTAGAATATGAATTTTAATTAATCTTTCTGTGGGGGGATTTGATGGAATACACTCTGGAGGGGAAATCCCAGGTTTTTCAGGGTTCTGTATGGACTCCTGATATAATATTCCTTCCTATAAATACGTATTTGATGTACATCCTTTGAGTTTATATTAATTGCTACTAATCAAAATTATGTTACTAATAAATTGGGTATTATATATCTACAATAAATATATAATTTGCCACACTGTGTAGCCATTAAATGCTAATCATTCTTATAATATTGCAGCATAGCTAATACATGCTGTGTAAAAGTTTAATAATGTAGACTTTGATCATGATTGACTCTTATATTGTTTACAGTAACTGAATCCGATGCAACTACTATTGCAGTGGGGAGTTCTACTGATTCAACTACTACAATCACTGTAACACCTACCATTGGTCAATCAGTAGAACTGCAGTGTAGTGGGAGAGGTGTAGGTAAACGATGGTACACAACAGGAAGTGAAGTAACACCCACTTCAAATGAAATAAGTACAAGTGCAGGACATACTAGGACATTGGCCTTCTCCTCATTTACTCCAAGTCATGCTGGAACATACACTTGTTTGGCATCTTCTAAAGATGATACTCAGACAAAGACAACATACCCTGTGGTACTTGGTGAGTCTATATGGTAATCATTCCTATAAATGTTTAATGTACATGCATCCATTGATTTTTGACTGCTACTGTATGTACAAGTTAATTGTCATATTTTAAACATTCAGACGAATATATGTACATTAATTTGTCGAGTTATTTCCAAATGAAATTTGTTACATTTTAACTACCACTAATTATCTGTTACAGTGGTAATGGGCTATGTACATACAATCAACAATTAATGGATCAGTTATCTAAAAGCTTGCAAAATTGAGCAAGCATTAGCTCTACTGTATATAATTTATTGCATGTCTCATATAAAAATGTACATTAGTCATCTGTCCATACCTCAACTAACTGGAATGTCACTTCAATATGAGTATCTATAACCGTTTATGTAGGTACCCTCATATATTTTGATCTAGTTAATTTGGCACAAGTATTCATTGCGCATATGCATGCATCTATGCTTGTATACAACTTGCAGATTATTGCCCTAATGTATGTGTATGCACTGTTTACTACACTATATATAGGCTATAGCATTAAAATTACTGTTTTGATACGGCTATATTAAAATTATTCTACTGGATTGTTTTGATGTGAAAGATTCAGTTACACTTGATGTTAAGGGTATTTTAACATGTTTTAACAACATTTTAGTATTTATCAGAACTGTTTATAAAATATCTGTTAACTTTATAAACTCTGTAGTTAATCCATCAGCAATTAACACAATAAGAGTTGGTAGGACTGATGATCCAACTACTCCTATCACCATAACACCTACCCTCAGTCAACCTGTAGAGTTGGAATGTGACAGACAGACTACAGGGAAGAACTGGTACACTGATGGAACTATAGTAACCACCACTCCTGGAGAACTTGCTACTTTGGCTAGAGCTGGAGTTAAAACACTATCTATTTCATCATTCAATCCATCTCATGCAAGAGGATACACATGTACTGTGAATGGAGGTACATCTACTGCTTATCCTGTTTTACTGGGTAAGTGAGGCAATATTTTTTTATCCATATGTATATACATGTAATAGATATACGTACCACAGCGCTGAGGTGTATATGGTTTTGCAGTCACTCGCCCGAGGGCACATAGCGCCTGAGGGCGAGTGACTGCAAACTATATATACATTTAACAAAACCTAACTAAAATGGTTAAAACTGACAAGAGGATTTCCAGTGTACTACGTATACCTCAATGATAGTAGTGGAGAGAAATAGAACCAATAGCCAGCACTACAGAGTCGAGTATAGTGATTGGTGGATTGGACCCCTCTCAGATGTACTCATTAGCTATAGCAGTTGCTACTAATGAAGGGAAGTTGGTGGGAAGAGTTAGTGAAGCAGGTAAATGTATACAAACTGTATTTAGAGCAGTCAAACCGTTGAATAAGGGATTGTCCATACTTTATTATTAATAAGTACAATTTATATCTTATAGTATGATGCATATGCCCACATGTATATATATATCAAATGGGTGGTATTCTTCTATATATAGATCAGCTATACTAAACAGCTCTCCTTATGGTGGTTAATTATTGAGCTTGCCATAGCATTATTAAACAAGAAGTTTAAGACATGTTCTTGTTTCATAACGCTATGCCACGCTCAATAATTAACCACCATATATTTCAACATAGCAATGAATCTCTACTCTATCAAGTAAATTACTGGTTAAGATGCCCCCCCTCCCACTGAAAATGGACTGGGCATTTGATTATCAGTTTCTGATAAAGAGAATCTAAATTGTGTAAAGCCCATCTTAAATCAAGATTAATAATCCTTTTGTTGTTGAACATTTGATCCTGTGTGTCTATACTTTCAGAACTGCTATACTTTTATATAAAACATGCCCCTACCTGCATGGGAAATGATATCAATGAAATGATTGGATCAAGTGTCTATCTATAAAAAGAAGGCACCTTTGACCTAGAGTGGTACATAGTCATGATCACAGCTCATAAAGAAGACCCATGTACAGTGGTGAAGCAATTAGTGTGCAGTAATAAATTGAACTGCATGTGTTCCTAGATGATTAATGAAATTAAACGATGATCCTGCTAAAGATTTATTAATATTAATAATGTCTGGAAATGTGTGTGTTTTCCGTTGCCACAGTGACTCCACCTCCAGTACCTGTAATACCTCCACCATCTCAAGTCCAAGGTGTAATGATAGCTCGAAATAGAACATCCTTGACTGTTTCATGGACTGCAGTAACTGATCCAATGTATGCTATATTATATGTAGTCAGGTATTCAACTAATAGCAGTACTCGGACAGATCCACCATCTGATGCTATGAAGAAGTCAGGGATTAGTGCTACATTAACTACACTGACTGGACTTCAATCAGATACCACCTACTATGTTTGGGTAGCAGCTGAAATCCTTGGTGCTGGAGTGCAAGGACCTTACAGTAAAAGATTTCCCAATGAAGGTACGTACATGTATATAAAGTTACATGTTGTAGATTTATTATAGGTTATAGATACGTATATACGTATAGATAGAAGAAATCCCTATCATCTTTATACATATGTTTATATTACATTGTTTTACAGCATGTGCGATCTTAATAAGTATAAATAACCAATTAAACATTACTATTATATACGTATATCACTATTATAATGATGGCTTCTATATTCATACTGATCATGATAATAAAAGCAATTACTATTACTGTCTTATAATTTTTATAATTTATTCACAGCAAGCTTTCAAGTGACTGTTACTAGGGGGACATTGGATGGATTTCCATTCTTAGTAATCTCTTGGAATAGGGAAGTGGAATCTGGAATAACTTACATTGTGAGGTATTCAGTTGATAGTGGTACTGAAACAGAACCACCATCTGAAGCATCTACTGTATCAGGAATCCTAGATTCACCCATAACACTAGTCAAACTTGCACAAGGTACAACATACTACATTTGGGTAGCAGCTGTTAGGAATGGTGAAGAGTCACCTTACAGTAGAAGAGTGTCAGAGACCACTTATCAAGGTTTAGTTAATAAGCACATATGCAGTTAATTCTTGTAGGTACTATCCTTCACAATAAAGATACATATGAGCACTGCAGCTTAAAGACATACAGTAATACATACGTATATATTGCCTAAATCACTTGAAGGAGCCGACCAGTTAGACCAAAGAAGATACTGACTAACCATAACCGCATCTGTCATGTTAATCTGATTTGGAACTAGTACAGTGAACAAGGATATTGTATACTATTGCTTAACTATGGATATAATATATGAAAATGTACATAGGTATAATATAATATATCATATCACTACTTACTGTCTGTATATGTATATAGCCCCTCCAGTGGTCCAAGGTGTTACAGTTATTCCAAATGTGACTAAAATAAGTAGATCTCCGTCCTTGATTGTCAGTTGGTCTGCTCCAGTTGGGGATGACATCACCTATGTTGTACTCTACTCAACTATTAGACTGACTAATCCCCTGCAGGGTTCAGTGGAAAGGGAGGCATCTTGTCCCTCAATCTACCTGACTGGTCTCACCAGAGGTACAAGGTACTACATCTGGGTTTGTGCAGTGGCTGATGGTCTTCATGGACCATACAGTACAGTAACCATGGCTCCCACAGTAAACAGTAAGTAATATGTATGTATATATACTGTATCAAAAACTGTAAGTGTAGCATGCACATACTGTATCAAAAGCAGACTTAGAATTAAAAATGAAAAGGATGACACTGCTTGTAGAATTCAGCAAATGTAGAAATAAGATTTAAACAAGATATTTACATATTTAGTGGAACAATGCTATATACTGTCATAAGGTTATATATATATATTTGTATATGTAGTTTTTCATTGTAAAACTTACAGGATGTATGATATTCTTATAATCCAATAATATCAATTATACCATCAGTACATTATGAAGTAGTTTTGTTAGTCTAACCAAGAATCACAGAGATATGCATATGGAGGGTGTTTTGCTTCATCTATAGTAATGGCAGGGTGAACATTTTTCATGCTAACTTCAGATTTTGTGGGCACTTCTCCAATCATTGTGTATATAGTATGTGTAAATAGGCTTCTTGTATTTCTGCAAACCATTGTACATTTATGTTATATGCATGCATGCAATTCGAATGTGAAATGTGATTATTAAGTATTTCTATATATCATACAGTTCCAGGTTCTCCAACAGTTCTTGGTATTACTCCTCCATCTGAATCATGTGACCAACTGATGATAACCTGGAAAGCACCCTCTATCACTGGAGGACTACCAGTCAAGTATAAAGTATATGCCAACAATGAAACCCTGTTGATATTAGATTCCAGAAATACAGTCACCTTTACTGGTCTAACAGCTAACACGCAGTACACAGTGAGAGTAATAGCTTTCAATGACTTGGGAGACGGAGGAGAAGTGAGAGGAACAGGGAAAACTAGACCTGAAGGTTTGCTATACTAATTTATGCCATGGAACCTGCATCCCTATATATACTATATATATCCCTACTAGTCCCATCACTAATATATATAATTTGAGATTTGATTAAAGTGACCATTGTATGCCAAATCTGTCTTATGGAGAGGTAACTATTAAAAGAGGTTCCACAGCCTATAAATTGTGAAATCTATTTGCAGACTATATATGTACGTAAATTTATTGCAGGTTTGATAGCAGTCAAATTGTCTACATCTTTTGCAACACAAATTGCTGTTGACATAGCTACAACGTCTGATAGTCCATTGGATCTGTTCAGTTGCACCATTATGCCAAATAATAACCTCCCTCAGTCAAGACATATAACTGGTTCTGAAGCTAAATATGTTGTGGATGGACTGAGACCAGGAGTGAATTACACTGTCAAATGTACCGCTTCACTTAATGGAATACAATCTTGTGAATCTGTCAGTAATTCATTAGGTATGAAAGATATATTTGTATATGCTCAATGCATAATGTATATTTCAATGATGTATAGAGTATGCACCAGATCTAGATTAATATCAGAGAGATAGGATTTACAAGGGTTCACTTCCCAGTGCTTCTGCAATAACATTTGTACAATATACAGTACAGTATGTTATTCTGATACTGTAAAGGCCTCATTGCTGCATAGAGGGTACTGATTATTGAAAGTTGTTGAGTGTATATAATTGCAGCGACTAGGATACACAATGAACAATGCAATTATTTCCAGGATATTTCGATCCGGAGGTCTTTCTCAACAGATATAAAAACAATAAACTGACATGACTGAAAGAAACTCTTACTAAACCCTTATTATGTTCTACTAAATATTTTCTATGTATTTCCACCACATACATACGTATATTATTGAATTCCTATTCTACATATTTCTACCACATTTTATTAAATTCTTATTACTCTAGTAACACCAACATTACCACCGCAAATCCAGTCCATTTCCATAACTATACCAATAAGTACAGCACCTACTTTGATAATCTCATGGGATCGCATCATAAACTATGACTACCAGGTGACATACACTGTGAGGTATTCAACAAGTAGAGGTACTACAACAGAACCACCATCTGGAGCACCAACCATATCAGGAATTACTGGTACATCAACTGCAGTGACTGAACTTGCTCAAGGTACCACCTACTATATTTGGGTGAAGGCAGTAGCATCTGTTGGTGATGGACCTTACAGTGGCAGAACTCAAACACGAACAATAAGAAGTAAGATCCTTAACCATTTATATACCTTAATTTGTTGTGTATATAAGTACCTTATTAATGTATACAATTTTAACACATACATGGATGTAATATATAGCACTATATATTATTGCAAATCGAATGTGCAAAATAGATTGCAAATTACAGGTGTATATACGTAAGTAAAACATTTTTGATAAAACTTAAGATATACGGACTTGTATTTACAGAATTACCGAGGTGTCAAATCAATGCGCATTAAAAGATTATGGATGCAGGCTAAAGTCGCAATCTCAGAGATATATATACATATGTAAATTCACTTTCTGATCTACGTTCTGTACATACGTAATTTACACTACAATCAATAACTATATATATGTATACGAATATGAAGATTTAATTTAAATGTAATGTATACAATACTAATAATATAATGTACATGTACATATTCATGCATTATACAATATCCTTGTTCACTGTACTAGTTCCAAATCAGATTAACATGACAGATGTGGTTGTAGTTAGTCAGTATCTTCTTTGGTCTAACTGGTCGGCTCCTTCAAGTGAGCGTCCAATTCAGCGCTATGAAGTGGAGTACAGATCAGTAGATAGTGGATCAACTGACTGGCACAGAGTATCAATGAACCCAATTACGACATCAGCTGCCATAGAGAACCTTAAACCGGGAACTACCTACCAAGTGAGAGTGAGAGCTGTGTCTGACGTTGGAAGTGGAGAATGGAGTATCATTTTTAGTAGGACTACTTATGATGGTATGTTATTATAAGCATTGGACAGCTAATCTTGATATATACTTTTTTGTGTGTAAACATTACAAGTTATTCATGTAGTGTTAATAAAACAACAGTTTTTATAAGAATGGCATAATTTTTACTGTTAGTATATGTACGGATCTGTTTCCCTGCCTCCATATACAAAGTGCTTGAACGAACTGTGACAGATTATCCAGGTTACACTGTATATATCAATTAAAGTACATCTAATGGTAGATGGTACTTTGTGTTTAAAATTATAGAGTAACAATTGTACCATGTTTATAAAATGTTTTTAAAGCAAGTGTAGACATGAAAACTGTACCATACTGTACATGTCTACATGTTCAACTCAGATACCAATGAGTGTGAAAGTGATAATGGAGGATGTCAACACATCTGTGTGAACACAATTGGATTATACTACTGTTTGTGTTTATCAGGATATACATTACATGAAGATGGGCACACTTGTGTGACGAGTGAGTAGATATACATGCGCATATTCAATAACTCTCAGATACAGTGTGCATGTATACATACTGTATGATGTTTCCATTTCAAAGTATGTCTATTGTACAGGTAGATAGAGAAATTATGGTTTTGTATATTCCATATAACTTGTATTGACTGTTTAAAACCTTTCAGATGGAGAGGTTTCTATAAACTTTGAAATGATTGGTGTTTCTGGAAGAGAAGGACAAAGACTGGTTCTTGCTGTGGAGAGAATAGGATGGATGAGAGCACCTTTATCAGTACCTGTTAGCATTCTTCATCTCAACACAAGCCTTCCTAATCAAGGTACAGACTATGTTGTGAATTACCTTATGTTCCTTGGTAATTTGTATAGAATATAATTTGTGTTGCTATATATATTAAGATTCAAATTACAAGTAATTCAGTTTTACTTCTTATACACAGCTAATGAGGGTGACTATTCTCTGTTAACAAAAGAACTGACATTCAATTCTATCTATGCATCAAATGAGAGACAAGTAGTTGCCATAGATCTGATTGAAGATGGTAATGAAGGGGAAGAGGATGAGCTGTTTTATGTCCTTCTTCATCCTCCTCCGGAAGTACAGAGCAAGACGAAATTAGTTACTTGTGTTATTCATGTCGGTTGAAACACTTAGTTTATCGTATTAGCGTATACCTTTTGTAAGCTTATAACATCATTTGGATTAGGCCGTATACCTGTGTGACCAGCTGCATGATTATATACAAGTTATTCAAATGAGTATACAGTATAGTCTCACAAGTGAACATGTGTATTGACTTTAATTGTCACAATATATAGATTATATAGTGATGTGTCACCTACGTATATATTACCAGGAAAGCTTGCTAACATTTATCTTTCCAATAGTATCATAGAGTACGGTAGTACTCTATAGTAGGGATGGCCAGAAAAAAAGATGGCCGCCCTATGTAATGTATGATGTCACGTGCACTGTGAAATCGACTGTAGCACTCGTCGTGAAGGAGCGCTCGAATTGTAATTGAATTCTAAACAAAAATATAAGTTACCTAAAGTTCAGAGATAACCATTAAATAAGCGGAAGACCAGCAGCGAACGAAAAAACCAAAAGCCGCCATCTTGAAAAATTCCTCACTTTCTCGGTCTTATTCTTCTTATTCTTTCTTTTCTTGAGCTACCGCTCGTGTCGAAGGAAATAACTTATTCCCGTTGATACAAATCGTACCAAATCGAACCTAAACTAGGGAATAGGCTACACTAGGTTTGAACGCGTTCTACACGGAGCATGTTATTTCTGAAGGTGTTAAGAGTGGGACCATTTCGGACGCCATTTTCTAATTAAGATTTCTGGGTTATATGCTCTCTCTCTCTTTGCAAATTTATCGCCAAGAGAACACTTACAAAATAAATTTTAACAAAAAATATTAAGAAAAAAGGGGGAAAACAAGCAAAATAAAAACATTTTAAAAAATGAAATTAGAAGTAGGGATGGCCCATGTAACAAATGACAAACACATCTGGAAAAAGTAGCGAAACAAGACAGTGATCATGTGATAAGGCATACTGAAATTTAAGTGACTTAACCATACACATCGCTTCTATGTTTGGGCGCACCATCCCTACTTCAGCTATCATGATACTGATACTAATAACGAAAATAATACTCATTTGATATACTGTATTATACTATATATATGTGTACGCATGCAGACAGAGCTATATATGCTTAAAATAGTGAATGAACTGTCTATATATGAGATGAGTGTAAGAATGAAATTAATATAGGGGCAGCCCCTATAAATATATATGTATGTAAAATGTGAATCCAATCGATCCTTACTTGACAATCTTATGTAGTAGTGTGTCAAAATATTATGTTAACAATATAATACATATAAATAAACTAAACATACTGACTGACAGCCTATAATAAAGTATATACCTTCCTCTAACACTTCTTGCAGGCAGTCTCTAATTGATATGGAAAAGGAATTCAGCTGATATCATAATTAAAATCAGAAAATTACTGTCTTTTAGAGAAATTTGTACTTTATTTAATTTATACTGCATGCTGTGGAATACAGTTTTGAGCAAAGGCTGACAGAGGCTTAATAAATATATACATTTAGCTTGTAACACCGCAATATTTTACAGTCTTTACAAAACGTAAAAAGACGTGTAATCAAATTGTTGACCCGTTTGGCCATATTATCATTATATCTCCAGTCGAAGTACAGATTTTCCTAGAAAGGTGTCGCCAATGGTTTTTTCAACCAACTTTGTTTTCCTTATTTGCGTGATAATGACCGCTTGTAAGTTAAGAGTTAATCGATAAGCATTTCAATAATGTAACTAATAAAATTGGGTCTATATAAAACGCCATACTGTGTAAAGCTAAATCATTAGCCATTAGGACCCCTTTCACATTTAACAACATCTATATATTAGAACTCATTTAAGGTTATCTTTCGTCTTATTCTTATAAAATTGCGACAAAGATATATGTTATTTCTAATCGCTACATGCTGTGTATATGATAATGTATGTAGACTTTGATCACTCTTATATTGTGTACAGTACAAGTTACGACATCTCAGCCAACTACTATTGCAGTGGGGAGTATTAGTGATTCAACTACTACAATCTCTGTAACACCTACCATTGGTCAATCAGTAGAACTGCAGTGTAGTGGGAGTGGTATAGCTAAACAGTGGTACACTACAGGAAGTGTAGTAAGATCCACTCAAAATGTAATAAGTACAAGAGGTGGAGCTATTACTAGGACATTGGCTTTCTCTTCATTCACTCCAAGTTATGCTGGAACATACACTTGTTTGGTATCTTCTCCTGGTGATACTCAGACAAAAACAACATACCCTGTGGTACTTGGTGAGTCTATATAGTACTCCTTTATCCATATAGTAGGTCACACAAAACAGACTAAAGAGGTGATGTATGAAGATGTAGATTCAAAAGAGGTTGACCTCCTCCAGCCCAACCCATCTTATGTAACTGTTTCCTCTCCCCTCTCCTCGCCTGGTATGTCTGGTCAGGTGCAGGGTCCAGTGTATGAGGAGTGTGAGATGAGGGACAGAGAGGTGATTGAGGAGAACCCTGCTTATGGTGCAGCAATTGATGTTCAATATTTATATAATGAAGCCAATTTTTTTAACATTCTGATTTTTTACTTTCTGTATCTTTTACATCAGATCAGATTGCAATTGCTCTCATCATTCTTCATGTTTTGGTCCAATTATACAGTACACACATATATAATATATTGTATAGTATATTGTAACTTGTACTGTATATATATATAAATTTCTTTGTATATATAAATAGGAATGTTGTGTATTGTTATTGATTCTTAAGTGACTTCCTATACTGTTAACTGTTAACTTCATTTTCTATCAGCTTGTTTTCAAATGTCTTTTGTTACATAATATTGTAACACTTCCTCATTTAATAATTTAAAGGATAACTTAACTCTATATATGGTAATTATTCCTATAAATGTTTGATGTATACACATCCATTGAGTTTAGATTGCTACTTTTATGTACATGTATGTACAAGCATGTAAATGCCTTATTTTAAACATTCAGACAAATTTATTTCCAAATGAAATTTACCATCAATTATCTGTTACAGTGCAAATGGGCTATGTACCTATATACATAATCGGTTATAGATACTTTCATGTTGATGTGACACTATGATATTAAGAGAATATAACTGATCCATTAATTGTTGATTGTATCCACTGGTAGGTATATAATTAATGACCTACTGTAATTATATAGTTAATTAGGCACAAGTATTTAGGATATTGGGCATATATATGCATGTATACAACTTGCTGATTATTGGCCTAATGTATGTGCATGCACTGCTTACTACACTATATATAGGCTATAGCATTAAAATTACTGTTTTGATACGTAAGATTCAGTTATACATTTGTCGTTGAGGGTAAATTGATTTTACCTTGCATCAGAAGTGTTTTGACATGTCTATTTAGCACTCATTTTTGATGTTTTTAACCCATATGCACCAAGTAATTGCAAATCCACCCAAACTGTTGTGTACAGAAGGCATTAGAATGAGAAGAGAAGGAACTACCAGCAACGTGTTTTGGAGATTGAACGTGGGTCCTTTAGTTTTCTCAACAACAGGTGGCATGCATGGGCCCTGCAGCTCGCGTTACCTATGGGAGGCTAGCCTCTCTTCTTGCAGAGAAGAGGTCTGCCCCATACCACCATGTCATCAACTGGCTTCATTGCCTGCTAAATGTTTCACTGTTGAGATCCACATTCATGTGCATTCAGGGTGCACGATCAACCTCAAATGGACCTGGCAGATCAGTAATACACGACAACCCACTGACCCAGCGATGTGGGGCTCAGCTGCTAGATGATGACTTCTACGATCATGATAACTAAATGTATTTCTTACTTATACCATTATGTTGCACATCAGTATTATGTTATCACCAAATGTTGTATATACCATTTTCAATTATTATTATTATAATTACAATGTCTATTTATAAACTCTGTAGTTAATCCATCAGCAACTAACACCTTAACAGTTGGAAGGACTGATGATCCAACTACTCCTATCACTATAACACCTACCCTCAGTCAACCTGTAGAGTTGGAATGTGACAGACAGACTGCAGGAAGGAACTGGTACACTGATGGAACTATAGTAACCAACATTCCTGGAGAACTTGCTACTAGAGCTGGAGGAATTAGAACACTATCTATTTCATCATTCAGTCCATCTCATGCAAGAGGATACACATGTACTGTGAATGGAGGTACATCTACTGCTTATCCTGTTATACTAGGTAAGTGAGGCAATATTTTTAAGGTTTTATGGTACATATTTATGTAATGATAAATGATAGATAAGTTTATTGGAGCTATCTGCAGCGAAAATCGAGCTAGATTGAACGTTTCGCCCCATAGGTCTTCATCAGTAATAATGAGGAAAGGATTACAGCAGTTGGTTTAAATAAAAAAAGTGACAGGAGTTGAAAATTGAATAAAATGCCAAAATGAAAAATTAATTTCTGGTGTTAATTGATTTATATATTTATGTAATATTGCCTGTCAATATTTTAACTATACAGTCAAACCTCTATTATCTAATTGTCTAAGTGAAGGTTTATTTATTTATGTAATTTATGTTGTCTGTCAAAAGTGCAAAGTGTGTTCATGTTTCATTTAACTATGCATGAATTTCAACTAAAATTGTTAAAACTGACAAGTGAATTACATGATGGCAACCGGTTAAGATGGCCCCTCCCACTGGAATGGACTGAGTATTTAATTATCAGTTTCTGATAAAGAGAAACACCACTAAATTTGTGTAAATAGAGACTATAATTATTGCTTTGTTTATCATTATTGGGGCGAGCCTGAGTGAGCCCCACACTTACGATGAGTACGCTTCCGCTGTCTGTATGTGTATATATATATATGTGCCGTACGTCATGCCATAAAGTTCTATTTGCTCATTCGCAATGGCTGCACAGGCGCAGCCAGCTAGCGGACAAAGCTACTAGCCCAGACAACATAAAGCACAATGGGCATGCACACTGTGTTGATTAACCACGTAGCTCCTTCAGCTTCACACGTTGCTTTGGACGATGCTTAACTTCTTCCAGGCACTTAACGTCTACTACCCCAGACACATTCAACACAGCTGCCTCTTCATCAACACTAAACTTCTTTGCTGAAGGCTTCACACTGCTCCTGCAGCCTACAACTATCTCCAGAGTCTCACCTCCAGACATCTTGCTCCTTTTAATACAACAATTCACTAGCTCCACTCCTTCGCCGCTCTTCCTAAAACTGTCCAGATCGCTTCGCAATTTGGGCTCGAAAGAAACCATTCGCACTGTCTTTTTACCGTCGCTCAACTGCCCTTCAAAGTACCGCACTCCTGCTTTACCACGGCTGCCCTTGACAGGTGACAACTCGCCAACTACCACGCCATGGACTGTTGCGCCCTGACTCTCACACACTACCGAAATGTCCATTCCGCTACACTTGCCCGCCATTGCCAAAATCCACTTTCGCCGTCTGTCTCATGTGGCACCTTGAGCCGAGTTGCCTACTGCGTTGCCATGCCGCACACTTAACACTTCCACATAGCTACACTGCGTGGCAAGTACACAATTTCGACCATAGATAGTTCCGACGAGCATTTCCCTCCATTTTGCAGATTGTGCCATCACGCTCAGGCTCGCCCCCACGATGATCATCATCGTATATAAGCAGGTGGCATCTATAGAACATGCAACACTGAATCAATGGCAGAAAACTGGTGGTCATAACCAACTGTACTGGCTTTGATTCCAAGTGTAGTTGTTTACTTTCTTCTAGGTTTACTTGTAACTAGTATAAAAATAATTGAATTAATAATTTGATTGTTAATGTAAATTTAAATGTACATGATTAGATAGTAAGGATTTATATAACTATATATGTATGTAAACATACAATCATCGAAATTATCTTTATATGAATCATCTTTTGACTTTCTGAACATCTTAAATCAAGATTAATAATCCTTTTGTTGTTGGACATTTGTGTCTATACTTTCAGAACTGCTATACCTTTATATATAAGACTTGCCCCTTCCTGCATGGGAAATGAAATAATTGGATCAAGTGTCTATACAAAGAAGACATAGTGGTACATAGTCATGATTACAGCTCATAAAGAAGACCCATTGTACAGTGGTAAAGCAATTATAGTATGCAATAATAAATTGAATTGTGTTCCTAGATGATTAATGAAATCAAACAATGATCCTGAAATATCTATTAATAATGTCTGGAAATGTATGGAGTCATATTTTATTGCTTTCCGTTGCCACAGTGACTCCACCTCCAGTACCTGTAATATCTCCACCATCTCAAGTCCAAGGTGTAATGATAACTCGAAGTGGAACATCCCTGACTGTTTCATGGACTGCAGTTACTGTAACTGATCCAAAGTATGCTATATTATATGTAGTCAGGTATTCAACTGATTATGGTACTCAGACAGATCCACCATCTGATGCTATGAAGAAGTCAGGGATTAGTGCTACATCAACTACACTGACTGGACTTCAATTAGATACCATCTACTATGTTTGGGTAGCAGCTGAAATCCTTGGTGCTGGAGTGCAAGGACCTTATAGTACAAGATTTCCCAATCATCTATATAGTATGTTTATATTACATAATTGTGCACTGGTGGCTGGAATATATACAAGGACCTTATAGTATTAGAGTATCTGGTAAAGGTGAAGTTACATGTTGAGATAGGTTATAGATATATAGATAGAAGAAATCCCTATAATCTATAATCTATGTATATACATGTGTGATCTTAAGAGTATAGTTAACCAATTACAGTGTGATGGCTCCAATATTCACACAAATATACAAATAACAGTTACTAATTAAAAGCTGTCATATTACTATTGCTCTAGTATATATCGTTTATAATTTGTATAATATATTCACAGCAAGCTTTCAAGTGACTATTACTAGAGGAACATTGGATGGATTTCCATTCTTAGCAATCTCTTGGAATGGGGAGGTGGGATCCCTAATAACCTACATTATGAGGTATTCAGTTGATAGTGGTACTGAAACAGAACCACCATCTGGAGCATCCACTGTATCAGGAATCCTTGATTCACCCGTAACACTAGTCAAACTTGCACAAGGTACAACATACTACATTTGGGTAGCAGCTGTTAGGAATGGTGAAGAGTCACCTTACAGTAGAAGAGTGTCAGAGACCACTTATCAAGGTTAGTTAATAAGCACATATGCAGTTAATTCTTGTTGGTGTTTACTTTGAATATTCTTTACAATTAAGATATATACTGTATGAGCACTGCAGCTTAAAGACATACAGTAATACATGACAGCCTAAATCACTTGAAGAAACTTGCCCAAAGAAAATGCTGACTAACTATAACTGCGTCTGTCATGTTAATCTGATTTGGAACTAGTATATACAGTGAACAAGGATACTATTGCTTAACTACATACCTATGTATGAATATGTACGTATATAATATTTCATTCATATTTCACTAAACTGGCTGTATATCTATGTGTTATATAGCACCTCCAGTGGTCCAAGGTGTGACAGTTATTCCAAATGTGACTAAAATAAGTAGATCTCCATCCTTGATTGTCGAATGGTCTGCTCCAGTTGGGGATGACATCACCTATGTAGTACTCTACTCAACTAATAGACTGACTAATCCCCTGCAGGGTGCAGTGGAGAGGGAGGCATCTTGTCCCTCAATCTACCTGACTGGTCTCATCAGAGGTTCAAGGTACTACATCTGGGTTTGTGCAGTGGCTAATGGTCTTCATGGACCATACAGTAGAGTAACCATGGCTACCACAGTAAACTGTAAGTAATACGTACGTACATATATACTGTATCAAAACCAGAGTGCTATTATATATATGTAAATCAAATAAGAATTAAAAATGAAAAAGGAATAGAGATGACAATGCTTGTAGAATTCAGCAAATCTAGAAATAAGATTTAACACAAGATATTGACTATATTTAGTGGAACAGTGCTATATACTGTCATAAGGTTATGCATACAGTAGTACCCCTTTTCATTAAAGATTATCTACCAAATTAAATGTTCACTATATTTGGCTATGTATAGTTTTTCATTGCAAAACCTGCATGCATGATGTATGATGTTTTTATGTATTGTATCAATTATAATCAGTACTTTGTGAAGTAGTACATTAAGTACTGATTATAATTGATATGATACGAAGAAGTTTTGTTAGTCTAACCAATCGAATTTTAGAGATATGAAGTGTGTTTTGCTTCCTCTATAGTCATGGCAGGGTGGACATTTTTTCATGTCAACTTCAGATTTTGTGGGCACCATTCCAATCATTGTATTAATTAGTATATTGTATAACTTACCTTGTGTGTGTAAGTACTTTTCTTTTTGAAAGCCATTGTACTGTACATTAATGTAATACTGTATGCATACAATTCAAATGTGAAATGTGAATATAAGTTATTCTATATATCATACAGTTCCAGGTTCTCCAACAGCTCTTGATATTACTCCTCCATCTGAATCATGTGACCAACTGATGATAACCTGGAAAGCACCGTCTATCACTGGAGGACTACCAGTCAAGTATAAAGTATATGCCAACAATGAAACCCTGTTGATATTAGATTCCAGAAATACAGTCACCTTTACTGGTCTAACAGCTAATACGCAGTACACAGTGAGAGTAGTAGCTTTCAATGACTTGGGAGACGGAGGAGAAGTGAGAGGAATAGGGAAAACTAGACCTAAAGGTTTGCTGTACTAATTTATGCAGTGGAACCTGCCTACATATATACTAGTCCATCCAGTATAATATATGACTTAATTATTTGATGGTATTATATTTAGGCAGGTATTATAATTATGTATTAGATGTTTTTTGTAAAATGCACTATATACATAGTGATAAGTAGCTTTACCAGTATTAAAATATTACATAATTTAAATGTCTAAGACTTGATTAAAGCAACCATTTCATGCCAAAACTGTCCTATGGAGAGGTGACTATTTAGAGAGGTTACATACAAGTCCATCTATATATTAAATTGTGATATCTAATAAAGTTGTATTTAAGTGGAGATTAAATAGTCACTACATACGTAAATTTATTGCAGGCTTGATAGCAGTCAAATTGTCTACATCTTTTGCAACACAAATTGCTGTTGACATAGCTACAACGTCTGATAGTCCATTGGATCTGTTCAGTTGCACCATTATGCCAAATAATAACCTCCCTCAGTCAAGACATATAACTGGTTCTGAAGCTAGATATGTTGTGGATGGACTCAGACCAGGAGTGCATTACACTGTCAAATGTACTGCTTCATTTAATGGAATACAATCTTGTGAATCCGTCAGTAATTCATTAGGTATGAAAGATATATTTGTATATGCTCAATGCATAATGTATATTTCAATGATGTATATATAGAGTATGCACCAGATCTAGATTAATATCAGAGAGATAGGATTTACAAAGGTTCACTTCCTAGTGCTTCTGCAATAACATTTGTACAATATGCAGTATGTTATTCTGATACTGTAAAGGCCTCATTGCTGCATAGGGTACTGATTATTGAAAGTTGTTGTGTGTAATTGCAGCAACTGGGATACACAATGAACAATTCAATATTTCCGGGATGTTTCGATCCGGAGATCTTCCTCAACTAGTATAAAAACAATAAAATGAAACGACTTAAAGAAACTCTTACTAAACCCTTATTATGATATACTTTATATTTTCTACATATTTCTACCACATATTAATAAATTCTTATTACTCTAGTAACACCGACATTACCACCGCAAATCCAGCCCATTTCCATTACTATACCAATAAGTACAGCACCTACTTTGATAATCTCATGGGATCGCATCATAAACTACGACTACCAGGTGACATACACTGTGAGGTATTCAACAAGTAGAGGTACTACAACAGAACCACCATCTGGAGCACCAACCATATCAGGAATTACTGGTACATCAACTGCAGTGACTGGACTTGCTCAAGGTACCACCTACTATATTTGGGTGAAGGCAGTAGCATCTGTTGGTGATGGACCTTACAGTGCCAGAACTCAAACACGAACAATAAGAAGTAAGATCCTTAACCGTTTATGTACTTTAATTTATTGTGTATATAAGTACCTTATGTAGTTTGTATATACATATGTAGTTTATACAATTTTAACACATACATGGTTGTAATGTATATCATATATTATTGGAAATCAAATGTGTATAATAGATTGCGAATTACAGGTGTATATAAGTAAAACATTTTTGATAAAACTTAAGATATACGGACTTGTATATACAGAATTACCGAGGTGTCAAATCAATGCGCATTAAAAGATTATGGATGCAGGCTAAAATCGCAATCTCAGAGATATACATACGTAAATTCACTTCCTGATCTACGTTCTGTACATAATTTACACTACAATCAATAATATTTATATGTATATGAAGATTAAAAATAAATGGAATGTATATAATACTAATAATATAATGTACATGTTCACTGTACTAGTTCCAAATCAGATTAACATGACAGATGTGGTTGTAGTTAGTCAGCATCTTCTTTGGGCTAACTGGTCGGCTCCTTCAAGTGAGCGTCCAATTCAGCACTATGAAGTGGAGTACAGAGCAGTGGATAGTGGATCAACTGACTGGAACAGAGTATCAATGAACCCAACTACGACATCAGCTGCCTTAAAGAACCTTAAACCAGGAACTACCTACCAAGTGAGAGTGAGAGCTGTGTCTGACGTTGGAAGTGGAGAATGGAGTATCATAGTTAGTAGGACTACTTATAATGGTACGTATGTTACTATAACATTGGACAGCTAATCTTGATATATACTGCTTTGTGTGTAAACCTTAAAAGTTATTCATGTAGTGTTGATAAAACAACAGTTTTTATAAGAATGGCATAATTTTGACTGTTAGTATATGTATATACGTATCTGTTTCCCTGCTTGTTATAATAGCATACGTATATATATATATTTACTATCAGTAGTATCAGTGAAAGTATATCTAATGGTCGATGGTACATTGTGTTTACAATTATAGAGTAACCATTGTACTGTATGTTTATAAAATGTTTTTAAAGCAAGTGTAGACATGAAAACTGTACCATACTGTACATGTCTACATGTTCAACTCAGATACCAATGAGTGTGAAAGTGATAATGGAGGATGTCAACACATCTGTGTGAACACAATTGGATTATACTACTGTTTGTGTTTATCAGGATATACATTACATGAAGATGGGCACACTTGTGTGAGGAGTGAGTAGGTATACATATGCATATTCAATAACACTCTGAATTAATTGTATGTCTGAATATACATACATACATGTACAGGTACAGAAATCATAGTTTTGTATATTTAATATAACTTTTTATAACCTTTCAGATGAAGAGATTTCTATAAACTTTGAAATGATCGGTATTTCTGGAAGAGAAGGACAAAGACTGGTTCTTGCTGTGGAGAGAATAGGATGGACCAGAGCACCTTTATCAGTACCTGTTAGCATTCTTCATCTCAACACAAGCTTTCCTAATCAAGGTACAGACTATATTGTGAATTACCTTTATGTTCCTTGGTGAATATAATTAGTGTTGCTATATATATTAAGATTAAAATTACAAATAATTCAGTTTTGCATCTTATACACAGCTAATGAGGGTGACTATTCTCTGTTAACAAAAGAACTAACTTTCAATTCTTTCTATGCATCAAATGAGAGACAAGTGGTTGCCATAGATCTGATTGAAGATGGTAATGAAGGGGAAGAGGATGAGCTGTTTTATGTCCTTCTTCATCCACCTCCAGAAGTACAGAGCAAGAAGAAATTAGTTACTTGTCTTATTCGTGTCAGTTGAAACACTTAGTTTATCTTCTTAGCGTATAGCTTTTGTAAGCTTACAGCATCATTTGGAATTTAAGTATTTAGGCCGTATACCTGTGTGAACAGCTGCATGATTATATACAAGTTATTCAAATGAGTATACAGTATAGTCTCACAAGTGTACATGTGTATTGACATTAATTGTCACAATATATTGATTAGTGACACCTACGTATATATTACCAGGAAAGCTTGCTAACATTCTTCTTTCCAATAGTACCTTTTAAATTTACAAAAGCTAGAAATTAGTATTAAATGGTTGTGTGTATATATATTTGTACACAATTATATTGATTTGAAGATGGCTCCTCCCATGCACTAGAAATGGGGCTGGGTCTCTGATTATCAGCTTGTTCAAATCACCAATAATCATTGTGAATGGCAATTAATATCTACTTTGTATAATATATAGACAGTATAAGGGGAAGCATGAATGAAGCATTATTACTGTGGGAATATTAATTGTTCATGTAGCTCAACGGTAGAACACTGATAGTCATAACCAGATAACTATATTGAACACTGATGGTCGTAATATAACCAGATAACTATATTGAACACTGATGGTCATAACTAGATAACTATATTGAACACTGATGGTCGTAATATAACCAGATAACTATATTGAACACTGATGGTCGTAATATAACCAGATAACTATATTGAACACTGATGGTCGTAATATAACCAGATAACTATATTGAACACTGATGGTTGCAACCAGATAACTATATTGAACACTGATGGTCATAACCAGATAACTATATTGAACACTGATGGTCGTAATATAACCAGATAACTATATTGAACACTGATGGTCTTAACCAGATAACTATATTGAACACTGATGGTCATAACCAGATAACTATATTGAACACTGATGGTCGTAATATAACCAGATAACTATATAGAACACTGATGGTCTTAACCAGATAACTATATAGAACACTGATGGTCTTAACCAGATAACTATATAGAACACTGATGGTCGTAACCAGATAACTATATTGAACACTGATGGTCGTAATATAACCAGATAACTATATTGAACACTGATGGTCGTAACCAGATAATTATATTGAACACTGATGGTCTTAACCAGATAACTATATAGAACACTGATGGTTGTAACCAGATAACTATATAGAACACTGATGGTCTTAACCAGATAACTATATTGAACACTTATGGTTGTAATATAACCAGATAACTATATAGAACACTGATGGTCGTAATATAACCAGATAATTATAATAGAACACTGATGGTCATAACCAGATAACTATATTAGATCTCCCAGGGTCGTAACCAGAAAATAATAGGACACTAATGGTCATAACCTGCTGTCCTGAGTTTTATTCCTATATGGCCAGCAATATATTGCTTCTTTCCTGTTTTCATTATATGTAGTTCATATTGTTTGAGAATCAAATAATTACTAAGTCTTGTAGTTTGATTATCACTTTGATTATTAGTTACATAGCAATCCTCCATTTAATGGTGATCCTCTCTTCACCTATGTACGTATATACAAATGACATAATTAGTCCCTATTCACACAATAGCTATATTAGTGGTAATTCATATCACTTAATTATCAAAGAAGCCGACAATCAAGATATGTCTACAGCTAGAATGGTAACAAAACCATCATGTAAACCTCTACACAAACTCAGTCTGGTTGTCTGCTTACCTTCCAAAGATCAGTAACATAATTACATTCATTGATTGTTAGACACAATTCTCTAAATAAAGTATACAAATACTTTATTAACTCCAGTCTGTAGTATCACAATCTCAGGACTGGATCTAATAAAAAATTGGGAGCAAAATTCATATAGGCAAGTATATTTCCTAGTTTCTGTGCAGATATATACTCTTTGCTCATGGCTATATGTACAGGTGATTCAGCTTTGGTGCTGTAAATCATGGCTGCTTTAGTAAATCTTTTGATCCTGGTCTGTGTGTTGGGACTTCAAATTTCTGTATGCTGGTCTTCTACTATTGACAAAAACCTTGCTTTCCCAAGCCGTAGTGGATTTGAAACACATCATTTACAAAGGGTATATATTAAGGTGGAATATTATTTTGCTGATACATATGTATATGTTCAAACTACAATATTACTATTGTATATAGACTGTATATTTATATAATTAATATACAATTCAAACTTTAGCTAGGTGTTTTGTAATACTGTACATGTATTAACTTTAGCTAGTGAAATTCTCACTTTGAAATTTCTAGAGGTCAACTTTCCCAACAAAGGACTGCACTTCAGCTAATGACGGAGAGGTCTTACATTTCAGTGCAAGACCACAGATCAAAACTATATGGATATGTCAGAATGATGATTGGATTCCTCATGAGTATATATGCATAAACATACTATGAATAAGTGGCACTGTATACGTACTGTATGTGTATGCACATATGCATGTATATATGTATATATATATTGAATATATATGGTTACTTTTGTTAACAGCATACTTAAAAGAGTGCTAGCATTTCCTACAGTGTGTGTAGTTGTGTTATCTATTTGTCTGATAGTTTCAGTAAAAGAATTCCATAAGATTGTAGCTAGCATATTTGAAGACAACATGTATAAATAACAATGTATACTCCCTACAGTGTGACCCCATCTCTTGGTAAGACTGAAACTGTGGCTGCTTCCTCTTGTAAAGAGATCAGAGATGTTCTGTCTAATGAATGTTCTGGAAGACCACAGAGTGGAACTTACTGGATCAGTGCAATGGAATGGTGCGACTATGACTGTCAGACATATCCAAACAAGACCATGCAAGTGAGGGGGACTAGCTATATGCTTTATATATATATATATGAATAGTCTAACTATTATAATCAAACTACAACATCAATTAGTGCATGGGCTGGTATTCAAAATTGTTGTTGTAAACCATAATGTTTTGACTTGACAGCCATTTTTTCAATAAACAAGTTGAATAGTTGAAGTGTTTTGTGTCAAACCACAACATCAGTAATTAAAGGTTTAGAATCATTGTTTTGTGAAGCATTATAAACAGGAATAATCCTATATAGATACATGCTATAGGAATCTTTTACTTGACAGCCATTTTTGCGATAAACACCCGTGACCATTATTGACCGTGACCATATTCTGCAGTTTCTACTGACACACATAAAATACAAGCTTTTTTATCTAGTTTAGTTGTCATGCATATTTGTTTGTTTAGCAAAATTTGTTATTGCATTGTATTCATACAGGTGCACTGTGAAATGGATTTGGATGGAGGTGGATGGACCATGGTATGGAAGCATTCATACTTGGAGGTGCTACCTCTCACAACAGATATGTACTATTTCAGTGACTATTTCAAGCAGTGCAGTGACCTGGAATCGGGATGGTGTAATATTCCTAAGAAGAGACGATTTAAGCCTACAGAGATGCTCATTGCTGCTTATCACAACAAGGTTGTCAGGTTTGCTTACAAGGGTTGGTTCAACTGGAACATTGACAATGACTGGACAGGTGGAATACTTATTGAACCAAAGAAGATTGTGGACACATGTACTGCAACAGATTGGTCACAAGGGATTGAACCAGCCCCAAGCTCAGATGATGATGATAGGAGGCTTCTTGGAATTAATTTTGATAAACACTCTCCTCGTGACTATTTAGCAAACTGTGTTACTTATCATGGAACATTTGATTCACCAACTGAATGCAGATGGCACGATTGTGATTGGTTCGGAAATACAGCTTTGCTGAACCAACAGATGACAATTGCTATTTACATTCGATAATTTATACCTACTCTAAACATCTACAGTCATATTGACCATGTCACTCTGTAGAGAAATTATCTGTAGTATATATATTATTTACATATACATATCACAAAAAGTATTATTTTCCCCATTAAGTCTGATATGTATTGTCAATTGAATAAACTTTAATTTGAAATGATAAATGATATCTGAAGTGCCACCCATCTTGCCTCTTGCCCTGTCTGCCTTTCTGGCATCTGCTGCTGGGTGCACTGGTCTTACTACTCAGATCCTTCCAGGCAGGTTGAAGGACGTCCCCTACCCCTTGGTGGAGGATCCAATTCAGGAAGGAAGAAAGGCCACAGTGGGCCACCACCCAACGATCAGCCAAGTAAACAGGAGAAAGCCTGGAATGCCCCGTGTGTTACAAGATTCATGTCATGTTCGGCTTAGCAAGGCTGCAAACCACAAGGAATGAGCAAGTGCCACAAGGGAATCTGGTGCATGGCTCAATGGTACTCCCTGTTGCATCCATGGGGCTTTGTCTTGTTGACAAAGTTGTCTGTGTCGCTGTTGGTCTCCAGCTGAGAGTCCCCCTATGCGAGCCACGTGCACACTCCACCATTGTGGTAAACAAGTGGACAGGTTCACCATCCAACCAGGGACGCCATCCTCAGCACATGCATCACAATCAACTCCATCTTCAAGTCATCTCCAGCTAAAGATACAGATGGGAAGCAACCGGATGGAGTGACCATCATGCCCTGGGAAAGAGGGAAATCCCTCATATATGGGATGTAACCTGTCCCGACACCTTTTCTGCATCCCATGAGGCAGCAGCTACTAGGGCGGCCGGGGCAGTAGCTGCAGAGACAGAAGAGAGAAAGAAGCAAAAATACAGTGATTTATCCTGGACCCATCATGTGATCCCCTTGGCCATTGAGACAGCAGAAGCGTTTGGTCTTGATGCCTCAAATGATTCAATGCCTTAGGTAGAAGTATCTTTGCAATCATCAATGATCCCAACACCAAATCACACATGATTCAGCAATTTTATGATCAGTTGCTCTACAGCAAGGTAATGCCACCTCAGTATTGGGCACTTTCTCCATTAGATCCTTAATCTATCATCAACTTATATTCATAGTGCAAGTTACGAATATATATCACATTATGGGTGACTAAAACATACGTATACTCAATTGTTACATTATTATTATAATGTACAATGATACATTGAACATATATATAATACAATAAACCATATGCCCCAATATATACAGAGTATGAATCTCATCAGTATAAATGTTGGAATTCTTGAGCTGCTGCAGTTTCCTTGCTCCCAGCAGAAAGTGGTTCACTTTCAATCTTCATTGTCTCGTAAAGATTGAAAATATAATCGAGAGAATAAAGATAAATATCCTGTTTATAAATATGACTTGTTTTGATCTCATTTAGAGGATAATCACAAACATACAAGATGCAGTATTAGCTGGCTATTATTCAAATTGCATTTCCACCAGCATGTAACAGAGTAAGAGTGTCATGTTTAAATCTTAAATGACACTTGTATAGAATTCATAGAAGCACTGTGAAATTTGAGAGTCGCTGGCACCAACTCTAGCCAGTATACTGTCTACCACTGAGATAGTGGCGGAAACACAGGGCACAAACAGCCTGCCTGAGCCATCAGGACAATAACTCCGACCTAAAAGGAAGACGTTAACACTCTCTCTATATACAATACTGATAAACAGAGCACCACTTTTCTGATATAAGTGGACTTTCCTCCCATATTAGGGCCTGTTATGATCTGAAACATATCCCTACCTACAAACAGTACATACAGTATACATAGATATGATTATATGAATCATTGGACATCAGAGCTAGCAACACTTATTGAATAGGTTATTGCTGGGCTTTAATGTAGAACGTTGTACAATGCAGTGTGTAATATTGGACGGCTTGAAGTGACACCTTTTAGCAGTTTGATATAAAAGCAATGTCGTCTTGCATCTCCAAACAAGGATGTCTTGCTCCTAACAGAATAATATCCCCTTCACCTGCACACAGACACAAGAAAGAGACCAAAAACCTGGTGGAGGAGGGATCTAGCACAGAGCAAAGCTGATCTGTCAACAAGTTTAAAGGTCCAGGGTACCAATGATAACACATAATACACATCAAAGGGGTGGACGTACAATGACAAAAGGGGGTGCTGGTGGCCTGGTAGCTAAGTGTGAAGATACAGATTACAAAGCAATGGGATGGCCAGGGTTCACCTCCAGAGCAGTAAAGAAAAAGAAAGAAAAGTGATACCCCCTACCATCAAAACCTGCCCAGACTGATTATTGACTGATTTAACTGATTTACATTTGTGTATGATGTTTGTATATTGTTTGTAATTACAAAACTCCCTGGTAGACCAGCTGTGAGCTGAAGGGACATTCCTGATTAAAATAATAATAACAATAACAATAACAATGGCCAAGTTGTATGCTTGATAACTTAATTAGCTGGTCTGTCAACAAATTGAAAGGACATCCTGGAGCCAGTACAATCAACCACACAAAAATAAGCAATATAAAAAGATCACCAATCAGTTGATTCAGAAGTTTACAAGACTGTTAAGGAGTGATGTTTAAAGTGTTCCTCTTTGCTATACTTGTAGTTCTTGGGTGTGGACAGGAATGTAAGTCAGTTAAACTCAACTCTCACTTATAGACAGACAATTCTTTCAGTGTATGACCAAACAGTCTATTTCTGTGTACAGGCAAGAGATATCCTGACTGCATCCCCACTGACTGTCAGGAGGTTAAGGACAAGTGTGGATGTGACAGCTCTGGAGTCTACACGATCAACATGTGTGGAAAGGTCAGGAATGTCCACTGTGACATGCTAGGAGCTGTGGGTTGGACTGTCTTTCAGCGTCGTCAAGATGGCTCGGTCAACTTCTACAGAGACTATGTGGACTACATTGATGGGTTTGGCAGCGCAGATGGGGAGTACTGGCTGGGTCTGGACAACATTCACTGCCTGACTACAAGGTCACCTAAAGCTGAACTCCTTGTTGACCTGGCTGACTTTGAGGGTAACTATAAGTATGCTCGATATAGCTACTTTTCAATTGGTAATGGAGACACTGGATACAGAATAAACATTGGAGGGTACAGTGGAACAGCTGGTGATGGCATGAATGGAGGTGGAAATCCAGCAAATGGAATGTCCTTTACTACAAGAGATCATGATGCTGATGCTAGTGGCGGCAACTGTGCTGTGACATACAAAGGTGCTTGGTGGTATAAGGCCTGTCATGATGCCAACATCAATGGACAGTATCTCAGTGGACCACAGTCATCCTTTGCTGATGGAGTCATCTGGCATCCTTTTAGAGGTCACCAGTATTCTCTCAAGTACACAGCAATGAAGATGCACAACACAAGGAATTAGCTCACAATTAGTGGAAAGAGAACCATTACATTAGGCTTAGTATAGACCACATTAAAACCTTGTCATTCTCTTTTCTGTAAATGCAATAATAGTCATCATATTGCTGTGTGTAGCCAACTTAAATGATTTAATAGACTTTGAATGTAACTATATTATACTCTATATACTAGATACATAAGCATACTCAGCTGATGAGATATCACATTGTCACTAGCTACAGTTTCTCACCTTTTGATTGAATGACTGGACGGATGTATGGACTGGTGCACTCACAGACACATCAGCAAAACTACATACAAACAGTAACCATGGCAACAATAACATACATTCCGCATGTCACGAGGTACACATTGCACACAATTGCACAAATAAATGGAACTATATTCAGTATGGCTATATAATTATCGATCAGACATGAAACATATATGTACATACATATGTATATAGACACCTACTGCTTGTACGTTTGCAGAAAATATTTTTGTGTGCAATTGCTTGTATAGCTGAGTATGACTATTTATATATAGCTGAGTATATAAGAATATAGGAATGGCTTATATTATATAACATAAGATTTTACTCATGATCAACTAGGTTATACAGTTTGACTTGATTGGACTGTTTGTACAGTGCAACCTGTGTAAGCGGTCACCTGAATAGGGTCGGCTCTTAAATTCCAGGCAAAATCGTATGTATATAATGGGCTTTACAGTCACCTCTCTAACAAGCTAGGCCAATAGTAAGTTCTTCTGCTCTCAAGGGTTTTATTACATATAATATGTAATATAGTTTGCTATTTATTTGTTTGACAGTTTCAGTACCACATGCAATTTATGTTAAGATCACAGTAGGTATAAATAACAATGTATATTCCCTACATTGTGACCCCATCTCTTGGTAAGACTAAAGCTGTGGCTGCTTCCTCTTGTAAAGAGATCAGAGACATTCTATCTAACGATGATGATAGTAGGTTTTTTGGAATTAATTTTGATAAACACTCTCCTTGTGAATATTTAGTAAGCCGTGTTGGTTATCATGGAACATTTGATTCACCAACTGAATGAAGATGGGGTGATTGCATGCCATTGGGTTGGTAACTAAGAGCTTTGATGAATCAACAAATGACAATTGTTATTTACATTTGATAATATACGTAACTTCTCTAAACAGCTGCAGTCAATGTCACTCTGTAGCGAAATTAACATTAGTATATTAGTTTCATATACATATTAAGCTCAGATGTCTTATGCAGTAAATGGACTCTGGATTTACCCCACCGACTCATATCTTCTAAGAAGCTTGATGAGCTAGTGGGTGGAACCAAAGTTCACTTAATGGGAACAAGGATCTCGATTCCCTCCCTGCTTGCCCAGAAAAGTGTGGATAAATCGCAGATGCCAGCTGCGTTAATTAGCTTATGGGCAAGCAATAGTTGGCGACCCACCTCAATTGGGTTGACTGATCTCATTTTCATGACTACATTATATATATACTACAAACAAGCTAATAAGATTCCCATCTCAACATATATATTTGCAGCTACTAGGTTCACTGATCTCATTGTTGTGACTATTATTATGTCTACACTGATGGGTAGCTAATCTCATTGCCATGACTACCATTTCTACTTTAATTTATATATATGTATATCTGCATAATAGCTACCTTCCTCTTTTTATATAAATAATATACCCTGAATGTCTGCTGCCATTATACTTTATACCTTAACATAAACTGATTGGTCTAAACACTAATCAATAATGGCAAATTAATGACATTCATTGACACAGAGTACTCTTACTAAGTAAAGTCTAGATCTGTAGTATATATTGATTCCTCTGTTTATCTCTAATAAATAATATACTTTATACCCTAACATAAACTGATTGTTCTAAACACTAATCAATAAGGGCAAATAATGACATTCATTGACAAAGAGTACTCATACTAAGTAAAGTCTAGATCTGTAGTATTATATATTGATTCCTCTGTTTATCTCTAATAAATAATATACTTTATACCCTAACATAAACTGATTGTCTGCTTCCATTCTAAACACCAATTGCAATCAATAATGGCAAAATAATGACATTCATTGGCACAGGGTATTATATAAATGTTTATGTATATTCTGTAGTATCAAAATCTCTGTCTGTAGTATACATCACAGTCTCCTGCAGGGGTAGAGAGCAAGATCTAAAATTTCAAGTGAGAAAATTTTAAACATGCAATTGCTTAATTAAACTCTAGATGTGCATGTTTCTGTTCATATACTGATTCAGCTTCAGTGCAATCAAAAATGGCTGCTTCATTTGGAATAAATCTGTTGACCCTGGTCTGTGTGTTGGGACTTGAAATTTCTGTATGCTGCTCTTCTATTATTGACAAAAACACTAGATTTGAAACACATCATTTACAAAGGGTATTAATGTGATATACATATTCACACTTCTACATACATATTATTCTTGTATATTGGACTGTATATTTATACAAACTTTAACTTGCATTGGTGTTTTATAATATACTGTACATATATTAACTTTAGCTAGTGAAATTCTCACTTTGAAATTTTCTAGAGGTCAACTTTCCCAACTAAGGACTGCACTTCAGCTAATGATGGAGAGGTCTTACATTTCAGTGGAGGACCACAGATCAAAACAATATGGATATGTCAGAATTATGATTGGATTCCTCATGAGTACGTGTATATAAACACAGGCACAATTGCACAAATAAGTGGAACTATATCAACAAGTAATATGGCTATATATCGATCAGACATGAACACATATGTACATACGTATGTATTTAGATACACACTGTACATTTGCTGATAATATTTTTGTGTGCAATTGCTTGTATAGCTGAGTTTTGCTATTTATTTGTTTGACAGTTTCAGAACCACATACAATAATTAAGATCACAGTAGGTATAAATAACAATGTATATTCCATACAGTGTGACCCCATCTCTTGGTAAGACTGAAACTGTGGCTGCTTCCTCTTGTAAAGAGATCAGAGACGTTCTATCTAATGAATGTTCTGGAAGACCACAGAGTGGAACTTACTGGATCAGTGCAATGGAATGGTGCGACTGTGACTGTCAGACATATCCAAACAAGACCATGCAAGTGAGGGGGACTATATACATTATATATATGTATAGTTGAACTGTTATTATCAAACCACAACATCAGTAAAGGGTGTTTAGAATTATTAACATGAATAATCCTACATTGAACATGAATCTTTTGTTTGACGGCCATTTTTGTGATAAACACCCGTGGCCATATCATGCGATTTCTACTGACACACATAAAATACAAGCTGTTTTATCTAGTTTAGTTGTCATGCATATTTGTTTGTCTTGTATATTCATTGTATTCATACAGGTGCACTGTGAAATGGATTTGGATGGAGGTGGATGGACCATGGTATGGAAGCATTCATACTTGGAGGTTTTACCACTCACAACAGATATGTACTATTTCAGTGATTACTTCAAGCAGTGCAGTGACCTGGAATCGGGATGGTGTAATATTCCTAAGAAGAGACGATTTAAGCCAACAGAGATGCTCATTGCTGCTTATCACAACAAAGTTGTCAGGTTTGCTTACAAGGGTTGGTTCAACTGGAACATTGATAATGACTGGACAGGTGGAATACTTATTGAACCAAAGAAGATTGTGGACACATGTACCTGGACTGATTGGTCACAAGGGATTGAACCAGCCCCAAGCTCACATGGTGGTGATAGGAGACTTCTTGGAATTAATTTTGATAAACACTCTCCTCGTGACTATATAGAAAACTGTGTTACTTATCATGGAACATTTGATTCACCAACTGAATGCAGATGGCATGATTGTCATGGAGGTGGAAATACAGCTTTAATGAATCAACAAATGACATTGGCTATTTACATTCGATAATATATACGTATATATGTATCTTCTCTAAACACCTGCAGTCATATTGACAGTGTCACTCTGTAGAGAAATCATCTAGTATATTATTTACATGTATATCTATCACAAAAAGTATTATCATTTTTGCTATTAAGTCTGATATACAGTAATACATCCCAAAATTGGAAAATGAATCCACAACATAGAAAAAATAGAATAAGAGCAAAGCTGATCTTAAGCTCAGATGCCTCATGAGGTAAGTGGACTCGGAATTTGCCCCACCCACTCATGTCTTCTAAGGAGCTTGATGAGCTAATGGGTGGAACCAAAGTTCACTTAATGGGAACAAGGATCTCGATCCCCTCCCTGCTTACCCAGAAAAGTGTGGGGTGAGTGTGGATAAATTTCAGATGCCAGCTGTGTTAATTTACATACAGTACTTTTCTGGGCAAGCAGTAGTTGGTGTGTTGGTGCTACCCACCTCAACTGGGTTGACTGATCTCATTTTCATGACTAAGTATACATTATGTCTATATACTACAAACAAACTCCTATCTCAGCATATACTCCTGTATACATTTGTAGCTACTAGGTTCATTGATCTCATTGTTGTGATTATTATTATGTCTACTACACTGATGGGTTGCTAATAGCATTGCCATGACTACCCTGTCTACTATATAATGACATTCATTTATATATGTATATGCAGTATTGATATCTCTAATAAATAATATACTTTATACCCTAACATAAACTGATTGTTCTAAACACTAATCAATAAGGGCAAAATAATGACATTCATTGACAAAGAGTACTCATATTAGTTAAATCTAGATCTGTAGTATTATATATTGATTCCTCTATTTATCTCTAATAAATAATATACTTTATACCCTAACATATACTGATTGTTCTAAACACTAATCAATAAGGGCAAAATAATGACATTCATTGACAAAGAGTACTCATATTAGTAAAATCTAGATCTGTAGTATTATATTGATTCCTCTGTTTATCTCTGATAAATAATATACTTTATACCCTAACATAAACTGATTGGCTGCTTCCATTCTAAACACCAATTGCAATCAATAATGGCAAAATAATGACATTCATTGGCACAGAGTATTATATAAAGGTTTGCATTATAAAGTCAAGTTTGTAGTATCAAAATCTCTGTCTGTAGTATACATTACAGTCTCCTGCAGGGCTAGAGAGCAAGATCTAAAATTTAAGTGAGAAAATTTTAAACATGCAATTGCTTAATTACACTCTAGATGTGCATGTTTCTGTTCATATACTGATTCAGCTACAGTGCAATCAAAAATGGCTACTTCATTTGGAATAAATCTGTTGACCCTGGTCTGTGTGTTAGGACTTGAAATTTCTGTATGCTGCTCTTCTATTATTGACAAAAACACTGGATTTGAAACACATCATTTACAAAGGGTATTAATGTGATATACATATTCACACTTCTACCTACATATTATTCTTGTATAATGGACTGTATATTTATACAAACTTTAACTTGGTGTTTTATAAATTAACTTTAGCTAGTGAAATTCTTACTTTGAAATTTTCTAGAGGTCAACTTTCCCAACAAAGGACTGCACTTCAGCTAATGACGGAGAGGTCTTACATTTCAGTGCAAGACCACAGATCAAAACAATATGGATATGTCAGAATGAGGATTGGATTCCTCATGAGTACGTGTATATAAACACACAATAAATGACACTATATTCAACATGCAAATAATTTTGTTTGCAGATGATTCTGTATGTGCAATTGCTTGTAACATTAAATGGTGTACAGATATAATTTATTCATAGCTGATAATGAATATATATTTATAGTTATAATGGCAATATATAGAAATGGCCCACATTTTGCTCATGGTTAAACAGTTTGCAATTGACTATATTGGACTGTATATCATGCACCTATTCTGTACAGTGAAAAGCGTGTATATAAGCGGTCACCTGACTTGAGTGGTCACCTGACTTGAGCGGTCACCTGACTTGAGCAGTCACCTGACTTGAGCGGTCACCTCCAAATTCAGCCTTTAAAATCCTGTCAAAATTATCTTATATAAAAAATGAATGGCCTTTGCTTTCTATAATGTGGTAAACTCTCTAACACAAGGCCAAATTCAGCAGACTGCATGTATTAGACAGGTTTTACTATATAATATGAAATAGTTTTATTGTATACAATCAAAATGTAATTTGTATTATTATTGTGCTATCTATATATTATATATGTGTCTGGCAGTTTCAGTGCCACATACACACGTATCAATACTTTAATACCAGAGCAAAGTAATACTTTATGTTCTTGAACTGATCTATCACAAATTGCATGAGCTACTTTCTATTATTTTATTAAGGCTCCCTGTTTATATCAGCTATGGGCTATGTACCTATTTAAACAATAACAATAACAATAACAATAACATAAATGCATTAAGATCATAGCTTTGCATATATGTGTATGCAATTTAAATAAAAAGAACACATTCCCTATAGTGTAACCCCATCTCTTGGTAAGACTGAAACTGTGGCTGCTTCCTCTTGTAAAGAGATCAGAGACGTTCTGTCTAATGAATGTTCTGGAAGACCACAGAGTGGAACTTACTGGATCAGTGCAATGGAATGGTGCGACTGTGACTGTCAGACATATCCAAACAAGACCATGCAGGTGAGGGGGACCATATACATTATATAGTTCAACTGTTATTATCAAACCACAACATCAGTAAAGGTTTATAATCATTGTTTTGTGAAGCATTATAAACAGGAATAATCCTATATATAGATACATGCTATAGGAATTTTTACTTGATGGCCATTTTTGCGATAAACACCCGTGGCCATATTCTGCAATTTCTACTGACACACATAAAATACAAGCTGTTTTATCGTCATGCATATTTGTTTGTCTTGTATATTCATACAGGTGCACTGTGAAATGGATTTGGATGGAGGTGGATGGACCATGGTATGGAAGCATTCATACTTGGAGGTGCTACCTCTCACAACAGATATGTACTATTTCAGTGACTACTTCAAGCAGTGCAGTGACCTGGAATCAGGATGGTGTAATATTCCTAAGAAGAGACGATTTAAACCAACAGAGATGCTCATTGCTGCTTATCACAACAAAGTTGTCAGGTTTGCTTACAAGGGTTGGTTCAACTGGAACATTGATAATGACTGGACAGGTGGAATACTTATTGAACCAAAGAAGATTGTGGACACATGTACTGCAATAGATTGGTCACAAGGGATTGAACCAGCCCCAAGTTCACATGGTGATAGGGGACTTCTTGGAATTAATTTTGATAAACACTCTCCTCGTGACTATATAGAAAACTGTAATGGTTATCATGGAACATTTGATTCACCAACTGAATGCAGATGGCACGATTGTGATTGGCACGGAAATAGAGCTTTGGTGAACCAACAGATAACAATTGCTATTTACATTCGATAATATATATCTCCTCTAAACAACTGCAGTCATATTGACAATATCACTCTGTAGGGAAATTAACAGTACTATATTATTTACAAAAAGTATTATCATTTTCCCCATTAAGTCTGATATGTATTGTCAATTGAATAAACTTTAATTTGAAATGATAAATGATATCCGAAGTGCCACCCATCTTGCCTCTTGCCCCGTCTACCTTTCAGGCTTCTGCTGCTGGGTGCACTGGTCTTACTACTCAGATCCTTCCAGGCAGGTTGAAGGACGTCCCCTACCCCTTGGTGGAAGATCCAATCCAGGAAGGGAAGAAAGGCCACAGTGGGCCACCACCCAACGATCAGCCAAGTAAACAGGAGAAAGCCTGGAATGCCCCGTGTGTTACAAGATACATGTCATGTTCGGTTTAGCAAGACTGCAAACCACAAGGAATGAGCAAGTTCCACAAGGGAATCTGGTACATGGCTCAATGGTACTCCCTGTTGCATCCTTGGGGCTTTGTCTTGTTGACGAGGTTGTCTGTGTCACTGTACATGTTGGTCTCCAGCTGGGAGTCCCCGGGCCCTATGCGAGCCACATGCACACTCCACCATTGTGGTAAACAAATGTACAAGTTCACCACCCATAGCCTCAGTTGTTCCAAGAGCCAGGGATGCCATCCTCAGCACATCACTCTTCAAGTCATCTCTAGCTAATTATAAAGCACAGGTCCCAAGCACCTTGGAACCTGTTGGCCTCAGTAGAACAGATGGGAGGTGACCGGATGAAGTGACCATCACGCCCTGGGATGTGACCTTTCCTGACACCTTTTTTGCATTTCCATGAGGCAGCAGCTACTAGGGCGGCCGGGGCAGTAGCTGCTGAGACAGAGGAGAGAAAGAAGCAATAATACAGTGATTTAGCCTGGACCCATCATGTGATCCCCTTGGCCATCGAGACAGCAGAAGTGTTTGATCCTGTTCGATGCCTAATACCTTAGGTAGAAGAATCATTGCAATCAAATGATCCAAACACCAGATCACACATGATTCAGCAATTTCAGTTGCTCTACAGCAAGGCAATGCCAACTCAGTTTTGTGCCCTTTCCCCATTAGCAGTGCTTTGCACTGCAATAACAGCTTATATTCATATATTATAGTGCAAGTTACGAATTTATACACGGATGTAAGTGACTCCCAAAATCAGGTATATTAAGTGCCACACGACTTTAGCCACACTGAAATTCTCAACTTTTACATACAGAGCAGTAGTCTCTACAGATCATATAAGGTTAAACACATGGCCTTCCAATTACATTAGCTTTTCACACCTTAGTATATATAGACTGAAGATGAAGTATCTGCATGCCATTATCAGCAAAAATCCCAGTCTCAGGGGGTCTCAGCCAATAATCACCGCAGATTTGAGTGTGAGCTAGGAGTACCAACAGTTGGTTGCATATATACATTCACATAAACAACATGGTTAGAGACCATTTGGTAACTTGCACACAAGGGACATTGTTCATGAAATAAATTAAAGGCCCCAGGAACTACCTACCAAATGAGAGTGAGAGCTGTGTCTGATGTTGGAAGTGGAGAATGGAGTATCATAGTTAGTAGGACTACTTATGATGGTATGTTACTATAAGTATTGGACAACTAATCTTTATATACGTATATTGCTTTTTGTGAAAATATTGCAAGTTATTCATGTAGTGTTGATAAAACATCAGTTTTATAAAAATGGCATAATTTTGACTATTAGTATACGTACGTATCTGTTTCCCTGTTTGCATGTATTAATTGGCTGTAGTATCAGTGAAAGTACATCTAATGGTAGATGGTACTTTATTATAATTATAAACAGTAATAACCATTGTACCGTATGTTTATAAAATGTTATTAAAGCAAGTGTAGACATGAAAACTGTACCATACTGTACATGTCCACATGTTCAACTCAGATATGGATGAGGGTGAAAGTGATAATGGAGGATGTCAACACATCTGTGTGAACACATTTGGATCGCGTACTACTGTTTGTGTTTATCAGGATATACATTACATGAAGATGGGCACACTTGTGTGACGAGTGAGTAGGTATACATGCACATATTCAATAACTCTGATTTAATTGTACCTTATACACAACTAATGAAGGTGACTATTCTCTGTTAACAAAAGAACTGACACTAATTTTAAAGGTAGGCAGACTCAGTTTGTGTAGAGGTTTACATGATGGTTTTGTTAGGACATGCTTTAGACATATCTTTGATTGTCAGCTTGTTCTGGTAACTGATGAGCTACACAGTATGAATAGGGATTAATTACATATGTAACATATATGGATACAAGTGGTTGCCATAGATCTGATTGAAGATGGGAGGAGGATGAACTGTTTTATGCCCTTCTTCATCCTCCTCCGGAAGTACAGAGCAAGAAGAAATTAGTTACTTGTGTTATTGGTGTTGGTTGAAACACTTAGTTTATCTTCTTAGCGTATAGCTTTACAGCTTACAGCATCATTTGGAATTTAAGTATTTAGGCCATATACCTGTGTGAACAGCTGCATGATTATATACAAGTTATTCAAATGAGTATACAGTAGTCTCGCTAGTGTACATGTGTATACACATTAATTGTCACAATATATAGATTAAAGACATGTCACCTACGTATATATTACCAGGAAAGCTAGCATTCTTTTGCTAACATTCTTCTTTCCAATAGTACCTTTTAAATATACTAAAGCTAGAAATTATTTTTAAATGATTATGTGTATATATATATGTACGCAATTATAATGATTTGTGTATATGAAACAACACTGCATGCATGTCAATAATAACAAAAATAATACTCATTCGATATACTGTATTATACTATATGTATACACATGCAGACAGGGCTATATATGCTTAAAATAAAATTTGTTAGGGATTGTATATATTTGGTTAAGATGGCTCCTCCCATGCACTAGAAATGGGGCTGGGTCTCTGATTATCAGCTTGTTCAAATCACCAATAATCATTGTGAATGGCAATTAATATCTACTTTGTATAATAGTCAATATAAGGGGAAGCATGAATGAAGCATTAGCAATGCTGTGGGAATTGTGCATGTAGCTCAATGGTAGAATTCCGAGGGTCATAACCTGATATAAATGGACCATATAAATATACCATAAATATACCAAATAATATTATATCGAACACTGATGGTCATAACCAGCTGTCCTGGGTTTCATTCCCGGACATATATGGCCAGCAATATGTGTTTAATGCTTCTTTCTGCTTTCTTTACTTCATTATATGTTTGGGAATCAATTAACATTATATATGCATGCACATAGTTTGATTATATATTAGCTACATTATTGCCATAGCGCTAGCAATATACGTATACTGTACAAATTACATAATTAGTCCCTATTCACACTAGTTCAGAATAAGCTGACAATCATGAGAAGGACAAAGACTGGTTCTTTCTTTGAAAAGAAAGGGATGGATTAGAGCACCTTTATCAGTACCTGTTAGCATTCTTCATCTCAACACAAGCCTTCCTAATCAAGGTACAGACTATATTGTGAATTACCTTATATGTTCCTTGGTAATTTGTATAGAATATATTTAGTGTTGTATATATATATTAAGAATAAAATTACAAATAATTCAGTTTTGCACCTTATACATAGCTAATGAAGGTGACTATTCTCTGTTAACAAAAGAACTAACATTAATTTTAAAGGTAAGCAGACTGAGTTTGTGTAGAGGTTTATATGATGGCTTTGTTAGAACATGCCTTAGACATATCTTTGATTGTCAGCTTGTTCTGATAACTGATGAACTACATAGTATGAATAGGGATTAATTACATATGTAACATATATGGAGACAAGTGGTTGCCATAGATCTGATACATGTACTAAAATCAAAGATATGTCTAAGGTATGTCCTAACAAAACTATCATGTAAACCTCTACACAAACTCAGTCTGGTTCTCTGCTTACCTTCCAAAGATCAGTAAATTACATTCATTTATTGTTAGACACAATTCTCTATATAAAGTTCGTATATAAATACTTTATTCCAGTCTGTAGTATCACAATCTCAGGACTAGCTGGATCTACCAAATATTTATATAGGCAAGTATATTTTCCTAGTTTTTGTACAGATATATACTCTTGGCTCATGGCTATATGTACAGGTGATTCAGCTTTGGTGCTGTAAACCATGACTGCTTCATTTGGAATAAATCTGTTGATCCTGGTCTGTGTGTTGGGACTTGAAATTTCTGTATGCTGCTCTTCTATTGTTGACAAAAACACAAGCCGTAGTGGATTTGAAACCCATCATTTACAAAGGGTATATATTAATGTGGCATATTATATTGCTGATATAAATTCACACTTCTATTATTCTTGTATATAGACTGTATATTATATACGTATACGTAAGTCAAACTTTAGCTTGGTGTTTTATAATACTGTACATGTATTAACTTTAGCTAGTGAAATTCTCACTTTGAAATTTCTAGAGGTCAACTTTACCAACAAAGAACTGCACTTCAGCTAATGAAGGAGAGGTCATACATTTCAGTGGAGGACAACAGATCAAAACAATATGGATATGTCAGAATGAGGATTGGATTCCTCATGAGTACGTGTAATGTTGCAGATAATATCATTCTGTATGTACAATTGCTTGTAAAATCAATTTTGTTGTACAGATATTCAATATTCATAACTAAATATATATAATTTTATGAGAATATATGTAGGCCTACAATATCAATAATACATACATTAAGATAAAAAAAAACATTCCCTACAGCGTGACCCCATCTCTTGGAAAGAGTGAATCTGCAGCTGCTTCCTCTTGTAAAGAAATCAGAGATGTTCTGTCTAATGATTGTTCTGGAAGACCACAGAGTGGAACTTACTGGATCAGTGCAATGGAATGGTGCGACTGTGACTGTCAGACAAACCCAAACAAGACCATGCAATTCCAAGTGAGGATATACAAATAGTTGAAGTGTTATAATCAAACCACAACATCAGTAAAGGATTATATAGAATCATTGTTATGTGAACCTTTTTAATCATGAATAATCCTACATGGAACATGAATCCTTTATTTGACGGCCATTTTGCGATAAACACCCGTGGCCATATTCTGCGATTTCTACTGACACGCATAAAATACAAGCTGTTTTATCTAGTTTAGTTGTCATGCATATTTGTTTGTCTTGTATATTCATTGTATTCATACAGGTGCACTGTGAAATGGATTTGGATGGAGGTGGATGGACCATGGTATGGAAGCATTCATACATGGAGGTGCTACCTCTCACAACAGATATGTACTATTTCAGTGACTATTTCAAGCAGTGCAGTGACCTGGAATCGGGATGGTGTAATATTCCTAAGAAGAGACGATTTAAGCCAACAGAGATGCTCATTGCTGCTTATCACAACAAAGTTGTCAGGTTTGCTTACAAGGATTGGTTCAACTGGAACATTGACAATGACTGGACAGGTGGAATACTTATTGAACCAAAGAAGATTGTGGACACATGTACCAGAACGGATTGGTCACAAGGGATTGAACCAGCCCCAAGCTCACATGATAAAGATAGGGGACTTCTTGGAATTAATTTTGATAAACACTCTCCTCATGACTATTTCGAAAACTGTAATGGTTATCGTGGAACATTTGATTCACCAACTGAATGCAGATGGCATGATTGCCATGAGGGTGGAAATATAAATCAACAAATGACATTGGCTATTTACATTCGATAATATATATATATACGTATCTGCTCTAAACAACTGTAGTCATATTGACAATGTCACTCTAGCTGTAGAGAAATTAACTGTAGTATATTATTTACATGTACATATATCCATCACAAAAAGTATTGCTATTAAGTCTGATATACAGTAATATATCCCAAACTTGGAAAATGTATGCGCAACATGGAAAAATAGAGGACTTTAAGAGCAAAAGCTGATCTTAAGCTCAGATGCCTCATGAGGTAAGTGGACTCGGAATTTGCCCCACCCACTCATGTCTTCTAAGGAGCTTGATGAGCTAATGGGTGGAACCAAAGTTCACTTAATGGAAACAAGGATCTCGATCTCCTCCCTGCTTGCCCAGAAAAGTGCAGGGTGAGTGTGGATAAATTGCAGATGCCAGCTGCGTTAATTAGCTTATGGGCAAGCAATAGTTGGCTACCCACCTCAATTGGGTTGACTGATCTCATTTTCATGACTACATTATGTCTATATACTACAAACAAGCTAATAAGATTCCCATCTCAACATATATATTTGCAGCTACTAGGTTCACTGATCTCATTGTTGTGACTATTATTATGTCTACACTGATGGGTAGCTAATCTCATTGCCATGACTACCATTTCTACTTTAATTTATATATATGTATATCTGCATAATATATATATATGTAATAGCTACCTTCCTCTTTTTATATAAATAATATACCCTGAATGTCTGCTGCCATTATACTTTATACCCTAACATAAACTGATTGGTCTAAACACTAATCAATAATGGCAAAATAATGACATTCATTGACACAGAGTACTCTTACTAAGTAAAGTCTAGATCTGTAGTATTATATATTGATTCCTCTGTTTATCTCTAATAAATATTATACTTTATACCCTAACATAAACTGATTGGCTGCTTCCATTCTAAACACCAATTGCAATCAATAACAGCAAAATAATGACATTCATTGGCACAGAGTATTATATAAATGTTTGTATTATAAAATCAAGTCTGTAGTATCAAAATCTCTGTCTGTAGTATACATCACAGTCTCCTGCAGGGCTAGAGCAAGATCTAAAATTTCAAGTGAGAAAATTTTAAACATGCAATTACTTAATTAAACTCTAGATGTGCATGTTTCTGTTCATATACTGATTCATCTTCAGTGCAATCAAAAATGACTGCTTCATTTGGAATAAATCTGTTGATCCTCGTCTGTGTGTTGGGACTTGAAATTTCTATATGCTACTCTTCTATTATTGACAAAAACACTGGATTTGAAACACATCATTTACAAAGGGTATTAATGTGATATACATATTCACACTTCTACCTACATATTATTCTTGTATATTGGACTGTATATATATACAAACTTTAACTTGGTGTTTTATAATATACTCTGCATATATTAACTTTAGCTAGTGAAATTCTCACTTTGAAATTTTCTAGAGGTCAACTTTCCCAACAAAGGACTGCACTTCAGCTAATGAAGGAGAGGTCTTACATTTCAGTGGAGGACCACAGATCAAAACAATATGGATATGTCAGAATGATGATTGGATTCCTCATGCGTACGTGTATATAAACACACAATAAATGGCACTGTATTCAACATGCAAATAATTTTGTTTGCAGATGATTCTGTATGTGCAATTGCTTGTAACATTAAATGGTGTACAGATATAATATATTCATAGCTGAGTATGAATATATATTTATAGTTTTAATGGCAATATATAGAAATGGCCCACATTTTGCTCATGGTTAAACAGTTTGCAATTGACTATATTGGACTGTATATCATGCACCTATTCTGTACAGTGAAAAGCGTGTATATAAGCGGTCACCTGACTTGAGCGGTCACCTGACTTGAGTGGTCACCTGACTTGAACTGTCACCTCCAAATTCAGCCTTTAAAATCCTGGCAAAATTATCTTATGTATAAAATGAATGGTCTTTGCTTTCTATAATGTGGTCACCTCTCTAACAAGGCTAAATTCAGCAGACTGCATGTATTAGACAGGTTTAATATATAATATGAAATAGTTATAATCAAAATGTAATTATTATTGTGCTATCTATATAATATGTGTCTGGCAGTTTAAGTGCTATAGTAAGAGTAAAAGCTATATACCTATCAATATATACTTTAAGACCAGAGCAAAGTTCTTGAACTGATCCATCACAAATTGTATGAGCTACTTTCTATTATTTTATTAAGGCTCCTTGTTTATACCAGCTATGGGCTATGTACCTATTTAAACAATAACATTAAGATCATAGCTTTGCATATATATACGTATATGCAATTTAAATAAAAACAATGCATTCCCTACAGTGTGACCCCATCTCTTGGTAAGACTGAAATTGTGGCTGCTTCCTCTTGTAAAGAGATCAGAGACATTCTGTCTAATGAATGTTCTGGAAGACCACAGAGTGGAACTTACTGGATCAGTGCAATGGAATGGTGCGACTGTGATTGTCAGACATATCCAAACAAGACCATGCAAGTGAGGGGGACCATATACATTATATATATGAATAGTTGAACTGTTATAATCAAACTACAACATCAATTAGTGGGCTGATATTCAAATCTGTTGTTGTAAACTATAATGTTTTTACTTGACAGCCATTTTTTCAATAAACAAGTTGAATAGTTGAAGTTTTTTGTGTCAAACCACAACATCAGTAAAGGTATATAATCATTGTTTTGTGAAGCATTATAAACAGGAATAATCCTATATAGCTATATGCCATAGGAATTTTTACTTGACGGCCATTTTTGTGATAAACATCCGTGGCCATATTGTGCAATTTCTACTGACACACATAAAATACAAGCTGTTTTATCTAGTTTAGTTGTCATGCATATTTGTTTGTCTTGTATATTCATTGTATTCATACAGGTACACTGTGAAATGGATTTGGATGGTGGAGGATGGACCATGGTATGGAAGCATTCATACTTGGAGGTGCTACCTCTCACAACAGATATGTACTATTTCAGTGACTATTTCAAGCAGTGCAGTGACCTGGAATCGGGATGGTGTAATATTCCTAAGAAGAGACGATTTAAGCCAACAGAGATGCTCATTGCTGCTTATCACAACAAAGTTGTCAGGTTTGCTTACAAGGGTTGGTTCAACTGGAACATTGACAATGACTGGACAGGTGGAATACTTATTGAACCAAAGAAGATTGTGGATACATGTACTGCAACAGATTGGTCACAAGGGATTGAACCAGCCCCAAGCTCACCTAATGATAGGCTTCTTGGAATTAATTTTGATAAACACTCTCCTCGTGACTATTTAGTAAACTGTAATGGTTATCATGGAACATTTGATTCACCAACTGAATGCAGATGGCATGATTGTGATTGGCAAGGAAATAGAGCTTTGGTGAACCAACAGATAACAATTGCTATTTACATTCGATAATATATCTCCTCTAAACAACTGCAGTCATATTGACAATATCACTCTGTAGGGAAATTAACAGTACTATATTATTTACGAATAGTATTATCATTTTTCCCCATTAAGTCTGATATGTATTGTCAATTGAATAAACTTTAATTTGAAATGATAAATGATATCTGAAGTGCCACCCATCTTGCCTCTAGCCCCGTCTGCCTTTCTGGCATCTGCTGCTGGGTGCACTGGCCTTACTACTCAGATCCTTCTAGGTAGGTTGAAGGACGTCCCCTACCCCTTGGTGGAGGATCCAATCCAGGAAGGGAAGAAAGGCCACAGTGGGCCACCACCCAACGATCAGCCAATTAAGCAGGAGAAAGCCTGGAATGTCCCGTGTGTTACAAGATACATGTCATGTTCGGCTTAGCAAGGCTGCAAAGCACAAGGAATGAGCAAGTTCCACAAAGGAATCTGGTGCATGGCTCAATGGTACTCCCTGTTGCATCCATGGGGCTTTGCCTTGTTGATGAGGTTGTCTGTGTCGCTGTTGGTCTCCAGCTGGGAGTCCCCCTATGCGAGCCACGTGCACACTCCACCATTGTGGTAAACAAGTGGACAAGTTTACCATCCAACCAGGGATGCCATCCTCAGCACATGCATCACAATCAACTCCATCTTCAAGTCATCTCCAGCTAAAGATACAGATGGGAAGCAACCGGATGGAGTGACCATCATGCCCTGGGAAAGAGGGAAATCCCTCATATTGGATGTAACCTGACACCTTTTCTGCATCCCATGAGGCAGCAGCTACTAGGGCAGCTGAGGCAGTAGCTGCAGAGATAGAGGAGAGAAAGAAGCAAAAATACAGTGATTTATCCTGGACCCATCATGTGATCCCCTTGGCCATTGAGACAGCAGAAGCGTTTGGTCCTGATGCCTCAAATGATTCAATGCCTTAGGTAGAAGTATCATTGCAATCATCAATGATCCCAACACCAGATCACACATGATTCAGCAATTTCAGTTGCTCTACAGCAAGGTAATGCCACCTCAGTATTGGGCACTTTCTCCATTAGATCCTTAATCTATCATCAACTTATATTCATAGTGTAAGTTACGAATATATATCACATTATGGGTGACTAAAACATATACTCAATTGTTACATTATTATTATAATGTACAATGATACATTGAACATATATATAATACAATAAACCATATGCCCCAATATATACAGAGTATGAATCTCATCAGTATAAATGTTGGAATTCTTGAGCTGCTGCAGTTTCCTTGCTCCCAGCAGAAAGTGGTTCACTTTCAATCTTCATTGTCTCGTAAAGATTGAAAATATAATCGAGAGAATAAAGATAAATATCCTGTTTATAAATATGACTTGTTTTGATCTCATTTAGAGGATAATCACAAACATACAAGATGCAGTATTAGCTGGCTATTATTCAAATTGCATTTCCACCAGCATGTAACAGAGTAAGAGTGTCATGTTTAAATCTTAAATGACACTTGTATAGAATTCATAGAAGCACTGTGAAATTTGAGAGTCGCTGGCACCAACTCTAGCCAGTATACTGTCTACCACTGAGATAGTGGCAGAAACACAGGGCACAAAACAGCCTGCCTGAGCCATCAGGACAATAACACCGACCTAAAAGGAAGACGTGAACACTCTCTCTATATACAATACTGATAAACAGAGCACCACTTGTCTGATATAAGTGGACTTTCCTCCCATATTAGGGCCTGTTATGATCTGAAACATATCCCTACCTACAAACAGTACATACAGTATACATAGATATGATTATATATATGAATCATTGGACATCAGAGCTAGCAACACTTATTGAACAGGTTATTGCTGGGCTTTAATGTAGAATGTTGTACAATGCAGTGTGTAATATTGGACGGCTGGAAGTGGCACCTCTTAGCAGTTTGATATCATTTGCTATAAAAGCAATGTCGTCTTGCATCTCCAAACAAGGATGTCTTGCTCCTAACAAAATAATATCCCCTTCACCTGCACACAGACATAAGAAAGAGACCAAATACCTGGTGGGGGAGGGATCTAGCACAGAGCAAAGTTGATCTGTCAACAAGTTTAAAGATCCAGGGTACCAATGACAACTTTACACACCAAAGGGGTGCACGTGGACGTACAATGGCCCAGTTGTAGGCATGATAACTTAGCTGGTCTGTCAACAAACTGAAAGGACATCCTGGAGCCAGTACAATCAACCACACATAATATAAAAAGATCACCAATCAGTTTCAGTTTCAGAAGTTTACAAGACTGTTTAAGAGTGATGTTTAAAGTGTTCCTCTTTGCTACACTTGGAGCTCTTGGGTGTGGACAGGAATGTAAGTCAGTTAAACCCAACTCTCACTTATAGACAGACAATTCTTTCAGTGTATGACCAAACAGTATATTTTTGTGTACAGGCAAGAGATATCCTGACTGCATCCCCACTGACTGTCAAGAGGTTAAGGACAAGTGTGGATGTGACAGCTCTGGAGTCTACACGATCAACATGTGTGGAAAGGTCAGGAATGTCCACTGTGACATGCTAGGAGCTGTGGGTTGGACTGTCTTTCAGAGTCGTCAAGATGGCTCGGTCAACTTCTACAGAGACTATGTGGACTACATTGATGGGTTTGGCAGCGCAGATGGGGAGTACTGGCTGGGTCTGGACAACATTCACTGCCTGACCACAAGGTCACCTAAAGCTGAACTCCTTATTGACCTGGCTGACTTTGAGGGTAACTATAAGTATGCTCGATATAGCTACTTTTCAGTTGGTAATGGAGACACTGGATACAGAATAAACATTGGAGGGTACAGTGGAACAGCTGGTGATGGCATGAATGGAGGTGGAAGTCCAGCAAATGGAATGTCCTTTACTACAAGAGATCATGATGCTGATGTTAGAGACGGCGACAACTGTGCTGTGACGTACAAAGGTGCTTGGTGGTATGAGGCCTGTCATGATGCCAACATCAATGGACAGTATCTCAGTGGACCACAGTCATCCTATGCTGATGGAGTCAACTGGCATCCTTTTAAAGGTCAGCACTATTCTCTCAAGTACACAGCAATGAAGATGTACAAAACAAGGAATTAGCTCACAATTAGTGGAAAGAGAACAATTACATTAGCTTAGTACAGACCACATTAAAACCTTTACTTATGTCATTCTCTTTTCTGTAAATGCAATAATAGTCATCATATTGCTGTGTGTAGCCAACTTAAATGATTTAATAGACTTTGAATGTAGCTATATATACACTATATACTAGTACATAAGCATACTCAGCTAATGAGATATCACATTGTCACTAGCTACAGTTCCTCACTTTTTGATTGAATGACTGGTCGGATGTATGGAACTGGTGCACTCATAGATACATCAGCAAAACTACATACAAACAGTAACCATGGCAACACTAACCTACATTCCGCATGTCACGAGGTACACATTACACACAATTGCACAAATATATAAATGGAACTATATTCAGTATGGCTATATAATTATCGATCAGACATGAAACATATATGTGCATACATATGTATATAGACACATACTGCATGTACGTTTGCAGAAAATATTTTTGTGTGCAATTGCTTGTATAGCTGAGTATGACTGTTTATATATAGCTGAGTATATGAGAATATAGGAATGGCTTATATTATATATATAACATAAGATTTTACTCATGAACAACTAGGTTATACAGTTTGACTTGATTGGACTGTTTGTACAGTGCAACCTGTGTAAGCGGTGACCTGAATAGGGCAGTCACCTCTGAATTACAGTCGGCTCTTAAATTCCAGGCAAAATCGTATGTATATAATGGACTTTACTTAATACAGTCACCTCTCTAACAAGCTAGGCCAATAGTAAGTTCTTCTGCTCTCAAGGGTTTTATTACATATAATATGTAATATAGTTTGCTATTTATTTGTTTGACAGTTTCAGTACCACAAGCAATTTAACAGTAGGTATAAATAAAAACAATACATTCCCTACAGTGTGACCCCATCTCTTGGTAAGACTGAAACTGTGGCTGCTTCCTCTTGTAAAGAGATCAGAGATGTTCTGTCTAATGAATGTTCTGGAAGACCACAGAGTGGAACTTACTGGATCAGTGCAATGGAATGGTGCGACTGTTACTGTCAGACATATCCAAACAAGACCATTCAAGTGAGGGGGACCATATACATTATATGTATAGTTGAACTGTTATAATCAAACCACAACATTATTGTTTTGTGAACCATTATAATCATGAATAATCCTACATGGAACATGAATCTTTTGTTTGACGGCCATTTTTGTGATAAACACTAGTGGCCATATTCTGCGATTTCTACTGACACACATAAAATACAAGCTGTTTTATCTAGTTTAGTTGTCATGCATATTGATAATATAATTTGGTGTTTGTTTAGCAATTTTGTAATTGCATCATATTCATACAGGTTCATGTGAAATGGATTTGGATGGAGGTGAATGGACCATGGTATGGAAGCATTCATACCTGGAGGTGCTACCTCTCACAACAGATATGTATTATTTCAGTGACTATTTCAAGCAGTGCAGTGACCTTGAGTCGGGAGAGATACACATTGCTGCTTATCATAACAAAGTTGTCAGGTTTGCTTACAAGGGTTGGTTCAACTGGAACAATGATAATGACTGGACAGGTGGAATACTTATTGAACCAAAGCTTTCTGGGCAAGCAATAGGTGTGTTGGTGCTACCCACCACAATAGGGTTGACTGATCTCATTTTCATGACTACCTACATTATGTCTATATACTACAAACAAGCTCCCATCTCAGCATACTTGTGTATACTATTGTAGCTACTAGGTTCATTGATCTCATTGTTGTGACTATTATTATGTCTACTACACTGATGGGTTGCTAATAGCATTGCCATGACTACCATGTCTACTATATAATGACATTCATTTATATATGTATATGCAGTATTGATATCTCTAATAAATAATATACTTTATACCCTAACATAACTGATTGGCTGCCTCCATTCTAAACACCAATTGCAATCAATAATGGCAAAATAATGACATTCATTGGCACAGAGTATTATATAAAGGTTTGTATTATAAAGTCAAGTCTGTAGTATCAAAATCTCTGCCTGTAGTATACAGCACAGTCTCCTGCAGGGGTAGAGAGCAAGATCTAAAATTTAAGTGAGAAAATTTTAAACATGCAATTGCCTTATTACACTCTAGATGTGCATGTTTCTTTTCATATACTGATTCAGCTTCAGTGCAATCAAAAATGGCTGCTTCATTTGGAATAAATCTGTTGATCCTCGTCTGTGTGTTGGGACTTGAAATTCCTGTATGCTGCTCTTCTATTATTGACAGAAACACAAGCCGTAGTGGATTTGAAACACATCATTTACAAAGGGTATTAATGTGGCATGTTGTATTGCTGATATTATGCATATTCACACCTTCTATATTATTCTTGTATGTATAGACTGTAACACAGGATCAAATTACAGGTTTCATATGGTGTGAAATCTATTTGAAACTTCTTGAACAGCCAGGTTTCAAAGGGTGCTCAAGAATGTGCTAACAGATTAATTTCAAGGGTTTCAAGTTTTAACAGCCCCCTTTCTGAGTTTTATACATACTTTCATACCTTTTGAAACCTGGCAGTTCAAAAGAGTTTCAAATAGGTTTCATGCCTTCTGAAACCTGATATTTGATCCTGTGTAAACTTATTATAATTCCAACCTTAGCTTGCAATTGGTGTTTTATAATACTGTACATGCATTAACTTTAGTTAGTAAAATTCTGACTTTGAAATTTTCTAGAGGTCAACTTTCCCAACTAAGGACTGCACTTCAGCTAATGATGGAGAGGTCTTACATTTCAGTGCAGGACCACAGATCAAAACTATATGGATATGTCAGAATGAGGATTGGATTCCTCATGAGTACGTGTATATAAACACAGGCACAATTGCACAAATAAGTGGAACTATATTAACAAGTAATATGGCTATATATCGATCAGACATGAACACATATGTACATACGTATATGTGTACATTAAGTGTGCAATTGCTTGTATAGCTGAGTTTTGCTATTTATTTGTTTGACAGTTTCAGAACCACATACAATAATTAAGATCACAGTAGGTATAAATAACAATGTATATTCCATACAGTGTGACCCCATCTCTTGGTAAGACTGAAGCTGTGGCTGCTTCCTCTTGTAAAGAGATCAGAGACGTTCTATCTAATGAATGTTCTGGAAGACCACAGAGTGGAACTTACTGGATCAGTGCAATGGAATGGTGCGACTGTGACTGTCAGACATATCCAAACAAGACCATGCAAGTGAGGGGGACTATATACATTATATATATGAATAGTTGAACTATTATTATCAAACTATATACAATATCAATTAGTTGGCTGATATTCAAAATTGTTGTTGTAAAGTGCCATTTTTTAATAAAGTTGAATATTTGAAGTGTTTTGTGTCAAACCGCAGTATCAGTAAATGTTTATAATCATTGTTTTGTGAAGCAGTATAAACAGGAATAATCCTATATATCTAGATGCTATAGGAATCTTTTACTTGATGGCCATTTTTGCGATAAACACCCGTGACCATTATTTGTTTGTTTAGCAAAATTTGTTATTGTATTGTATTCATACAGGTACACTGTGAAATGGATTTGGATGGTGGTGGATGGACCATGGTATGGAAGCATTCATACTTGGAGGTGCTACCTCTCACAACAGATATGTACTATTTCAGTGACTATTTCAAGCAGTGCAGTGACCTGGAATCAGGATGGTGTAATATTCCTAAGAAGAGACGATTTAAGCCAACAGAGATGCTCATTGCTGCTTATCACAACAAAGTTGTCTGGTTTGCTTACAAGGGTTGGTTCAACTGGAACATTGACAATGACTGGACGGGTGGAATACTTATTGAACCAAAGAAGATTGTGGACACGTGTACCTGGACTGATCACACACAAGGGATTGAACCAGCCCCAAGCTCACCTAATGATAGGAGGCTTCTTGGAATTAATTTTGATAAACACTCTCCTCGTAACTATTTAGTAAACTGTGTTGGTTATCATGGAACATTTGATTCACCAAATGATTGCAGATGGGGTGATTGCCATTGGGGTGGTAATAGAGCTTTGGTGGACCAACAAATGACAATTGCTATTTACATTCGATGATATATCTCCTCTAAACAGCTGCAGTCATATTAACAACACTGTAGGCTAAGAGTAATTAACAGCAGTAATATTAATTTTACAGATGTATTAGTATTCCTGATATATACTATCATTATTCAATTGTATAACCCTTTTAAAAAGACAACATATTTTTAATGAAGCCATAAATATATCCATAGCTATAGATGATATAAAAGTGAGATATAAATATGCCTTGTGTATACTGCTGCAGTATTATATATATATCCTGAAATTTAAAGCAATGCAAAGAGCATTCAGAGTCGTTAATGTACCTTTTGAGATTATGGTAATGCATGGTCTCATTGTGATTGGTGATTTTAATTGGTATAATATTGTGAATTGTGAAGAACGTAGCGGTTGAGTTGTCAGTTGAGATGGAATTCCTCTCATTGTATCTGGCTATATAGGACCAACACGGGGGGACAGCCCTAGACTAGGTGGCCTTCACTGGCCATGCATTCACTGAAGTGGGCTGCCCCTCCTGTAGGTAATTACAGGAGCACTATATATAGTAACCCACATTAAGAGAAGAGAGCTCAAATATATATATATATATTCTTAGTCTATATTGCTTATGCTGATCATAAGGGATAACAACCATTTAATTATTTTTCAGTCAAGGTCAGTGGTACTGTAACAGATCGATCCACACATGGCCATCAGTGCATCATTAGTCAGTTTATGATATTGTAATACGTATAACCCTTTCGATAATATATCTCCTCTAAACAGCTAAAGTCATATTAACAATTGACAATGTCATTCTGTATAGAGAAATTAACAGTAGTACTGTATATTATTTACATATACATATCACAAAAAGTATTATTTTCCCTGGCATGTATTGTCAATTGAATAAACTTTGAAATGATAAATATATATACAATTAGCCATATATAGAGTATCAATATATCAGTATATAACTACACAAGTTTTTCAGCCACTGCAGTTTCCTTGCTCCCAGCAGAAAGTGGTTCACTTTCAATCTTCCTAGGATTGATTGATAATTGAGAATGAAGATATATATTCTACTATCCTGCCGACTAACTGTGGAAGTACTTTCATTATTCACCTAAACAAGCTGAATGCCTAAGGGAGATCCAACAAGTACTTAAAATGGCCAGGCTAGTTTTGTTCTCTTAATTAGAGGATAATCACATGTAGTAGCTACACTGATATCGAGTAAGTGTCATGTTTGATCGTAAATAAAACTTGTACAGGATTCATAGAAGCTCAAAAAAAGACAAAAATTCCTAGTATCGCTGCTGAAGGATGGAATTAACCCATGACCAGAAACAGCTGTCTGGCCCAGTGGAGCAGAAGAAAGAGAAGACTGAAGGCACTTCATCCAAAGTTCTATCCAGGTCTAGTTCCCTACAGGCTTTTTACTTAACTACACAGTACGTAGGCATAGCATGTAGAAAAATGATTATTCATTATCATAAGCTTGAAAGACGTACTACATCCTAGACATGTACGACTGCAATGACAGGCGGCCATTTTTAAAGCATGGACTATGAATATAGTTTATGATATAAATGGCGTCCGAAGAAGACAATCTGCCTTTGCAGTTGCTGTTTTATGGCAGTTTCGTACATGATCCAACGGAAGTTAGTTCTACTTCTCAGAAATGTGGATTGTTTAGATGTGTTTTGTCGTGTTAACTTCATAGAATGAGCTTCGCGTGGATATGATCAAGTTCTCCCATCCAGTGAATATCAAAGAAATAAGAATAATTCCAAAGTGCTGTAAACTTCATACGAGTCTTAATGAGCCAGACAAGATTGGGTAAGCCTATACTGCAAGAGTAAATCTTACAGTTGCCTTTATGGTAAAGTTAAGTAGCCAGTTATTGGTGATATATCATACGCCCTTTTCGCATTGATTTAACGGACATTCGGATTGGTTTAACTGCAATATTAATTGGTATTTTCATCTGTAATGGTTAGCTCTTCATATTTTAGAGTATTCTGCTTTTTTAGACTTTTAACACTGGATTCTGTTCTCGTATGGACAGAGTTTGAAGGTTTTCTCGAAAAATCACATTTGCATAAGCCAAATACTAGTGCTAATGTACAGTTACTTTCTGTTTAGCAAATTATCCATCCAGTGAAATCCTCTTACTTATACGTATATGTGTATCCTATGTACTAAAATGTATGTATCAAAATTGTAAGTTATATAATTATGATATATATATATATTTTATATTGTAAATGCTATCTCCCTTGTTAGCCTTACAACACCAGACAGCATGAAATTGGACTTCTCTGTTAATGATGCTAATAATGTACTCTTACCAACCTTTATTTCTCTTCCTTCGTAAGTGTCCCAACAATCTATGTGAGTAGTATCTCTGAACGTGTATACGTATGTAAATGCGCCTCCTGTCTGCAGCTTGAACTACTCAGTATCAAACTTTGTTCAAAGTGTTTCACCAGAGGTACGTACATACATGCGTATGTGTTATGTATACTTTAAGTAATGAATTATTTATGAATAATCAACACATCATTTTTCTTACATGCTACATCTACTTTAGAGTATGGGCCTATTACCTAGTGAGAGCTTTGGACAGGTCCTTATACTTCTCTTCTTCACCACTGGGCCAGACAGCTGTTTCTGGGAATTCAACCCTTCATCAGTGACTGTGGGAATATTTGTCTTCTTCTTGATCTTTTCTGGTCCCATGGTTGTGCAATCTGGTAATTGGTCTATTCATCCTCTCCTGGGCCTGCCTGTTGGTCGGTCTGATGCCTGCCTGTTGGTCGGTCTGATGCCTGCCTGTTGGTCGGTCTGATGCCTGCCTGTTGGTCGGTCTGATGCCTGCCTGTAGGTCGGTCTGATGCCTGCCTGTAGGTCGGTCTGATGCCTGCCTGTAGGTCGGTCTGATGCCTGATACTTCACTGAGTGCATGTATTTACAATGAATGGTCATATAAATTCATTTTTACACTGTATTGACTGTTTAACAGGGAATAAGCCATTGAATGATTGAATTGAATGATTGATTGCATCCATTGTGAAAGAAATGAGAAATTACAAGAATATTCTTTATTTAGGTTCAATCTGATATTTTACTAATGAAGGGTCTATATAAGGCGCTTACCGTATGTGTGTATGGTTGCTCAAAGTTCACTGCTACTGGTAGTGATATTCAAAAGTTAGTTGACATTTCTCTGTGCATTTTCAACAAATTGCTTCACAATAAGTCCTGTTTCGTGCTTGAAGGAAGAGACCCATTCCGGGACTGCAGAATGAAGACGGCTCCAAAGATGAGGACGAACTGTCAGCAGCTAAGAAGAAGAAGTTACTGGAGGAAGGAGAAGAATTTGATGTACGTAAGAAGGATTTATTATTTGTCATGTTTCAGTTGTGCTACTTAATGTATGTATGTATGCTTATTGTACATATTGACTTCAATATTATAAAGCTGACTATTCTATATTGAAAACTGCTATCCATACTTTTGATTGAAGGATATTACTCTATTACAATTATTATTACTGATTGAAGAATATTACTCCATTACAATTATTAAAAAATGTTTTATATGCAAAGGTTGAAGATTCTTTTAAGTATATATACATGTTGCTGAGACTCATAAAGAGTAATATTTTTAATCGTAAATGCAACAAATACCATATAGCGGGAAAATGTCCTCATATGCGGGAGGTTGTATCATTTTATCTGAAAGATAAATGTACGTACATGTATTCATTAGGTTTTAGTATAATATGTACATACATATGTTTATAGGGCAAATCCGACTTCTATGGTGAAGAGCTCTTTGAACCATTCTCACCAGACCACTCCCCCTCCATGTTTGACCTCTTTGATGACGACCTCCCACCTCCTCCTCCCACTGGCAAAAGGGTTGGTTGCCTTTTAAAGTACCTGTATACATTTGTCTCTGACCTAAAGCTCTCTGATATCCATCTAGCAGACAAATGCTTCCGGTTATGAAGAGTTTTCTGATGATGAAATTGCATTTGGTGATGATGATTTTGATCAAGAGGTACACAGATAGCCACATTATTACTCAGTAACAACTCGTATGAAATGTATGAAAATTCTAAAAATGTATACCATCCTACATGCTATGCCTATTCGTAAAAAAGCCTATTGGAAAACTAAACCTGAAGAGAGCTTTAGATGAAGATACAGGAGTCTTTTCTTTCTTTCTTCTTTTCCTTTCTTTCATCTTCTTCTCCACTGGGTCAGACAGCTGTTTCTGGGTATTCCACCCTTCATCAGTGATCCTGGTCTTTGCTTGATATTTTGTGATTCCTTTATGTATACTTATAGGGTGATGCAGAAATTTACAGTGATGATATGGATATATGGTTTGCTAGCTCCGTTAGCTTCAACCCTTACCAATGTACTGTAGGACAGTTAAAGGTGCGTACATTAATACTGTGTGAAAAAGGACTTGGTAGCACCGAACCTGTACCTATAGTTATTATACCAAGCTCCAACTTGGACAACTGGGGTCAAACACTGGCTGTCATTTTACTGAAGAATAACTTATGTAATTTGGTTGCTTGACTGGTTTGGCATAAACATGTCAGTGGTCATTCACAACTCAAATATACGTATATAAAGATACCACATACTAGTAACTCAAACTTAACTATACGTACATAAAGATACACATACCAGTAACAGGAAATACGTATGGTAGAGAAAAATGGCTACCATACAAATGTAGTGTGTTATAATTTGCTATAGCTTTGAAACATCAACCAATATCATATTATTTATTATGTACTTATATATACGTACCTTAAGAAACCTGTTTTAGGTTATCCATTCTAGCTACGTAGCTGTACTAAATTTTGATACTATTTTTAAAGGCACATTCCCCTTGATATGATATTGATGATGGCTGTATAGTATTCATTATGTACTGTATGTATATTCAGTGTTCATGTTTATTTGACAGCATTTGGACAAGATTTCCAAGACAAGTCACCAAACTCTTATCTCTGCCAAAGAAGATGAGTTGGCTCTCCAGTTGGATAAGCAGAGTTGGGATGATGTAAGCTCTAACCAAAAGTGCTAGTTAGTGTAAGTAAAAATGATTTGCATATATGTAAATTTTAATCTTTGTGTAGATGTATAATTTCCACGATGTGGTGTTGAAGTGCATGGAAAGAATAACACCAAGGTTGGTGAAGTCAGTTTTGTGTGAGTGACTTGGTTGTGTTATTGTCTCCATTCGTTGCTTCAGAATATTGTTAGAAACTCTTGAAGTGGCCAGTGCAACACTTTACCCATCTTTGGTTAGTCGTCACTCTGTTCCTATAAGCCTCTTAAAGTGTTTTAATTCCTGACCATTGATTAACTATTTTTAGGGACTTTTGGAAAGACAAAATGAATCAGATGCACAAGGTATGAGACTTTAACGTAGGTAGCATTACCAAGTATAAATATAGGAATTTGCTCAAACTTTGAAATTATGTAAAAAAGTGAAACTAGCTGAAGTGAAATAACTGATTTACAAAGAAGAAGAAGGTGCTTTTCTAGTCAATCAAGTGGAATGACGTCTGGTGGAGACAAGAAATAGATTGATATTAGTTTCATTATTGTTTATTTGTTTATGTACGTATGTATACAATTTGCTTGTTGTACCTGTAGCTGTGTTGGCTGCGCTGGTCAGTTGGGTTGGCGAGATCCTGAGTGGGTGTGACTTGGTGATGAACTGCCCTCCTGGCATCAATGTGAGATTGATCAAGGCCTCTCTGGATCTAGTGCAGAGGATCTGTGAACTTGGAGACTTTGTGGTCAACCATATTCTTGTAAGTTTATTTGTTACATACTTATCTTATGTATATTTATTGTTATTGGACTGTGCGTTAATGCTTTGTGTAGGAAAACAACATTTTAGGAGCACTGGTAAAATTGTCTCTGGATCCACTCATGGCAGTTTCCTTACGATTATTGGCTGTTACATGTAAGAATTTATAACCTGTCTTTACAGTAGCCTTTGTACAGGCTTTAGTGCATGCTTGCAATTAACTACCTAAATGTACATACATACGTATATACGTACGTAAGTACAGTATATACCGTAAATCAGGAAATATTCGTTTGCGGAAATTTTTGTGTCGAAATATTTTCGTGGTCTAAACCAACTGCACTTCTTGATTCGAACAAATAAACGAGCAAACATTTTGTGCAAGAACTTTTTGTGGTTTGGGCCAACCACGAAAATGTATTAACAACGAAAATTTCCCATATATATTTGTAGCTGAAAGATTGCCTCATTGAAACATCTGAAATAGGTCAATGTACGTATATTATATGTAAATGTTGGACGAAATGGGAGGAGGCTGATGTTATTAATTGCTAACTGTGTTTTTCAGCCATTAGATCTGTTATAGCATACCCGGGAGGAGCCAATGCCTTTATCAAACTGTCAGAAGAGGTACGTATGTGTAGTTGTGTCATTAATACTGTTGCTAATTTGTCCTCATTTTTATGTACACATTTCTTACATACTTTATGACACAGGAGGAAGAAATGAAAAGTAGTTTCTACAGACTGCTTCTAAATGAAGTACTTAGTGGTCAGGTGAGCTGATGAGTTTTAGATGATAGGGTTAACCCCTTTGGCTACCATACTTTATTGTCATGCTCAATGTTCAATGTTAAATATACGTACTAGTATTATAATTGTCAAGATAATCAATTCAATACGTCAGGTTATCATTATGAACGCAACAAAAAACTTTCGCTTCAAACCCCCTATCAATACATACGTAATATGTGTATACAGTACCTTATAGCAGTATTATGTATTGCTAATTTGTCCTCCTTTTCATTACATACGTACATATACGTACATTTGTTGTATACGTAACTACTACATCTGAAGTGTTAACTTCGCCCTTTAGATAAAAAATAGTATAATTTAGTCTTCATAGTAGCATGAAGTGAAGATTACTATTCACAATTATCTCACTGCTTTAGATGCCACTTCAGTTACACTTTGAGGTTGTTCAGTTTTTGAAGACATTTAATGTTTATGAACTTTTGTTGGAATTCAAAGAGACCATGAAAGAGTAAGTTTTCTAGATTACATGTACTACTCTATGTGTATCACAATATGTACAGTGAAGCACTAAAATACAAACCCTCGGCTATGCTCCCGGGTCTATAGAGTCCCAATTGATACCCAGAAAACTGTATTAAAAAATCACCGCTTTGAAAGATGTTTTGATGAACAAATAACATTTGAAGAAAGTATTTTTTCAAAGATGCACAAATTAAAATCTTTAGTGCCACAATGCTTACCTACGTACTGGTACTGTTTTTTAAAACTGTGCGTTCAAAAGCAAACAGAGTACTGTAACACCTCTGGCGCATCCATGCCAAAGGTTCATAAACTGTATCAGAGAGTATGGCAGTACTCTCTAAGTAGGGATATACAAAGGATTGAATAACTGATGTAAGATAGCAAGCATATGTACATTGTCTGCACTGAATTACATATCTCTGAGTTACTTATATACCATTCAAAGAGAATATGGATGGATCCCAGATGGTCTGGCTGTTTGTGATTTAGGCTTGTTGATGCTGCTCAAGACATTGTTAATGTGGCAGAGACTGCAGCTGTTGAAGTACAGTCAGAAGATGGAGGCAAGGAGGTGAAGATAAGCGAGGGTTCCACCAACGAAAACAGTTTGCTTAGTCCTACTGACAGTAAGATGGGGAGCAGATCAAAGAAAAGAGACGAGGAGAGACCTTTGCTCACTGATCTGCTACCAGAAGAGACTGTTCTAAATTTTGTGTTATCCACCGATGTAAAAAACTTTCTAAAGTTATGTTTCAATGGCATTAAGGGCTATATTTCTGAAAATCAGACATTAGTAAGATGATGGTGTTTGGCTGACTGAGTAGTAGATATGACCTTGCGACATCTATTTCTCCAGGAGTGCAAGAGTAGCTTTCATTCTGTCTTCTCCACAAAAACTGAGAGCAAATCAGAAAGATTTTTCCACATCAATAAATGGCTAACTGATTGGCAAGTTTTTATGTGTATTATACTCAAATAGTATGTTACATATGTACATGAGGCTTATGTACGTACGTAGTTTTTAATATTGACTTATTCGGTCATTTTTGCAGCTGTTTTTTGGAAAACATTTGCTTTCTCCTTTCCTTGCCAGTCCTTTCTGGTGAGATTTGGGGACCTTTGAGGGATTTACTACTGGAATTAATGACCTTTCAGTCAGGTACTTAACTAGAGAACTGAAACTCGGTTTCAGGATACACAAACAATATGCTGAGCTTTAGCAATGATTTTGTTTATACTTACACTATACATAAGTATGTACGCGTATGCATTTACCTACGTATGTACTCTATATATGGTCATATGTACATATACGTATATGTATACAGTCCATGTGTACATATACGTATATGTATACAGTCCATGTGTATGTACATAAATACCATATACGTATGTCTGTATAGAAGTGGGGCTGAAATAGAAGCTGGTTATCGTTTAGAGGTCTGGGATCAGCTGGGCTATTTGTAAAATAGAAGCTGGGTTTGAATTGAGGCCCGGGTCTCTCGATGTATCATATTATACGTACATACATTTGAACTGCAGGACTAATTTTTCTCAATAAGCCTGAAGTGATCAATGATATTGTACAGTCACTATGTCAAGAAGCAGTGAGTGCCTTATCACACGCTTTCATTTGAATATGTACTACCTCACGATACATACATACGTGTCTGTAATTCTGACTGTAGATCAAGAGTGATATCCCCTTCAGTACTACACCTCCACTACGTGTTAGTTACAGTGTATTTATATTGTTTAGTGTTGAGTTTGTCAGTCTAAGTTACCTGTATACATCCTTTCTACTGTATATAGCCATCATTGAAAGAGGAAGAAAAGGAATTGTTTACTCCTAATTACCTTGGAATCCTCATAGTGTATCACTTACAAGTATGAATTTGATGGCAGTTCTGGGACTGTCCCTGACACATGTAATTATTACTTTTATAGGCTCTGTATTATTTGGATGAAATTAAGCAACAGTTACCTAAACCTTGTGTAGAGGATTTAGATGATCCGAAATGCTTGTCTCTGCTTCAGCAGTTGTACTCAATGACTCTCACGCCAGCTGGTGAGTTTTGAGGCTTGTTTGAGTTGAACCAGTGGCTAGATCATTGATTTAAATTGACAGGAAAGCAAGCGGTTGCAGGTATATTATCCATGGAGCACAATCTGTCTATCCTGCTGCCATTCATAGAACCAAAAGGTAATTGAAGAGGGACTAATAGGCCTTCCATTCTGAATTTTTTAAGATTTCTCCTCACACATTGCAAGAGACTTCTGTCAGTTACAGAAACATAAGTAGCTGACCTTTTGTGTTGATATTTAGGTAACCGAGAACATGATTTAAAGTTGAAAAAGCAGTGTATTTCTAATCGCTATGTGTTGCTGTTACTGATCCAGTTGCTTCAAGGTAAACATATGAATAATCTAAAACTCCTTTTCCCTATAAATATGGTTGTCATGTGTAAGTGACTGATTTTTGATTGAGTCCAGGGTACAGCATTCATTAATTTGTGATATTTTTACTCTTTTTTGAAGTAATTCTGATTCGTATTCTGTACTTCCAGACTCGGCTAATTCAAGATTTCTTCTCACAAATTGCAAGAGAATTCTGTCAGTTGCAGATTTTTTCAAGGGTATGATTCTTCCAGGTTGACGGCCATTTTGTGTGCAGTCATCTGTGATGTGTCTCATTCATGTGTACTGTAGATAATACAAGTTCACTGATTTCCAGTATATTTCACTGGACTAATCCTCTTCGTACCATGGTGAACCTCCTGGACAAACCCCATCAAGCTGTGGTACCGCTGATGGATATCATATCCGAGTAAGGTCTTTCAGTAATATGACGTAGGATTCTAAATACATTGAACTTGTCTTTGAAAGGGTTCATGCTCAAACTCTTTTGATCATCTAAAGATGATGTTTTGGTTATAATTATCAAAATATGGAACACTTCTCCATTCATCAGTAGTTGACGTTGACACCTCCAATGATAAGGAGTTTAAACCAGAAACTGTGCCTTCAGATGAAAAAATGAACCTTTTAAAAGATACCATCTTTTCAGTTTGTGCTCTAATATGAAGCAGCGTGCCCATGTTTTATGTGTATGCAATGATTTTTGTGCGTTTAGGGAAATTCCCAAGTTAAGCTGTTATAAATCTTCAAAATCTATTCAACCAATTTTGACAAGCCTGAGAGTGATTCATCTACTTCTCAACTCCCCAAGTCAAGCTGTGCAAGGTGCGTATGTCCTGGCAAAGTGTTCTCTGTCTCCCTGCTCACCTTTGACAACACCTATTAACTTATTTCTATTTGAAGGTTCCAGTAGAGTGGATACATTGATGGAGCTAATGTCCTGCGAAAGTATGGACAATTTAACAACATTACTTCAGGTAGCCATTGAAGCACTACTTATATATGGCACATGCGCTAATATCAAACTGCTTGGATAGCAGAATATGTTTGTACGTATGTATACTTAAAATATGTTTTATTTCAGTTTTGATCCTTTGTAGGAGCCATTGAATTTATATATACGTACATATATACGTACATGTATACATTATATTACAATACTTATGGTATTGTAACTTACACTGTATGTATACTAGGCTAAGTGTGCCTAGTGTAATAATGTGGTTAGTCTATTCTGATTGCTCTCCTTTTAGAAAATTGCCGACATACTTCTGCCGTTTCTCAAGCAGAGACAGATTCCCAGTGTGTCCATTCAGAACTACTTGATGTCTGCTGTGAAGGTTGCGCTAAGTGTACTGGAAGTAATACTGAGCGAACTACAAGATTGTCACACATACAAGGTTAGTGATCTTGAGCTTGTAATGGATTCTTACAACATACCAAACATTTTGGTGGGGAATTTATTTTGGCTGATTGGTGGGTTTTGTTAGCAATCTGCCAATATTTCACCCACCAAACTACACCGAATGTAAGAGAACAGTGTCTTGTCAGTAAAATCACCTTATGCCATAACCTGAGCAATCTACCAAATATTCATCCTGCTAAAATTTCCAACCATATGATACCTGTGTTTTATGTTGTAATTTCCTTAGTTCTCTGATACCACTCTGCTGCATGCACTGTTCTCCGTCCATGCTGTGTTCTGTGCCTTCCCAATGACTCGTGTTATATCTCAAGCTGCTGACGACATACAAGATCAAGTGATTGGCATTCTTTCATTGTTTTCAAGATTCAAAACTGTTACCTCTGGATCAGAAGGGGGTAGGCACTCATTATGTATACTACATTCTCTTAGAACAAAATGTACTACTTTGCTGTGTTCGTTTGTTTTAGGCATCCTTGCATCTCCTTTTAACTCTTCTTTAACTCTCCATCACCTCTCCTTCACCTCCCCTTCGCCTCTCCTTCACCTCTCCTTCACCTCTCCTTCACCTCTCCTTCACCTCTCCATCACCTCTCCTATACCTCTCCATCACCTCCCCTTCATCTCTCCTTCACCTCTCCTTCACCTCTCCTATACCTCTCCATCACCTCTCCTTCACCTCTTCATCACCTCTCCTTCACCTCTCCTTCACCTCTCCATCACCTCTCCTTCACCTCTCCTTCATCTCTCCTTCACCTCTCCTCCACCTCTCCTTCACCTCTCCTCCACCTCTCCTTCACATCCCCTTCATCTCTCCTTCACCTCTCCATCACCTCCCCTTCACCTCTCCTTCACCTCTCCTATACCTCTCCATCACCTCTCCTTCACCTCTTTATCACCTCCCCTTCACCTCTCCATCACCTCTCCTTCACCTCTCCTATACCTCTCCATCACCTCTCCTTCACCTCTCCATCACCTCTCCTATACCTCTCCTATACCTCTCCTATCCTTTTTCTAGATTCCAAGACTGCCTGGTCTTCCCTGCTTCACATTTTGTTTAAGGAGCACATGCCATCTTGTCCACAATCATGTTTAAATGGTCTAGTAATATTTTGTCAACTCCTCCCCCTACCTCTACCTGTTGAAGTGCCTCGGGTGAGTCTAAGGAACGATTAGAAATTATTTCGTCGCTAGCTTTGCCACCATTCATGTACCTGTGTCTCCTGGGAGTACATACGTAGTACTGAAGGAAATATGTATACCTGAGCTCTACCTAATGTACAGCTCTGTGCTGTCAGTTATAATAGATAGTGAGCATTATAATATAGTATATATATATATCAGATAGTGTAGCTGTTTAGGCCTATATGAACCTGTATGTAACTTTGTTTTCAGAGGTCGGCACTCAAAGACATGCAGCTTCTTCTCACTTTCCCAACTTTAGGGGCTCCTTGACACAGATGCACCTAGCTTTGAGCTAATGTCATATCGCCAGACATGGCAGGAACACCTCAAGCCTTTCATGAACGATATCCTCACTTTTATAAAGGCACTTATGGGTAAAGTGAAATGTAAAGGTCTCGTTAAATGTGTTCATAGGGTGGCTAATCCATTTCATAGTTTCCCCGTGTGTGGATGTTGCCCAGCCACTAAGAAGAGTTTGCATCAAATTGGCAGATCTCTCACCGACTGTTGCACTTAGTGTTTGTAGGTACGTATGTATACTGCAATGTACATGCTTAGGTTGCCAATAAGTCATTAGTCGAGGAAAATTGTGTTTTAGTCTATTCTCTTTATGTTTCCTTAGCTTCATAGACATGATAACCATAGTTTTTGTAGTATGGTACAGATTTTAGATAATTCATTTAGGTTGCTGAGATGTGCTGATATTGCAGTGCATACTACAGGCAACTCACTCATAATTATGTGGTTCTAGTCTAATCTCAAAGTATCAGAATTTATACAGTTTGTATGCAGTGTAGTTACATACATATGTATGTATTTATGTATAGCAGTAGATTGGCTTTTAATGTCATGTGCTAATATATTATGTAATCCTTGTTGAAGTACATAGATTGTGCTACCTCAATAATGCTATAAATTTTTGATAGTTGTAATTGATCATTGAGTGCGTAATCCAGAAAAAGTGACTTTTTAAGGATAAAAATTGCTCTTTCCCTCAGAACAAACCTGATATGTGTATAACTTTAAACCTGATATCTTGACTTAGGATAATTAAGCAATATAAAACTGTTTGTTTAAATTATTACAAATACACATCTACGTACACTCACTTATTTATCAGCTCCATTAATTAACAAGTGACTGGGAAGACATTTACTTGGTTATTATTTATATTGTTACTTATGAAAGGTGTATTTTGGAGTTACTAGATGACCTTTTTGGAGAGACTGTAAGTTCCTCAGAGCAGAAAGAGAAGATTCAAGAGAAAGCTGATGTGAAAAAGGAATCAGAAAAGTAATATTACTATTATTGCTGATTGTCTGTGGTTCTTTGATGAATATTTTCCATCTTGGATGACTGGGAGGCAATCACTGGTTGCCAATTTAATAGGACTTTGGTCCCTCAGAAGATTAGAATTGGAAAAGTAGTATTATGTATTATTGCTGATTGTCTGTGCAATTTGACTATATTCAAAGGATGGAAGTACCTTCCTACCCCTGCCCCTTCCCCTCTCTCCTAAATGAAACTCTGATTCATCTTTGCCTTGTGTGTATATATAAATAAGGTACAGTAAAACCTGCATGAGCAATCACCTCTCTAGGACAGTCACTTGCTTAAACCGGTCACCTGGATCAAGTTCTGAAAATTTACACTGTACTTTGTATACATTTAATGCGGCCACCTGTCTAATACAGCCAGATAAATTAGGTTCCATTGGTGACCGGATTAGAAAGGTTCCACTGGGTGTAGCTTAATTGTGAGGAAGTTTTGGAATGGAAGTAGACTTTGCCCTGCTGGTTTTAAGTGTGAACTTTGCTCTCACCTTTGTGTATTGTCATAAGGCAATATCTGTTCATATGTATCTGTAAATGTACATACGGCAATAAGGTCATATCTACAGTATCTTAATTTCACTACTCATAGAAAAGCTTCTGGTAATATGCTAAGTGTATTGGCAAACCTGTGTGTCATACTGGAGCAACCTTCCCTGAAAATTGCTTTCATTGAATTAATTTCTGCAAAGTGAGTTCATCCCCTATTTTACCATGGTGCATTGGTACTTAGTATTAGAATATTATGTTATCTGTATAGTATTCTATTAAAATATTATAGTATAGTATTGTATTGGAATATTATAGTATAGTATTGTATTGGAATATTATAGTATAGTATTGTATTGGAATATTATATCAGTATTATATTGGAATATTATAGTATAGTATTGTATTGGAATATTATATCAGTATTGTATTGGAATATTATAGTATAGTATTGTATTGGAATATTATATCAGTATTGTATTGGAATATTATAGTATAGTATTGTATTGGAATATTATATTAGTATTGTATTGGAATATTATAGTATAGTATTGTATTTGAATATTATATCAGTATTGTATTGGAATCCTTAATTTAGGAGAGCAGCAATTGAGAAAACCTTTCCTCACCTGCTTCCGCAAATTTTACATTTGCTGACTACATCTGATCAAGAAGATGTGAAACTGTGTATTTTGGTAGGCTGTGTATTTATGTATTAACATGGCTAGTTTTAGGGAAGATTCAATATATGTAAGAACATATAAATACTCTACATATTGATGTACTAATGTAAACACACTATATATGGGGTATGGTACATAAGTATTAAGGTAATGATGCCTTTGTGGAATACAGTGCCTAGTGTATATATGGGGTATGGTACATAAGTATTAAGGTAATGATGCCTTTGTGGAATACAGTGCCTAGTGTACATATGGGGTATGGTACATAAGTATTAAGGTAATGATGCCTTTGTGGAATACAGTGTCTAGTGTATATATGGCTAACAATCGCGAGTACTAAGGCTCTATCAGTACTTGGGTGTGATATTACAGTTAAATTGTGTAAGGTCATTAAGTACGTTTCTCCCTTTACAGGTGATACTTCAGGCCTTATGCAATTTTGCTATTGCATTTCCCAGTGGGCGGCCACCTTCAAGACAAGACGTGGCAAACAGCAGCTTGCCAATGTTGTATCTGAGCAAGGTTATCAACTCTGCATGGTCTGTTATGGTTGATGCCAAACAGCCATATTCCATTGTCACTTACTGTCAGAAGTTGCTTTTAACTGCTTGCTCTTATGATCAAGGTATTCAAGCAGTTTATAGGTAAGTACAGGTAAAATGTATATCCCTTCCCAATTGCATAATTTTATACCTTATTGCGTCATTTTTGTACCTTATTGTGTCATTTTTGTACCTTATTGCGTCATTTTTGTACCTTATTGTGTCATTTTTGTACCTTTTTGTATCATTTTATTGTGTAGCCTATTTCCATCATGGTCACCCACTGTAAAGCCCTATATCAGACGTCTTACAGAAACATTTAAGTAAGCCAAACCCCTATATACGTATGTACGTATGATCTCCTTGGCTTTGTGTAAATTTAGGTACATTTTATATGTACATATATTTATTTTATAGGACTGACGCTCTTTTATCAAAGGAGTTCTTTGACTGTGTCACTGACTTCCTGGAGCTCCTAGATTGCTTCCTGTTTGATATTGAGAAGGCTAAGGAACGCCTTCACTCTGTTGGTAAGAATAATGTTTTGAAGGATGATTTGGCAAAATTTGAAGAAAAGGAACAAGAAGAACACTCAAGTTCTGTTATTCCACTCTTTGATTATGAGGATAGTGACAATGTTGATGACGAGGGTGAAGGTTTTGTTGATGAAATGGAAGCTGATATAGGAGTTAGCTCATCATTAGAAGAGATCGCAAAGGCCCAGCACGAAGCTGAGATGAACTTGGAAGACATAAGCCATATAAGAAGTTTATCTATTCCTTCTCTATGGATCAGTGAAGTCCTTATTGACCAAGGGAAAAATACCTTAGAAGACCTGAATGAAGCAGTAGAAGTACATATGTGTAGATCTTTGAGCTGTTTTACATGTCTCATTCACTGAGTTTTGTTATTGTTCTCTGTAGGACTACTGTAACCGTATGAAGCAACAAGATCTTAAAGAGTTTAAATGTTCTGCACAAGATACCATTGCTAATCTTGAAAATTTAACAAAAAATGCTGCAGGTTATTGTTCTTCGGTTTTGTTTATTTTACTTGTAATTCTTGGTTAAACCTGTATTATTCCTTTGCAGATGTGCCCATAAAGAAGCCACATTTAGAATTTCCAGAAAGACTTAACATTCATGAACAGTTTGAAGATAGAAGCGTCACTGTAACTACTTCAGATATTATCAGGTATGTATGTCCCCTTTTTTTTTATTTTTTTGTACTGGTTTCATTATGGATGGATGCTTCCTCAGGAGTACACCCAGCGATGTTGGACTTTGGCTCACTGAACCACCTTCTAGTAAAGACGCAGTGAAGCAAGAAACAGTATGCATTCACATTTACTGAAATTCTGTCTCTTAATCGGTTATTGTCAATTTTCTTGCTTCTTAAGACTGTGATTGATTTGCAAGAAATGGGAGGCAGGTTCTGTCCCAGTTTGAATATAGAAGAAGAGTTACAGAAGCAATTGCTGCCTTCTCCTCCTCAGTCACCAAGACAGAAGTACAGGTAATATTGTGAACATGAAAAATCTAAGATACCATTTTCCTACATGCTATGCCTATTCTGTAAAAGAGCCTATAGGGGAACTAAACCTGAAGAGAGCTTTGGATGAAGATACAGGAGTCTTTTCTTCCTTCTTTTTTCTTCATCTCTTCTCCACTGGGTCAGACAACCGTTTCTGGGAACCACCCTTCATCAGTGATCCTGGGAGTTTTTGTCTTTTTCTTTATCTTTATCTTGATCTTCTGTAAATTCTTGGCTCTCTATGCTAAATCTAGGGGCCTTATATACACTATGTTAAAGAGCTATTCGTCTGTAGACAGTGGTTTCAGTGTAGTGTAAAGTATTAGGTGTTAATCGAATGCGAAGGTGATTGCAAAGTACAGGTATAAGTAAAAATATTGTGGTTAAAGTATACGAATTTACTGCGGTGTCGTATCAATGTCAAAAGAGTGCAAATGCAAGTAAAACTTGCAATCTCACATTCTTTAGACACACACTATCAATTCCTGATATACGGTATTATTAATTGTGTTGCATGTTGCATCTAAAGCCAATCTTAACACCTGGAGTATCGTCATTATTTAACTCTAGATTTACTGGAACTAAAATCCACTTATTAATTAATTGTTGTGTGATACAAACTGTAAGGCTGTAACATGGACTTGAGATTGTGCTTATTTACCAACTTTGTCAAGGATTGCCATTATTATCTGTAATTGTGAAAATTAAGTAATCTTTGTACCTATGGCTCTTGTTAGCTGGTGTGTGTTTAAATGTTCACCTTCTTCAGTACACTTTTGTTTCATACCTTTTAAGTGCTTTTTGCTGTTTTCAATTTGACTTTACCTATGTACAGTATAAATATTATTTACTGTCATTTGATTGTAGGAAAGGTAAATCAAATCTTTTGGCTGAAAAGCTGAAAATGAGAAAAGAAGGTAGGTGCCTTATTACATTATTGTGTTAAAAGACATACAATATTAATGTAATATATTTATAATATACTACTACTTTTCTTTCAAGCCTTGCTTCGGCGTGGTCCCATATCAGGAGGAGGGAAACATGTATTCCGTAGCCGTAAGAGTACCACTAGTAGAGCACCTTCCATGCACGTGGATGACTTTGTGAAGCTTGGACAGCAGGTATACGCTATGTACCCCAACAGACACTATATTGTCATATTGAGTATGTAGTTGGACACCACATAAATATGCTTTATTTGGTGCAGCAGTCCTCTGCCACTGATACAATTGCCACAGGAATACTTCATGCATACAACACTATTAATCAGTTAGCAACCAGAACGCCTTAAATAGAACGTTTCAACCTGTAGGTGTATCTTTTGGAAGGATTATCTTTCAACTTTTAGACCGTCTAAAAATGCAGTTTGGTTGTCTCCCAAAGTTGAAAGATGATCCTTCCAAAAGATAAGCTTGACGCAGTTAGTAGAAATCCTTATTCTATAAACCTGTAGGTCTTCATCAGCTAGCAACCTACAGGACTGGTTAAAACCTTTCATTGTCACTCAATAACTAACCCATCACAAAAGAGGGCCTATCATTTCATACGCATTAATATACTAACCAAAAACTAAGTAATACGTAAGCTTCCAAAGGCATGTACATGTATTAATCTGTATGTTACCTATTGCAGAGTCACCTTCCTCAGAATCTGCCACATTTTGGACTCCATCCATATGTTCCAAGTGCTTTCATGCATTCACAGTTGTCCTCAAGAGCATGGAGCCTGCCAGGGAGTCAGTTTGGAAGTAGAGATCTAGCTACTCTCATTCGGATGCCCTCCTCAGTATTGACCTCTATGAGAGCAGGACTTAGATAGACTTGATTATCATTTGAAACTGGTTGTTTTCTAATAATAATAGATTACTGCTATGACATGTTATTACTAAAATACGTAAAAAATAATTTACAATTGGATTAGTTTATACTATATCTGGGGTTGATATTCAATATACCAATTTTGTATATTATATAGTAAATATATTACGTGATTGCCGTTTGTTTTGATACATGAATTATACTGTAGATTATTATTAAAATAATCAAATTAATTTTTGAAAATGTGTGCACCATAGGCCAAACTGCGTGATGAAGAAGTGAAGAAAGAGAAAACTCTGTATCCTCATCCAAAGCTCTCACTAGGTGTATTATTATTATTATTATTATTATTATTATTAAAGTGACTATCAGTATACAAGCTGACCAGCCAGGTTTGGCTTATTAGTCACAAAAAAGATTGGTGAGGGTGTTTACAATAAATTATGATGGGAATAAAAGGGATTGTCTAAGATTATACATTCTATAAATAAAATTAATGACTTTTGACTAACTGGGTGTAGTTGGCTTTATATATTTAAGGCCTTTACTTGAAAGTAGGTGTAGTGTGTACATATTAGATTAATCATAGGAAGGGACCTACAGGTTGGTATATAGCTATGTTTACGAACTTATTGGATGCATAGTTAAGTTGTTATTGCAATTTTCTAGTAATAGCTGGTAATTGCATTGCCCCACTAGTAAAAACTTTAGGGAACATTGCCCCATTTATTTATTTAATGTACTATACAAGGATAATTAATGGTGACTAACTTTAGGGAGCACCTCCCCCCCACTGCCCATGCTGCATGCACCTGCTTGTTGAAGCCTGATCAGTTGATGTTTAACACTAAACAACATGTAGAGGGCAGTCTCTCTCTATATATATATAAGTTGATTGATACAGACAGACAGCACTGCACTATTATGGTAAACCTAGCCTGTGGTTATAGCTGATTTGTTTCATGGGATTCTATGCAATGTAGAACACATTGAAATTTAAATTTGTATGTATGAAAAATCTAAGATACCATTTTCCTACATGCTATATGCCTATTCTGTAAAAGAGCCTATAGGGGAACTAAACCTGAAGAGAGCTTTGGATGAAGATACAGGTCCTGGAGTCTTTTCTTCCTTCTTGTCCCTTCTTTCATCTTCTTCTCCACTGGGTCAGACAGCCGTTTCTGGGAATTCCACCCTTCATCAGTGATCCTGGGAGTCTTTGTCTTTTTCTTTTTCTTGATCTTCTGTGAATCCTTGGCTCTCTGTGCTAAATCTAGGGGCCTTATATACTATTATGTACATAAAATACACATACATGTGTATAATAATATGAGTCTTTTCCATATATAAGATTGCATGATCTCTGCCAACTTAAAACTCAGCTAATATAAAAAAGCTTAAGAAGTCAGTTAGTATGCACCCCATGCAGCTCTATATAAAACCTTCATTTTTTATAAAAATACATGCGGTTGTCATGCAGTGACACATGCATTGCATGATTCAGATTGTCCTTCGAATTCCTTCATAATTAGTAATACTCACCATAATACTTTTGGCAAAGATGAATCGCAATACATGCTGAAAATGCATATATAAGCTTGGATAAATTATATTTAGCCTGTAAATTTAATATTAAAATGATTATTGCATATATAGCTATACATTTATGATCTCATACATAGTACAGAATCGATGGAAAACGTATATAGTCCAACGTAAAATTATCGTGGCCTAAAAACATTTTGAGAAAGGGAAGTGTGCGCTGGCAGGTTTAGTCAATACTTCAAGTTTCAGATTCTCGCATAGACATGGCGCTCGTATCTGGCTGGATTTCTCTTCTCACTTTGTTTGCTCTTTATGCTGTGATTGGTAAGCATATAACTAAATCGGCACATGCATGTATAGAGAGTTGAATTATATTAATAAGTAGATTAGCTATCTTAAAAATCGTATAAAAACATTGCAACGAACCTATATTATATCGCTCGTGCATGGTCACGTGCCACATATATAAGTTTTACTTCTATAACGTAACGGGTTACATTCTGGGAAGAAAAGTCACTGCATGGCAAAGAAATGTTTTGGTGTTTTAAGCAATTTTTAGTCATAACAGCGTGCAAGAACAAACAATCTCATAAACATGAAATCTCATGCTTATTTGAACAATAATGCACAGTACATGTTCATTATATAATACATAAAATCAATACCATAAAGGCTCCAATTAAGTTGGTAGATTGGTTTGAGGTCAGTTTCGCTCATATTTCGCATGTCGAAATAATAAATATTGTAAGTTTCGCCTCATATAATATTTTACGCCACATCCATGCATAGCTACATCTCTTTGAATTGAGTCTATGAAAGGTCACCATTTTAAAATACTGCACAACTAGCTTTTTGACAGCTTCGATTTCTGTTACAGAAAAAATGTGTTATTCCATACTTGTGAAACTACATATCTTGAAATGGGTTCACCACTTATCATACATATACGCCTTGGAATAGGGGTTTACCGTTTCCCCGAAGGCCTTGAATGGGTTCAGTGTTTCCTTTTTGTTATTATATACGGCTTGAATGAGTTCACAATATCCTATAAAAGTTGATATGTATTAACATACATAATTGAAAGGCTTGAAATATAGTTTATTTTACGAAATTGCAACATATATGTATATACATGTTGTATAATTATGATAATGATTATGATTGATTCTTATATTGTTTACAGTACAAGTAACTGCATCTGATGCAACTACTATTGTAGTGGGGAGAGCTACTAATTCAACTACTACAATCACTGTAACACCTACCATTGGTCAATCAGTAGAGCTGCAGTGTGTTAGGCGTGCAGGATATAAACAGTGGTACACAACAGGAAGTGCAGTAACACCCACTCCTAATGAAATAAGTACAAGTGCTGGACCTACTAGGATATTGGCCTTCTCTTCATTCACTCCAAGTCATGCTGGAACATACACTTGTTTGGTATCTTCTCCTGGTGATACTCAGACAAAAACAACATACCCTGTGGTACTTGGTGAGTCTATATGGTAATCATTCCTATGGTTTAATGTACGTACGTACATACATCCATTGATTTTAGATTGCTACTGTATGTACAAGTTAATTGTCATATTTTAAACATTCAGACAAATATATACTTTAATATGTTGAGATATTTCCAAATGAAATTTGTTACATTAAACTACCACTAATTATCTGTTACAGTGGAATCGGACTATGTACATACAATCAACAATTAATGGATCAGTTATCTAAAAGCTTGCAAAATTGAGCATGCATTAGCTCTACTGTAAATAATTTACTCTACTTGTTTGTACGTATATCATATAAAAATGTACATTAGTCATCTGTCCATACTTCAACTAACTGGACTGTCACTTCAATATGAGTATCTATAACCGTTAACATACGTAGGTACCCACATATTTATTGACCTAGTTAATTTGGCACAAGTATTCATTGCGGATATGCATGCATCAATGTCCTGTACAACTTACAGATTATTGACCTAATGTGGCTAGCATTTAAATTACTCTACTGGATTGTTTTGATGTGTAAGATTCAGTTACACTGGTTGTTAAGGGTATTTTAACATGTTTTAACAACATTTTAGTTTTTATCAGAACTGTTTATAAAATGTCTGTTAACTTTATAAATTCTGTAGTTAATCCATCAGCAACTAACACCTTAACAGTTGGTAGGACTGATGATCCAACTACTACTGTCATTATAACACCTACCCTCAGTCAACCTGTAAAGTTGGAATGTGACAGACAGACTACAGTGAAGAACTGGTACACTGATGGAACTGTAGTAACCACCACTCCTGGAGAACTTGCTACTAGAGCTGGACGAGTTAGAACACTATCTATTTCATCATTCAGTCCATCTCATGCAAGAGGATACACATGTACTGTGAATGGAGGTACATCTACTGCTTATCCTGTTTTACTAGGTAAGTGAGGCAATAATCAGAGCCACTACTAGCCACTCAAACGTCCATCGTATGCCATACTGATGAGTCCTAATAAGGATAAAATAGCTGTCTATGGCTCGACCATCTTTTTGAGTGGCTAGGGGGAGACTTTGGTTCCCATCCAGCAAACTTCGGTTCTGCCCATTAGCTCATTGTGCTCCTCAGGGGACATGAGTGGGCAGGGGTAATATCCATAGTTCAATGATGATACGTATATCAATGCTTTAAGATTGGCTTTAGATCTTATGCGTCACCCCAGAATAAGAGATATTCTGAGGTATAATGTATATATATTAACTTTTAATTATTATATTATAATTTTGAAGTGTGTCTGGATGAGCATATTAACATTTTCTGTACATATATATGTTTAAGATATTAAATACAGCCTCAATTATTTAATTTACAAGAGAATATATAGCAATAAGGCCTGCATGGGGTTTATGCACAAAGGCTGTAATGTGACTAATAGAATAGAAGAAGAACATGTGGTTTTATGGATCTTGGATGACTAATTTGAAGTATATAGCAATTAATGGTTGTAATTTAACAGAGATTTTGCAGGATCTTCCAACCAATTGATATACGTTGGTCAATTGGTTGGTTATGTGCAATATCTCTAGTAAGTGATTAATCTCCCTTCAACACATTCTATAGGCCATGCAATATATACCTCCTGTTTATATTATATAGTGTTTTATGGATACTGCAACTTTTGCAATGTTTGAACATTCATTTGCATTGTAATAATAAGATCTAGATAGAGTGCATGTATACTGTACGGGAGTTTCACAAGGCTATATATGTACATGCGAATATAGATACGTACGTATAATGACATGAATAATCTAAATACATTTTCATACATAGGCTATGCCTACTCTGTAATAAATTAAAAGTATATGAATACATATGTAACTAAATCTGGTGAGGGCTTGGAATGAGGATACAGGAGTCTTCTCTTTCTTCTTTCCACTGGGCCAGACAGCTGTTTTTGGGAATTCCACCCTTCTTCATTTACTCTATCCTTTTTGATCTTTTGTGAATCCTTGGCTCATGCAATGTATAGAAATTTTATGCATAATCAATCAAGTGATCATGACCCCGAGTTTTAGAATTCCATTGCTGATTTACATTCACATAATGGCAACAGTACATTTGTATTGACAAAGTGAAAATTATTGATACACTTACTTATATCCATTGATATGGTTTGTGAGAATGTATGATAAAAAGTGTGAATTGTAGAATCTTTACTATATTATTAATACTGTTAATTGCTATCATTTCATTGTCACAGAAACTCCACCTACAGTACCTGTATTACCTCCACCATCTCAAGTCCAAGGTGTAATGGTAACTCGAAGTGGAACATCATTGACTGTTTCATGGACTGCAGTTACTGTAACTGATCCAAAGTATAAGCTATTATATGTAGTTAGATATTCAACTGATAGAGGTAATGAAACAGATCCACCATCTGATGCTATGAAGAGATCAGGAATCAGTGCTAGATCAACTACACTGACTGGACTTCAATTAGATACCATCTACTATGTTTGGGTAGCAGCTGAAATACTTGGTGCTGGAGTGCAAGGACCTTACAGTACTAGGGTATTTAATAAAGGTTACTTGATTGTTCATTGTATTGTAGCTGTGTAACAACTGCACATCTATATATAATGACTACTTTACCAACATGTTAACAAAACATTTTTGCTATTATTATGCCATTCCTTTTTAGTGTAAATAATAATGTATACAGATAATTTATATATCATACTTATATACTGTATATCTACATACGTACATATAGTATGTATGTATTATTATGTATCTATAAATGTTAATATATATATATATATATATATAAACTCCTCCTGCTGCATGAAGAGTACAGAAAAATTCCCTAATCTTTATAGTCCCATCTAAAGTTACTGGAGTGTCGGTGTCCCCGATTGTGACATCAAATCAACCATCACTTCATGTCACATGGTCAGCTCCTTTAAGTGATCATATCATACTACACTATCAAGTAGACTATAGAGTGGATACCTCTGGTAGTTGGAGCACATGGAGTCCAAATCCTACATCTACTTCAGTGACACTGACTGGTCTTCAAAGAGGAACTACCTATCAAGTGAGAGTGAGAGCTGTGTCTGATCTTGGAAGTGGAGCATGGAGTGTTGTAGTTAGTAGTTCTACTTATGATGGTAAATTACTAAGCATTGGACAGCTAATCTTGATATATACTGCTTTGTATGTAAATATTACAAGTTTATTCATACGTATATATAGTGTTGATAAAATAGTATCTGTTTCCAAGCATAATTAATTAATTAAAAGGTGCAGTATTGCAATTGTGTACTAACATGCTGTAAAAGACTCTATTTCTTCTGTGGTGTTTGATATCACCGTCTGCTTAAAACTCTACCTTGCATATACAGTACTTAGATATTTAGATTGTAGTTTAATTAATAGTTTAATATATGTAGACGTTCATGTCCTGGATTGTATATAGACCTGCATAATAATATTAATTTATGTTGCCCAGTTCCAGGTGCTCCCACTAACCTCATGATATCTTCTCCATCTGGATCATGTGACCAACTGATGATTACATGGACAGCACCATCTAACACTGGAGGACTACCAGTCAAGTATAAAGTGTATAGAAATGGTACATTAATACATCAAATGATAACTACAGCTACTACTACATGGAGTGGTCTAACAGCTAACATGCAGTACACAGTGAGAGTAGTAACTTTCAATGAACTGGGAGATGGAGGAGAAGTGACAGGAACAAGAAGAACAAGACCTCAATGTAAATATTAAATAACACTATATACTAATGTGTTTTAGCAATTCTCAATTGTCAATTGAGCTTGAGGTTATATATACATGGCTCAATAGATACTTCATACATGAGACATTTTTACTATGTATACAACTATTACAGTGTTACTTCTTCTCTATAATATACATGCTCTCATGTATATAGCTCCTTCAATATCTTCACTGTCAGCCAGTTCTTCAACACAACTCATCATCACACTCACTGCACCAGCTAGATCATTGTCTCTTACTTACGAATGTATTATATCTACAACTAAGAGTGGTCTGTCTCCAAAGACTGTAACTGATACAGTGTTACAGTATACAGTGAATGGTTTAAGTCCTTATGTTACTTACACTGTTGAATGTACATCTTCAAATGGTGAAGATTCTTGTAATTCTAATATGAACACTATAAGAATGCCTTCAGATGGTGAGTGAATATGCAAGGATATGGTTCATTGTATATGATGAGAACACCACCGAACTACCGTATATAATATACCATTTCATATTCAGATACGTACTATACCTTTTCTTAGTTCCCAGTGGACCTCCACTTAACCTTAATGTAAGATTAATGTCGGATACTTCTGTCATCCTAACTTGGGAACAACCAGCGCAAAAACACAGAAATGGTGAAATTACTGGATATGTAATAAGATATAAAGGAACTACAGTCTCAAGTAATGAAGAAATGATAACAGTTGGGAGAGGTGTTACTGAACTGGAACTGAATGACCTGATTACTGGTGAAAGTTACCATTTCAGTATTGCTGCCCAGACAATAAATGGAACAGGACCATATGATAATGTAACAATTGTAATTGAAGGATGTAAGTCTACTTTGAAGTAAAAGTGATAATATTAGGCCATTAGCTTGTTAGCTGTTGCTACTTGTTTATATATACATATGTACGTATGTATATATGCTCTATACGTCTTGAATATTATACATGTACGTATATATAGTGCCTGGTCCAGTTTTAAACTTAAGAAGTCGTCCTACTGATGTTACTTTTGAGTGGGATCCACCAGTTCCAACAGGAAAGCATGGACAGATTGTTAGTTATACAGTTGTTTACGGAGAACTGGGTGTGGATGGTACTAGAGTTTCTCTAACTAATGATACCACCAGTTATACCATAAGTCTTACAGGTGAGAATTATATGCATATGGACTCTATCATATTCTTCATAAATCCTTTATAATAATTATTATTATAGTCTATTACTATTAAATCTAACATTTTATAATAGCACGCAATTCTATGGAATCATAGGTAGGAGTAAGACAGTTCTATAATACCGTACATATAGCTGGAAATGTTGCATTTGGTAGATTGTTCTTATATATATATCAATAATTTGCTATATAGGTGAAAGGGTACCATACTACATCAATATATCAGCTAGCACAGCTGGTGGAAGAGGAGAGGAGAAACAAGTTGTTTACTTGTTAAATGTTATAGGTATACCATTTATACGTACAACTAGATTAATATATATATCACACCATTTGTATATATACATAGATAGATTATATATAGGTATATTATAGCAACACTCATGTATACTGCTACGTATATAATTTTTATCTAAATAATACATTTTGTAAATTTTACCAATACACACTCTTTAGATCTTTCTACAACTATTAATACATCTACAGTCAAGACTGTATGGAGTGGTAACTCACTCACTATCAGTTGGGAACCACTAACTCTACAAGCAAGAGGATTTCCAGTGTACTATATATACCTCAATGATAGTAGTGGACCTGTTAAGAGAGAAATAGAACCAACAGCTATCACTACAGAGTCAAGTATAGTGATTGGTGGTTTGGACTCCTCTCAGATGTACACATTAGCTATAGCAGTTGCTACTAATGAAGGGAAGTTGGTGGGCAGAGTGAGTGAAGCAGGTAAATGTATACAAACTGTATTTAGAGCAGTCAAACTGTTGAATAAGGGATTATCCATATATACCACCTAATACATATCAATTATGTAGTACTGTATATACGTATATATTAAGAAATGGCTATAGAATGTATACTTTATATTAATGATTATTATTATTCATAAATATAATTTCTATCTTATAGTATGATGCCCCCATGTATGTATGTATTAAATGGGTGGTATTGTAGATTCATCTATATACTAAACAGCTATCCTTATGGTGGTTAATTATTGAGCATGCTGTAGTTTTATGAAACAAGAATTTCAAGACATTTCAGTCCCCTGACCTTCATCAGTTGAGATGACACAATAGGTTATATCCAAAGTATATAAACATTGTGGTAGCGGCGTGAAGTTGTGACATAGAGTAATATAAAATATGGTGCAATAGTTCTAAAAATAGTTCTAAAATAATTGGTTGTGGAGAAAAGGAAATTAATAAATAAATAATGTAGGGTCGTTATGTTAATGGGGGAGGGGGGTTAATGACCTTGTATATACCAGACATGGTTCAAGGTAAGTCCTCTGTCCAGGTTGGCAGTATTGTGGTGACCTTGAATCTGGATAGCTTCTAGGATCTTTCTCCTTCCTTGGTGGCTCTCAATCTTCACCACGGTTGCTCCATCCCAGTTAACTTGGTGGCCTTCATCTATCCTTATATACATACATATATATACACATTGCTGATGAAGATTTCCGGGTCGAAATGTCCAAATCTGTCAAAATATGTGTTGCTGATGCTCAAAAATAATTGATTGCCATAATGATCACAACTATTACTTCATACACATGAATGTACATATATATGAAATATACATCTGTATACATGTAGCCACATATTGTACATATATATATAAACATACCATTAGTGGTGATATCAAGTCAACCAGTCAGAGCTCAAGAAGGCAAAGGCAATCCTCCATGTGCTGTATATATTGTTTGCGGTCTCTTTGGAGGAGTAGCTATTGGAGCTGTAACCACGGTGATTATGTACAAGATAATATGTGGAGTGCCCAACAGGTATACTTGTAGGAAAAGAAGACCAACTGATAAAAAGAGAAAAACCACACAAACTGAAATGTATGAGAATGTTATTAAATTACACAATACATTAAAATCCAAAAATTATTTTAATTACCCAATTATCTATAACTTGTATGTATACATATACCTACAAATTAGAATAGCCAAACAAAAAGGTATAACCTTATACCTTATGTGAAGCATTGAATATACGTATGTATATATTATGATGAATGTGCATGGAAGCAAAGTTATTGTATATACAGTGCAAGTTACAATACTAAGGTAATCTAATCTAATATATATATGTAAACAAATTCTTCTCATGCAGGGATGAATTTAAGGTGAATTGTGATCCTGACTATGCAGTTCCAGATATGCCAATGGATAAGAATCCAGCTTATGTTGCAGTCAAGCATTATGACACAGTTGGAGAATCATGAATCTAATTTATGATTTCACAGTGGCAAGTGTCACAGTGAATATATGAACAATTAGTTGTAAGATTTGTATGGCTTTAGGACTAGTATATAAACTGATGTGTGATGTGTGAACACTAATATAATGTATGAAAATATTCAGTTTGTGTACAAATTATACGGTAGCTTGGAATATACGTATAATGGGTTGCAATTATTGTTTTCGTATCATTTATAAATAACTGGATCTGCTAACTTATTATGATCCTAACTCATACGTAAACAACATCTACTCGTTACAAGAAAAACACGAACCATGTTTACATGCAGAGATGGCAAAGTTGTCAGGAGACAGTGTATACAAGTATATATAAAAAGCAAATGGATTCCTAGCTATGGCAATAGCTATAGACATGCAAGACACAAGTCCACTGATTCTCAGATTATGAATGTACGTACTTAATTCATCGATCCAACTTTAGATAATCCTTTAAGCACTCTATTGTTATACATATACCGTATATATAGCGGGATATTTTCACAGATGGGATGTGAATCTTTGAAAAGTCCTCAGAAAAAATGTTCACTATTCTTATATTAATAGAATAAGGATTCCTTATTCTTATATTGTTATAATTATTTTTACAAAGCACGTGAAACTTGAACGTACATATATATAAAAAAGGCAGTGGTTAGAGTACCAATACCGGTAACGGAACGTATTGCGCATGCGTTACTCGTACACAAAAGTGAGCTACTAAAGTGTATACAAAAGTGGTTAAGCACCGTCAAGAATTATATTACATTTATATATATAAATATAAGTATAATGGTACATCGATAAGCACCAGCTTACAAACTCCGTACACATAGCTGTGTTAAAGTAGCTGTAATAAAACAATACATATACGTTATAGAAAACCTTATTAGCTAGGCGAATGGCAAAAGGGAAAGGAACTGACAGTTAAGGGGGTCCAGGTGTCTGCCAACTGTCCTACACACATCTTATAAGCTTGCCGGTGCTTAAGTCACTTTTTGCTCTAAGCACTGGCAAGCCCCAAACTGACAGTTAAGGGGGTCCAGGTGTCTGCCAATTGTCCTACGCCCATCTTATAAACTTGCCGGTGCTTAAGTCACTTTTTGCTCTAAGCACCGGCAAGCCCCAAACTGACAGTTAAGGGGGTGCAGTATCTGCCATGCAACTGTCCTACACCCATCTTATAAGCTTGCCGGTGCTTAAGTCACTTTTTGCTTTAAGTACCAGCAAGCCCCAAACTGACAGTTAAAGGGGTCCAGGTGTCTGCCAATTGTCCTACACCCATCTTATAAGCCTCAATTGAGGAGGTATATATTCTATCGTTCAAGAAGTATCTAGTAAAAAAAGCTCTGGGAACCCATGAGTATCCAAACACGCTTGGGTCGTTTTTTTCTCGTGATATGTAAAATATATTGTTTGTGAACTTTTTCCCTTTTTTAAACATTAGATATTTATATATATATATAGAATTGTCAAATGAAAATGATCATTTTCAATGGCTGCATTATATTTGTAAATTACACTGTTAAGACATTATCAATGAAAGATACATACTTTATGCAAGGAGGGAAAAGAAAGAATAGAAATAGAGGCGATATACACAGTGAATATAAATTACACGTGCTCATACAGCACAGGTGATCACACAAAATGTCTTAGTTTCTGTTGACTGTTTATCAAGTACAAAAAGTCACTGATGTAATTATTATTAAAATATAAGTATAAAGACTTTCACAGTATTAAAGAGTTGACATACATAGAAATATAATGTTATCTTTTTCCACTTTTGAATTTCTTGGACGCTGGATTGGCAAAACTAGGATATCTCTTGGCAGATGTGTTGTATGAATCCACTTTATCATTGGAGTGGTTAGTGTTTGTTAAAAAGTCATTATACTCAGGGTTAGTGCTATTCATGCTCTTCTGTCTCATAAAGTGCTTCAAAAACTTCAGAAATCTCTCCCCCGATGATGCATGCCACTTATTCTCAGTCACACCGGTAATTTTTAAAAAGGCTTCCTTGGTTGTGGGTAGTTGCTGAGCCATTTCTTGAAGTGCAGCTGTAGTAAACAAGGCTTCAACAGACAACTTCTTTTCTTTGGCAATCACTCTTCTCAGAGCCAACAAACTGTTGTAGCACTCATCTAGTATGGGATCCAACAGAATCCCCATTGGCTGTTTAGATTTAGCAGTAGCACTAGAACCAATCTTGATATGGAATTTGATCCTGCCGGCTACTCCTCTAAGAAGATCTTGTCCAAGAGTACCTAGGATAACATAAGATACTGCGTTGTCATGGTTTCCGATTTGAATATCTTCAGACAGATAGTCCTGAGTGATAAGAAGGTGCATTAGCCTCTCCAGGTCTGTCCTTGAGTAAGCAGATCCAGCACTATACAGAGGCAGTACATGGTGCCCAGACTGTTTTATTTTACTAGAGGCAGATCCCCTTAACAAATCCAAATAGTGTTGAATGGTGAAGCGAGAAAATTTATGACAGGATACCTAAATATATTGAGGAAAAGATGTGTGTATAAGGATAATATACGTATGTATGAAAATTAGCACACATACGTACGTACATATGCATATATTCGTAACTACAGTTAAAACTCATTAAGACGAACTTTAAGGGACCATAAAAGTTGGTTTCTCTTATCAGTTGTTCTCCTTAACAGAAACTATAAATTAATTTCATCACCCACAAATCAATTAAATTCATGCCATACGAATACTTGTAATGCTAATAAAGAGTACAAAGAGGTAAACTACGTACGTAATTAAATCCCTATTCTATTACATAATTAAAAGTTCAGTAAGTTCAGTTTGGTGATTGTAGACAATGTAAACTTAGTTATACCAAGAAAGAGTGCTATTTGTTGCCGTTGCCATGTTTGTAAACATTTGTAATCAATTTCTCGATTTTGTTCTTGAAAGTTTACGCTAAATCTACTTAACTAACAAAGGCATTATTGTTGTCTTATATTCCATTGCCATGGCCTTCAGGCAACCCATAAATGATATAATATGGTTAATAAAGAGAAAAAATGCATTAGATTTGTAACAAAAATGAACGTGTAAGAGTTAAAAGATATATACAGAAAGTATACAAAACTCTTACACATTGTTTATACAGTGGTATACCCTCCTTAATGTATGCATACATATACGTACATAGTTGCTCAAAGCTTTCAGGTTTAGTTCCCTATAGGGTTATTTACAGAGTAGGCATAGCATGTAGGAAAATGGTGTACTATATTTTTCATAAGTACATACGTATGTACCTGCTGGACACTTTGAACAATTATCTGTGCTAAGTCAGTTGCATCTACTTCAGTGTAGGGCTGTTTACTGTCACAGTTGTCACACACTGCTCCTGGGTAGGACTTACACTGAGAAGAGTCAAACCGCTCTGCAAAGTATCCTAGAACTTGTGCACGTCTACAATCAACCTGATTCTCTGCATATTGCACCATACGGTAGAGATTGTCAATATGCACCTTTTGCTGCTCTGGGGAACCCTCCGACATGATCATCCTCCTGATCCTTGCTACGTCACTGTAATGATAAAACAGCACACAATCTGCTAGTAAGCCATCTCTACCAGCACGGCCTGACTCCTGGTAGTAGCCTTCAACAGACTTGGGCAACGAGTGGTGTATCACAAATCGAACATCTGGCTTATCAATGCCCATTCCAAAAGCAATAGTTGCACACATAACCTAGAGATGAGAGGGATTGGCTGAATACACTCTAAGTGCAAAAGCATTAGTACACACTCCTGAGGTCCATAAGTACGTACGTACATACAGGAAGTTAAGAAAGTCAGATACACAAATGTAGACAAGTCAAGGCTGCATGCAGAACTTGGGGCCAGAGGGGGCAAAATGAAAATTTTCCAAAATTTGGGGGGGGGGGGGACAATAGTATGAGAGTGTCGAAGCAGTTTACATTAACTTCCCTAAAGTCTAGGGGGAATGCCCCTATGCAGCCCCACTTCAAGTCATATTGCAGTGGTTATTGGATTTATAAAATTAGTAAAACATCTTTTTGGCATTCCCTAGACTTTCAAGATTAACACAATAATAAATGATTATTTTCCTTTTACATACTGGTAACTTTAGCAAACTAGACTGGCTGTACTTCACACATACACAAGCAACTACATACGTATTTGATCTGTTAATTAACCATGACTTACGTATAATTACATATGTATGAACCACTACAAATTGTATTATTTAATGTTAACACACACAACAAGCACCTTGCAACTGTCATCAGTCACCCATTTTGTTTGCACTTCAGATCTCTCAGTGTCAGTCATTCCACCATGGTAGGCACTAGCTTGAATGCCATTTTGAAAAAGAGCATCAGCCATGACTTCACAGTCTCGCCTACGGTACATTAAAATACAACAGAAAAGAAATTGTGGTTGTACGTACATATACGTACATCATAATATCCCAGTATTCCTCCTGAGCTACGTACGTACGTATATAGTGGTTCTGGAGATCCATCGCTCCAAGGCTTTAAAGTAAAATCTATATTGTTAAATGTTTAAGGCAGAATAGTGTGACTACGTACGTATGTACATACAATATAAGGTTCCCATTAAAAAATAAGAGAAAGTGGGAAAGTAGAAATTTTAAGAATGGTAATAGAAACCTTTTTAAAACAAAACACTGTAGAAATACTATGTTGCAAATAGCAAGCACTCGTATGCCTTCTTTTGGACATACGTAGGACATGCATACCTTACATTGAGTGAATTACCTTGACAAGCAATAAACAATGCCACAAGTCCCACGGTATTGCTCCATGATGATTCCTGCCACATCAGCCACTATACTTCTCGGCTTCTTGGGTATCACCACATACTTCAAGTTGGAACGATTAAAGCTTTGTTGGAACCTTCAGAGTTCAAAATTGTTCATTTTTGTACCTTTTTGTATCATTTTATTGTGTAGCCTATTTCCATCATGGTCACCCACTGTAAAGCCCTATATCAGACGTCTTACAGAAACATTTAAGTAAGCCAAACCCCTATATACGTATGTACGTATGATCTCCTTGGCTTTGTGTAAATTTAGGTACATTTTATATGTACATATATTTATTTTATAGGACTGACGCTCTTTTATCAAAGGAGTTCTTTGACTGTGTCACTGACTTCCTGGAGCTCCTAGATTGCTTCCTGTTTGATATTGAGAAGGCTAAGGAACGCCTTCACTCTGTTGGTAAGAATAATGTTTTGAAGGATGATTTGGCAAAATTTGAAGAAAAGGAACAAGAACACCACTCAAGTTCTGTTATTCCACTCTTTGATTATGAGGATAGTGACAATGTTGATGAAGAGGGTGAAGGTTTTGTTGATGAAATGGAAGCTGATATAGGAGTTAGCTCATCATTAGAAGAGATCGCAAAGGCCCAGCACGAAGCTGAGATGAACTTGGAAGACATAAGCCATATAAGAAGTTTATCTATTCCTTCTCTATGGATTAGTGAAGTCCTTATTGACCAAGGGAAAAATACCTTAGAAGACCTGAATGAAGCAGTAGAAGTACATATGTGTAGATCTTTGAGCTGTTTTACATGTCTCATTCACTGAGTTTTGTTATTGTTCTCTGTAGGACTACCGTAACCGTATGAAGCAACAAGATCTTAAAGAGTTTAAATGTTCTGCACAAGATACCATTGCTAATCTTGAAAATTTAACAAAAAATGCTACAGGTTATTGTTCTTCAGTTTTGTTTATTTTACTTGTAATTCTTGGTTAAACCTGTATTATTCCTTTGCAGATGTGCCCATAAAGAAACCACATTTAGAATTTCCAGAAAGACTGAACATTCATGAACAGTTTGAAGATAGAAGCGTCACTGTAACTACTTCAGATATTATCAGGTATGTATGTCCCCTTTATTTTTGGGTTTTGTACTGGTTTCATTATGGATGGATGCCCACTCAGGAGTACACCCAGCGATGTTGGACTTTGGCTCACTGAACCACCTTCTAGTAAAGACGCAGTGAAGCAAGAAACAGTATGCATTCACATTTACTGAAATTCTGTCTCTTAATCGGTTATTGTCAATTTTCTTGCTTCTTAAGACTGTGATTGATTTGCAAGAAATGGGAGGCAGGTTCTGTCCCAGTTTGAATATAGAAGAAGAGTTACAGAAGCAGTTGCTGCCTTCTCCTCCTCAGTCACCAAGACAGAAGTACAGGTAATATTGTGAACATGAAAAATCTAAGATACCATTTTCCTACATGCTATGCCTATTCTGTAAAAGAGCCTATAGGGGAACTAAACCTGAAGAGAGCTTTGGATGAAGATACAGGAGTCTTTTCTTCCTTCTTTTTTCTTCATCTCTTCTCCACTGGGTCAGACAACCGTTTCTGGGAACCACCCTTCATCAGTGATCCTGGGAGTTTTTGTCTTTTTCTTTATCTTTATCTTGATCTTCTGTGAATCCTTGGCTCTCTATGCTAAATCTAGGGGCCTTATGTACACTATGTTAAAGAGCTATTCGTCTGTAGACAGTGGTTTCAGTGTAGTGTAAAGTATTAGGTGTTAATCGAATGCGAAGGTGATTGCAAAGTACAGGTATAAGTAAAAATATTGTGGTTAAAGTATACGAATTTACTGCGGTGTCGTATCAATGTCAAAAGAGTGCAAATGCAAGTAAAACTCGCAATCTCACATTCTTTAGACACACACTATCAATTCCTGATATACGGTATTATTAATTGTGTTGCATGTTGCATCTAAAGCCAATCTTAACACCTGGAGTATCGTCATTATTTAACTCTAGATTTACTGGAACTAAAATCCACTTATTAATTAATTGTTGTGTGATACAAACTGTAAGGCTGTAACATGGACTTGAGATTGTGCTTATTTACCAACTTTGTCAAGGATTGCCATTATTATCTGTAATTGTGAAAATTAAGTAATCTTTGTACCTATGGCTCTTGTTAGCTGGTGTGTGTTTAAATGTTCACCTTCTTCAGTACACTTTTGTTTCACACCTTTTAAGTGCTTTTTGCTGTTTTCAATTTGACTTTACCTATGTACAGTATAAATATTATTTACTGTCATTTGATTGTAGGAAAGGTAAATCAAATCTTTTGGCTGAAAAGCTAAAAATGAGAAAAGAAGGTAGGTGCCTTATTACATTATTGTGTTAAAAGACATACAATATTAATGTAATATATTTATAATATACTACTACTTTTCTTTCAAGCCTTGCTTCGGCGTGGTCCCATATCAGGAGGAGGGAAACATGTATTCCGTAGCCGTAAGAGTACCACTAGTAGAGCACCTTCCATGCACGTGGATGACTTTGTGAAGCTTGGACAGCAGGTATACGCTATGTACCCCAACAGACACTATATTGTCATATTGAGTATGTAGTTGGACACCACATAAATATGCTTTATTTGGTGCAGCAGTCCTCTGCCACTGATACAATTGCCACAGGAATACTTCATGCATACAACACTATTAATCAGTTAGCAACCAGAACGCCTTAAATAGAACGTTTCAACCTGTAGGTGTATCTTTTGGAAGGATTATCTTTCAACTTTTAGACCGTCTAAAAATGCAGTTTGGTTGTCTCCCAAAGTTGAAAGATGATCCTTCCAAAAGATAAGCTTGACGCAGTTAGTAGAAATCCTTATTCTATAAACCTGTAGGTCTTCATCAGCTAGCAACCTACAGGACTGGTTAAAACCTTTCATTGTCACTCAATAACTAACCCATCACAAAAGAGGGCCTATCATTTCATACGCATTAATATACTAACCAAAAACTAAGTAATACGTAAGCTTCCAAAGGCATGTACATGTATTAATCTGTATGTTACCTATTGCAGAGTCACCTTCCTCAGAATCTGCCACATTTTGGACTCCATCCATATGTTCCAAGTGCTTTCATGCATTCACAGTTGTCCTCAAGAGCATGGAGCCTGCCAGGGAGTCCGTTTGGAAGTAGAGATCTAGCTACTCTCATTCGGATGCCCTCCTCAGTATTGACCTCTATGAGAGCAGGACTTAGATAGACTTGATTATCATTTGAAACTGGTTGTTTTCTAATAATAATAGATTACTGCTATGACATGTTATTACTAAAATACGTAAAAAATAATTTACAATTGGATTAGTTTATACTATATCTGGGGTTGATATTCAATATACCAATTTTGTATATTATATAGTAAATATATTACGTGATTGCTGTTTGTTTTGATACATGAATTATACTGTAGATTATTATTAAAATAATCAAATTAATTTTTGAAAATGTGTGCACCATAGGCCAAACTGCGTGATGAAGAAGTGAAGAAAGAGAAAACTCTGTATCCTCATCCAAAGCTCTCACTAGGTGTAGTTGGCTTTATATATTTAAGGCCTTTACTTGAAAGTAGGTGTAGTGTGTACATATTAGATTAATCATAGGAAGGGACCTACAGGTTGGTATATAGCTATGTTTACGAACTTATTGGATGCATAGTTAAGTTGTTATTGCAATTTTCTAGTAATAGCTGGTAATTGCATTGCCCCACTAGTAAAAACTTTAGGGAACATTGCCCCATTTATTTATTTAATGTACTATACAAGGATAATTAATGGTGACTAACTTTAGGGAGCACCTCCCCCCACTGCCCATGCTGCATGCACCTGCTCGTTGAAGCCTGATCAGTTGATGTTTAACACTAAACAACATGTAGAGGGCAGTCTCTCTCTCTATATATATAAGTTGATTGATACAGACAGACAGCACTGCACTATTATGGTAAACCTAGCCTGTGGTTATAGCTGATTTGTTTCATGGGATTCTATGCAATGTAGAACACATTGAAATTTAAATTTGTATGTATGAAAAATCTAAGATACCATTTTCCTACATGCTATGTGCCTATTCTGTAAAAGAGCCTATAGGGGAACTAAACCTGAAGAGAGCTTTGGATGAAGATACAGGTCCTGGAGTCTTTTCTTCCTTCTTGTCCCTTCTTTCATCTTCTTCTCCACTGGGTCAGACAGCCGTTTCTGGGAATTCCAACCTTCATCAGTGATCCTGGGAGTCTTTGTCTTTATCTTTTTCTTGATCTTCTGTGAATCCTTGGCTCTCTTTGCTAAATCTAGGGGCCTTATATACTATTATGTACATAAAATACACATACATGTGTATAATAATATGAGTCTTTTCCATATATAAGATTGCATGATCTAATATAAAAAAGCTTAAGAAGTCAGTTAGTATGCACCCCATGCAGCTCTATATAAAACCTTCATTTTTTATAAAAATACATGCGGTTGTCATGCAGTGACACATGCATTGCATGATTCAGATTGTCCTTCGAATTCCTTTATAATTAGTAATACTCACCAGTCTTTTGGCAAAGATGAATCGCAATACATGCTGAAAATGCATATATAAGCTTGGATAAATTATATTTAGCCTGTAAATTTAATATTAAAATGATTATTGCATATATAGCTATACATTTATGATCTCATACATAGTACAGAATCGATGGAAAACGTAGTCCAACGTAAAATTATCGTGGCCTAAAAAAAATTTTTGAGAAAGGGAAGTGTACGCTGGCAGGTTTAGTCAATACTTCAAGTTTCAGATTCTCGCATAGACATGGCGCTCGTATCTGGCTGGATTTCTCTTCTCACTTTGTTTGCTCTTTATGCTGTGATTGGTAAGCATATAACTAAATCGGCACATGCATGTAGAGAGTTGAATTATATTAATAAGTAGATTAGCTATCTTAAAAATCGTATAAAAACATTGCAACGAACCTATATTATATCGCTCGTGCATGGTCACGTACTACATATATAAGTTTTACTTCTATAACGTAACGGGTTACATTCTGGGAAGAAAAGTCACTGCATGGCAAAGAAATGTTTTGGTGTTTTAAGCAATTTTTAGTCATAACAGCGTGCAAGAACAAACAATCTCATAAACATGAAATCTCATGCTTATTTGAACAATAATGCACTGTGCATGTTCATTATATAATACATAAAATCAATTACTCACATTCATCACAATTACAATTGAGCTTGGAATACCATAAAGGCTCCAATTAAGTTGGTAGATTGGTTTGAGGTCATTTTCGCTCATATTTCGCATGTCGAAATAATAAATATTGTAAGTTTCGCCTCATATAATATTTTACGCCACATCCATGCATAGCTACATCTCTTTGAATTGAGTCTATGAAAGGTCACCATTTTAAAATACTGCACAACTAGCTATAGCTTCTTTTTGACAGCTTCGATTTCTATTACAGAAAAAATGTGTTATTCCATACTTGTGAAACTACATATCTTGAAATGGGTTCACCACTTATCATACATAAACGCCTTGGAATGGGGGTTTACAGTTTCCCAAAGGCCTTGAAATGGGTTCAGTGTTTCCTTTTTGTTATTATTGAATGAGTTCACAATATCCTATAAAAGTGATATGTATTAACATACATAATTGGAAGGCTTGAAATATAGTTTATTTTACGAAATTGCAACATATATGTATATACATGTTGTATAATTATGATTATGATCATGATTGATTCTTATATTGTTTACAGTACAAGTAACTGCATCTCAGCCAACTACTATTGTAGTGGGGAGAACTACTAATTCAACTACTACAATCACTGTAACACCTACAATTGGTCAATCAGTAGAGCTGCAGTGTGTTAGGAGTAAGTATATAGAATATAAACAGTGGTACACAACAGGAAGTCAAGTAACACCCACTCCTAATGAAATAAGTACAATTGCTGGACCTACTAGGATATTGGCCTTCTCTTCATTCACTCCAAGTCATGCTGGAACATACACTTGTTTGGTATCTTCTAAGGGTGATACTCAGACAAAAACAACATACCCTGTGGTACTTGGTGAGTCTATATGGTAATCATTCCTATGGTTTGATGTACATACATCCATTGATTTTAGATTGCTACTGTATGTACAAGTTTGTAATTGTCATATTTTAAACATTCAGACAAATATATACTTTAATATGTTGTGATATTTCCAAATGAAATTTGTTACATTAAACTACCACTAATTATCTGTTACAGTGGTAATGGGTATGTACATACAATCAACAATTAATGGATCAGTTATCTAAAAGCTTGCAAAATTGAGCATGCATTAGCTCTACTGTATATAAGTTACTCTACTTGTTTGTACGTATATCATACATTAGTCATCTGTCCATACTTCAACTAACTGGACTGTCACTTCAATATGAGTATCTATAACCGTTAACATAGGTACCCACATATTTATTGACCTAGTTAATTTGGCAAAGTATTCATTGCGGATATGCATACATCAATGTCCTGTACAACTTACAGATTATTGACCTAATGTATGCACTACTTACTACACTATGTATTGGATAGCATTTCTACTTGATGGTTTTGATGTGTAAGATTCAGTTACACTTGTTGTTAAGGGCATTTTAACATGTTTTAACAACATTTTAGTTTTTATCAGAGCTGTTTATAAAATGTCTGTTAACTTTATAAACTCTGTAGTTAATCCATCAGCAACTAACACCTTAACAGTTGGAAGGACTGATGATCCAACTACTCCTATCACTATAACACCTACCCTCAATCAACCTGTAAAGTTGGAATGTGACAGACAGACTACAGGGAAGAACTGGTACACTGATGGAACTGTAGTAACCAACACTCCTGGAGAACTTGCTACTTCAGCTGGAGCTGGAGTTAGAACACTATCTATTTCATCATTCAGTCCATCTCATGCGAGAGGATACACATGTACTGTGAATGGAGGTACATCTACTGCCTATCCTGTTATACTGGGTAAGTGAGGCAATAATCAGAGCCACTACTAGCCACTCAAACGTCCATCGTATGCCATACTGATGAGTTCTAATAAGGACGAAACAGCTGTCTATGGCTCGACCATCTTTTTGAGTGGCTAGGGGGAGACTTTGGTTCCCATCCAGCAAACTTCGGTTCTGCCCATTAGCTCATTGTGCTCCTCAGGGGACATGAGTGGGCAGGGGTAATATCCATAGTTCAATGATGATACGTATATCAATGCTTTAAGATTGGCTTTAGATCTTATGCGTCACCCCAGAATAAGAGATATTCTGAGGTATAATGTATATTTATTAACTTTCAATTATTATATTATATATAATTTTGAAGTGTGTCTGGCTGAGCATATTAACATTTTCTGTACATATATATGTTTAAGATATTAAATACAGCCTCAATTATTTAATTTACAAGAGAATATATAGCAATAAGGCCTGCATGGGGTTTATGCACAAAGGCTGTAATGTGACTAATAGAATAGAAGGAGAACATGTGGTTTTATGGATCTTGGATGACTAATTTGAAGTATATAGCAATTAATGGTTGTAATTTAACAGAGATTTTGCAGGATCTTCCAACCAATTGATATACGTTGGTCAATTGGTTGGTTATGTGCAATATCTCTAGTAAGTGATTAATCTCCCTTCAACACATTCTTTAGGGCATGCAATATATACCTCCTGTTTATATTATATAATGTTTTATGGATACTGCAACTTTTGCAATGTTTGAACATTCATTTGCATTGTAATAATAAGATCTAGATAGAGTGCATATATACTGTACGGGAGTTTCACAAGGCTATATATGTACATGCATATATAGATACGTACGTATAATGACATGAATAATCTAAATACATTTTCATACATAGGCTATGCCTACTCTGTAATAAATTAAAAGTATATAAATATATATATGTAACTAAATCTGGCGAGGGCTTGGAATGAGGATACAGGAGTCTTCTCTTTCTTCTTTCCACTGGGCCAGACAGCTGTTTTTGGGAATTCCACCCTTCTTCATTTACTCTATCCTTTTTGATCTTTTGTGAATCCTTGGCTCATGCAATGTATAGAAATTTTATGCATAATCAATCAAGTGATCATGACCCCGAGTTTTAGAATTCCATTGCTGATTTACATTCACATAATGGCAACAGTACATTTGTATTGACAAAGTGAAAATTATTGATACACTTACTTATCCATTGATATGGTTTGTGAGAATGTATGATAAAAAGTGTGAATTGTAGAATCTTTACTATATTATTAATACTGTTAATTGCTATCATTTCATTGTCACAGAAACTCCACCTACAGTACCTGTATTACCTCCACCATCTCAAGTCCAAGGCGTCATGATAAGTGGAAGTGGAACATCCTTGACTGTTTCATGGACAGCAGTAACTGATCCAAAGTATAAAATATTATATATAGTTAGATATTCAACTGATAGAGGAACTGAAACAGATCCACCATCTGATGCTATGAAGAGATCAGGAATCAGTGCTAGATCAACTACACTGACTGGACTTCAATTAGATACCATCTACTATGTTTGGGTAGCAGCTGAAATACTTGGTGCTGGAGTGCAAGGACCTTACAGTACTAGGGTATTTAATAAAGGTTACTTGATTGTTCATTGTATTGTAGCTGTGTAACAACTGCACATCTATATATAATGACTACTTTGCCAACATGTTAACAAAACATTTTTGCTATTATTATGCCATTCCTTTTTAGTGTAAATAATAATGTATACAGATAATTTATATATCATACTTATATACTGTATATCTACATACGTACATGTAGTATGTATGTATTATTATGTATCTATAAATGTTAATATATATATATATATAAACTCCTGCTGCTGCATGAAGAGTACAGAAAAATTCCCTAATCTTTATAGTCCCATCTAAAGTTACTGGAGTGTCGGTGTCCCCGATTGTGACATCAAATCAACCATCACTTCATGTCACATGGTCAGCTCCTTTAAGTGATCATATCATACTACACTATCAAGTAGACTATAGAGTGGATACCTCTGGTAGTTGGAGCACATGGAGTCCAAATCCTACATCTACTTCAGTGACACTGACTGGTCTTCAAAGAGGAACTACATATCAAGTGAGAGTGAGAGCTGTGTCTGATCTTGGAAGTGGAGCATGGAGTGTTGTAGTTAGTAGTACTACTTATGATGGTAAATTACTAAGCATTGGACAGCTAATCTTGATATATACTGCTTTGTATGTAAATATTACAAATTTATTCATACGTATATATAGTGTTGATAAAATAGTATCTGTTTCCAAGCATAATTAATTAATTAAAAGGTGCAGTATTGCAATTGTGTACTAACATGCTGTAAAAGACTCTATTTCTTCTGTGGTGTTTGATATCACCGTCTGCTTAAAACTCTACCTTGCATATACAGTACTTAGATATTTAGATTGTAGTTTAATTAATAGTTTAATATATGTAGACGTTCATGATCATGTCCTGGATTGTATATAGACCTGCAAAATAATATTAATTTATGTTGCCCAGTTCCAGGTGCTCCCACTAACCTCATGATATCTTCTCCATCTGGATCATGTGACCAACTGATGGTTACATGGACAGCACCATCTAACACTGGAGGACTACCAGTCAAGTACAAAGTGTATAGAAATGGTACATTAATACATCAAATGATAACTACAGCTACTACTATATGGAGTGGTCTAACAGCTAATACACAGTACACAGTGAGAGTAGTAGCTTTTAATGAACTGGGAGATGGAGGAGAAGTGACAGGAACAAGAAGAACAAGACCTCAATGTAAATATTAAATAACACTTTATACTAATGTGTTTTAGCAATTCTCAATTGTCAATTGAGCTTGAGGTTATATATACATGGCTCAATAGATACTTCATACATGAGACATTTTTACTATGTATACAACTATTACAGTGTTACTTCTTCTCTATAATATACATGCTCTCATGTATATAGCTCCTTCAATATCTTCACTGTCAGCCAGTTCTTCAACACAACTCATCATCACACTCACTGCACCAGCTAGATCATTGTCTCTTACTTACGAATGTATTATATCTACAACTAAGAGTGGTCTGTCTCCAAAGACTGTAACTGATACAGTGTTACAGCATACAGTGGATGGTTTAAGTCCTTATGTTACTTACACTGTTGAATGTACATCATCAAATGGTGAAGATTCTTGTAATTCTAATATGAACACTATAAGAATGCCTTCAGATGGTGAGTGAATATGCAAGGATATGGTTCATTGTATATGATGAGAACACCACCGAACTACCGTATATAATATACCATTTCATATTCAGATACGTACTATACCTTTTCTTAGTTCCCAGTGGACCTCCACTTAACCTTAATGTAAGATTAATGTCGGATACTTCTGCCATCCTAACTTGGGAACAACCAGCGCAAAAACACAGAAATGGTGAAATTACTGGATATGTAATAAGATATAAAGGAACTCCAGTCTCAAGTAATGAAGAAATGATAACAGTTGGGAGAGGTGTTACTGAACTGCAATTGAATGACCTGATTACTGGTGAAAGGTACCATTTCAGTATTGCTGCCCAGACAATAAATGGAACAGGACCATATGATAATGTAACAATTGTAATTGAAGGATGTAAGTCTACTTTGAAGTAAAAGTGATAATATTAGGCCATTAGCTTGTTAGCTGTTGCTACTTGTTTATATATACATATGTATGCTCTATAAATCTTGAATATTATACATGTACGTATATATAGTGCCTGGTCCAGTTTTAAACTTAAGAAGTCGTCCTACTGATGTTACTTTTGAGTGGGATCCGCCAGTTCCAACAGGAAAGCATGGACAGATTGTTAGTTATACAGTTGTTTACGGAGAACTGGGTGTGGATGGTACTAGAGTTTCTCTAACAAATGATACCACCAGTTATACCATAAGTCTTACAGGTGAGAATTATATGCATATGGACTCTATCATATTCTTCATAAATCCTTTATAATAATTATTATTATAGTCTATTACTATTAAATCTAACATTTTATAATAGCACGCAATTCTATGGAATCATAGGTAGGAGTAAGACAGTTCTATAATACCGTACATATAGCTGGAAATGTTGCATTTGGTAGATTGTTCTTATATATATCAATAATTTGCTATATAGGTGAAAGGGTACCATACTACATCAATATATCAGCTAGCACAGCTGGTGGAAGAGGAGAGGAGAAACAAGTTATTTACTTGTTAAATGTTATAGGTATACCATTTTTATACGTACAACTAGATTAATATATATATATATATCACACCATTTGTATATATACATAGATAGATTATATATAGGTATATTATAGCAACACTCATGTATACTATCTAAATAATACATTTTGTAAATTTTACCAATACACACTCTTTAGATCTTTCTACAACTATTAATACATCTACAGTCAAGACTGTATGGAGTGGTAACTCACTCACTATCAGTTGGGAACCACTAACTCTACAAGCAAGAGGATTTTCAGTGTACTATATATATCTCAATGATAGTAGTGGACCTGTTAAGAGAGAAATAGAACCAATAGCCAGCACTACAGAGTCCAGTATAGTAATTGGTGGATTGGACCCCTCTCAGATGTACACATTAGCTATAGCAGTTGCTACTAATGATGGGAAGTTGGTGGGCAGAGTGAGTGAAACAGGTAAATGTATACAAACTGTATTTAGAGCAGTCAAACTGTTGAATAAGGGATTGTATACCACATAATACGTATCAGTTATCTATGTAGTACTGTATATACGTATATATTAAGAAATGGCTATAGAATGCATACTTTATATTAATAATAATTATTATTCATAAATATAATTTCTATCTTATAGTATGATGCCCACATGCATGTATGTATTAAATGGGTGGTATTGTAGATTCATCTATATATAGATCAGTTATATACTAAACTGCTATCCTTATGGCAGTTAATTATTGAGCATGCTGTAGTGTTATGAAACAAGAATTTCAAGACATTTCAGTCCCCTGACCTTCCGAGATGACACAATAGATTACATCTGAAGTATATAAATGTTGTGGTAGCGTCGTAAAGTTGTGACATAGAGTGATATAATATGGTCCAATAGTTCTAAAAATAGTTCTAAAACAATTGGTTGTGGAGAAATTAATAAATAAATAATGTAGGGTCGTTATGTTAATGGGGGAGGGGGGGGTTAATGACCTTGTATATACCAGACATGGTTCAAGGTAAGTCCTCTGTCCAGGTTGGCAGTATTGTGGTGACCTTGAATCTGGATAGCTTCTAGGATCTTTCTCCTTCCTTGGTGGCTCTCAATCTTCATCACGGTTGCTCCATCCCAGTTAACTTGTTGGCCTTCATCTATCCTTATGTACGTACGTATATATACGTACAAATTGCTGATGAAGATTTCCGGGTCGAAATGTCCAAATCTGTCAAATATATGTTGCTGATGCTCAAAAATAATTGATTGCCATAATGATTGCAACTATTACTTCATACACATGAATGTATGTACATCTGTATACATGTAGCCACATATTGTACATATATATATAAACATACCATTAGTGGTGATATCAAGTCAACCAGTCAGAGCTCAAGAAGACAAAGGCAATCCTCCATGTGCTGTATATATTGTTTGCGGCCTCTTTGGAGGAGTAGCTATTGGAGCTGTAACCACGGTGATTATGTACAAGATAATATGTGGAGTGCCCAACAGGTATACTTGTAGGAAAAGAAGACCAACTGATAAGAAGAGAAAAACCACACAAACTGAAATGTATGAGAATGTTATTAAATTACACAATACATTAAAATCCAAAAAATATTTTAATTACCCAATTATCTATAACTTGTATGTATACATATACCTACAAATTAGAATAGCCAAACAAAAAGGTATAACCTTATACCTTATGTGAAGCATTGAATATACGTATGTATATATATATTATGATGAATGTGCATGGAAGCAAAGTTATTGTATATACAGTGCAAGTTACAATACTAAGGTAATCTAATCTAATATATATATGTAAACAAATTCTTCTCATGCAGGGATGAATTTAAGGTGAATTGTGATCCTGACTATGAAGTTCCAGATATGTCAATGGATAAGAATCCAGCTTACAAGTGTCACAGTGAATATATGAACAATTAGTTGTAAGATTTGTATGGCTTTAGGACTAGTATATAAACTGATGTGTGATGTGTGAACACTAATATAATGTAGTTTGTGTACAAATTATACGGTAGCTTGGAATATACGTATAATGGGTTGCAATTATTGTTTTCGTATCATTTATAAATAACTGGATCTGCTAACTTATTATGATCCTAACTCATACATAAACAACATCTACTCGTTATAAGAAAAACACGAACCATGTTTACATGCAGAGATGGCAAAGTTGTCAGGAGACAGTGTATACAAGTATATATATATATATAAAAAGCAAATGGATTCCTAGCTATGGCAATAGCTATAGACATGCAAGACACAAGTCCACTGATTCTCAGATTATGAATGTACGTACTTAATTCATCAATCTAACTTTAGATAATCCTTTAAGCACTCTATTGTTATATATATATACCGTATATATAGCGGGATATTTTCACAGATGGGATGTGAATCTTTGAAAAGTCCTCAGAAAAAATGTTCACTATTCTTATATTGTTATAATTATTTTTACAAAGTACGTGAAACTTGAACGTACATATATATAAAAAAAGGCAGTGGTTAGAGTACCAATACCGGTAACGGAACGTATTGCGCATGCGTTACCGGTACACAAAAGTGAGCTATTAAAGTGTACAAAAGTGGTTAAGCACCGTCAAGAATTATATTACATTTATATAAGTATAATATAGGTATAACTGTACATCGATAAGCACCAACTTACAAACTCCGTACACATAGCTGTGTTAAAGTAGCTGTAATAAAACAATACATATACGTTATAGAAAACCTTATTAGCTAGGCGAATGGCAAAAGGGAAAAGAACTGACAGTTAAGGGGGTCCAGGTGTGTGCCAACTGTCCTACGCACATCTTATAAGCTTGCCGGTGCTTAAGTCACTTTTTGCTCTAAGCACTGGCAAGCCCCAAACTGACAGTTAAGGGGGTCCAGGTGTCTGCCAATTGTCCTACGCCCATCTTATAAGTTTGCCAGTGCTTAAGTCACTTTTTGCTCTAAACACCGGCAAGCCCCAAACTGACAGTTAAGGGGGTCCAGTATCTGCCATGCAACTGTCCTACACCCATCTTATAAGCTTGCTGGTGCTTAAGTCACTTTTTGCTCTAAGTACCAGCAAGCCCCAAACTGACAGTTAAAGGGGTCCAGGTGTCTGCCAACTGTCCTACGCCCATCTTATAAGCCTGCCGGTGCTTAAGTCACTTTTGCTCTAAGCACCGGCAAGCACTAACATAACAGTTAGGTGTATTTAGGTGTCTACCAATCGCCCCCAAAGCACCATCCTATGCTACGTATATAATGAAAAATATAAGATACCATTTTCCTACATGCTATATGCCTATTCTGTAAAAAGAGCCTATAGGGGAACTAAACCTTTAGATGAAGATACAGGAGTCTTTTCTTCCTTCTTTTATCTTCTTCTCCACTGGGTCAGACAGCCGTTTCTGGGAATTCCACTCTTCATCAGTGATCCTGGGAGTCTTTGTCTTTTTCTTTATCTTGATCTTCTGTGAATCCTAATACACGATTAATTTGTACCTATATTATCAGTCATCTTGCTATTATTCGTATTCATTAATGATCATCATTACGGTAGACACTGAAGATTAGCAGGCTTACCCACAAATTCGACACTTTTCTGTCCTAAACGGATTAAAACAAAACTGTCTACATCGTCGTTCAAGGTTTCGTTCCATTTACAGGCCTAAATACAGAAGTAAAAGCTTTAATCATCGCTTGAAGAACAGCTACTGCAAGACCCCGGGCTATTAATCGAACCTTCAAACATAACACTTTCCAAAATCTATTGTTCTTCCTCTTTAAGTCAACTCTGGATTTGCTGCAGGCCATAAAAGAAAGAAAATACGAACGAAAAACCTCGATTAACTTGGCGTGAGTAAGCTACCTCGCCGTTGTTGCTGGTGCTTAAATTTATACTATATAATATATACTATATAGTAAGGTTTTGGAGGATGAACTCACTCAAGAAGAAGTGATGTGGGCATTGGGTAAAGTAAAGAAAGGGAAGGCAGTTGGCAAAGATGGTATTTCTGTTGAGATGATGAGTGCTGAGTGTTTAACAGATGTGTGGGTGAAATTGTTTAATGTCTGCTGGAAGTTTGGAGTGGTGCCCTCTTTGTGGAAACATTCAATTATCGTTCCAGTCCCAAAGAAGAGGGTGAGGGGAGTATGTGACACCAAAAACTTTAGAGGTATATCCCTGACATCCTTGGTTTGCAAGATCATGTGCATGGTTCTGAACATGCGGCTGACTACCTTTTTAGAAACAGAAGGTACCTTGGTTGACGAACAGGGTGGTTTTCGCAGTGGTAGGAGTTGTAGGGATCAAATCCTGTCTTTGCTGTTGATTGGCCAGTCAATGCTGTCAAAGAAGTCAGATGGGATGCTAACAGCTTTTATTGACTTTAAGAAGGCGTATGATCGGGTGAACAGGAAGAAGCTGTGGGGTTGCTTAGAGGGTTATGGTGTAAATGGGCGCTTCCTCACCTTCTTGAAAAGTTTGTACGGTGGTAGTGTGTCTCAAGTGAGAATTGATGGATGCCTAGGTGAAGAGTTTGAAGTGACAAAAGGTTTACGGCAGGGGTGTGTGTTATCTCCAGTTCTTTTTTCCTTGTATATCAACGGGCTGGTAACTGAATTAAAGGATAAGGATTGTGGGGTGATGTGTGACGAAATTATGGTACCTGGTCTGCTGTTTGCCGATGACACAGCTCTATTGGCTGAGAGTGCAGATGATATGAGGAAGAGTCTCCAGTGCTTAGAAAGTTGGTGTGAGGAATGGTCCGTTGAGATAAATGTGGAAAAGAGTGTGGTAATGCACATGAGGAAAAGAGGGATCAATAAGTGTGCTGATCATTTCAGTATTGGTGAGAAGGAGCTCCCATGGGTGTCTACTTACAAGTACTTGGGCTGTATGGTGGATGACAGTTTGGGCTGCTCAAGTATGGTGGAGCATCGGGTGGAAATGGGGTCTCAGGCATTAGGTGCTTGGCTGCGGAGGTGTCGGGAGTCAGTTGGGGAGGTGAACGGCAGGTCGTTTATGCAGTTGATGCAGTCACTGGTGGAATCCGTGTTGTTGTATGGGGCAGAGATCTGGGGTTGCCATCAGAAGTTAGATGGGTTGAACCAGCTACAGTTAAGGGCCCTGAGAATCTTCTTTGGGGTGGGTGTGCGCCACCCAAAGGTATCCCTGATGATGGAGGCTGATGCTTTCCCGGTGGTCTGGCTTGCAAGGGTGAGATGTGTTACATTCTGGTTGAAGGTTATGACGAATCCACTGTTTGAAGGAAGGATTTTGAGGGCAGCAGTGTTGGAGGCGGCTAAGAGTGGTGGAGGATGGATGAAGAATCTGAAAAAATACCTGGAATGTTTTGGTTGGGGTGGAATCGGTGCCAAGGAGGTAAAAGGGCTGTCATGTAGAGAAATCACAATGATGTTACAGGCTTGTGCGAGAAGGAAGGTGAAAGATGAATGGGATGGTGAACTGGTCACAAAACCCAAGTTGGCCTTGTTGAAACTTTTGAAGGAGAAAGGTGGTGAATCTCGATGTTTAGATGTGGCAGATAAGGGTAAGAGACGGATGATGATGATGATCAGGGGTGGGACAGCCCCACTTAAGATTGAATGTGGAAGGTGGAGGGGTCTCGAGAGAGCGGAGAGAACATGTGGGGAGTGTGATTTGGGGAAGGTGGAAGATGTACAACATTGGCTGCTGGAGTGCGAGAGATGGAAGGATGAGCGGGTGGACCTTTTTCAGTCTTTGTCACGGGTAGCACTGGGGTTTGATTTGATGACTGATGATGATAAACTATTTGCCATTCTGGATCAAGGATGCAAGCATCACTCAATCCTTAAGATTATTTTGAAGATGTGGACTGCTAGATTTAGTTGACTTGATGACTTGATGTTTTGTTGAACTGATTTATTTGTCATGATGTATTGGTGTGTGCCTCATAGGACAGTCTGTCCTAGTGATATGCATGTGGCACGTTAAATAAAATAATAATAATAATAATAATATACTAGTAACAGGCTGTGTACTAATGCTGGTGCTTAACCACTTTTGTATACAAAAAGTGGTTAAGCACGTCAGCATTAGTACAGGAAGTATAGCTGGTGCTTAAATTAATATAATATACTATTACTCTATTATTGTATAAAATGTTAAGCACCAGCCATACTTAGGAATTGAATATAGTGCATATTTATAACTAGTATATTTCCACTTCCATCACCACCTCGCTGGTGGCAGAGTGATGCGAGAGAGAAGCGTATAGATTAAAAGGAAGCTTCTGGAATTAGATCAATTACAACGGTAATCAGTTTTTTTCCTTTTTTTCTTTATCATTTCACAACGTAGTTGCATATAAATAGTCCATTTTAACATGACCATTCAGGCCTGCCAGCGTGGAGCCTCGGGTTAGGAAGTAAGTCCTAATTCGTTGGCTTGGCAGTGTCTAGGTTCCGTAGCTGCCCTGTATCGGTTGGTGCCATGGGGATGTGCTCACCAATTATCGATTTATCGATACAACGGAACCCGGGGAGGGATAAGGCCGGTTCTGTCACTCCGTGACTACCAAAGCCGAAACTGCACCAGTTAGGCGTTACCAACGATCCTGGCCCCAGACGACCAGCGATGGAAGGACGGCTCGCATTGTGGATGGTAACGTGAACTCCCTGCGTCGAGCAAAATCCAAGTCACACCTCCTCGTGGTGCTCGACGGTAACAGCAGTCTCTGCTGGCTAACGTGACTGGTTTTTTTCTTCTTTCTTATCGTCAGTATATCGCGATATTTGTTGTAACCCACTGAGAATGGACGTTTTTCTCTTTTTTCCTTATCGTTAGCATATCGCGATATTTGTTGTAGGGTCTGGGAACCGATTGAGTTCCAAACACGCTTGGGTCATTTTTTCTTCTTTTTTCTCGTTGCGCCGGTATCAGCACTCTAGTCGCTGCGTTCCTTTTTCCTCATTATATCAGTATGCACATAAAATGGCTGCTATAAAGCATCGCTTGCAATTATTGTTTTGCGAAAGTCTGTAGTTAAGTGTCAATTGAGGAGGTATATATTCTATCGTTCAAGAAGTATCTAGTAAGAAAAGCTCTGGGAACCCATGAGTATCCAAACACGCTTGGGTCGTTTTTTTCTCGTTGTGATATGTATTGTTTGTGAACTTTTTCCCTTTTTTAAACATTAGATATTTTTATATATATATAGAATTGTCAAATAAAAATGATCATTTTCAATGGCTGCATTATATTTGTAAATTACACTGTTAAGACATTATCAATGAAAGATACATACTTTATGCAAGGAGGGAAAAGAAAGAATAGAAATAGAGGCGATACACACAGTGAATATAAATTACACATGCTCATACAGCACAGGTGATCACACAAAATGTCTTAGTTTCTGTTGACTATTTATCAAGTACAAAAAGTCACTGATGTAATTATTATTAAAATATAAGTATAAAGACTTTCACAGTATTAAAGAGTTGACATACATAGAAATATAATGTTATCTTTTTCCACTTTTGAATTTCTTGGACGCTGGATTGGCAAAACTAGGATATCTCTTGGCAGATGTGTTGTATGAATCCACTTTATCATTGGAGTGGTTAGTGTTTGTTAAAAAGTCATTATACTTAGGGTTAGTGCTATTCATGCTCTTCTGTCTCATAAAGTGCTTCAAAAACTTCAGAAATCTCTCCCCCGATGATGCATGCCACTTATTCTCAGTCACACCGGTAATTTTTAAAAAGGCTTCCTTGGTTGTGGGTAGTTGCTGAGCCATTTCTTGAAGTGCAGCTGTAGTAAACAAGGCTTCAACAGACAACTTCTTTTCTTTGGCAATCACTCTTCTCAGAGCCAACAAACTGTTGTAGCACTCATCTAGGATGGGATCCAACAGAATCCCCATTGGCTGTTTAGATTTAGCAGTAGCACTAGAACCAATCTTGATATGGAATTTGATCCTGCCGGCTACTCCTCTAAGAAGATCTTGTCCAAGAGTACCTAGGATAACATAAGATACTGCGTTGTCATGGTTTCCGATTTGAATATCTTCAGACAGATAGTCCTGAGTGATAAGAAGGTGCATTAGCCTCTCCAGGTCTGTCCTTGAGTAAGCAGATCCAGCATTATACAGAGGCAGTATATGGTGCCCAGATTGTTTTATTTTACTAGAGGCAGATCCCCTTAACAAATCCAAATAGTGTTGAATGGTGAAGCGAGAAAATTTATGACAGGACACCTAAATATATTGAGGAAAAGATGTGTATAAGGATAACATACGTACGTACGTATACGTATACATGAATATATGAAAATTAAAACTTGCAGCACACATACGTACGTACATATGCATATATTCGTAACTACAGTTAAAACTCATTAAGACGAACTTTAAGGGACCATAAAAGTTGGTTTCTCTTATCAGTTTTTCTCCTTAACAGAAACTATAAAATAATTTCATTACCCAAAAATCAATTAAATTCATGCCATACGAATACATGTAATGCTAATAAAGAGTACAATAGGTAAACTACTTACGTAATTAAATCCCTATTCTATTACGTAACTAAAATAATCAGTAAGTTCAGTTTGATGATTGTAGACAATGTAAACTTAGTTATACCAACAAAGAGTGGTATTTGTTGCCGTTGCCATGTCTGTAAACATTTGTAATCAATTTCTCGATTTTGTTCTTGAAAGTTTACGCTAAATCTAACAAAGGCATTAATATTGTCTTATATTCCATTGCCATGGCCTTCAGGCAACCCATAAATGATATGATATGGCTAATAAAGAGAAGAAATGCATGAGATTTGTAACAAAAATGAACGTGTAAGAGTTAAAAGATGTATACAGAAAGTATAAAAAACTCTTACACACTCCTTAATGTATGCATACGTATACACAGTTGCTCAAAGCTTTCAGGTTTAGTTCCCTATAGGCTTTTTTACAGAGTAGGCATAGCATGTAGGAAAAAGGTGTACTATATTTTTCATAAGTACCTGCTGGACACTTTGAACAATTATCTGTGCTAAGTCAGTTGCATCTACTTCAGTGTAGGGCTGTTTACTGTCACAGTTGTCACACACTGCTCCTGGGTAGGACTTACACTGAGAAGAGTCAAACCGCTCTGCAAAGTATCCTAGAACTTGTGCACGTCTACAATCAACCTGATTCTCTGCATATTGCACCATACGGTAGAGATTGTCAATATGCACCTTTTGCTGCTCTGGGGAACCCTCCGACATGATCATCCTCCTGATCCTTGCTACGTCACTGTAATGATAAAACAGCACACAATCTGCTAGTAAGCCATCTCTACCAGCACGGCCTGACTCCTGGTAGTAGCCTTCAACAGACTTGGGCAACGAGTGGTGTATCACAAATCGAACATCTGGCTTATCAATGCCCATTCCAAAAGCAATAGTTGCACACATAACCTAGAGATGAGAGGGATTGGCTGAATACACTCTAAGTGCAAAAGCATTAGTACACACTCCTGAGGTCCATAAGTACGTACGTACATACAGGAAGTTAAGAAAGTCAGATACACAAATGTAGACAAGTCAAGGCTGCATGCAGAACTTGGGGCCAGAGGGGGCAAAATGAAAATTTTCCAAAATTTGGGGGGTGACAAAAGTATGAGAGTGTCGAAGCAGTTTACATTAACTTCCCTAAAGTCTAGGGGGAATGCCCCTATGCAGCCCCACTTCAAGTCATATTGCAGTGGTTATTGGATTTATAAAATTAGTAAAACATCTTTTTGGCATTCCCTAGACTTTCAAGATTAACACAATAATAAATGACTATTTTCCTTTTACATACTGGTAACTTTAGCAAACTAGACTGGCTGTACTTCACACATACACAAGCAACTACATACGTATTTGATCTGTTAATTAACCATGACTTACGTATAATTACATATGTATGAACCACTACAAATTGTATTATTTAATGTTAACACACACAACAAGCACCTTGCAACTGTCATCAGTCACCCATTTTGTTTGCACTTCAGATCTCTCAGTGTCAGTCATTCCACCATGGTAGGCACTAGCTTGAATGCCATTTTGAAAAAGAGCATCAGCCATGACTTCACAGTCTCGCCTACGGTACATTAAAATACAACAGAATAGAAATTGTGGTTGTACGTACATATACGTACATCATAATATCCCAGTATTCCTCCTGAGCTACGTACGTACGTATATAGTGGTTCTGGAGATCCATCGCTCCAAGGCTTTAAAGTAAAATCTATATTGTTAAATGTTTAAGGCAGAATAGTGTGACTACGTACGTATGTACATACAATATAAGGTTCCCATTAAAAAATAAGAGAAAGTGGGAAAGTAGAAATTTTAAGAATGGTAATAGAAACCTTTTTAAAACAAAACACTGTAGAAATACTATGTTGCAAATAGCAAGCACTTGTATGCCTTCTTTTGGACATACGTAGGACATGCATACCTTACATTGAGTGAATTACCTTGACAAGCAATAAACAATGCCACAAGTCCCACGGTATTGCTCCATGATGATTCCTGCCACATCAGCCACTATACTTCTCGGCTTCTTGGGTATCACCACATACTTCAAGTTGGAACGATTAAAGCTTTGTTGGAACCTTCAGAGTTCAAAATAACCAAACACATGAATAATCATATATTTTAAAAATTTAAATGGTAAAAATCATGAAGGTGAACAATAGGAAAGTAGTATTAGCTGAGAAATGAACCTAGACAGCCAGCTTACTGCCACAAGTGCTGTAACCTTCAATCACCCCATATCACACATACGTACTGTAGGATACAATCACATGAGTTCAGTTGTAAAAATCAGTGAACTCTGGGTTCATACGTAAAACATACATACATAAGTACGTGGGTATACGTACGTACATATACAGTTGACTCCTGATATAACAAACCCCAAAATCCCAGCATAATTGGTCATTATAAAAGAAGTTCCTTATAACCAAATGTACTTTTTGTTTGTATATAACAATACAGATAAACTACTCATCAGTGCAATATGCATACTGTAAACCACTGAAGAATTAAAATTATGTAAAAATGGTACTCAGGGTGGACTTTTCAACTGAAAATTCATCACTAATACCCTTCCTTTATCCATTCTGTCCTTTAAAATTGATAAATAAAGCCTTTTTTGGTCACACATACATAATTATAAGTTAACACATTCGTTAAAATAGAAATTTGTTTGGTATAAACTGAATGGACAGGAAGTTGTTTTTTGACAGTTGTTCATTATAACCCAAAATTTGTTATGAGCGAGTTTGTTATACGTAAGTGGAGTCGACTGTATATATCCTCAATGATTTACATAGAACAACCTTTGCAAGTACGTACGTATACCATTTACCATTTCGGATCATTCATCTGCAGTTGATGCAAAATATCCTTTTGAACTCTAGGTGTTGCTGTAGCAGTGAGTGCCATCAGAGGAGTTCCAGGATAGTTGATCCTTAACTGGGAAAGCTTCTTGTAGTCAGGGCGGAAGTCATGGCCCCACTGCAGGGAAGAAAAACTGTTATGTACGTACGTACGTGTGTACCACTAAGGAAGAAAATAGTTACTTCATTACCACTCTGTTCCCACAAAGACTGGGTCATACAGTCAACGGAACGGTTGAAATTTACTATACTACGAATAAAAAGATGTCTACCTGACTGATGCAATGTGCTTCATCAATGACAAATCTTCCTAATGATCGAGAGTTAGCAAGTTGTTTTAGTGTGTTGATGAGTCGATTACTTGCACTGAGCTGTAGAAGCATGCATAAGCCAAAGAGATTGAAAATAATTTACTACAGCAAAGTACAACATTAGTTGAATGACAAGACAGTAGTCAGATATTTTAAACTGCTGAACATGTACATACGTACGTACGTACCTTTTCTGGTGTAACATAGAGTAACTTTATTTCAGGCTTAGCACTTCTGAGGTCACAATAAATGATGTCTTCCTCAAACAACTGAAGATCACCAGTCAGTTGAGCAGCTTTGATCTACACACATTCACATGTTCAGTGAATACACATTACAGTAACAATTTGTCGGTATAGAGGCTAGGCTTGAAATAATTAAGGGCGGGGTCCGTTTGGCTATTCACAAAAAGAGCCAGACGTCGCACAAATAGGTAGACTGGGTTATACATACATACGTACATTGGAATGGTTCAGGTTATATTGTACAGTATAAGACTTACGCCAAGAGTTTCTAACTTCTGGGTCTGATCCTTAATTAGGGATTTTAAAGGAGAGACCACTACAGTCACCCCTTGTGACAAACATGCTGGCAGCTGATAGCAAATACTCTTTCCACCTCCTGTTGGCATTAAAATAAAACAGTCATTTCCATTTAGAGCTGCAGTAATTGCTTCATACTGATTAGTCCTAAATGTCTTCAACCCAAATATCCTTTTAAAAGTCTCTTCAATTGTTAAATCCGATCCGTTCACTAAGGAGACAGGCTTGCTAGGGGTAACATTGTAATTACAATTGTCGACTGGTGCTGAATTTTGTACCACTAGAGGTCGGGAGTTGCAGATCTCTACTGGCACACTTGGACTAGGTGTACAAGTAGATTGTATATTCTTTTGCAGGTATTCCCTGAAGGTACGTACATATACGTAAGGAAAGGAATGAGTATTGACATGAAATTGAACTCAGAAAATGATTACTGTATAGTACATATATTCAGAAAGATCAAGAAAAATATGCAACATACACATGTACGTATGTAGCTATTGTAAATAGCCTAACTCATATATGTAAATACATACTTACGTACGTATACGTATGTGCATGTAAAAGGTGCAGGTTGAGTCTGAGTTAATTTGTTAACCCATCAGTTGCATGACATCTTTTGTTTAACCTTTTGTCTAGTAGTTGTCTAAGCTGAGGTGCCTTTCCTCCTAAAATGGAGTCCCACATCTGTCCAGGTACAGCAGACACTATATCACAAATACTTCTGTTCACCTCCAATAGCTCCATGTCTTTGGCCATGCCGTTGTCTGGAAATGAGCCTACAGTGTCTCCATTGCTAACTTTATTGCTGGATGTATTTGTGTACGAGTATTGTATGAATGGAGTATCAGAGCTCTGAGGTATGGCCACCAAAGATGTGGATTTGCTACTTTTAATGGGAAAATTACTGTCTCCCTTTAGTTCCTCTAAATTTGTGGTACCTGGTGGCACATTTTCACCTAGAGAACATATATTGAACCTTTAAAGTCGGTGTTTGGTCAGTGCAAGGAAGCACAGTGTGTTCATGATGACTACAGACTCTCCTGTAAGATTCTTAACCATTTATTAGTTTACACCCATGAAAATGTCAAACAGGTGATCATTGGATGGGACACATTAAAAACAATACTGGAAGCATCTAGTAGAACAACGCTTTACATTTCTAAGCATGTGAAAATATTTTCTAAAAGTGACAAGTCTTAGAACCACTTAAAGTAAGCATCACATCCTTTAAAATTTCCAATTACGTATGTACATACGTACGTATATTAATATAATAAAGAGGCCATAGCGCATATATAAAGAACATACGTACCTTTAGAAATGTTAGGTTTGTTCTCACTATCAGTGATATTCTGAACAGGTAATTTCTAAGAAAAAATATGAACACATCTAGTTACTAGTAAATAAACATGTTTTTACCTATCCAAGTGACTTTGATTTAACAAGAGATTGCAACACAACAAGTTAAGGTACAATACAAATGATCACTGGAAGATATAGCAAATCAACCAAATCTGAAATCCCTACTCAATTATTATATATTAGTATAAATTACATCAGTACTATAGTCACATGTATGGCACATGTACGTACGTATGCCCAGATTATTCATACATTCTAACACACACCACAGTGACATACATACGTATACGTACTACACACACACATACGTATGTACGTATACGTACTACACACACACATGTATGTAAGTACAGACTGCATGGGAAGCCTATAGATCAGACTAAAAAACAATTTTTAGGCTTTCATGGTTAACATATGGAGCTTTGGATGAGAGTAACACTTCTCTTTATGCATACTACAGCAGACAAGGTCTACAAATAGACCAATCGCTGGACTTTCAGTCTCCATCTGTAAGATATATTATGATACTCACCTGAGAGGTTTCTGGAGTTCGAAATATAAATTGCAATGACTTTTCTTTCTGATTAGCGCTAAAAGAGGTTAAACTGTGGACAGAGATATACGGTGTGAATATACAACACCAGTAAAGATATCAATGTTGTATTGTTGTACTGTGATGTTGGCAAAGAGCTTTACTGTATAAATTAATAGTTAGGGGAAACAGTTTAGCAAGTCATTTGACTATCACTGATAATAGATTTTCCTCACAGCCTAGGTACTACGTATCTTGAAATCTCTTGTCAAATTATATTTAACAGCTGCTAGACCGGCTTATTAATACAATACGGTACAGCATTGAACTAAGAACCTTTCTCTTGATGCGAAATGTTTTTCCAGTTGTTGCTGCAAATTATTCTTGACGGCTGAATTCATTTTAAAAATTTTGTGCAAACATTTTTGCTTTCCCGCCAAAACATGTCTGTCGCGTTCATATCCTATTGCGTAAGTGCAGGACGGCAAAGGTTTCACTTGAAAATGCCAATTGGTAATTTGGATCATCTTCCTCTTCCCAATCTGGCGTCCTATTCAGTTCTCAGCATCGTTGGCTTTACAACGGCAATCGGCTATGCCATAGTTGGTCCGAAAGGCTTCTATACCACGATCCAGGATGAGGTCTGGTGCACTTGGGTAAGTCTCTTCGGGACAGTTCATCATTCGCCTGTTGACCACTCGTTTGCGATAGGCTACTAATGTATAGAGTAGGTTACTGGCAAGAGTGTTGCGACGTTATTTGGGACGATTGTGATGGCTCTCGAAGTCCGAGTTTCGTAAGCGCAATGATTTGCGAGTAGAGATTAAGCCTTACATTCCACGTAAGGCTTGGGAGAGATTGGTAAAGTTTATTAACGGATAGCTTAATCACTTATAGGTACTAATAGTTATTATGTTATGTCAGATTTTCTCTAGTGAAGCGCTAGAACAGTACCATATTGACGATATTGCTACAGATTTTGATATGCTCATCTTAAACATTTACTGTAATGGTACCAAAATGTCAAAATATGCTGGATTGATTAACGTAGGCTACATTTAAAGTAAACCAATCGCAATTTTGTGTCTCTGAGAAACCAAAGAGACTTCTTTGACTCATTGCCCTCTCTAATTGATTTGTAGGCATTGCTGAACATGGCGTGCTGTTGTTTGTTTATATCCGGGCAATTGATTGTGAGCAAAGTGTTTGGGAAGCTCAGAATATGTGAACTTCAGGTCAGTCGTTTCCTTGTGGTTTGAATGTGTACTTATGCGTATGAAAGTGTAGAGAATTTCCTAGACCATAACTCTAAGTGGCTGAAAAACTATGTGTATTACAAATGTGATATGGTTTAATTTGCATATGAGCATACATACTATACTGCATACAGTACATTTTGGGTTGGTTGTCCAGACTGGACATTGCAATCGTTAATTGCAAAGGTTATCGACGCATGCATGGTGAGTGAGTGAAAGTTCTAGTGAAAGTTTGTTCAAATGGTATAGTCGTGAGTTACCCATTGCAACGTCCTGTCTGGACAATCGACCCAAAATGTACTGTAACACTTTTAAGAATCGCTAGACAACATCATATTAAACTCTACAGCATACCTATATACATGTGTGAAGTGGTAATAATGGTATTTGAAATTGTAGAGCTTCAGTAACACAAGTAATTAATAACAGAAATTGAATGTTCAATTTTCTATTAATGTGTTGCTGATGTTCAATTACCATATGTATACATATGTATGTATGTACATATGTGAGAAATTTACTGCATGGCTGACATATACTGTATGAATATGTACTATCCATAACCTTAGCAACTCTTTCCATAAATTGAATATTTCAACCCAATGGTTTCCTTAAACTTTTTTTATTATGAATGCAACAGTTACACATTATAATTTAACATGTTGAATGTACGTAAGTTACATAATGAAATCCATGGGTAATTTTTACATTATTTGACGCACACTATAATCTTTTTTATTATGTGCCTTTTTACTTGTATTTTGAGAAGACTCAATAAATTTAATTTAATGGACTGGCTTATATACATGCATGCATATTATAGCCCACCACATTTAGGGGGGACCCCCTTGCATGGAATCTTGGTTACCCAAATATTAAATATGTTAGTAACACACTATTCATTAATTAGCTCAGCTTATCGAGTGATAAACCTGGGAATGCACTGGGATTAAGACTAAGATTAAAATTTTCAGGGAAGTATGCCCCCTATTACATATGAACAACAAGGAAGCTTTATCCCCAACAGTTTCACAGTGGGATTTTTACTCCTTCTCCCTGGCATTTTTGTCTAAAGGAAGCCACATACAGACATGTGTGTATACGTACGTATATGTTTCCATATATGTACGTTGTTTGTACCCTTTTTTGGCAGCATCTGAGGGACAAGTTTTGGAATTTTGTCTTCTATAAGTTCATATTTGTCTTTGGGGTGATGGATGTTCAGAATGTTGGTGACATACTAGGCTGGTGCATGTGGTTTGCGGCACTTGGATTTTTCTCGCTGATCAGCCAACTGTGCAGGGATAGGTTTGAATTTGTGAGTTTTAGCCACCAGAGCACTCTTACAATGTACGTACATGCATTAGAAATAATCACTGGGAGATATTACGTACATCACCAAGTGACCGAAATCTGATTTGGTTGGGAGACCAAAGTCCTATTAAATAACAACCAGTGCGTCCGATGTACATATTATCTACCTGTGCATCATAGCCTTTGTACTGGCCTAGTGAAGTTAACTCCCTAAGAACCTGTATGGATAGTCACCTCTCTATAGGACAGTCATTTGTGTACCATTCTCACTTTGATTACATATGTCTGAAATCTAAATGCTGCATTATTATGTACATACATAGTGAAATGGGAGTTAATTGCACTAGGCCAGTGCAAAGGTTAAAATGTGATAGAAATAATCACCAATACACCTGACCAACCAAGTGACCAAAGTCTGATCTTGGTTGGGAGACCAAAGTCCTTTATCAGTGATTGCCAATCAGTGATCATTTCTATCACATAAGTATATAAACTTCTGATAGTCCAGTCGGCCATCTTAAGCAGCCTGATAATTAGTAGCTGCATCAATATTAGGTATTGGACAGTTTACTTAAAAGTATACATACAAGGACTCACAAAAGATCAAGAAGAAGACAAAGATTCCCAGGGTCACTGATGAAGGGTAGAATTCCAAGAAACAGCTGTCTGGCCCAGTGGAGAAGAAGAGAAAGGAAGGAGAAAACTTTTGTATCCTCACCCTGAACGCTCACTATAGGCCTTTACTCTAAAGTATGTACGTAGATGTAGCATATTGAAAAATGATTATTCATGTGAATAACAATGTATGTACAAACTATTTGTTGTTCTACTTTCAGCTCTCATTTTCCCCGAATATTCCTGTTTCGTCTCATCTTAAAGTGGTAGCCCTATTAAGTGGAGTCTTAGTTTGTTGTGGGATATTACTTATGGTTTGCACAGTTGTGGGATGGCAGTTTGGAATCAGTTACTTCTCTTTCCTATCTTCAGAGGTACGCATGCATGTACACATGTACATTGAACTATTGAATAGGCTCATTGTTCTATTATTGTTGCAATGCAAACTATTGTTAGTGTTGTATTGTTCATGTGTACTTTATGTACGTAGTTAATCCTACATGTACACACACGTACATTCGTACATGAATTATCTATTATCATACCCAATTGCAAAGCTTTATAGATTTGTCCTAAGTCATTAGTCTAAGAAATTGTGTTTTAGTCTGTTCATTCTCTTTATGTTTCCTTAGCTTAATGGATGAGGATACAGTTAGGCTTCTTTTCTTCCTTTCTCTCCACTGATATACACTTCAGTATACACGTGTCTATACTCTTCTTTTCTAGGTGTTTATACTGTCAATGAGAACAGTACATATATTGATTAAGTAAGTTTATTGTACATAACTTAAGCAAATCAATAAAGAGAATGGATTAATACGTATTAAAGTATGTACATATCCCTAACTTTTTATTACAGAGCTGTAGAGAAGGGTCTGGTTGGTCAGACAAGTATGTAGGAACTACGTAGTACAGCCCTTATAAGGAATAATTGATTTAGAAGCTAAAGTGTACATGCATGATCTTTTAAACATGCTACATCTACTTTAGAGTAAAGGCCTATAGGGAACTAAGCCTAGTGAGAGCTTTGATACATACACTTATGTACATACGTACTTGCATAGATACGTACGTACACACCTACAGATGTGTATGAAATGTATTATGCAGTAAAATGTCTATTAGGGAGTCAATTAGAGATGTGTCACTGACACAACAAAATGGCTACCCTATGTATGTACGTATATACGTAGGGTCTTCCTGTTTCTGTCTATGTACTGTAGGTACATAATTCATCTCTGGGACATGCATCACAACGGCCCCTGGGAACATCGGCTGGTGTACATGCATTATTTTGAAATTGTTTTGGAGTTAGCTGCTCTCTCTGTGGACTTTCTTCACCATCTGCACATGATTGTATGTTCAGTTAGTTCAATAAGGTCTCCTTATGAGATGCCTGTATGGTACAGTACATCTTGTTACAGTGGGAAATCATTGGATATTAAGTCTACAAGCCTCAAGTGATTAAAGTATTATTTAACTGTTGAACTATTTAACGGCAATGAGCAGAAACCTATATACGTACATACTTAGTCATCCAAAATGGCAAAAAAGCTACAGATAGTTTGTCCCCATTTTGTACTTAGTGCAGTTATATATAAACGTAGGTGGCAAGGACCCTCTAGTTGTTTATAATTTGCCAACTATGAAAACCCTATCTTTGAGATGGTTCATCTTTTAGTCTTATGAGTGTCTACAGACGCAATTGGTTCTTTTAGGATTTGGACATTTTGACCCTAGAAATCCTTATCATCTAATGAAAAACTTGTGGTTTTGTAATAAAAGAAGATTGAGGCTGTAGCTAAGCACTCCTACTATGCAAGCCACTTAATGCATAAATATCAATTCATATCCTATTACCTATGTATAATACATTTTGTCTGTATATGGATAAGTGTGTACTCTCTGTGAAGTCCTATCATGTGTGTTCCTTGTTTTGGACTCGTTAGCTGTGGGGTAATTGGTTTCCTAGCATGGCAAGTCTTGTTTTGATGATGAAGCTCAGGTTTCTTTACCAGGAGATCCAGCAAAAGTTTAGGAAGCACAGAACATATCTCCAGATTAGTAACACACTGGAAAAACAGTTAGTCCCTGTAGCTCTACTTTTAATTAGGAAACAGGATCTTTTCCTCTTAGTTGTATGGGCCTATTTTAAAATCAACAAGTATACACACATTTAAGGTTCATTCTAACAAAACATGAAATGTACATATGTATCAATACATTTTAATTATGAAATATGTGCAGTAAATATTTTCCCTTTTCTGCTTCATTTTTGTAAATAATCAGGTTTAGTGCACGTAAGACTAGGTAGCAATATATGTAGCTACATAACTTCTTCCTTCAAGTAGTCGGGTTCTACTGTATGCATCTCTAGTTGATTAATAGATTATTTACCAGCTTAATAGCTCTCTAAGGAATGCTGCAGATGTTACACTATATGTAGCAGTTTTTACTGTAATGCTTTTAACAATGGCCTTTCAAGTGTAACTGTTCCTTTTTAATTGTTTTGACTTTCTTAAATCATAGATTATATGAACTATGTATGTAGTCTACCTATAACCTATGCTTAAAAATATTATACATATAATGAGTTAAGTCACATATTCCTGTATGGGAATGTGGTATGGTTATGTTTTCGGTATTGTTTACTTTTGTGCACAATCTGTAGATTTCCCCTAGCTTTGCCATCAGAAATTCAAGGAAATGAGTGTCCAATCTGTTGGGAGCCAATGCAGCAAGCTAGAAAGTTACCTTGTGGACATGTCTTTCATACGTACGTAAGAGTTTATATTAGATATTGAACAACCATACATACGTACATATTAGATATTGACACAGTAAAGGGTATTTGCATTCAATAAAGACCTGTGGATCGAAACGGTCAATTTCTGTATCTAAATAGTAACGCTGATGCTCAAGGATAATCTATTTTCTATACGTATTAGATAATTGGACAACAAATGCATCCATTTATTTGCTTTGTTATTTGCACATTTAAGGGATTGTCTTCGTGGTTGGCTGCAGCAGGATCTCAGCTGTCCCTACTGTTGGCACTCCCTCAAAGATGCGGTAGGAAGAGGGGAGAATGAAGAAAGTGCATCTTTTGGAAGAAGCAACAATGCTGGTAGGCCTGCTACAGGTAATCAGAGGAATGTACCCATCAGGTGAGCCTGTATACTTGTACGTATATACGTACGTACGTACATACTATAAAAGTTTAGTAAAGACCAAACGGAAACCAAACACAATATCAACTGCTTGATAGTTCAACCAACAAAGACATATTCAGAAAACTAGGTTTATTGTTTCTGTTTATTAAGAGATTTAGAATCTTAAAACTGAAAGAGGTTTAATTTTAAAGAGAGTGTTCAGTTGGTCTGGTTTAGGAATGTGTTTTGCTGCTGAATATGTACGTATGCAATAATGTAAACCATTTTTGTTTTGTTTTTTGTTTGTTTTTATTGTGTAGGAACCGGCTCCTCCACTTCAATGGTAGGTTCTTGGAGAAACAAAAGATGATATCAATTTATTCTTACTGTGCCAAATTATCTTTGAGATGAGTCTTTGAGCATTTAGAGATATAGTTTGTTTCTTTCTATAAAAGAGGCGAGCTCCATCAGTCACCATTAGTTGCTGAAGAAGACCACAAGGGTTGAAACATCCATTTCTAAAGAAACAAACTGTATCTCTAAATGCTCAAAAGACTAAAGATGAACAAAGGATCTAGGAATACCTAATTGATCTAAACTACTTATATCTTACTATGTACGTAGGTACATACCTGGCCAGTTGGCTTCCAACCTTCTCGGTGGAGGTGCACGACACTGAGTTGATGTGGCTGCATGAAGCGGAGGAACTGTACAGACAAGTAAGTTCACAGGGCTTGAGAGTACCTATGTTGCTATAGCAACAACTACATACGTATGTACCTCTTACTACATTGTTCACTTCAAATTTGGCACTATTGAGGTGTATGATATCATAAACCGGTACAAAGTTATAATAATGTACATATGATGATATCCATAGTGTATCATTTTACAATCATAATTGTTGCATTAAATTTGTGGTAACTGGAAGAATGTTTTGTATACGTATAATAAAACATATTCACTGTACAGTTCCTTTTACTAGAAACTTGATTATCCTTAAGCATCAGCAGCACTACTTAGATACAGAGATTGAAGACTTTGACCGGCAGGTCTTCATCAACAATGAAGATGCAATCTGTTTAATTAGAGAAAGGGGGTTCCAATAGTGTTGTTGATGCTCAAAGATAAACATTTTTTATTATGAATGTAACAAATATCCCTTACTATTTCCTTTACTGTGTATGTACGTATACGTATACGTATCTATGTATTAACTTACAGGCAGAGACGATTAATAGTGTGTATCCTCATGTACCACTTTCATCCATCATAATTGACCTCACAAGAACAAGATCACCTGACCAGACAGCTGATAACATCATTAACGGCACTATATACATACCATCTGAACAAGTAAGGTTACACTACATATTAATACTGTTGATTCACTTTCTTAATGGATTGAGCTACCTACGTAAGTCTGCTAGTTTGTACTAGTTTGATAGAATTATTTCAATTTCACCATGACTTCCCCTTGATCGTAATACTTAAAGTGCTAAAGTACTTTATTCATTATTGTTATTCCTGAGTCCCCTTTGCCAATGTTTTAGAGCATCGAAGGATGTTTTGACATTTAGAAAAGCGAAACACAATTGCAAATAATTGAATGTAACCAATAATGAGGTGATGATAATATACGTAGGTTGGCCATGTTTTATAGCCATTCCCCTCACTTAGAGAGTACTACCTTATTCTCTGGTTAAATTAATATTATCTTAATAATCTTAATCAAGCTTTTAAGTGCAAGAGGAAGGATGCCATTTAAATCATTTTGGTAGTTAAAGCTCAAACCATTACTTGATTTGGTTTGACTTTTGTGTTGTTTTCCCTGATTCCTAACAAGTTCTTAAAGTAAGATAATTTCATAATGATTCTCTCTTGGTTGATTAGCTTTCCTTCTCTTACGTAAATTACTCCTTTAACCCTGATGTTGACAGCACCTGAGCTGTCAAAAATGTTGAGTGAAAGAATTGTAAAGGAGTAATTTATATAAAAGAAAAGTCTTAAAGATTGACTCTTACCTTTAATTTGTTAGCTTGGAGTGTCCAGCAGAAGTTCATCTAGGTCTACCACAGGAGCAGAAGTTGCAGATCAGATAGAAACTCGTGCTGTGTCTTTGGATCCACCTTCAAACTCCAATTCCTCCACTTATCATCGACGACCACATGAACCCCAAAATAAATAATTATGATATAATTGTTTTAATTTGTATTTTCAGGTGCATATGTATTTTCCTGCAAGTAACATCTGCTTTAATGTAAAATTGTTATTACCAGTTTTTATACTGAATTGACTATTCCATCAGATTAAAAGCCTATAGGGAACTAAATTTGGTGGGAACTTGGGACGATGATACCATTTTCAATTTTTTTTTTCTTCTTTTGTTCCACTGTTCCAGACAGCTGTTTCTGAAATTCCTCCCTTCATCAGTGACCCTGGGAATATTTTTGTCTTTTTCTAGAGCTTTTGTAAATCCTTGGCTTTATATACACAATGGCAAATTAACAATCACACACACATGCAAATTAACAGAGGAAGAAACAATTACAGTATCATTTCAAGACAGGTCCAGGGGTTCAATTAAAAAAGATTAAGTGCAATCCCACCTACATATGTATGTGTCAATTCCTTGGAAACGTCTTGTGCATGGGCACCTCAAATACAGCTGTCCCAAAATATACGTCTTATCACGCACTAGCTATATGTAATCAATGACATTTTAAAAGCATTAAACATTCAACTGCAGAAAATATATTATAAAAATAGTAAAAGGCACTTTAAAACATCCAATCTTGCAGCAGCCATTTTATTAATATAGCTATAGCATCCTATATACATGTACGGTTAATCTTGCAACATGCTGAAAGTGAAGTGGAAAATGACTGCACACAACTTGTTGTGATAATAATAATTACAGTATAACTCATGCATGTAATATAATGTTCAGTGTATTAATAGATGTTTGACAACTATTTACTGCTCAGCAAGACTAGCATATAGTTTGGATAGCCATGTATATAACTACATAGTGTTGGGAGATTCCAAATTTACAAGTAGTCATATCTCTGAGTGGAACGTCTTGCACAAACACAAACACCACAACAACAACAAATGCAGAGACATATTGGTACACAAATAAGCAACAAACAGAGTGCCAAGAGACCAATACCAAGTCCTACTAATTGGCCAATTGTCCAATCTGTAAAAATAGAAAAAAAGAGGCATTTGATGGACAGAAGGAATACTATACATTTTAACATTTCTTTAAATTCAAAAGTAACTTAAAAGGAATATAATTAATTAAATTATATCCATCAATATCCATGTTCACATAACACAAAGTTATGACTTGTAACTATAACAACCTGACTGGGTGACAGACATATGGTTTGGTTTCCTATACAGACATATTACTGGGATGTCTGTATAGGGTACCATACCAAACTGATCCATTTTATAGTTGATTAAAACAGTTTTTCAGATAACTCCAGTCCAGATAACCCAGTCATGACTTTAGAGTTGGTAGATTTGTCAGGAAATATACATTAAGCTACTACTCACAACAACTGATTGCAGCTTGATTTCCAGCACATGTTGCAGAGACGCTTGTATAGGTACAGTCAAATGTCTTCTTACTGCCACTTTTGGTGTAACCGGTGCAAACCAGATTCGATATTAGTGACGTGTTTGAATCATCATTAATCCTATATACATACATAAAGGTATATAAGAAGCTATCAGACAACAGCATGCACATACGACGGTTTAGCCTAATGAAGCTGGGCTTTGCCAAATGTGTGTGATAAGCAATACAAAAGCTTTAAAATTGAGAACTTATGATTTATATTACTTTTTAAGATTACTATGAATCTCTGAGTAGTGAAAATGATTTAGGGGTACATTTCCCTCCAAGTCTAAGTAAATGAGGTCTGGAATCATTTCTTTAAAATGAAACAATTTCTTGGATCACCCTGCACATCTAGTTGACCACTTTTGAAAGGACAAAGTCATCGCTGACAGGCATCCAATTCTTAGTAACCATAGCAACAGTGGGCATGCAAAAATCTATCAAAGGGGGCCACCTAAGTGTAGTCTCACTTGATTGGCTCATATGACCATCAGACCCTTTATCCGAAATGGAGGTCTGAAGGTTTTGAAGATTCCAACATGTAAATTTAGAGTTGTTAAACAGTTGGACTTAACCTTTTAGCAGCTGCGTTAAAGTGTAAACGGTCCACCCATTATCAGCCGATAGCCATTATAATGGCACAAGAATATAAGCGACATTTACTGACCGTTAAACAAGCTGTTTTCGGCATTGTTAATTTGGATTTCCTTAAAACAAACTTCACTGGACGTTAAAAGAAGAATGGAGTTCATTTGACCAAGAAACGCTAAGTATACTAAGCCTGCCCCAAGGCAGCCATTTTGGTTCCTTTTAGTATATGGTGGCTATCGGCTGATAAAGGGTGGGATAAATAAGTACAAGTACTTATCTCATAATTCAGGTTACATACCCAAAAGTGCCAGTTGTACCTCTGTCCGTGACCAAGTACCACCCAACGCTAAGACAGCCAATTTCTCCAGTCAAAGTGTCAACACTACCGCACACTGGTGTCTTAACTGGGACTCCAAATTCATTAACGATAGTAGCAACCAGGTATCCTCTTTGATTACCAGGATCTCCACCGATCTCAAGATTAATTACATTTGCACCAGCCACTGGAAAGATTTGAAAAATAAAACAAAGTATGGCATATGGCTAATGCATGTATAAATTATATTGAGACTTAAGACTTATGTTCAATTCAATTCAATTCAATTCAATATTAGAGTGCACCATGCCACCTGGTGGCACTAGGACTCAATGCGGTCCAATGCAGCACTATACACAGCAAACAAACAAACCAAAACAATATAGATGATCAGTTGATGATAACACTAAGATGACGTACATTCCTAACTAATGTTTTCCGAAACGAGCATACCGCATTGACATAATAATAGATACAAGTAGTTCGAGTAAATTCGGGGGGCGGCAGCCCCACGAGTTTTTAAACTGGCCGCATCGTTGGGATTTAATATATATATTCGTAATACTAACGATTGAGGACGCTTAAGTGTCCTGAACTTTATAAATAACGATGGAAAAGCTTCGTTAACTAAAGCTTCCTGAACGTCGCCATTTGCAAAAACGATGTATTGACGTATAAATTAAGTGTTACAATAGTTACGTATGAACAAGTATTATACATATATCGATGTATAAAATAACTGTTATAATAGTTGCGTATGAACCCGTATTATATACATATATATATATCTTTATATCTTTCCGTAACATGAAGCCGTACAACGTAATCGGCAAATGAAAACAATATAAGGGGCTGCCTGCGGAACCCCTTAAAAATGTTATAGTTCCTACATGTACGTGATAGTAGGTAAGCTGTGCCTTCTTGACCTTCTGTGTGGGACTGTATATTTAAATGGACAAAATACCTTACAGTTTGTTTAATAAACTTACCGGAGAATAGAGGAAGAAGGACAATTATACCAAATAAAAGCATTATTTCAAGGTTTTTCCAAGAAGCGTTCGACACAAGGAGATTGCTAAAAAGTCAGCTCGACAACTCGTTCACGTGATGAGTCCGTATTTTAAACTAGGGATTAGGTGATATGATCTATGTAAGGATGGCCCGAAAAAACATGGCGGCCGCTGGTCTTATTACAACAATGTCTGACAATTATAAGACACCTCTTCTCTACATGGAAAGGCTGTGGATTTATTAGCAGCAACAGGTGACTTTGTTACCTGGTTTACTTGGAACATTCCTTCCCAACATTCCTGCATGCATAGTTATATCTCACAATGTACAGCATTGAATTAGAAAATGAATACACAAAATTCTTAATAACAATGTAACTCACGCATGCATGCAACAATGTGCTAACTTGTTCAACAAAAGTTTGAAAACTGTATGTATAGTGTTCAGTTAGGCCCTAATAGCCATATATGTAGTCCTAGGGTACAGCTGCTGTGTGTGTATGTAGTGTTAGGGTATTCACAAGTTGTCATATTTCCGAGCGCCTCTTGCACCAGCACAAACACCACAACAACAACAAATGCAGAGGCATATTGGTACACAAATAAGCAACAAACAGAGTGCCAAGAGACCAATACCAAGGCCCACAGCTTGACCAAGTGTCCAGTCTACAAAAAAGAAAAGAAACACATGAAATTTGAGCCAAATGTGATATTACCATAACACACATCCCATGGATATGACAAGTAACATGGTGCATTAATGCTAAAATTGCTTGCATGGATAATTGTCATGTCTACATGTGCTAAACCATTTTCTAATTGTAACAGACATAGCATATCATAGCATGTCATGTGAGAAAATGATACCTTCTTTGTTACTATTTTTACAAGTTCTTTACTTTGTAAATACAAGTAAAGTTTACACTGACATCAAAAGGAAGTACAGAGTTCATGATCAGATTGACCTTTTAGTACTTCAGGAAGATATGCATGGGTTAAATGTTAAGCCAAGAGTACATAAGAGATATAAGTGTGGAATGTGTATCTTCACATGTTAACCAGAGTAAATACTTGCTCAAACCACTTTTACACATCTAAAAACAGAAAAGTCTTCTAATAGAAAAAATGGAGCAACTCCCAAAAGGTGCAGAGCTAACAAACAGTGAAACTATATAGTGTAATTACAGTTCGCACCCTATACCCAATTATCAATTAACCTCATTAAACAACTCAATCCTCAACCACAGACTGTTTACAGAAACAATTACAGTATATAGTTTGTAGATTCATCAAGAAACATAGTGTGCAACTACTCACAGCAACTGATTGCAGCTTGATTTCCATTACAGCTGATTATAGTGGTGTTTGAATAGGTACAGTAAAATGTTTTCTTGCCATTATTTATGGTGTAGCCGGTGCAATGCAGATTTGATATTCGCGGAGTCTGTGAATCATCGTTGATCCTATGAAGAGTGCAAGTAGCAATCAAATAATTGTAAGTCAAATCTTTAATGTCTGATCTGTCAAGCCATGTTTATGATACAGTTGCTAATTATTACAAATTTCTGGATACCGATATACGATTACGACTATAATATGGAATAACAGGGAGAAACAATTAATGACACTACAAACAATCGATGTATAAAATATATACTCAAAGAACAAAGGAATAATCTTAGAGATTTTGTCCTCTTCAGTAGGCAGTGGAAATGAAAAGGTTGAGATATATAGACTGATCTTGAAGTTACAGTGGGTAAAGAGAGGATTTTGTTTGATTTACATTTTCCGTAATTCTTTATATTCTTATTTCAGTAGGACATAATTGCTTTCAAAAACAAAATTATCCATTGGACTCAATAACAATTCAATTGAAAGTTACTAAAAACTTTTGTAAAAACAACTGAGAAATTACTATTATTCAGTATGAGGGCTATTTCACGTCTCTCAGTAACAATGCTGCAATAAATACACCTTTTTCAAGGCGTCGGTATACATACAGTACTTTTTGAGTCGGTTATCCATACTGGACTGTCCGGTCCGGACAACCGACTCAAAAAAGTACTGTAATACCGAGATGTAGGGAATGTTGCATGTCAGGACCATACACAACAAACACGTAACATACCCAAATCCCCTGGTTGTACCTGTACTCGTGACCACGTACCACCCAACGCTAACACAGCCAATTTCGCCAGTCAAAGTGTCAACACTACCGCACACTGGCGTCTTAAATGTGACTCCAAATTCATTAATAGTAGCAAGCAGGTATCCTCTTTGATTACCAGGATCTCCACCGATCTCAAGATTAGTCACTCTTCCATCAGACACTGGAAAGATTTGATAAATAACACAAACGATCTTATGGCTAAGATTGTATGAACAATAGTCGTTAAAAACACTTTCTGTAGTGGACAAATACTAACAGTTTGTTAATAACTTACCGGAGAACAGAGGAAGAAGCGCGATAAGAGGAAATAAAAGCATCATTTCAAAGAACTGAAAGGAGAACTAAAACAGAAGACTCTTCAGCTATTGTCTAGTTAAAAGATGAGATCTTTCTCGATGACTTGTTCACGTGACGACCCGATCTGGGGTCAATATAGTCTCGTGCCCAGCCCAACTTCCGCAATAATGGCTGCCGCCTGCGTAAAGTGGGTCTGGCACATTTCGCCGCATTTCTTGGTCTTGCAGACTCAGCATACCAGGATTCTGGCGGGCCAATCAGATTGCTCGAAAATATTATATTGTAAATAACACTACTATAATAATAAAAATTGATATGTGCGCTTGAAAATTACCTGCTCGATGATGGACGCTTCTAGCGTGATACCAAGGCGAGGAACTGAAACACAGCTGTCCATTTCGCGCCGACGCGGTGTCGAAACTCATACAATTATTTCCTACTGTATTTATATATTATTTTCGAGCAATCTGATTGGCCCGCCAGAATCCTGGTATGCTGAGTCAGCAAGACCAAGAAATGCGGCGAAATGTGCCAGACCCACTTTACGCAGGCGGCAGCCATTATTGCGGAAGTGGGGCTGGGCACGAGACTAGGGTCAATATGGCAGACAGGAAATTAGCGCATTAAATTGAAATTGAATAAGCTTATTGGCGAAATATAGTGGTTGGTCCGCGAGGCTATATATACGCAAGAGCGTTTATAGTGAATTAGGTTAGGTTAGGTTATTTTAATTTAAACAGGATGGACCCATCAGCTCATGTGGTTGGTCTACCTGGGAGTCCTGAAATTAGCCAATTAATATATTGTTAACTACTTGTATGTCTGGGCCCACATCTGATTGGTACTTTAGTGTTCAATATATACATATCATGCATGCATATACTGCAACATCACTCATGATCAAAGAAAAACAATTATTTATTTAGTATATAGTGTTCACTGACAGTTAGGATTTAATAGCCATGTATTGTTAGGAAATTCACAAGTTGGCATATGTCCTGGAACGTCTTGCACCAGCACAAACACCACAACAACAACAAATGACAAGGCATATTGGTAAACAAGTAATCAACAAGCAGAGTGCCAAGAGACCTACACCAAGGCCCACTATTTGACCAAGCGTCCAGCCTACAAAAAAAGAAAAGAAAAAATGGACAGATCTGGAATTACTTATAATCACAAAAGAAACAACAACATTCAATCACAGTCATGTGAGGATGCATTCCAGAAGACACTTTATAGATGAAAAGCAATTAACATGCAGGGATCGATATCAATGTCAATCTAAGTATAATAAATGGAGCTGTATATATAACCTCCAGTTCTATACAGCAACACAGGACATCATAATCAATGCACTATTAAGTTTTTAATCAATCTCTTCTGGCTACCAAAACTATAAGGACAATTCTATTGCTATATACTAAAAGTTTTCAGAACATTTCAACAAAATTGCTTCATGGAATCATGTGGTATTATCAGTTGCACTAATGGCTGAAAACATGGCTGACCTCTAATTATCACCTCATAACACAACACAAAGCAATTTTTAGTTACATTTGACAATTTGCAATCTTTTATGTGCATGCTTTTCTAAATATTAAAGAGCGTTTTCTACTATGTTTACAAAATGGTTAAACAGAAATAGGCCTATGCAATTCCAAAATTCAATTTCTCATTCATTTTTTTAAATTTGGTTAGTACTAACCTATGCATGAACATATAATGCGGACAATATTATTATAATAATGACACCTAAAAAAGGTTACAATGACATCAGAAAGTTCTGTAAGACCAGTTTATCCTGGGAGTCTTTAAAACGCGGAATACGGAATACGGAATACGGAATAGCGGAATAGCAAAACGCGGAATAACGGAATAACGAAAATGGCAGCCAACTAGTATGGCCGAATGGAAATTGAGCTTAAAGATCAATCAGCGTCGTCTTCGCTTCACGGAACGCAGACAACGAACGAATCGTGACCAAAATACGCGCTATTAAACATTAAATAATAAGGAAGACAACGAACGAATCGTGACCAAAATACGCGTTATTAAAGATAAAATAATATGCACCGGCTATAATATAAAAAGGTGTTGATACTGCTACAGAAAGGTGCATCCAGTAAGAGATTACCTATGTGTAATACATGTTTAGGAATAAACACTAATTATTTAGACATTATGTAACCATAGGAACAATAGAGGTAAATTTGTGGTAGAGACGTTGATTGATCGGTAAATCTTATTTTCTCGATTACGCGTATTTCGGTCACCTTATTATTTTATGTTTCGCCAATGCGCTACGAGTATCTGTCGGTATAGCGAGTAAACGTCTGTTTTTAAGTCGTTCCGTGAAGCGAAGACGACGTTGATTGATCGTTAAACTCGATGAACGAATTTCCATTCGGCCATACTAGTTGGCTGCCATTTTCGTTATTCCGTTATTCCGCGTTTTGCTATTCCGCATTCCGCGTTTTAAAGACTCCCGTTTATCCTTAAATGTTGACATGCATGTGTATCATCAGTATATATCAAGTGATCACTGTCTTATACTTTGCAATCACTGCCATCCCTACTTCTAACTTCATTTTATAAGCTTATATTTGGCTGCACGCAAATTTAACATCAACTATATATGATGATCTTCTTAAAAAGTGGCAAGATCTATTGTATTTGACCTAATCAAGCACAATATATTTTCACTGTCATTATAATTTAAAAGGCATCTTGAAATTGAGTATAAATGTTAAATGGTTTTATGAAGGTTTAGTTCAATTGTGAAAGTACAATAGCTTACAATCACATATTAACTTTTACTTACAAATAGGCTCACTTAACAAAGGAGGACCCTTGATCTAATGACAGACAAATAGGCAAATCACTAAGCAACCTCATGCTTTACAAAAATCAATAGGTAGATGTATAACTATAAACCAGTTTGGTACAACTGTTATTATAGTGACAGAGAGCATTACTATATAATATTATAGCATTGGACTGTCATGTGAAAATGACACATTCATGAACAGCCAACATTTTTACTTTTTTACTAGGTCTTCGAATTTCTCTGTACACATGCACACGATTATAATATTACATTAAAATCACCTATAGATGTAAAGGATGCAATTAATGAAATCAGACCCTAGGTGTAATCAGAAAGGAAGTGTGCATGGTACCATGTCTGACCTTTTACCATGTACCTTCAACATGGACATGTGTACTATATATGTATATACCACATACTGAATCAACCACTTGAACAATGATAAGTGATAAGCAAATCACAATAATATTTTTAAATTATGATACAAAGGGCTTTGTATCTTAATTATTTTCGTATCCTGAATGTCAAAGTTGTTACAATCAAGCTGGACATTGAGATGATGCTTATTTCATTTATTATAGATTTGTCAATCTAGATCTACTAACAAACTAAATACATAAATGTATAATACAGCATGCTACCTGCTACCACTCACTGCAACTAATGGCAGCCTGGTTTCCAATACAGGTCCCATTATAGGTTGAATAGGTACAATAAAACACCTTCTTGCTATTTTGGTTGTCATAGGCAGTGCACGTCAAATCTTGAATTTGTGTAGCCTGTGCATCATCATTGATCCTATGAAGAAACATAAGCAGCAATCATTTATATTGCCATTAGACCCAGAGTCTGAGGGTCCTGAAGAAAGGTTAACAGACTGAATTTCCAAAACTCAAACAAGGGGTAAAAATACAGATTATCAAAATTAATACAATTAATTCACGTTATATATACTATTATATATTAATGTATGTACATGCATGGACACTTTAATAATATACCTACCCAAAAGTGTCTGTCGTGCCGCTTCCGGTGACTACTAACCATCCGACGCTTAAACAGCCGATTTCGCCTGTCAAAGTATCAACACTACCGCACACTGGTGTCTTAACTGGGACTCCAAAATCATTAACGATAGTAGCAACCAGGTATCCCCTTTGATTACCAGGATCTCCACCGATTTCAAGATCAATTACATCTGCATAATCCGGAGCACCACTTACCACTACATTGAAGGATTTGAATTATTGAAACTACATACAATATCTTAAGACTAACACGGCATACGTTTAGGTATAAAGGACCACATAATTGTTAAAACATTTTAAATATTAACTTAAAGTACTTACCAGAAAATAGAGGAAGAAGCACAATTAGACCAAATGAAAGCATCACTTTTAATTAAGACTTTAACTGCTCGATAAATTTCCAGCTATGGTTTAGTTTATCAGTCTATACTATGGTTATATTGACGGTGTACACGTGACAAGTAGAGGGGTCGAAAACCACGACTAATTTGACACTACATAACCTAATTAGCGAATTCTGACGTAAACTGTATACCTTTTTAAATCTCTAGTTTGAGAACTTATTAAATATGCCATCTCTCTATATTATTATATAGAAGAGTATATACGCTATCTAGTATAGAATTTTACATACAATTAGTTCTGTTAACATTATCAAATTAAGATATGAAGCTAAGACTTTGTGTCAGACATCTATTATAAGCATGTCCGATGAGTTTGAGAATACTTATATATATTCAATTCAATTCAATATATTAAAGTGCACCATGCCACATGGTGGCACTATAGGACTCAACGTTGTCCCTACACACAGCAAACAAAAAGAGATAATCAATTGATGAGTATAGGATGTCTGTGCAGTATGAAGACCAAGATTAGTAGTAGCATATATAACAATTGATAATGTAAATATAATTTTACCATGATTTCACCAGAGTTCCCATTTATATACTTAAATCCACAATCAAAACGAGAGAATTCAATATACCTCTTTCATACTTTCAAGATGAATAAAATTAACTTTACGTATACTAGAATGCAGTCTCAAGCTCTCACTTTAATATTCTATATGTTTTATATTGCTTGTCAGTTCACTTAGTATCACACAACAGAGCTACTCCTCTCATAATGCAGAGCTCTGGATTGAGAGTAGTGCGGAGAAGAGTTGTGATAAAGGTCAGTGGCTTCTTGTACACTAGGCACTGGTACAGATTGGGGTCCTTGCAATTGGGACCAGTACTGTTGACAGCATAGATATGGGCAACTGGAAGATTGGTATGCAAACAAGATTTTATTTGCTGATTCTATAAGTCTTCCATTCCTCCTTTCTCATCCAGCCCCTCTAAGGAAGAGACCATGAATGAGACACCTTCTGTGGGTGGTTCTTTGACTTTCTCTTTTGTCATCTGACATCATTAACATCACCGTGGAGGACCACAGAATCCAAGGCCCAGCCCTTGTGCATGGGCTCTTGTCACTATTTCAAACACAAGAAAACAGGAAGTGAAAAATGGCTGTAAAATTAAAATCACAAAGAGTAAAACCCTTCAGAAATATACTTTAATTTCCTCATATATGAAGCCATCTCTTACACAAGTCCAGAAGGGTTTCTTAAAATCGTGATTCATAATAAAGGTGTAGAAAAAATAGGCCTCTCATGTATCTTAAACCAAAAGTTAGCAGACCTGCATGATAAGTATGTTATAGCCCCTGCCGATAAGGCCTCTAATAATATAATATTTATATGTAAGTCCTACTATAGACAAATCATTAATGAAGAACTAGGCAGTACCTCTACTTATGCTAAATGTAGAGTAGAACCCCAACAGTTAATTAGGGAACACAGATTTCTTAAAGCTAGAGAACTTAGAACCTAAACCAGACTGGTGTAACCTTCCCTCTTTTTACTGGATGCCTAAGCTACATAAGAACCCTTACAGCTACAGATTCATAGCTGCCTCTCACAAATGTACTACCAAACCCCTTTCTAGATTTCTAAATTTGGCACTCAGACTATATAATTCTCAAACATTTTAGAGAAAACTGCCTAGGTATATATAGGAATACTGGTGTTAATGCCTTTTGGATAGTAGAAAACTCACTATAGAAGTCTTACATAGTCTTAGGTCTATACCCACTAGAAAAGCCCAGCTAGCTAATTTTGATTTTTCTACCTTATATACAGCGATCCCCCATGCATAACCTACTTAAAGACAAGATTACTAACCTTATTCATAGTGCCTATACCTGTAGGAAGTCCAAATATTATATAGAAGTCTGTCAGGATAAAGCCTTTTGGTCTAACAATGTCTCCAATAAAGCAGTCACAGCTGTTCATTTAGTAGAGCTCTTTAATTACCTTATTGACAGCATTTATGTATGTGTAGACGGTTCTGTTTTAAGCAATGAGTAGGCATCCCTATGGGTACTGACTGTGCTCCTGTAGTTGCTAATCTTTTTCTGTTTGCCTATGAGTATGAGTTTATGAAATTAAGGACTACTTAAGGATAACATCACCCTAGCTATTAAATTTTCCAATACTTATAGGTATATTGATGACCTTTTATGTATTAACAACAAGGATTTCGAACTGTCAATTAGTGACATTTACCCCAAAGAACTTATTCTTAAAAAGACAAATACCAGCCTTAGATATAACCATTACTAGCAATCAATTTATCACTAAAGTGTATGATAAGCGAGAGGACTTTAACTTTGATATAGTAAATTTGATATACTAGATAGAGAGGAGTGAGCGTCTGTGTCAGCACTGTGAATCACAGGAAGTAGATGACAGTAACCACTTCAGTCTTAGGTATGAAAAGATTAGTAATGAAAGAATTAACTTGTTTGAGGAGTTAAATGATCTATTTATAATGCCTAGGCTTCAAAACCAGTCTCATATCCATAATCAGTGTGCTGGTCCCCGATGAGATTATATATATAGCTTCCATAGATGTGTGCATGTATACCAATACTAAGAGACTGATCAGCTGGAAGAGTACCATTCAGTGCAAAGTATAAAACTTTACCGAATATGTTTGGTGAACCTTGTTTCCTTTAATTGAAAGCAGGAAAACCAGTGGCTATTGCAATTTATATATATGTAATACACATATAGTTACTACCCGTTGCAATGTGTGAAATATTGTTATTTGTTTGTGTAATAATTAATAGATGTATGTATTGGGTATATATACTGTATATATAACAGTTGCATGACCTGCTTAGCCAATATATATATATAATATATAAATCCAGTATGCATATGTGCATACACACTATATATATACGTCTTTATATATATATAGTATGTTCTTATATATACTGCATATTCTCCTTGCAGGCAGAGACGTATGGAAATGCCTAACATTATGCTGAAGCAACTCTTATTTCTGGCTTTGTTTCCAGTGGTTACAATTGGCGATTGTAAGCTATCATTTTAGCTATAATTTCCTGTGTGTAAACAGTATATATATAGATTTCAATTAGAATAAATTACTAATCACTTTTTAGCATCAGTCGTGGGCCCCAATTTGTGCTTAAGTGCATATGTCACTTCAATTAAAGCTTTAAGGTTACTATAATATAAGGTCAACAAAGTGGCCAGGGAATTTGAATTGCAAGTCCCAAGAGGTTTTTGTTGATATTTTGTTGACTAATTTTACAATAGGGTCCTGGTCCTGTCCACCAGTGAGATCAGATGTAGTTGGTACATGTGTTGATGAGTGCAGCAGTGATGATGAGTGTGCAGAAGGTGAAAAGTGCTGCTCTAATGGATGTGGACATCAGTGCACTCCTGCAATACAGCTTGAAGAGGGTGAGATAGAAAACACACATAATTTTTAATTCCCTATTTATGTGAATGTACTGATGATAATGTGTATAATGTCGATGGGTTCAAAAATGTAATTAAGTTTTTATCAGCATAGGAACCAATTTATCCATATAGCTAGCTAATTACCTCAATCACCCAAATATTTCAAGTAGATACATTTCCACCTATATAAGTGATTATACATAAAACTAAATAAATAAAGTGGTACCTATTACGTACATATATATATGACTCATGCAATAAAGTTACACATTACATAATATTCATCTCAGGCTAATAGCATAGGCAATAGCAAATGCATGCTGCAGAGCCATTTCCAAAAAGCTTCAGTAGAACAATGCCACAGAAAGGATAACATAAATATGTATTGTAACTTGCAATTGTACTATTTGTATATACATATTATATAGAGATCTGTCTACCAATGCAAGCAAGGAAAGGCGGCATATGTATTGAGGAGTGCAGAAGTGATGATGAGTGTGCAGAAGCCAAAAAGTGCTGCTCTAATGGATGTGGACATCAGTGCTCTCTACCAGTTACTTTACCACGTGATCTGGGTGAGATGGAAAACCACTATACATCTATATACACATGTACATTTATATACAAGAGAGCAACTGTGTATTAAGCGTTAAGCTTTTTCTAAAATGATGTATTTACGTATCACATGTAGGCCTAGGAATGATATTAATATTGCCTTTACAAAGGAATATAAATATATTACTATATAAAATGACAAAGTGACTCAAGGGTCCCAGCTTGTGCTTGTATATTGCACCTGTCACTTAATTAACAATAATTAATATTTATGATTAAAGTTACGACTAAATGTAAGTCAATAAAGTGGCAAAGTAATTTGAATGTGGGGGTGGCAGCCCCTCAAGTGTTAACTTGAATTAGCTATTAGGATTTACTTACTCAAGAAGTATATGTGCTTAGTGCATCCCTACTTATATATATTATGCCTGCAGTAATATATTTTGTTTGAAGGATCTTGTCCACAAGTGAGACTAGGAGAAGGTGGCATATGTGTTGAGAAGTGCAGAAGTGATGATGAGTGTGCAGAAGGTGAAAAGTGCTGCTCTAATGGATGTGGACATCAGTGTACTCCTGCAGGTAGACATGTGTAAATTAACATATATATATTACAATCTATTTTATATATGTATATATATATATGAAACCTCTTAAAACCTAATACTCATTATATTATATTACATACCTTAACACTGTATTGTCACTCTGTTTTAGAGTGTACTATAGAAGGACAGGTTTACAGCACCTGTGCTAGTTCTTGCATTTTTACTTGTGAGAACCATGAAAAGCAAGCTTGTAATAGAATGTGTAGAATCGGCTGTGATTGTCCAGGAGGCCAAGTGATAGACACTGGTGCAGGAAAGTGTGTTGCTCCTGAGGAATGTCCTGAAAAGTGAAGTCTATAATTACAACATTAGCTATAGGTGAAGCTTTCTTGCATAATAAGAAAGCCATATATAACAGCTACATTTACGTATGTTAGCTATACAAAATATAAGGTTCATTACTATGTTCCTTATATGAGAAACTATAGATATTGAGCTTTCAGTAGTAGCGCAAAACATTAGAATTATTTCAGAACATTTCGGTCTGTAAACCTTCAACAACGACGTAATATGATGGTAACAATGATTACATAATGGTTCCAAAATTAGATATATACAGTGCAAGTTACAATATATATACTAAGGTAATCTAATTTAATTTAATATATATATATATATTTATATGATTAAAAATATATTTATGATAGAATATATATAAATATATATATAATGATAAAAAGATGGGTTATTGATGGGGTTGTGGAACTACAAAAGGGTGCCAAACATTGCTAAATATGCGACTTGTATGACTTTTGCACTGACTATTATGCCTAACTATAAGACACGGTAGCTGCAGTAATATAGCAATATCAACAGTACTAGTAAAACAAAATTATGGTCTCTCACTTGATTATATATATATGTGGTAGAAAGGTACACATACGTATATAAGGCATATATACACTCTCATGATCATGAGCGAATGCTTTGAATTTCTTCGAATTCTTTGAATATCCCATGGCCAATTGCAATAGCTGCAGCAAAATTCATTTCTGGCCTCCTTGTTCTAGATCTTCTCCTGTTTCCATTATAATTTTGAACATTTAAAACTTCACATATGTAATTGCACGTTGACACTATATATAGCTATCAAAGAGTAGACATGTGTGGTTCTATGCCGAGAGTCCTGCATGATGACCGAAGAAGTCCTCATATAGACATATTCAGTATCAATATTATACAAGTGCTTATTCATACTCACGAGCTGAATTGGATATACGTATACCTGATTGTCACATATATTGCTTATTACCTGAAATAGCTCTGCCTTTAAATTTCTTTGTGGGGACAGTGTAGAAGAGCTACTTCGCCAGCTAATATTTCTGGCCACTTCAACTGCCATTCCTGGTCAACATTTGGTGTACGAGTTGTTTGATCTGTTCATTTATTTATCCTATGTACATGTATATACAGAAAATGTGATTGAACACTGAAATTGCATCATTAGTGTTCAATTAGGTCTTTCCTTAGATTGATTCAATGCTCAGTATAAGGTGAACCTCTAATTTGTAATATTAGCCATAATTATAAAAAAGGACAACTAAATTAAATTTATGATGTATTAGAGGGTCTGATAAAGTTGATGAATATTCAGCAGTTTCCTATTTTTCATTATACAGTGAAGAGCCATGTACACTTTGGTTGTCAACTTATATATCTGCTAATGAGGAATCAATTTTAGCTTGTAAACGTATTCATTAGTGTGTGATTACTCATACTTATCACTGTTTGCAATACTAATAAGTCATTAAACAAACATGAAACAGTTTTCTATGGCACTACCATCTTAATCAATTACATACATGTTTTGCATGTTATTTTCCGTTGCTTCCAACCACAGAATGTTGACTGACGAGTTGCTATTCTCCTTGAATGTACACTGAGACAGGTCCAGTGACTCCCACAATTCATCATCTCCATGTTCATATTGCTGATATGTCACTATTGTAGAGGAGGGCAGTCTTCCATTCCTCCTTTCTCATCCAGCCCCTTTAAGGAAGAGACCTTTTGTCATCTGACACCATTAACATCACCGTGGAGGACCACAGAATCCAAGGCCCAGCCCTTGTGCATGGGCTCTTGTCACTATCTCAAACACAAGAAAACAGGAAGTGAAAAATGGCTGTAAGATTAAAATCACAAAGAGTAAAACCCTTCAGAAATAAACCTTAATTTCCTCATATATGAAGTCATCTCTTTCATGAACTATACAAATCTCAGGAGCCAAATTAAAGTTTTCTTACTTGTCTCATAGCTGTGAAGAAGCCTTGTGGATTGAAGAACCCTGTCATCCAAAAGACTTTGGGTTCTGAATTGAGTGTACATGTCTCTTTAAGTTCTGTGTATCAGAAACTGATAGTTGCAGAGTCCCAGGGCACCTTACCCCAAGAGGGAGTCACATGGACATTATAAATGGCATCCAAAGTGACCTTAAAATTTGAGTGTTTACAAACATGTTGTGTGTAATAGAGAAACGATCTTATTAATGTTATGCAATGCAAATTAATCAAACAAAATCTGTCATATGACTGTACCAAATTTGATAATTATTAATTTAATTACAAAAAAAATGTTTAAAAAGTATAATAATATTATATAACTTATTAGGATTTCTATAAATACATATTATACTCAGTCTGAAGGGTATACAGTCGTACCTCACTCATGATGGTGCCGTCAATTGCAGGTTGGACATCTTGAAGAGCAGCTCTTACAATTGAGATATGTGATCTATCTCTGGGTGAAGAAAGATGATCATTGGAGTTAGGGCTCCCATCTTCTTTAATCTCTCCTTCACCTGTGAATGAAGAGTGACATATTAGGTAAAGACTTCTTCTACTCAAGTGTATCAGATACAGGGACTGACATGCGCATAACATAATACAGACACAAAATGTAATTATGTACAGTATATGGACAGAGAACAGGAAGTACAGTGTATATACGTAAGATTACTTATAACAGTATATATATGTTGTACTGTAGGATTGTACTGTAGAATTACAAGTATTGTATTGTATAGGATATTAGAAATATACGTAATTATTTCTGGCAGAAGCTTATACTTCTCACTATCTTATTGTAGTATTTATCCAATAGCTCTTACTTTTTGGTTACTGTAAGCACATAATATGTACATATATCATGTGATAGAGGCCATGTGATGCAATACTATCATTGCAGCAGAGGAGCTGGATATTATACAAACAGTGCAAGTTACAATATATCTACAGTATGTTTGGGTGCACCAGTATTATCATAGCTGAAGTAGGAATGGTGCGCCCAAACATAGAAGTGATGTGTATGGTTAAGTCACTTAAATTTCAGTATGCCTTATCACATGGTCACTGTCTTGTTTCGCTACTTTTTCCAGATGTGTTTGTCATTTGCTGCATGGGCCATCCCTACTTCTAATTTCATTTTTTAAAATGTTTTTATTTTGCTTGTTTTCCCCCTTTTTTCTTAATATTATTTGTTAAAATTTATTTTGTAAGTGTTCTCATGTCGATAAATTTGCAAAGAGAGAGAGAGCAGATAACCCAGAAATCTTAATTACAAAATGGCGTCCGAAAAGGTCCCACTCTTAACACCTTCAGAAATAACATGCTCCGTGTAGAACGCGTTCAAAGCTAGTGTAGCCTATTCCCTAGTTCAGGTTCGATTTGGTACGATTTGTATCAAAGGAATAGGGTATTTCCTTCGACACGAGCGGTAGCTCGAGAAAAGAAAGAAGAAGAAGAAGAAGAATATAAAACCGAGATAGTGAGGAATTTTTCAAGATGGCGGCTTTTGGTTTTTTCGTTCGCTGCTGGTCTTCCGCTTATTTAATGGTTATCTCTGAACTTTGGGTAAGTTATATTTTTGTTTAGAATTCAATTACAATTCGAACGCTCCTTCACGACGAGTGCTACATTCGATTTTACCGTACACGTTTACACTATTAAATTTTCCAATACTTATAGGTATATTGATGACCTTTTATGTATTAACAACAAGGATTTTGAACTGTCAATTAGTGATATTTACCCCAAAGAACTTATTCTTAAAAAGACAAATACCAGCCCTAAAAAATCCCCCTTTTTAGACTTAGATATAACCATTACTAACAATCAATTTATCACTAAAGTATATGATAAGCGAGAGGACTTTAACTTTGATATAGTAAATTTCCCCCATTTAGATAGTAATATTCCTAATACCCAAGCCTATGGTGTCTTTATTTCACAACTAATTAGGTATTCTAGAATATGTAGTGACTTCTCCAGTTTTCAGGCTAAATGTTTGCAGTTATGCAGTAGGCTTATTAAGCAGGGTTACAAATACTTTAAGCTAAAATCAACCTTTAAAACCTTCCTATCCCGGCAGCCTCTAGTTAGAATCAAGTATAAGCAAAATGTAGCTAGTATGCTTAAGGACTGTCTTGTGTTACCCCATATTGTGTTACCCCACCTCCAAAGAAATGTTACTACTAGAAGACCTAGCTAAGGGTAGACTTACGTAATATGTCCTACTTGTGTCTATAGTTATGCTGAGTCTGTTTTACCTGTACAAGCAAGATTACTAATAGATTTATAATTAATTCATAAAAGTTAATTGGACCTACATTCCATTCATAAAATTAAATTTCATCATGTGTCTTAGTTAACACCTTATTTAACTTTTGGCGCCAAAATAGTGTATAGATTTTAGCATAGTGAGCCAAGGATTCACAGAAGATCAAGATAAAGAAAAAGACACAGACTCCCAGGATCACTGATGAAGGGTGGAATTCCCAGAAACGGCTGTCTGACCCAGTGGAGAAGAAGATGAAAGAAGGGAAAAGAAGGAAGAAAAGACTACTGTATCTTCATCTAAAGCTCTCTTTAGGTTTAGTTCCCCTATAGGCTCTTTTTACAGAATAGGCATATAGCATGTAGGAAAATGGTATCTTAGATTTTTCACGTGACACCATACATTACATAGGGCGGCCATTTTTTCTGGCCATCCCTACTATAGAGTACTACCGTACTCTATGATATTATGAAGTACAATAAGGTATATATGAGGATGACATTGTCCCTATTTATTATTATTTCATTATTTTATATTAATTTTATTTATTTGACACTTAAGGATTAATAAAACTAAAAATTGTCCTCACGATAGATCGATCACTTGTAATTGGTGTTCTAAATAAGGCGCAAGCGAGCCGAGATTACATTGTCTCTTTGGATGGCAAGAGAGATCCTCTGGACCAGAAACTCATGGGCTCTGTTACACTGTACAACATACCAAATTTAAAAAGAAATAAATTCTTTTCTGCTTGTCATTGAGCATTAAAAGCTGTTGTCTTCATTACTTAAAGGTTAATATACAATCTCTGGTCTTGGCTTCAGTCCTCAGATGATATACGTACATGTATAAAATGATCTATTTATAATGCCTAGGCTTCAAAACCAGTCTCATATCCATAATCAGTGTGTTGGAAACACCAAGTCCCCAATGAGATTATATATATAGCTTCCATAGATGTGTGCATGTATACCAATACTAAGAGACTGATCAGCTGGAAGAGTACCATTCAGTGCAAAGTATAAAACTTTACCGAAAATGGTTGGTGAACCTTGTTTCCTATAATTCAAAACAGGAAAACCTGTGACTGTTGCAATTTATATATTATTATATTTAGACTTTTAAGTGCATTGTGTGTGTGCTTCACACTAGGGCAACTTGCCCCGTATTGCACTGTACAAGACAAAAACCGTAAAAAAAAGAAAGAAAAAAAAGAATTCACATTTCTGTTTCACATATAATACACATATAGTTACTACCCATTACAATGTGTGAAATATTGTTATTTGTGTGTGTAATAATTTAATTGATGTATGTATGTAATAGATGCATGTCTATTTATTATATGGGTATATATAATATACTGTTTATATAACAGTTGCATGACCTTCTGCTTATATATATATATAAATCCAGTATGCATATATATGTGCACTGATTATTTTCTATATATATACTTGCACTAGTCTATATACCTAAAGCCATGTAACTATATATAAGACACGGTAGCTGCAGAAATATTATATATCAATATCAACAGTTAAGACAAAATTATGGTCTCTCACTACAGTATATGCAGTAAAAAGGTACATGTATATAATTATGGGGCACCCCATATATACACTCAGTGACAGCGAATGTTTTGAATTCTTTCAATATCCCATGGCCAATTGCAATAACTGCAGCAAAATTCTTTTCTGGCCTCCTTGTTCTAGATCTTCTCCTTTTTCCATTATAATTTTGAACTTTTTAAAACTTCACACTTGTAATTGCATGCTGACACTATATAGAGCAATCAAAGAGTATTCAGTATCAATAAACAATCCTACAAGTGCTTATTTCACAGGCTGAATTGGATGTATATATACCTGCAGCTGATTGTCACATATTGCTTATTACCTTAAGTAGCTCTGTCTTTTCTCTGTGGATAGTGTAGAAGAGCTACTTCGCCAGTTAACATTTCTGGCCACTTCAGCTGCCATTCCTGGTCAACACTTGGTGTACAAGTTGTTTGCTCTGCAGCTATATATAAGGTTTGTATGAATAAAGCTTGTCAAAGTAGCATGATAATAATGCAGAAGTGATGTATGTTTTCTTCATTACTAACATAGGTTCAGCATTCCTAAGATGATATTATACATATAAATGATCTATATATCTCGGTTATATCATGTAACACCTATATATAATAGGCCTCCAGTGATGTGCATGTATGCCAACACTATATAAGAGAGTGATTAATTATATTGGAGTGACATGCAGTACGTGTGTTAAAAAGTCCAAGTTCCCAAATATATACGTAGCTTACAGTGATGTGCATGTGAGCCAATGTTTCACAAATGATCAAGATCAAGAAAAAGAAAAAGATTTCCAGGGTCACTGATGAAGGTTGCAATTCCCAGAAACAGCTGTCTGGCCCAGTGGAGCAAAAGAAGAAAGAGAATAAAAGAAGAAAGAAATGAAAGAAAAGAAAAGACTCTCGTATCTTCATCCAAAGTTCTCTCCAGGTTTAGTTCTCTATAGGCTATTTTACAAAGTAGTATAGCATGTAGAAAAATGGTTTTTGATTTTTCACATACTTACGTACCCACTGCAACTGGTTGTCATGCCAACCATTGAGGTTGGCTGAGTACCATGTAGTGCAACTTTACCGAAAGAGGTTGGTAAACCTAGCTGGTTTCCCATTATTCAGAGTAGGATGAAGTACCCATACATAGTGCATGCATAATATTATGGGCATATTGTATATATATAATGCAATCCATGATCTGCTATATATGTACTATGTATATACGTCACAGAATCAAACTTCATGCAGGTTTCATATAACATAAAACCTATATATATATATTTGAAACTCTTTGAACTGCCAGGTTTCAAATGGTATAATATGTAAGCACGACATTGTATTAACTTGGAACTTAAAACCCCTGAAATTAATCTCTTATAATTAGCGCATAACAAAGTGGCAAAATAATTTGAGTGTGGGGGCGGCAGCCCCAGCCTCTAGTTAATTAGATATACATGGATTTTTATGTCATTCCTCCTTTGAAATGTAAATTTTAAATAAAATTTTGCTTGACATTAAATAGGGTCCTGTCCACCTGTGAGACCTGAACCAGTTGTTGTAGATATAAGTAAATGTTTTTTTTAAATAAACAACTAATAAGTTTATACAATCACACAATATAGTGCTTGTACATACTCTATTACACAAGATGTCCACACTCTATTACAAACAGTAGAGAACTGATCTATAATTAAAGCCTACGGTTTCTTCAATTTTTGATATATATAAGATGCTTAATTACTATGTAGTATACGAGTAACTAATTCAATCTTTAAAGTTAATTACATGCTCTATCAAGGTTTCTGGATGTGTCACAAGCCGGATGGATCCTTAGCCATTGGTATACCATTGTCCTTTTTGGGCTCATCTTTCTTAGGATCATTTTTCTCATCTTTAAACACTCCATTTCTCCGCAAAACCAGAAGAGGTAGCAGCCACTGTATCTGGTCCTTCATTCCTTGTTTCTTAGTCTAAAGATAGGGCTTCCAATACTCCCTTTTTGATGCTCTCATCATCATTATCATCATTCTTCTTTGGAAGCATAAGAGCCATATCCTGTATATGTCTTAGATAGGAAATCATTTAAGTACAGTACATCATGTACATACAAGCATAGTGTGGCCACAAAATAAAATGGCTGCAGGAATGAGAAGTAGTACATATTACCTGTAGGACATTGCCAACAATAAAGAGTACAGCAAACACTTGGTCCTGCTTGCCCTGGAGCTATGAACCACAGTCCAACGACCCAAGTGAAACAGAGAATTGACAGCAAAATGAGGCTAGTCCATATCAGTCGTCTAGGGCAACATATATTAATCTAATATACTTGCATAGTTGCCAATATATATTATACAATTATTAAATTATGGTACAAACTTTCCAATAACTTTCTTGCTTGAAGCTTTGGAACTGGATGTTTTCTACACTGATTTTTGGTTAGTGAAGCCATACTGAGAAAAGGAATCACTGCATTCATCTATATATATATAGATATAGACTATATACAGTAATTTATAATTACAGTTTACCATGTACGTATATATACTGTGGAGATGTCTCATTGAAGTTTTAGTTTTACATAAGATTATATATCTTATGTATACGCATTGATGTATTCATATATAGAATGGAGATTTTGAATCAAAAGACATTCTTTCTAAGTAGACATCGTGTCTTAAGGCAACAGACACAGCTACGGCTGGAATAGGAATACCTATTGGAATATATATACTATTGTTTTTATATAATATGTTAGCATATTGATTAAATAGGGTGGTAATTATAAAATGTTATTGTATACCTTACCCCATCCAAGGACTGTGTATATTAAAAACCACTTCCTCTTATAAGCTCCAACCACTCGAACAAGAAGGTTGTAGATGAGAAATCCTCCACAGAGTGACCAACTGAACACTGATAGGAAGAAGTAGTGCGTCAGAGCAGTCACTACTTTACAGGGAATCTACGTAAATGAAACAACTTTTCTGATATATACAAATCATTGTTTGAGATAACAGATTATTCTTACTGGGAGAGAGGTAGCAGTATCAATCCCAACCAAGAACATAACAATGCCGAAAGTCAATGCAATACATATGTTCAAGTGTACATAATTATAAACATTTGCGATCAGTTCTTTCCTAAAAATAAATAAATATATAAATACGTAAATTTTGGATACATATTTCTGATGCATATAAATATTAGAAGTATGTACGTATACTAATAATCATGCATACAAGCATATATTCATATATACCTTAAGCCTGACATGAATTAACCTCACCTCAAACACAAGAAGAAAAAATTGAGAATATCAAACATACAAGAGATATACCATATGCATATGTTGTTGGATCGGGAGATAGCCCTGAGACTGCATTATTATCATCCTTAAATGGCAAAGGATTAATAAAACAAAATTTATTCAAAAACTTGTCCTCACGATCAGTTGGTGTTCTAAATAAGGCGCAAGCGAGCAAGAAGGGTGAGAGTGAAAACCACTATACATTCATACATTTATATACAAGAGAGTGTGCAACTGTGTATCCTTAATCATTAAGCTTTTTCTAAAATGATGTATTTACGCATCACATGTAGGCCTAGGAATAATATTAATATTGTCTTTACAAAGGAATATAAATATATTATTATAGAAAATGACTAAGTGACTCATGTGTCCCAGCTTGTGCTTGTATATTGTATAATGTCACTTAATTAACAATAATTATTAATTAGTATTTATTATTCAAGTTACGACTAAATGTAAGTCAATAAAGTGGCAAAGTAATTTGAAAGTGGAGGTGGCAGTCCCTCATATGTAATATAATTTTTAACTATTAGCTATTTGGATTTCTATTCACTCAAGAAGTACGTATATATGTGCTAAGTGCATATTATGCCTTAATTAATATTTTGTTTGACAAATTATTATATATAAAGGATCTTGTCCACAAGTGAAACCAGGAGAAGGTGGTACATGTGTTGAGGAGTGCAGCAGTGATTATGAGTGTGCAGGTGGTAAAAAGTGCTGCTCTAATGGATGTGGACATCAGTGTACTCCTGCAGGTAGACATGTGTAAATTAACATATATTATAATCTATTTTATATATGTATATATATATATATGAAACCTCTTAAAACCTAATACTCATTATATTATATTACATACCTTAACACTGTATTGTCACTCTGTTTTAGAGTGTCCTATAGAAGGACAGGTTTACAGCACCTGTGCTAGTTCTTGCATTTTTACTTGTGAGAACCATGAGAATCGAGCTTGTAATAAAATGTGTACAATCAACTGTGATTGTCAAAAAGGCCAAGTGATTGACACCGATGCAGGAAAGTGTGTTCCTCCTAAGGAATGTCCTGAAAAGTGAAGTTTATAATTGCAACATTAGCTATAGGTGAAGCTTTCTTGCATAATAAGAAAGCCATATATAACAACTACATTTACGTATGTTAGCTATAAGGTTCATTGCTATGTTCCTTATATTAGAAACTATAGATATTGAGCTTTCAGTAGTAGTGCAAAACATTTAAATTAATAATTATTTCAGAACATTCCGGTCTGTAGACCTTCTTCAGCTGAAATGACGGTAATGAGTTACACTTCAAACATAAACAACGACGTAATATGATGGTAACAATGATGACATAATGGTTCCAAAATTATATATTAATATATATACAGTGCAAGTTACAATATACGTATATACTAAAGTAATATAATCTAATTTAATATATATATATATATATAAAAAATATATTTATGATGAAATATTTTATACGTATAATGATAAAAAGGTGGGTTATTGATGGGGTTGTGGAACTACAAAAGGGTGCCAAACATTGCTAAATATGCGACTTGTATGACTTTGCACTGGCTATTATGCCTAACTATAAGACACGGTAGCTGCAGTAATATAGCAATATCAACAGTACTATATAGTAAAAACAATGGTCTCTCACTTGATTATATATATATATGTGGTAGTACGTACATATAAAGCACTCCATGCTCATGATCATGGTCAGTGACAGCGAATTCAAATGTTTTGAATTTCTTGAATACCCCATGGCCAATTGCAATAGCTGCAGTAAAATTCTTTTCTGGCCTCCTTGTTCTAGATCTTCTCTTGTTTCCATTATAATTTTGAACACTTTACAATTTCACACATGTAAATGCACGTTGACACTATATATATATATATCTATCAAAGAGTAGATGTGTGTGGTTCTATGCCGAGAGTCCTGCATAAGGACTGTAGAGGTCCTCATATAGACATATTCAGTATCAATATTATACAAGTGCTTATTCACAAGTTGAATTGGATATACGTATACCTGATTGTCACATATTGCTTATTACCTACAGCTTATATTTCTGGCCACTTCAACTGCCATTCCTGGTCAACATTTGGCTTTCGAGTTGTTTGATCTGTTCATTTATATATCCTATGTACATGTACAGACAATGTGATTGAACACTGAAATTGCAGCATCAGTGTTCAAAAAGGTCTTTCCTTAGACTGATTCAATGTTCAGTATAAGGTTAACCTCTAATTTGTAATTTTAGCCATTTTAAAAAAGAACAGCTAAATTAAAATATATATTAGAGATGTATTAGAGGGTCTGATAAAGTTGATGAATATTCAGCAGTTTCCTATTTTTCATTATACAGTGAAGAGCCATGTACACTTTGGCTGTCAACTTATATATCTGCTAATGAGGAATCAATTTTAGCTTGTAAACATATTAATTAGTGGGTGATTACTCATACTTACCACTGTTTGCAATACTAATAAGTCATTTAACAAACATAAAACAGTTTTCTATGGCACTCCCATCTTAATCAATTACATACATGTTTTGTATCTTATTTTCTGTTGCTTCCAACCACAGAATGTTGACTGACGAGTTGCTATTCTCCTTGCATGTACACTGAGACAGGTCCAGTGACTCCCACAATTCATCATCTCCATGTACACACTTCTGATATGTCACTCTTATAGAGGAGATCACTGAGTTCGGAGCACCTCACAGTGTGGGTCTCACCAGGCGGGGTGGAAGGAAGATGAGAGTATATCATAAAAAGTAAAACCCTTCAGAAATAAACCTTAATTTCCTCATATATGAAGTCATCTCTTTCATGAACTATAAAATCTCAGGAGCCAAATTAAAGTTTTCTTACTTGTCTCATAGCTGTGAAGAAGCCTTGTGGATTGAAGAACCCTGTCATCCAAAAGACTTTGGGTCTTCCTTGGAATAAATTGATGAGTGTCTCTTTCCAGATGTTCTGTGTATCAGAAGCTGATAGTTGTAGAGTCCCAGGGCACCTTACCCCAGGAGGGAGGCACATGGACATCATAATTGGCTTCCAAAGTGACACTCAAATTCTACACAAAATTTGAGTGTTTACAAACATGCTGTTTAAAACAGAGAAACAATCTTATGTTATGCAATGCAAATTAACCAAACAAAATCTGTCATATTACAGTACTAGTACGTATATACCAATTTTGATATTATAAATTTAATTACAACAAAAATACGTATATTATACTCAGTCTGAAGCACTTCACTCATTTATGATCAATGGTAGGTTGGAGATCTTAAAGAGCAGCTCTCTCAATTGATACGACATGCTGCATGCAATCTATCTCCTGGCAAATAAAAATGTTCATTGGAGTTAGGTCTCCCATCTTCTGTAATCTCTCCTTCACCTGCATGTGGAATGAAAAGTGACAGGCATCTTAGGTAAAGAATTCTCCTATAATTATTATATACTCATGCATGGTTATATACTATTGTAAAGTTGCATATTTCAATATATATAGTAAACAATGACTGCTTAATTGAACGGGACTTGCATGGTCACATAATTATAAAATGTAAGTAATTGTTAAAAATTTTTAACAAATTTATATGCGAACTATAAAATCTTTACAATCAGACTTTTGTAAGAACTGAGTTATCTGTTGATCAGAACTGATTATTGAGAAAATGTTAACCCATGCATGCTACTTGTTGTTTCTATACATACATATATATATAATCTAATAGCTGCATGTATTTTACAATAAGGTACATATATACATATGTGACAGATGTGTGAAGCTAAAACTTGGTCTTAGCATTCACATACATCTCTAAAGCACGCCCAATGTTTTTTTGGAAATTTTGATTTCACTTATATTTGCCCTATATCTCTCACCATGCACCAAGTTCATATATGTAGGCTAGCATTTAGTTTGTATATATTTATAACTCTATCAGACAAACAGATATCTAAATATGAATTGAAGCTACAACTTGGTGTAAGCTTACATAATCACAGACATCTATTAGGCATGTCATGTGGAGTGTAAGATGTATTATATTTATATTATTATTATTATTATTATCTAAATATTAATTTTTGCAGAGAATGGCAGTCAATGTGTTTGTGGAAATGTAATAGCAATTTATTTTATTTATATCCATTATCCATCAGTCATATCTGTCATGCATGACCGTCAATTATGTTCGAGCTTGGTAGGTACCATATACACCATTTTCCTACATGATATAAGTCTATTCTGTCATAATTTAAAAATCCTATATATAGTGAAATAAACCTGGTGAGAAGCTTTTGATGAGGATAAAGGAGTCTTATATTCTCTTTCATCTTTGCTCCCACTAGGCCAGGCAGCTGTTTCTATAGGAATTCCATGGCCACCCTTCATCAGTGACCTTGGGAACTCTTTGTCTTTTTCTTGATCTTGTCCGAATCGTATATGTATTTCTTTTTATATGTATTATTTTAATTCTGAGTATATGGATATGGAACCAGTCTCGATCTGTTCACATATTGTTCCCTCATTCAGTTAAAGTTCTCAATCAATTATCATGTTCTCTATCCGATGCATACGTATATATAGAGGCATATTATGGATACAGCTCATGATGGTATCGATACTAGTCAGTACTAGCACTAGTTATAGTTTATCAAAAGTTTTAGGTAAACCAGATTTCCTATTAAAACTCAAAATTTTACTATATGTAAATAATAGAATATATAATATGTATATATAAGTCCTATAGAGCACTTCTATATACTATATACTTGCAGTTAGTGCATTCTGGTTACAGACTCTATACCACGTAATCAGAGACAAATCCTGTTATTTCTAACAAGTTTGGCATTGTTTCAAGGAATCACTGAGGGTCTTGTTGGTAAAGTACACCTAAACTATATATCTTTTCATGTCTTCTCTAGCTATTATAACTTGCATGCAGCATAAGCTGGATATTATATGACCTTGTATATCCATGATATATTCATTATTATATAGCTTTTGCTAATATAAGCCTTTATAGATTAATATGTGCTACATGATATTGATACCTATAGACTATGAGATTATATATTTACATATTATACATAAGTTTGATTTCTTACATTAACGGCATGATTAGGGTCAACTATATATTTCTGCTTATTGACGTACAAATTTTAATTAACATATAATAGAGTCCTATAGCTATCCACCAGTGAGATCAGGTGAAGGTGGCATATGTGTTGAGAAGTGCAGCAGTGATGATGAGTGTGCAGAAGGTGAAAAGTGCTGCTTTAATGGACGTGGACATCAGTGCACTTCTGCAATACAACTTGCAGAGGGTGAGATATAAATTAAATATTTAAACTTTTTGTATTATTATTATTTATCCATTATCCATTGTAAATTTAAATTTCATGATAAAAATTTGAATTATATTAATTTACTGTTTAACAATTATATATGTGAACCATAAAATCTTTGCAATCAGACTCTTTGTATGGACTGAGATATGTAAGTTGTTGATCAGAACTGATTATTGAACCCATGCATATGGCCAGCAGCTGTTTCTACATATATTAGCATTTTTCTATAGACTTTTTTACAACAAAGTAGGGGTATAGCATGTAGTATATTAGATTTTTCACATACTTACGTACCCACTGCAACTGGTTGTCATGTCAACCACTGAGAGACAGATAGGTTGGCTGAGTACCATGTAGTGTAACTTTACCGAAAAAGTTTGGTAAACCTAGCTGGTTTCCCATTATTCAGAGTAGGCAGAAGTAGAAGGAGTAGGAAAACCAGCTACGCTGTATATATATACATATGTAGATGTTGCAATAATGGAAAACATAATAATATTATATAATACACTGAAGCTACCCATTCCAATATACATAGTGCATGCCTATTATTGTACTATATGATCTGCTATGTACTATATATATAATATGTCACAGAATCAAACTTCATGCAGGTTTCAGATGGCATAAAACCTATATATTTAAAACTCTTTGAACTGCCAGGTTTCAAATGGGATATATATATAATATGAAAGCACGACATTGTATTAACTTGGAAAGGGGGCTGTTAAAAACTTGAAATCCCTGAAATTAATCTATTATAATTAGCGCATAACAAAGTGGCAAAGTAATTTGAGTGTGGGGGCGGCAGCCCCAGCCTCTAGTTAATTAGCTATACATGGATTTTTATGTCATTCCTCCTATGAAATGTAAATTTTAATTATAATTATATTATAGGGTACTGTCCACCAGTGAGACCAAGTTCCTGAACCAGTTGTTATAGATTACGTAAGTAAATGTTTCTTTAAATATACAACTAATAAGTTTATTCAATCACACAATATAGTGCTTGTACATATACACTCTATTGCACAAGATGTCCACACTCTATTACAAACAGTAGAGAACTGATTTATAATTAATATTATAGCCTACAGTTTTTTCAAATTTTGATATAAGATGCTTAATCTAATTCAATCTTTAAAGTTAATTACATGCTCTATCAAGGTTTCTTGATGTGTCACAAGCCGGATGGATCCTTAGCCATTGGTATACCATTGTCCTTTTTGGGCTCATCTTTCATAGGATCATTTTTCTCATCTTCAGACACTCCATTAGTAGCAAAACCAAAAGAAATAGCAGCCACTGTATCTGACACTTCATTCTTTGTTTCTGGATCGGTGGATATGATTTTTAGTAAATTTTCTCCCTCTTTGATACTTACAGGGTTGCCATCCTCCTTCTCTACTAGGTCTATTGGTATACCATTATCCTTATCACACTCCTCTTTCTTGACATCTTTCTTCTCATCTTTAGTCACTCCATCTGTAGTAAAACCAAAAGAGGTAGCAGCCACTGTGTCTGACACTTCATTCTTTGTTTCTGGGTCTGTAGATATGGCTTCCAATACACCCTCTTTGATGCTCACATCATCATCATCATCATCATCATCATCATTCTTCTTCTTTTCTAGAACTATAAGGCCCAGTCCTTGGATTTGGAAGGATTTGTCTGTACTAGCAGCATATAAGTTTGTTTTAGCTGAAGGTGAACCAATTGAAACATATATATAGAATGAACCAATTTGGAATTATGTACATGTCAATATATAGAACTTCATTTTTATATATAATATACATTTTATAAAGAACCATTAATATTGTATCAGAAAGAACTAACTTTTTCCTATGGAGGGGCTGCTTGAGGCCTTCAAGGAAGGAGAGAGACAGATATTTGTACTGCATGCATTAAGGTATATAGTAACACTTGCCTTGGAAGCCTTTATTTTTCCACAAACCTTTTCATGCCACAAGACATGTAACACAAAAATAAAGAAACCCTTTGGCACACAAAAAAGAGAAATTACATAAGAGCTATGCTGTATATGTCTTAGATAAGAAATCGTAAAAGTACAATACATCATGTACATACAAGCATAGTGTGGCCACAAAATAAAATAAGAAATAGTACATATTACCTGTAGGACATTGCCAACAATAAAGAGTACAGCAAACACTTGTCCTGCTTGCCCTGGAGCTATGAACCACAGTCCAATGACCCAAGTGAAACAGAGAATTGGCAGCAAAATGAGGCTAGTCCATATCAGTCGTCTAGGGCAACATTTATTAATCTATTATACTTATATAGTTACCAATATATACGTATTATACAATTATTAAATTATGGCATATACAAACTTTCCAATAACTTTCTTGTTTGAAGCTTTGGAACTGGATTTTTTTCTACATTGATTCTTGGTTAGTGAAGCCATACTGAGAAAAATAATCACTGCATTTACCTATATAGACATAGAGTATATAATTTATAATTACAGTTTACCATGTATGTATATATACGTACTGTGGAGATGTCTCATTGAGGTTCACATTTTAGTTTTACGTTTCACCTTACCACAACTATGAGAATCATAGGTCCAAAAAAAGCCCAAATCAGTTCAAGATGAGTTGGGAGCCAACACCTACGCATATAAAACATTATGCGAGGAGCATGTAATCCACATATACATAAGATTATATATCTTACGCATTGATGTCTTCATAGGATGGAGATTATATATATATCTTACGCATTGATGTCTTCATAGGATGGAGATTTTGAATCAAAAGACATTCTCCTTAAGTAGACATCATGTCTTAAGCCAACAGACACAGCTACGGCTGGAATAGGAATACCTTTGAAATATTGGAATAGAAAAAATATCGTATTACAGTTGTTTCATATATGTTATATAGCATATTGATTAAATAGGGGACTTTAAGATCTGACACCAATATTAATCTTAATTGATTTTTTTATCATTTTCATTTGCAAGATACTCTATATTTGGTGGTTTAAAACCCAGAGTCAACTAATTATCTAATGTTATTGTATACCTTACCCCATCCAAGGGCTGTGTAGATTAAAATCCACTTCCTCTTATAAGCTCCAACCACTCGAACAAGAAGGTTGTAGATGAGAACTCCTTCACAGAGTGACCAACTGAACACTGATAGGAAGAAGTAGTGCGTCAGAGCAGTCACTGCTTTACAGGGAATCTAAATAAAACAACTTTTCTGATATATACAAATCCTTGTTTGAGATAACAGATTATTCTTACTGGGAGAGCGGTAGCAGTATCAATCCCAACCAAGAACACAACAATGCCGAAAGTCAGTGCAATACATATGTTCAAGTGTACATAATTATAAACATTTGTGATCAGTTCTTTCCTGAAAATAAATAAATATATAAATATGTAAATTTAGATACACTATTTTCATATTTTGTGATGCATATATATAAATATTAGAAGTACGTACAGTAGAACCTCGGTTATCCGGCCTCAATGGGACCAAGCTATGGCCGGATAAGTGAAACGGCCGGATATGTGAATCATCCTAATGAATATGTAATTTTGATATTGCCAGCGGTCGAACTTCTGATCCCGTACTCCTCCACAAGCTGCGCTTGGGTTGCTCCAGCCTTCAGTCGCTCCAGTATAGTTATCTTGCTCTCTAGGGGAAGAACTAAGCGCTTCCTTTTCCTCGCAGAGCCACTCGAACTAGCCATTACTTCGCAAAAAAACGATGGGCGTTAATAAGATTATGCGACCTTCGAGTCCGGATAATCCGAGCAGCCGGTTAAGTGAGGTTCGGATAACCGAGGTTCTACTGTACGTATACTAATAATCATGCATACAAGTATATATTCATATACCTTAAGTCTGACATGAATTAACCTCACCTCAAACACAAGAAGAATAAAATTGAGAATATCAACCATACAAGAGATATACCACAGCCGATGTAGGTCAGGAGATTATCTCTACCTGCAGTCTACATATAAAAAAGTAATATTATATGTGCATGTATATACTGTACATTAACATTGAACTAACTGAATTAATATACATGTATGTACACATGTGTACATAAATTTGTATTATATAGTACTTTTTGGGTCGGTTGTCCCAGACTGGATGTTGCAATCGGTAATCGGTAAAAAGGTTATCGTTGCATGTTGACGTCATGCTAGTGTGAAAGTTTGTTCATAAGGGTAGTCACGAGTGGTAGGACAACCGATCCAAAAGTACTGTATAAACGTATGCATGTATGTATGTATGACAAATAAGTAGCTTACTGTATCCACCAGAGAAACTAGTACTACAAAACTGGTTAAATGAACAGTTTCACATGTAACTTGTGTTCCATTCTCAGTTTCAGTGAAGTTTAGTCTCGTTACTCCACTTCTAGACCATCCTCCAGTTCCCTTGTTAGCATCGAGATTCCAAAACACACAAGTGTATTCTCTCCTTTTACCAGAAGGCACTGGAGCATTCAGTACCTCATCCTACAAGCATACATTGTACGATCACATAACATCATATATCCTTAAATATTTTAATATTAATATTATGTATATACTTTAATTATCACTTTTATACCTTGATATGAAACATTATGATAACTTTATGCTCAGGCACTCTTGGGGCTTTCAAGCTACCAATCTGACCAGAGATTAGAAGAGTACCTGGTATGACATTTTCTCCTTGTATTCCTTCAGTATCATTATCTCTACAAATTATCCAAAATTAAAAAGGTGTAGTTTTAAGGTGTAAGGCAACATTTAAGGCAGCATTCAATGCACTAATGCATAGTAAGTGCATGCATTAACCCTTTCAATTATAAGTATTGCTGGTAATTCCCAACAGCAAGTCAGTACACTTACACCTCAAACTGGAGTGGTAAATAGTCCTCCATATTGTTCATTACAAATAGTAGTACATTAGCAAAGTCACGTTGCTCAATGGCCTCCACCATTGAACCATTATTTACCATTGTTTGATTAGTATCATCATCAACTGGAATTGATTCTGAGTCTTTGGGAAGAGAAAAATTGTATGCTTCAAAGTTAATGCTTTAAGCAGATGAATGACTGACCTTTATTTACTGCCATTTTGATGAAAAGTGATGGAATTTTCAACTTTGGTATGAAGTGTGGTCTATTAAATAGACTTAAGTTAAGATTACCCGGAAATAGTACATCATTGAAACTTTCCAAATTAATTCTTCTACCATGAAACACTTGAATAGAAAAAGTATTTTTATTAAAGTACCAGAGAAAGTCAACTAATATTTTCATACCAAAGTTGGGTCTGTCGAGTGTAATGGTTGGTTTAGCTTCTGTGAGTGTCCTACCAGCTACACTAGCTATCCCCTCTGTTGCCCTCAGTATGACTGCTGATTCGGGTGGCTGGTTATCAAATGATGCCTTTTTGGAAACTAGGAAGGCAACATTATTACCATCATCAAGAATATTGCTCAGAATATTAGCCAAATTCTGTGTGGAGAGATGGAGTACATGTGCACATGTAGAGGTTAGAGCAATTAGGTAAACAAATTAGGTAAACAAATTAGGTAAACAAATTAGGTAGTGTTTATGATTTCTGTAACTGACCTTAATAGTATCATCAGTAGTTTCCTTGTCTATATTAAAAAGATTACTGTTTTCTCCCAAACTATATGGTTTGAAACATACTATGAACAACTTCAATTTTTTACCACTACCTTAATTTAGTCAGTGGAGTGTCTATAGTTACACTCACAGCCAAAAATATGTCAAACATACGTAATTACTATAAACATCACACTGTGATACTTAAAACTAACTCTTTTATACTTTGCAGCACAAATGAAATAGTTCTCAAATCACTTGGTAGAAGGGTCTCCCCCTCAACTGGTACAGTCAGATTACTGAGTTGTGCTGTAATATCACTAATAGCCTCCCTCACTGTTTCATTCAAGGGCTCAGTAGCAGTGGACACATTCAGTCCATTAGTCAGAGTCTTAGCCTATTATAAGTATATGTAAATATTATAAACAATGCTTTATATACGTATATACATACATACAGTAGGTACTCAAATATATAGGGTCAACTAATTATAACCAAGTAATGAATTGCTTTGCATAAATTTATACCTCATTTAATATTTTGTAAAATTCCAGAGATATACAGGTGGTAACATTTACTTCACCCCAAGTACCATCTCTCTTGCAATGTCTCTTGGCAAGACCTACGTATAGTACAAATGCGGTACATGCAAATTGTGCATATTACTACATATGTACTATGGTTGAAACAACAATCACATGCAATTGGAATGAATTTATGTGTCACTTAGAGTAATGTACATTATTTTAGACTTACAAATATGTACATACTATGCATAAATATATATACCCGATTGTCGCATATTGCTAATTACCTGAAATAGCTCTGCCTTTTCTCTGTGGACAGTGCAGAAGAGCTATTTTACCAGCTAACATTTCTGGCCACTCCAACTGCCATTCCTGGTCAACATTTGGTGTACAAGTTGTTTTATCTACAGCTATATATAAGGTTTGTATGAATAATTATATATAAAGCTCGTCAAAGAAGCATGATAATAATGCAGAAGTGATGTATGTACACTTACAGATGTGCTCATTTAAACTTACGTTCATCACAGACTTCTGGTTTATCTTTACATTCATCCTACATACATGCATATATAATACAGAAAATGTGATTAAATTGCATCATCAGTGTTCGACAAGGTCTTTCCTTAGAGTGATTAGTATAAGATAAACCTCTAAATCAGTAATTTAGCTATTATAAAAAAGATAGCTAAATTAAATAAGGTGTATTAGAGCGTCTGATAAAGTTGATGTACATATTCAGCAATTTCTAATTTCACTATACGGTGCAAAACTTATATCTCAGATTCTGCTAATGAGGAATCCATTTTAGCTTGTAAACATACTCATTAGTGGGTGATTACTCATACTACCATGGTTTGCAATACTAATAAGACATCTAACAAACACTAAACAGCTGTCTATGGCACTACCATCTTTTTGAGTGACCAAAGGAAGACTCTGGTTCCCATAAAGTGGTCTTAGATTCCTTCCATTAGCTCGTTGTGTAATTTGGAAGACATAAGTGGGTGGGGTAAAATTGATGATAGTCAAATCTTTAAGATCAGCTTATAATAAAACTTTATTTCTTATTTATATGTGAGTAAACTATTATAAATATCAAACCTATATGCTATACGTGTAAGTGTACAAGATACTATACTAACTTCTGAGTCTGGTTTGCCATCCCCATTACTATCAATTTCACATTTATTATGTTTATTCATCACAAATGGTGTTATACACTGCAGGAATACATTTATTTATAATGATTGATTGACAATACTAAGTTAATTCTCTAACCTACGTAACTGACATACAAAATATCCAAAATAATTTATCATCATTATATAACTCAATGCACCCCCTTAACACATTACATTTATATGAATAATCTAACACATGTACTAACTAAATTGGTATTGCCCAAACATCCGCAGGCTGATGTTGTTCTAGATGATCCAATACAAAAGGTTAATGAAGTTGCAGGTTTCACCATAATAATGTTTTCACAACAATCACATGAAGCTAGTGAAGTGAGAGCAATAGAAATGTAAATATATAGGGTTGAGGACAAATTACATACTGTATGCTTCCAATATTATAGTTGCATAATAAATAAATACCCACAATTAGCTGTCAAATTCACAATAATTCCATCAACATTTAATGGTTCCGGTAGATCTGGTTCTTCAAGTACAACTACAGAATACCCTTGACTCTGTTTGAGACTGGAGTTCTACCAGGACAGTAAATTAAGGTTTAATTAATAATTAATTAAAATTAAGTAAATCAAATATGTTCAGATACTGTACCGTAAAGTTAACTTTTGACTATTACATATATTATTATTATTATTATATGTAGGTACTAAAAGGCATCACCAGTGCTAATGTATATACAATAAACTAGATTTATAAACAAGTTAATCCATTAATCAATTACATACATAATTTTGCATGTTATTTTCTGTTGCTTCCAACAACAAAATGTTGACTGACGGGTTGGTGTTCTCCTTGAACATACACTGAGACAGGTCAAGTGACTCCCACAATTTATCCTCTCCACACTTTGCTGATATAACACCATCGTAGAGGAGGTCACTGAGTTCAGAGCACATCACAGTGCGGGTCTCACCAAGCGGGGTGGAAGTGAAGATGAGTGTATCAGGACAAACTAAAAATCAGAGGTTTGAAGAAGTGGAACCTCAAGAACTGTAGTACTATACACATGAATAATCTATATAACACTCCAATTTTTAACATGCTAGCTCTATATATTTTAGAGTATAGACTTATAAGGAACTAAATCTAGTAAGAGCTTTGGAGGAGGATAGTTTTCTCTTTCTGCTTCTCTTCTTCTCCACTGGGCTATGCCTGTTTATACACATAGTACTAAACATAGTAATATAGACATTTGGGAAAGTCCTAGGGTATACAGATACAGTATAATAAACTTCAGTCTGCATCAATGAAATAAACATACGTATACACACAGAATAGGCCATATATATACATATGGCATTTATATACGTATATATATATTGGTACATAAGGTATAATACGTATATACATATATATATATAACTTGATTTAAGGAAAGTGTCTCACAATCATCATCAGTAATAGTAACATTAGCTTGTTTCCTGGATTGGTCAATCAGAAACCTTCCAGGTAGAGATGTATTCATTATTTCACAAAGAAAATATTCTACATCTTCATATTCATCATCATTCACAATAGGAATATCAAATGTTCTAATAAGAGGAGGATTTTCAAGGAAACTCTCAAATGAAAATGTCATCATACTGGTCCATATATAGTCTGTTACATCTGTATATACATATACATAACCGGATAATATTATCATTTGAACAGTATTTTAGGTATAGGAATATTAATGTAAAGAATGCTTAATTATAGAATGATTTGCACTTTATATAGACCCACTTGATGCAGATGCATCTCTACATCCAACTGTAGCAGATAATGGTCTTGAAAATTGTCCATTTATTTCAATCCTCAAAGTAACAACTCCAACATTTTCTTGGACTTCATACTCTACTGGGCTAAAGTTTATCATAACATCTATAATAATATATAGAAGTATTTTCATAATACATGAAATGTTTGTTCAAACATATTATGAAGTTATAATTCAAAGAAACAAGCTTGTAAAACATGCATTTATATTATCCTAACTGCCCACTGGGCTATGTCCGTTTATACATATATACACATACTAAACATAGTAATATACACATTTGGGAAAGTCCTTAGGTATACAGATACAGTATAATAAACTTCAGTCTGCATCAATAAATTAAACATACGTATACACAGAATAGGCCATATATGGCATTCATGTAGTGGTACAAAAGGTATAATACGTATATACATATATATATATATAACTTGATTTAAGGAAAGTGTCTCACAATCATCATCAGTAATAGTAACATAGGCTTGTTTCCCGGATTGGTCAATCAGAAACCTTCCAGGTAGAGATGTATTCATTATTTCACAAAGAAAATATTCCACGTCTTCATATTCATCATCATTCACAATAGGAATATCAAATGTTCTATTAAGAGGAGGATCTCCAAGGAAACTCTCAAATGACAATGTCATCAGACTGTTCCATATATAGTCTTTTCCATCTGTACATATACATACACATAATAGGATAATATTATTATTTGAACAGTACATTAGGTATAGGAATATTAATGTAAAGAATGCTTAATTATAGATTAATCGAGAGCCTTCGAATGATTTGTATTTTATATAGACCCACTTGATGCAGATGCATCAGATGCATCTCTACATCCAACTGTAGCAGATAATGGTCTTGAAAATTGTCCATTTATTTCAATCCTCAAATTAACAACTCCAACATCTTCTTGGACTTCATACTCTACTGGGCTAAAGTTTATCATAACATCTATAATAATATATAGAAGTATTTTCATAATACATGAAATGTTTGTTCAAACATATTATGAAGTTATAATTCAAAGAAACAAGCTTGTAAAACATGCATTTATATTATCCTAACTGCCCACTGGGCTATGTCCGTTTATACATATATACACATACTAAACATAGTAATATACACATTTGGGAAAGTCCTAGGGTATACAGATACAGTATAATAAACTTCAGTCTGCATCAATGAAATAAACATACGTATACACACAGAATAGGCTATATATGGCATTCATATACGTATATATGTATATATATATATATATATATATATATATATATATATATATATATATCTAAAACGTTTCTACAAAAATAGTGAAGATGTAGGGATGGCACAAGAAGCACATAAACAAGAAAGGGATGTTACACAGTGAAGCATTAGCTATATATGCATGAATCATACAACACCCTTTCTTGTTTATGTGCCTTAAGTGCCATCCCTACATCTTCACTATTTTTGTAGAAAATTTTTTATTTTTCTCTAGTTTCTGTACTTTTTATTTAAACCCATTTTGGTTTCGCAATCTTCGACTGAATATGACGTCATTAAAATGGCGAATTTATTGAGGCCTTGACTCTGGGGCCATGAAAACCGTCATACTCAATAATAGCGTTATCGCTCTCACTTCTACAAAAGAATACAGCTCGGAAAATTTGCAATAGTTTCGTTTAACAATTAGCCCAAAAGCTTATATAGTTTTTTAGTTGTGGCTGACGAAGAATAAGAAGAATATGAAGAAGACGAAAATGGGAATTTTTCAAGTTTATTATTTCGCCAGCGGGACATATTCGCTTGCCTTTAAGGTCTATTTAGAGTATGTATATTGTATATTTAGCTATACATAGCCTTGTTTTGTCGATTTTCGGCCTATTTCGGGATTTTGCTCCTATACCGATGTATGGGGAAAACGAAAAAACCCGCGTACTCCCTGATATTGGTACAAAAAGTATAATACGTATATACGTATATATATAACTTGATTTAAGTAAAGTGTCTCACAATCATCATCAGTAATAGTAACATAGGCTTGTTTCCCGGATTGGTCAATCAGAAACCTTCCAGGTAGAGATGTATTCATTATTTCACAAAGAAAATATTCCACGTCTTCATATTCATCATCATTCACAATAGGAATATCAAATGTTCTATTAAGAGGAGGATCTCCAAGGAAACTCTCAAATGAAAATGTCATCATACTGGTCCATATATAGTCTGTTACATCTGTATATACATATACATTTGAACAGTACATTAGGTATAGGAATATTAATGTAAAGAATGCTTAATTATAGATTAATCGAGAGCCTTCGAATGATTTGCATTTTATATAGACCCACTTGATGCAGATGCATCTCTACATCCAACTGTAGCAGATAATGGTCTTGAAAATTGTCCATTTATTTCAATCCTCAAAGTAACAACTCCAACATCTTCTGGGACTTCATACTCTACTGGGCTAAAGTTTATCATAACATCTACAATAATATATAGAAGTATTTTCATAATACATGTAATGTTTGTTCAGACATATTATGAAGTTATATTACAAAAACAAGCTTGTTAAACATGCATTTATATTATCCTAACAGAACTTACTGTCGTCATCTTCTATGACAATGTAAGTGATAGTTGGATCAGTTGGATGTATATCATATCGCTCTAAATCCTCCTCACGAAATGAAAATTGTGAAAAGGCAATTTCATCATATTCAAGGACTTCATCATTTATAATTTGAAAACTTTCTTGTGCCTTTTTTGCTTTAGCTTTAAAGATGAAGTTATACACTGCATCTCGGAAATCATCAGGGTCTACAACAAGTCAATTAAATGGACAGGAAATTATAAATACAGGATAGTTAGTGGATATATGTATGGAAATATAATCTCCTACATACAGGTAAAAGTGCATTACACAAATATACATATAAAAAGATCAGAACCTGGAAATCCTATAGATGCCCGGCCAAATTTTTCTCGAAGAGGATTGTATGTGATCATAATTGGGGACCCTGATACAAATGAAATGTATCCTTCATTAGGTGATCGTCTTCTTATTGTTGCTGGTTTTGCCATTACTGTTATGCTCTTTGTAAGAGTTGAATTTGTTACAAGTGTTAAATTTATAACTCTGTCACTCTCTGTGGCCCTGAATATCCTTTTTTCCCAGTGAACAAAGAATTCTGTACAGAGATACATAATTGGGCATTAAAATACAAAGTAAAATAAAGTAGAAATATTCAGAATGTATGAATAAGAATCTTTATGTACATGTAGTGCGTAAACAAAATTAGTGCATGACATTGTGGCTTTAAATCCAGTGATATTGGTTTTCACAGTGAACATTAGTAGATACATACGTACATGTCACCATTTTATCGATATACACTGTACATTTAATACAGTTCAATTATTCAAACTCTATCCCCAGAGTATGGGAATACGTACTAAGGCCTAATTAAAAATTCCACTAATTCAAAATGTAAATCTCCTAGTATATTCCCTTACAATACTGCTATAGCGAACATTTGTTTTTGTTGATTTATGAGGTGATAATTGATAATTAATAGAATAGGGCTTCCATGTTTTTTGTGTCATCCCTAATTAGAGAGTATATGCACACTACTCTACTCTTTGATAATGTTGTGTATTATACATTACCATCAAACTTGCATTAAAATTCAGAGTAGAAAAACATCATTTTGTATGTGTATATAGCATACGCCGTATACATACACTCTTATCTATACAAATGTAGGTGAACACAAGTAATATTTTACATTATATATATATACCACCCCTTGTGTATACAAATGTATAGGTGTAATATGTGAATATACCTTCTTTAACTGAGATTGCAATGCTATGATTAGCTGTACCATAATCATTATTAACAACACATGTATAGTCTCCGTTGTTACTGATGGAAACTGACGGTATAGTGTATGTGGAGCCACTTCCCACCATCCGTCCATCTTTCAACCAAACATAGTACATAGGTAGGCCATGCTCAGTTAATACTGAACAATTCAGGATAAGAGTGTCTCCAGTTGTAACTGTAACACCAGGTGCAGCAGATATAGTCACATTCGTTGGTATACAGGTACCTATAGCCATGAGGGAAAAGTTACTAATATAAGTACACTTATGTATGATGTATGTAACAGTTTTAAAATAGCTACAATTCTTCACTAAAGGTTAACTTGATAAATTACAGATAAATATAATACTCGTGATGCAATCTTTGGGATAATTTCTTACATTGTCAACATTTACAGAGCAATGCATAAAAGTGACCAAGAAGTGTCTGTTTAATTCTCAGATCAAATGCCTGCATGCAGTTGTTGACATTTGTGCACAGAGTAGCAACCACAAAAATAAATCAACACATTAAATGGAGCCACAATAATACAGTCACCTTTGACACTACAGTAAACAGGTGCAGTGGATGGAATGCACTAATGACTGCATATCTAGGGATTCAGGAAAATAAATAAACAGCAAAAAGGACTTTAGATCTACAACTCAACACAGGTGTATTCTGAGATGAGCTTTGTATAGCATAAATGGCTTTGAAATAACTTCATTTTTAGATGGATACAGACTACAGTATATTGTATAAATCTTCCCAAGAAACTATACATACATGTCCTAACAGTTAGTTGCAATGTTACAGTAATATATACATATAAAAGTCCAGTCTGGCCATATTGCAGATATATACTTGGCATATACCTTCCTTAATTCGTTTAATTGTTATAATTATACATACTTAATAGATGATATGATATATGTAGTCTACATGAAATAGTTAATATATAAAGCTAACCCGGCAACGGTTTAGCAGTGGCATTAGCTGTGAGGGAACCATATTTGCACACATACTCTCCAAAGTCGTCGCACTGAGGTGCCTTTAGAAAAGCATCAAGTGCATCTGTACGAGGATTTGGATTTTCTCGACTAAACACCTGGTTATTCTCTGCCTTTGTTTGAAGAACTCCCTTCGGCCCATACCAAGTGAGATTGCGTACATCTGTGCCATTGCAAAAGCAAAGCAACTTGTCACCGACTTTAGAAGTACCAGTCATGTCGATGGTAAACATTGCAGTCGCTGTCTCAGCTCTTCCTCTGATTTCCAGTTTGGGTTGACATTGTGCTTCAGCACTCCTGGAAATGCTAACTACAGAAATTGTTGTTAAACTTTACACTTTGAAGATGTACCTAGCTCGACAGATAGCAACTTACAAACTAACGCAATTATCCAGAGAAGAATCATCATTACGCTTCTACTTGCCATCCGGTTATTTTGTAGTTTTCCTCACTTTACTAAATTTTCTTACTTGTATTTTTACATCAGCTCATATATTGATATTACAAACTTATATACTTTATTAATATCAATCTGCCCGTGTAGACACAGTCTCTTATTGTCTCGATCAGACTTATGCGTTTCCGTTTCATTAATTTGCGTAGGCTGCACATGTATTATCATGTAACTGATTAGTGAAAATAATTAAATAACCCTTTAATTTGCTCAGGAATTTGTGTTAAGCTGCTTCTATATATATATATATATATAACTGCAACACCATATATTCTTATTCTATTTTTAGAATGTCAATAAGTTAGTGGATGCACAAACTTTCCAGTAGTATTTACTCACCCCAAGACAACCCATTGAGTAAGATCCTGTCATTTGCCTATGCCACGATTTTCCTTATCACCTATGAATATAATGGTATGCATGACATTTTCTTGTAATTGTCTAAATTATGGTATGTACTTCATTCACTGTACAGGTGATTCAGTTGGACTTGGGAAAACCAATGAGTTCTCTCATAGTCTTTCACACCAGTCTGTGCCAGTAAGTAAATAATTGTATTTAGACTAGTATAAGTTTACAGATAAATAACTAGACAATTATATATATATATACTGCTAATATTAGATACTTAAATTTGAGGAATGTATTGATGACACTCATGATCAGTTATATATATGAGACCACAAATACAGCAGAACTGGAAACCTCTTTTGCTACCAGTTTGGGAGACAGTTACTTAACTCCATCCTCATTTGCAAAGAATAGAAACCAACCTAGCAGAACAGGAGAAAGAAATGTTCCAGAACATACAAAGGACATTCTTTAAGGAGTACCATTATGGATCAGGAATTTTATTGAAAGCCACTGTGACACTGTTGCTTCAAGAAAGGATTCTATTATATAGTAGTAACCACACTACTTTGTCTAATGACTCCTTAACTAACAGCACTGCTGATGTGTTTGACTTAGCCTTTCAAAAAGCTACCTCCTAATATATTACTTTGAAGATCTCTGTGTGGCTAGGTGTATTCATGCTTCAGAATCTGGAACTGCACTAGCCAAGGGATTGGGACAGATGTCGCTTGTCAATGATTACCAAACGTTTCGACCCAATCTCGGGTCTTCATTATTTTCCCGCCCATTATTTTCCCGCCCACAGTCATCTCACCTGCCCCTCCCCCTACCGATATATAAGTCACCATGCCCTGTAATCTCACTACCACTGATGAAGACCCGAGATTGGGTCGAAACGTTTGGTAATCATTGACAAGCGACATCTGTCCCAATCCCTCCTAATATATTCTGTATATATGTATGTATGTGCATTATTTCAATTTGTATAGTGCAAGTTACAAGATAAATGGGTGGTTAAATAAAGAAATAATGAATAGGACATGACAACCATAACAAATTCACACTGAGTGTTAGAGGGAATTATTACAGGGTTCCACACTGTTGCACTGTTGTATACAGTTACATACCGCTGTCCAAGTTCATCACCTCACCACTGGTTTTAATCCATATGGCTTCCATGATTCTTCTCTGCCTGTAATTTGAATACATAATATAACAGGCACTTTCCCAGTCTATCTCATGCTGGGTTGCATGGCTACCTTAAGAGTCCTCTTCATCTCAAGATCACCTATATAGGTCCTGTTGCAGTCTTTGCAATTAAGAGAATTGGTACACTCTTTTCTTATTCTCTGGAGTACAAATCATGCATATGCATCTTTCTTTTTTCCCTTTTTTTATTTTTCGTTTCCTTTCTTTCCTTTTTCCTTTTTTTCTTTTTCGTTTTACTTTTTCCTTCTTTTTTCCTTTTTTTCTTTTTCGCTTTACTTTCTTTCTTTTTTCCTTTTTTTCTTTTTCCTTTTACTTCCTTCTTTTTTCCTTTTTTACTTTTTCGTTTCCTTTCCTTTTTCCCTTACTTCTTTTTCGTTTTACTTTCCTTTTTTTCCTTTTTTCTTTTTCGCTTTACTTTCCTTCTTTTTTCCTTTTTTTCTTTTTCGCTTTACTTTCCTTCTTTTTTCCTTTTTTTTCTTTTTCGTTTTACTTCTTTTTTCCTTTTTTTCTTTTTCGTTTTACTTCCTTCTTTTTTCCTTTTTTCCTTTTTCTTTTTTCTGATACTATGACAGCTACGATACATGTGTGCATCCTACAATGTTGCCACAATCTATAAGGCACATGGGCTGGCCTTTGGATACCTGTTATGCAATAATTTACAAGAGTATACTAAATGCTTACATAGATGTATGCATTTGCAATGAGCTGGGTTATTTTAATGTATATCTTAATTATACCAATCTCATTATGAATTTATCATTATCGACAATTGGTATTGTATATAACCACTGCACAATGATCATTTTGTTTAATCATTCTGAATATATACATGTACATGGTTTTAAATTAAAAAAGGAAAAACAGTTTAAACAATGTAGCTCATAAAATAAGTTCTTCATGGTTTTAAGCCATGCTGTTTCTTCTCCTTTTGAGTGTTACTGGAACGCTGCTGCAGTACTTCGTTTTGCATCACTTTACTGAGTGTAGTAAAGGTGATCCCAGGGCACACCACGAGGAGGTAGAAGTACTTCGTGCCCCAAAAGGCCTCCGGTTTCTCAACTCTGTTTGACACTTCCACTACTTGCGTCGTAAGAGAAGTTGCTCGGGAACGGTCCGGCGTACCTGACCGACCTGTGACCAGTTACTAGTCCTGCACTGCCTCACGCTACGGACAGAACAAGCCCGACCCTGGCGGACCACAAACTCCCACCAATGAGAATCATCATGTGCACACAACGCAGCTTGAGAGCACTGTACACAGACTTTAGCTCATTGGGATCGGCCAGGTTGCTTTAGAGTAGGGACCCATCGATGAACTACAAGAAAAGAATTAAGAGAATACAATAATTACCAGCATAGGACATAAACATTACTTGAGTAATAGCGCATGTAAAATTCCAAATGCAAATGCAATGCAAATGTCTTCCAAATTAAACCAACCTGATGTGGCAGCCTACAATAGCTTCCTGACCGACTACGTAGTGGCACTGGACCACACCAACCTCCAGGTACGGGTCGTATAGCAAGAATCCCGCAAGTGCCAATTTAACACACAAGCAGGATTAATAGTGAGATACATCTCCAGGCACTAACCCATAGGTAGAGAGACCACCCCACTATACGAACACCGATGACCCTTCGGATAGGCATGTACCATTACTCGTACTCCAAGAATGGTTGGCGCATCGATCCACACCAAAGTAGACCTCCAGAGTTGATAGCCCGGAGGCCAAAGACTGAAAATCCCCTCGACTATTTATTAGAACTTGTCGGCGGGAAACATCGTGAACTTGGCGGAAAATCGTGGAAGCAAAATTCTGTTTATTGTTTTCGATGTCATGTTCAAGAACAATAGACAACATGCAGAACATGACCCGGCCTATTCAGCAAGTTGTTATTGTTATTGAATTTCGACTAGAAATCATTCGTGACTATTCAGCGAAGCAAATCATATAATGTACAGTGACCCCATGAATAGAAGTGCTTAATTAATAAACAAGCTATCAATATCTTAATGAACCTCTAATTGTTTCAGCAGTAATAAACATATGCACAAGCTATTGCAAGTACATGAACTGGCATGTCAAGCGGCATGTTTCACAGGACAACGTTACATTGAGAATAACATTAACGGTTTTATTATGTGCAAACGCGTAGCTAACTCTAGCTATTGCTCAATCAATTTGTGAATCCAAAATGGCCGTTGCTCTAATTACAATTGCCCAGTTTGAGGAACTTTGGCGTTGTCCATGCCTAAACTACACTCATTGGTAGCTCATCTTGTTTAGAGAATCAAACAAACTATATAGCGACTTTAAATGAAGTCTATAATCTTTCTTTATCTTTTAAGTTATGGTGTTATGATTAGCATACGCATATTTACCTCCTGTAAATGTTTCAAGTGTAATTCGTACTTAACGTTTATACAAACTAACATTAAATTTTGATTAGACAAGTAAGTCTTATTGTGCAGTCTATATTTGATTTGCTGTATATTCATATATTTATAGAATTGTCATGAAAGTCAAATATCAGGTTACCTAGCAACAGGTCCAATTAAGAAACAAGGAGGACTGAGTGCAATTATTATAAAGTTATTGGCACCTATTCAGGTGGGAAAAGATAGTGAAAGAAGTTGTTGGATCATACAGTGAGTATAACAACTGTAAAGGTCCTGGATTACATCTGTTCAATGGGACTACCAGATTTAGCATGTCTACCAGTCCCTAATCCCATCAGTTGGGGGAGATGTGTAGTACATGTTTAACAGATTCTCTGTATCCTATAGATCAGTTTGCCTTGCTATTTGACTATGAAAGTTTGGCTGTGAGGTTTTTTGTACGTACTTAGGAATCATGTATATTCTTAAATATGTACTGTAGACAACTTTATAGTTACATGGGAATCATTCATCATTCATGCTCTTAATAAAGTTCATTTGTACTTAATGTCAGGCATGTTTTCCTCAAGTCTGACTAGAATGATAACAATTGTTCTTATAGTTGTCTATCAGTTCAGGCCATATCATTTTCAGCATATTTATTCCCAGGTTCATACTACTGTGAGTTTCATTTTTGTTTCCATAACACTAGCTATAGGTTTTTAAATTTTTGTGTCTTAAAGTGTTGAAGGAAGGTAATGTTAGGTTAACTAAAGGAATCCCAAACTTGTTTTCATACAGTTTGGCTTTAGTCCATAGCTCTCAGCTAATGTTCTCCAGCAAAACCAGAAATGTGGCAGTGCTCAGTTGGAGAGCTCTTTGGCTATGTACAAGCCATTTAATAGGTCAGCAACTAGTTTAAAGTGTCTCTTTGCCAGGTATCTGGCTGTTCCTGTTGATATGTAGCTATCTGCTTGGGTTTCATAGTGATCCTTGTTCCGATTTTAATTTAAAAGTAAAGCCCTGGGGCCTGGTACCTTTTAGTTTAAAGTAGGGCATATCAGTTTATATTTTTGTGTGATAATCATTTCAGTTTATTTGTGATTGACTATTACTTAGAGAACTTTGTTAGAATATTCTAGTCCAGATTACTGTTATGAACAGTTAACAAAGAACAATGGCAGATCTAGTGCAAAGCAACTCAGTAACAGTCCTATGACAGGGAATGATATTTGTTACAATAGCCTCAGTTCAATAAGAATAGAAGCAAAGTAATTGCCATTGAACAAAACCAATTATTGGCCAATTGGCCATCAGACCTGTTTTATATGTGATGATCTCAATGTCCCAATATCAGCTTAATATAATATTGCAAATTATAGTAACTGCACTGCATTGAGATAAAATGCACTCTTTTACCAGCAAACCTAACTTGCTTGCGGTTATCCTAGAGTGTACCTATCTACGTATATGTAAAATTTTATACAGAAATGCCACATAATTTTTATATAATCATCTTTGCCTTGCTATTTGGCTATGAAACTGTACAATCCCTTTGAACAAGATTATTATTGCTTGAGCTTTTATAGGAAAATTTGGCGGGTTATTAGGACCTCAGTGTGACATTGACATTTGGCAAGATATCCATTTTTGGCTTCACTCTTGTCTTAGCCTCCTGAGGTATCAAGCTCAGAACAATTGTCACCTCATTATACATGTATAAAGTGTATAGGTATAGCTGTACAATTATATGCCATCATTGGATGACTGGGAGGTCATCACTGGTTGCTGCAAATAGGACTTCGGTCCCCTAGCCAAGTAGATGATTGTCACTTGGTTGGTTTGGTGTAATTATCCAGTGTTGTCTATTATTTGCAACAATAGCCTAGCACAGGCTCAAGTGCAATAAACTCCCCCTTTTCAATTATATGTAAGCATGATCTTAGGACTCTGTTAACCTTTTAACAAGATCCAAACATTCTCCAGCCAAACTACTGACCATATGCTCAAAGAGTACTTGCATGACAGAGGCATACATGTACATCTTAGCAAAGTCTACATGTACAAACTATTCAATCTAAATCTAGTTCAACATAAAGCGTTTTCTTTTAAAATTGAAGTTATTTGGTTCCCTTCTTGTAGGTACATACCACATTCTAATAGCTTTGTATGTACTTGTTTGTGATTTATAATAAAAAAATTATAAACTTTGTTGTTACTCCTTTATGAACTCATAGGACTTATCAGAATGCACTGGACATTATCTTACATGATGGATGACAAGTTTGACTAAGAAAGTGACAAATAAATGGTTCATGATATTACTAGTACTGTTAAAATGAAAAATAAATTATTATTATGTTTCCCTGAAAGTGCTACACTATTGTATAACGCAAGGAAAAAAGAAAAAAGGAAGAAAGTGAAAAGGAAGAGAAAGAAATTACAAATGAAGATGACAATTGTACATAATTGTACAGCGAATATAATATATTAAATAGTGATTTCATGATGTAAAATAACTTTGCATTAATTCCATAAACTACAAATTATATCACAAAATCAATTACAACAGCAGCCAAAAATGCAAATATATGAAAAAATGTTACTGTAACAAACAAATTAGAATTTATAGCTTCTTCAATTCATTATGCAACTCTGTGAAGGTTTTCTCCAACTTCTTGCGAGTTTCAGGAAAGGGCACAGACTGTTCCAGCCATTTGCAGCACATTTTAAGGACTGAATTTTTCAAAAGTCCAAAATGTTGTCTAATTACATCTTCAAACCCTATAATGGACAAAAGCCAAAAAAGAAGACTTTATTATCAGTCACATACATGTTTTGACAAAGGTCTACCTTTGAATCTAGAAAGCAATCACTACAGGAAAAGGAACAGTTTGTGATGTGTGAACTACATACTAGCAACTGAACTGAGTTTGTTATAGTTAGCAATGTAAACTGTGGTCGTTCTTGCAAACTATAGCATTAACTCAGTTCATTTGCAAGTAGTTTGCACGTTACAAACTGTTCCTTTTCCTGCAGTGAATAATTTTAATTGTATTTAAATGTTAGCATTTCTGCGGATACCTACAGGAGGTTACAGGATTAACAAGCTGATGCTGGTTATCAAGTTAACATCAGAAAGCAGTCAATTACAAATTTGGTACAATATGTGTAAATCTGCAGACTTGGTAGATTACGTAATAATGTGCATTCATTCACAAATGCAGTTACTTTAGTTATAAAGATTCTGTATTTGGTCAAACAACATTCAGCACTTTCTACTTCGAAAATTCCTTTTCTTTATATATACCAGCACATTTTCAACTAAATTTCTTGATATACGTATATAGTAGTTTGATTGAATGTTATAATACAGTACTTTTTTTAGTTGGTTGTCCAAACTGGACATTGCAATCGGTAATCATAAAAGATTATCACCGCATGCATGGTGACGTCATTCTAGTGGGAAAGTTTGTTCAAATGGTATAGTAGTGAGATACAGATTGCAACATCCGGTCTGGACAACCGACCCAAAAAGTAATGTATATAACTATAATACAATCCCTATAAAACATGGTAGATGGTGGCCTTGGGTGGGCATTGTTCTACGTATATAATCTACACTTGAACCTTTGTAACATGGTCATCTGGCTGTATTAGATGAGTGATACGATTATCAGGGTCTAATGGATATTCATAAAAATATAGTGTGAACAAGGTTGTCCTAAAGAGGGGACCATTCACTATAATTTATATAGCTCAACTATAATTTGTTCTGTATAATTGGAGCAGACTAATAGTTAGGTAAATGGAAGCAGGTTGGAGGTAAACAAATGCAACTAGATTGAGCTGATAATTGTCTGAATGATGTAAGCGTAGTGTAATTACCTCTTGGTGGATTTCTTAGTTGCTCTATCATTGCATATCGTATCGTTGAAGGATATAACCGGCAGTTGTATTCCAGACTTCTTGTCTGTATAGAATAAGATAAGAAGTATGGTCAAATTGAAACAATACAGCAAAGACATAAGACATCTGCAGTCTACAAGTCCATCTGGCAATACCAAAAAACACTTGTAAATTCCATGTTTTAGACATCTCAAAGTCAAATTAAACAAAAAAAGTCAATACCGTAGTTACATACAGTACACCACAAATTATGCCTGCTATTTAAGCACATACTCTCAAATTTAACATCCAAAAAGGTGGTATTGATATTATACATGATTTACAAAAGAGCAAGGTCAAGAAAAAGACAAAGACTTCCAGGTTCACTGATGAAGGGTGGAATTCCCAGAAACAGCTGTCTGGCCCAGTGGAGCAGTAGAAAAAAAGAAAAGAAAAGACTTCTGTATCCTCATCCAAAGCTCTTTCCAGGTTTAGTTCCCTATAGGCATTTTTACAGAGTAGGCATAATATTTAGGAAAATGGTGTATTAGATTTTTCATGATAACCGTCTTCATATTCCGTACCCTTCCCTCCGGTGTCTTTGAAAGGTCACCATAGCCAGGCTCGTTATATATTGGCTCAGAATTCATAATCAAACTCTGAATAGATATCAGCACCTACAGTGAAACATGTACGTAAGCAGAGAGCACATTTAAACGTTCCTACATGCAACATAGACATTAACTTAAAGTGAGTAGGGACATCACATAAAACAAATAATAAACATACTGACTTCACTTTTTACATACAAGTCGTCAACCATTCTGCAACAATTAGCATTTACAGCCAAAGCATAAATATAATAAAAAAAGGATTTAAGATCTAAGTTGATTTAAAAGTCTTTAACATCATCATCATCATTTGACTCAAGAGGTAGTGGGTTAAAAATAATGCTACATTATAGATGCCACCTAACCTGGTACATAGAAGAATGTTTAGGGTTCCACTTTTGACTTGCATCACCTCCGTGAAATGTACCAAGAAGACTGAGACAGACTTTCCCATCACGATAAAGGTTCGGATTAAACCTAAAATGATGTAGGCACATGTGAACTGACACCATTTGCTATCATTCTCCTATAGAACTGCATGTACGTATGTAATATAAAGTATGACCAGTCTAACACACCATTTTACTGTAAAATCTAGTGCAAGCTTTGAATGAGGATACAAGAGTCTTCTCTTTATTCTTCTACTCCACTGGATCAAAAGCTGCTTCTTGGAGTACCACTCTCTTTATCGGTGACCATGGAAGTTGATCTTTCTGAGTGTTCATTAGATCACTGGTTCCCATCTAATAGGACGGTGGTCTCCCACCCAAGTTAGGACTTCAGCCACTCGTTTGGTCAGGAGTAATAACTCCCAGTACTTATTTCTATCACATCCTTAAGAAAGTACATACATATGTACGTATGTACGTGTGTCTGACATATGTACACAGTGATGTATGTACGTGTGTCTGACATACAGTATGTACACAGTGATGTATGTACGTGTGTCTGACATATGTACACAGTGATGTATGTACGTGTGTCTGACATATGTACACAGTGATGTATGTACGTGTGTCTGACATATGTACACAGTGATGTATGTACGTGTGTCTGACATATGTACACAGTGATGTATGTACGTGTGTCTGACATATGTATACAGTGATGTATGTACGTGTGTCTGACATATGTACACAGTGATGTATGTACGTGTGTCTGACATATGTATACAGTGATGTATGTACGTGTGTCTGACATATGTATACAGTGATGTATGTACGTGTGTCTGACATATGTATACAGTGATGTATGTACGTGTGTCTGACATATGTACACAGTGATGTATGTACGTGTGTCTGACATATGTATACAGTGATGTATGTACGTGTGTCTGACATATGTATACAGTGATGTATGTACGTGTGTCTGACATATGTATACAGTGATGCATGTACGTGTGTCTGACATATGTATACAGTGATGTATGTACGTGTGTCTGACATATGTACACAGTGATGTATGTACGTGTGTCTGACATATGTACACAGTGATGTATGTACGTGTGTCTGACATATGTATACAGTGATGTATGTACGTGTGTCTGACATATGTATACAGTGATGTATGTACGTGTGTCTGACATATGTACACAGTGATGTATGTACGTGTGTCTGACATATGTATACAGTGATGTATGTACGTGTGTCTGACATATGTACACAGTGATGTATGTACGTGTGTCTGACATATGTACACAGTGATGTATGTACGTGTGTCTGACATACAGTATGTACACAGTGATGTATGTACGTGTGTCTGACATATGTACACAGTGATGTATGTACGTGTGTCTGACATATGTATACAGTGATGTATGTACGTGTGTCTGACATATGTATACAGTGATGTATGTACGTGTGTCTGACATATGTACACAGTGACGAGTACAGCACCTGACCTCACGGTATTGTTTCCAGTGGTAACAATCTTTACGAGAGGAGGAATATTGGGATATTGATCTGGGAAGTACATATCAAACAAAAAGCATCCGTAACTGTATGGAGTATCACAGGGTCCAGTTATCAGAGCGCGGACAAGATCCAAATGATTTTCATCCTTACCAAAAGAAGAAGAAAATATCAAAATGGTAGCATGAATGAAAACAGAATAGAATATAAGAGGGTAAATATAGAAAAATCAATCAAAAAGAATGGAAACAGATCAATAAAAAATGTAAAGAGCAACCATCATATTACATTACTCACTTGTCTGATGTAGATGGCCGAGTCTGGATGAGTTTGAAGCAATCCTTCCAGCTTTTTAATCTCACCAAGCAGAGCTTTGACTTTCTGAGGGCTAAAAATGAGTCAGCTTACGTAAGTAGAGTGACCACGTATACTATAGCTGATATAACAGCAGAAAGCAATACACATCAATGTTTAGTTGTAAAAAACATATCACTTATGCACTGAAGTGTACATATTTGCATAATTACTTAATGGCTGAAAAAATTACCCATTTTGTATAATATCACACCCTTATAAATCTCCAGTACTTAGGGATCCATATTACCTATATAGTACATACATACTTGGATGCCATGTTCTCACTCTTGACTTTTGATGCAAAAGAATGGACATCCTAAGTTAATAATCAGATATATGTACGTAACACTAAATATTAGTTCCCCACAGATTTATATGAATTACCGAAATGCATGATAATCAAACCAAAAGTAATTATAATCATCCTCAAATATCATGAAGAGGGAAAAACACAAAAGAAGCAATTGCTGAGAATCAAATCCAGAATGGTACAACTGTATGTAAACATACGTACATGCAGTACAATTCCATCGTAATTATATTCAGATAGTGTGGACTGGTAGTCTTGAGTGACTTGCTGGTAGTCTATTGTCATATTCCCATAGCCCACACACAGTGACTTGTCAAATTGAACAGGAAGGTCAAAGTTCACAGCTGCCAACTAGGACAAGGAGCAGAAGAATTAAAATATGGAAGTGAGACAAATGGACTTATGAATAATGGTGCACCTGTCTACTAAAACAGATAAATTTGTGTGATGAGGCAAGGTAGTCTCTATTATATGGTCTAGATGCATGGAAGTAAGCCATAATCTTATATGAATAATCTAACACCTTTTTCTTACATACTACATTAACTTACGTATTATGTACGTATAATGGTTTACCTGTGAGGAAATCTCTTCCAATATCATCAGTAAATTTTCTGGCAAAAGCGTATGATTTCTCAGAACAGATTTAGCTTTGACAAATGACTCCAATGAAAAGTCTGGATGTGAAACAAATGACTTAAAAAATCCAGTCTCCCCAGGTATTTGTGCATTCCATATATGGCAAAAAATAAAGCCTAAGTTCTTCAACATGACTTGAGGGTTAAAGTGATAACTCTCTTTATTTTCGACATTCAGTTGCGAAGCTTGGGGACCACAAAGAAGTTCAAAAAACTCTGACATCTAAAGGTATAGCATAAAGTCATTTACACTTAAATCAAAACACCCTTTAATTATTGGATACAGTACACAAACTGATAAAAAGATTATAAGAAATTAACCAGTAGGACACTAATGAATTTCATAATCAACAAAGTCAACTGTTAAATGGTCGGTGAGAACTAGTTATTTAATTAAAGCAACCACATTACAGGACAGTATTTAAGACTCTAGATAAATAATGAACTATATGGTATTAGGACAGTCAGTAGAAGAAACCTATAGATATCACCCAATTCTAGTCAGGGTTTGTTTCAGGGAGGGCAGAGGGAGCAATTTCTCCCCCCACCCTGAAAATAACAAATGCTAAAATATGTGCTAGAATGAACATTGGTGCACTAAATATGTTTGCCCCCTTTCATTTCTATTATCATCATTTTGCCCCCCTTGCTAAATACTCTAAAAGAAACATTGCTAGTATCTCTATCTTGATCTGCAATCTGCTACCAGAGACAATGTATGGACCATCAAGTAATAACTAATTACGCTTAGAGACTTAATTTAGGGCTGCAATATCATACGTATACTAGATGGATAAGTTAAATACATTATACCTTTCAACTTACGCAGGCTGCACACTGGTCACTAAGTGGTTCTCTGCACATATCAGCAGCCAGGACATCTTCTTCAATCATGACAGCCAAAAACTTTAATAATCTCTCTCCCTGTACATCAATCATTAGATTATATATCAGTGTCATTGTGAAACATCAACAGTACTGTATCATGTGACTAACATGAATATTGCACCCACGTGCCCATCTTCTGTCCATGTCATAGAACTTCTGTTTCTGAGCTTTCTGGGCTTGAGACAAAGGAGTCCATTCACGGTCTATAAATAGATATGAAACATTTAATAAATCTGAAAGCTAAATCATGCATATCTTTAGTGTTGTATGGCATGAGGTGTGCTTTAGTACTGGTAGATACAACTACTTAGAAATCTAGATACCTTACAACACTACTGTTTTATCTTTACAATTACCATTACATATACGTACAAGTACGTATTAGAACTTTTTAAGGATTTTTAGCTTCTTCCTAAACAGATTTTTTCACTATCTAAGGTGGTTACTTAAAATTACTTGTTTGTAAATATTTATGGATTCCTGCACAATAAGATCTGAAACTACATGTCTTACTTTGTTCACACACCATTACACCTATGTACGTACGTACCAGTTCTCCTTAACTTTTCAAATCTTCCAACATCTTTCAATCGAGTAAGACTTTCACTCAATAAATAGGACAGCATGTCCAGTACACAACGCAGAAATTTCTAAGTGGAAAATTTACAAGAAAATTATTAATATCAAAGTACTGTTGTTACCATGGTTACCTGGAGTTTTGGTGTCCCAGAGAGTTGTAAAATGGATGCACGGCAATCTCCTCTTTTCCAAAGTTCAGTAAGAATACTTTCAATTTCAGTTCTACATACGTAACATGATGTGTGATCAAGTAAAACTGTCACAATACTATAAACAAATTACTACACATACACACATGCTCAAAGTTTCCACTGACAAAAAGGTACATATGCATATACATGTTGATGGCCCGTCCTTGATGACTAAAACAATTGTTTATCTTTTTCCCACTCTCAAATGATGGAAGGCAAATGTTGCCATGGTGAGGCCTTCCTGTATTGCTTGCATACTCACGTAAGGACCCACTTTGGCTGTGCTATAGACCACACACATATAACAGCAAAGCTAACCGGGCGCCATATTTTTCAAAATCTTCTTTATCAACATCCACACCCTCTACAGTGTCAACGGCTACGTAGGACTCCAGTAGAGCCGGACCAAGGTGCTCCTTCACCACTGGACTGCCTAGCACAATAGCAGAGAGGCCGCCAACAGAACTGAAGGAGAAATGATAGAATGCGAGGGAAGTACACATGACAAACACACTGTTTAAAAGATACCTGCATTGAGCATTTTATAGAATATAGTACATATACATATACCACAAAGTACATAATAAATAGCATCCAATACATAAACACAGTATGTATACATACATATACATATATGTAGGTATGTAGCCCATTGCACAGTGCTTAAAATAAGAACTAGGGCTTGCTTGGACATTTGCCCAACAAATCAATTTTTGTCTTTTGCATTTTTGGCCAGACATCATCCTATCATCTTAAGAAATTGGATTTAAAACAAATATCAGATTAGAATCATTTTTGCATAGGAAATATATACGCATATACACATCAGCTACCACAGTTTTTAAGATAGTAAATAGTAAATACTCATGTTAACATGCAAAACATACAAACACAGGTAAGTACCTTCCCCAATCAATGGACCTCTTTCCCCTGTATTGTAAAGGAAATAATTATATGAAACACATTAATAAAGAAAAGGTAAACTACGTATGACAACATACGGACCTGTTGGATCTTTGGTCTGTTCTGATGAATCCATTCAGGATTGAAATGACCTTGGCTTGAGTAACAACATCTTGTAGCAAACTTGGATGTTGCAACAACACAACACAGCAGTCAACAAGGGGAGTCAGCTACGAGTGGAACAGAGAGCATGGGAAAAGTAGAAAATATACACTTCCTTCAGAGGAACATTATTACCGGTAGAGTCTGATCATTCATACGTATACTGTATACAGTTATAGGACACTAAGCCAGTCAGTGTAAGGGGCTATGATGTGATAGAAATAATCACTGGAAGATATTACACCTGACCAACCAAGTGACCAAAGTCTGATCTTGGTTGGGAGATTAAAGTCCTATTAAATGGTAGCCAGTGATCAACAGTTAAAACTCACAGTTTCTCTCACACACGTACGTACCTGCATGTGAGCAAAGAACTGAGGTTCAAAGGTAGCCACCAAATTAAACCATTTGGCCATGTCTTTGATAGTATACAGAGGCACAGTAGAAAATATTTCACCCAATTCTGATGATACATCTGTTAAGGCATCTAAATTCTATTGATGGATTAAAAGAGATTGAATTTCATACATATATATATACGTATCTATATACACACATACATATGATTAAATATGCATATTATACATAACACAATTTTAGGCACTAAAACATTCAAGAGATGCATAGTCTGACGTAGCCCGACCACCGTCCTGCTTCCATTTTCCTATGACATCGAGTTATCTACCAGACCACTGTCCTGACCATGACATCATACGTAGGAAAATGGAAGCAGGACAGTGGTGTGGCTACGTCAGACTAAGAGATGCATGATGATCAATTATACTACTAATTATCTAATATTACAGACTGGATCGGTGACCTATGTACTACAGTAAAACCTCTAATGAAGGACCTCCAAACAACAGCCAGCCTCTCTACAGTGGACAAACTACTTGCCCTGAATTGACTTCAAAAATAGGACAAAAAATATAGACATAACCTCTAAGAAGGGGAACCTCTCTAAAAGGGACTAATTCATACTCACCAATGTGTCCTTTCTTCAAGGGTTTTACTGTATATACACGTACATATGTATGCATTTTCAGCTTGTTTGAAATACATGACTTATACCAGGTACATGGAAAGTACGTCGTGGAGGATTTAAAAAATCAAATAATTAAAGACTTGACATGGTCTGTTGCGGGGAGATAACTATCACTAATTCTGAACAACATTTACAGCAATTTTACTAAGAATTTTGCTGACCTCTTTGTACTTTTCCATGAGCATCATCAGCCAAACGCAAAAGGTGACATAGAATTGGGTACACAACACAGCAAAACTGGGATCCAAGAAGTGGGCAACACAGGCAGCAATCACAACCTAAAAATGGCAGACAACTGTGAGTGCATAAGAGTTGAAGTGTTTTACGGAAAAGATAACAAAACTGTAGACACACGAACCGCATGAAATCGTTTCTCAATTTCCTTCATCGAAGGAGGGAATGACGACCTAATGAGGAAGGAAGCATTCACTACTGTATATCGGGAATTGAATGTGTGTGTGTGTAAAGAATGCAAGATTGTGAGTTTTGATTGTATGTGCAATCTTTTGACACATACTGATTTGACACCTCAGTAATTCCGTATACACGTCCTGCACACCTAAGCTTTATCTTAACCACAATGTTTACTTATATCCGTAATTTTGACAAATAGCAATCTTTTACTCTCGCATTCAATTCCCAATATACGGTATATTAGTCCAAAGAGAGGCCGGGCGGGCTCAATTTGGACAAATACTGCATACACCTTGTTAAGAAATCCTAAATCAGTCCTAGCAATGAATCTCTTAATTCAGGAGTGCAGACATCTCTGCAAGGGACCTGTTGCACCTGGTAAGCTATTTGTGGTTGCCAGGGGCGACCCTTATCTAGGAGGATACACATCAAATGCACACTTCCAAAAGCTGATTTCAATATTACCAACCTGATCCAATTACAAACCAGGGTTGATCATTAGTACATATAACAAGAAGCACTACACAAAGGGAATACCTTAAAAGATGGAAAGCATGGTCAATTGCTGGAATGAGTCCGACGTGCAACAGTCGCTGGGTCAGATGAAAGCACTCAGTCATAAAGTTAAAGTCACCTAGACGGAGAAGTCATTCTTTTTCAGTTAACTTAATAGCAATTGCATAATCTGATTACTAACTCATTTTTGGTAAACATTTCTCAGCTGTTGAGTCTTCAGCTGTATCTGTTGGAAGTGATCAAAGAATTAAGATAATGGAAGCACAAACACGATTACAAGTAAATAGGAATGCTCTAGCACACCTAAACATCCTCTAGCAAGGCACTTCTCCTCCTTAAAGATCAATCTACAGCTGGGAGATCCAGTATATTCCGGTAATATCTTTTCAAGGTTTGATGTAGGAGTAATTGTATACAGGCTTTGCATCATCTTCAGCATAATGTAGCAGACATTAACAACAAAACCTATGCAGACGAACAAATAGGAAGTTCAAACAGAGAGAGTGACGGTGAGTCATTGTACTCTTATCTAGATTCCAGATTTCCCTTGAAGAACTGAAGCAATGTCCAATCAAAAAGTATACACACATGTGTACATATCATATATCAGGAATTGAATACGAGTGTCTAAAGATTACAAGCTTTGCACTCATTCACAATCTGTTGACGTGCATTGATTTGACACCTCAGTAATTCAATAATACTATGTAGTCCATACACCCTTAAGCTATATCTAGCATTCTATTAACCACAATGTTTTACTTGTACCTGTAATTTGGATAACTCTTAATTTAATACCTTCACATTCAATTTCTGATATATGGTAATATCTGATAAAGTCTAAATCCCTTCTGAGAATGAATATGATGAATCACTGTACTAGACCTTAAGTACCATCTGTAGTACAGGACTACTGTACTAGTAAACCTTAAGTACCAACTGTAGTATAGGACTACTGTACTAGTAAACCTTAAGTACCATCTGTAGTATAGGACTACTGTACTAGTAAACCTTAAGTACCATCTGTAGTACAGAACTACTGTACTAGTAAACCTTAAATACCATCTGTAGTATAGGACTACTGTACTAGTAAACCTTAAGTACCATCTGTAGTATAGGACTACTGTACTAGTAAACCTTACCATCTGTGGATGTGACCTTAGAAATGGCTTCAGACTCGTAACGAGGGCCAGTTCTTTTTTCATTGAGAATTATAACAGCTGCAAACCATCCTAGAACACTGAAAAGAAAAGAAAAGAGAAATCATCATTTTCATTCATCACTTGCCATATAATTATAAATGTATTACTGTATGCAAGTTGCACTTTCAAAGAAAGTAAATTTAGAGTTTAATGACTGGAATATATGGGACTATTGAATACCCATGCACTCTTGGTCAATTGACATGCAGTGATTAACATGCTGTGATTGATATGCAGTGATTGATTACTACAAAGGCTCACAATAACAACTATTGTCACTAGTGTGCAGTCAGCATCAACGTAACCCTACTTGTTTTTCCCCAAATCTTTAACTTTGGTTAATTTTCTTACAAGTTGAAAGGCAAATTCCTGGCACTTGTTAATGCCCTGTCTGACTGGGAGCTACAGAAACATACGTAGATTAACCAATCAAACAAACGCAACAGCTTCATACACACAGTCAAAAATGCTACAATTACGAAACAGGAACACCTACGTACATTGCAAGAATTCAGCCCTGAAACAGTCAGTTGTGGAAATCCTTTCATTGTCAGATAAATTGAGTACTTCTCTCCGGCAACTACATCTTGGCTGAACTTTGCAATAACGGGAGTGACAGCAAGCACTTGTCCCAAAAAGGATTTAGCTTCAAAATAAGTAGCCTACAGGAGTAAGTTAATTACATTGAAACCTTCAAAACACCTTAAGCAATAAAACTACATTGTGCACCATTTGGCTGTTTTTTGGTCTTTAAAATTGTATCCACAAATACTATTAAATAATAAGTATTCATACAAATGTATTTACAATACATCTAGAAGAAGACAAAGATTCCCAGGCTCACTGATAAAGGATGGAATTCCCAAAAACAGCTGTCTGGCCCAGTGGAGAAGAAGAGAAGGAGAAAAAGTCTTGTATCCTCATTAAAAGCTCCCACTAAGCTACATATAGGCCTTTTACTCTAAAATAGATGTAGCATGCTGTAAAGTAGTGTTAGATTATTTGTGGCCATTCATTCATGACTTGACTTTACAGTATAACAGATCAGCATAGATAAAGGTGTGGTGATTGCAGTCAAAATCAATTAACAATATACATAGACTGTTAACCCTTAAAGATCCATGTGTATATACTTTTCAACTTTCTACTATTTTCACAAATACCTAGAAAACCTATTCTAATGTAGAGTAGGTTGATAACCACAATAGTGATATTAATCAATGCAACACATTAGTCATGTACTCACATTAGAAGCCAACGATTCCTCCACTTCTCTTGCAAGAACATTACAGAGGATATTTACAGCTTCAGACTGTAGAAAGTATTGAAATACAGTATCACAATACAAGTATAAAATGCTTGCAAGGAGAACACCTTTTCCAGTAGAGGAGAGAGTTTTGACAAACACTTTGAAGCTTCAAAATAAATGTCATCAATTCTATAAAGGCAAAAACATGCTAATTGAACAATGTGCTGTTGCAATAATGTGTTTAATTACACAATACACTATATATATTGTTGACTATAAAATACTTACCTTTTAAAATGCATTATTTGTCTTGTACCATTTCTCACCTAAAGCATTACAGAAACTCCTTTAAAATGTGAATATATGCACAACAACCATATAATCTCAAGGTTTCGTACAATGGATGACACAGCTCTATGCCCAAACTTGTTTTCTGCAGCGCGACACAACAACTCTGAAAGCATTTCTGGTGGCATGGCCGTTCCTTTGCCATTTTGACCATCAACTAAATCTAGAAATGCTTCATAAATTGCCTAAATAAAGATTCCAGCCATAACATCATGTGATGCACTCTTGTGCATAGTCAGATAAACTTACAACTGAGCCATCTTGCCCCAAAACCATACTCCAGAAATCATCTTCCGGAATATTTTCTCCTGAAGCAATTTTCAAAAGAAAAACAGCTAACTATTATACGTACAGTAATTACTGTCTCAGTAAAATGCACCAGGTCACATATTACATGAATAATCTAACACACCATTATTCAATATAGTAAATACATCTACTTTAGAGTAAAAAGTTTATAACTGAACCGTTGGATGAGATTACAAGAGACTTCTTCTTCTCCATGAAAACATTTTAATGGCTTTATAAAAACTTACCTTGAATTAGCTGTTCTAAAGTGACACCAATTACAGCTTCCCGCATCCCACAACAGATATTAGACCAACACTCTGGGTCCCACTCGGCCTTTGACCGTTGCTTTGATTTGACATAGCACTCGACCAGGAAGTTTAAAATGTTCTAAAATAAGTTAAATAGCAAATGTTTGATCCAAATCAACTCTAAATCTAATTATAAGGTATTACCTTAATTTTTCCTAGTCTTTGAAACAGCAAAAACTGAAATTTCTACAAATATGAAATATAATAATGTTCAAACTGTACATCTTACATTATTGTTACGTATGTGATATGCAGAAGTCCCAGATTATGTATTGCAACATATAGATTATATTAGCTTAAGTAAGTTTATGATTGCAACAAGTGAATAGATTGAAATACACATGGCCCAGTGGAGAAAACTGTTGTATTCTCATTCAAAGCTCTCACTAGGTTTAGCTTCCTATACAGGCTGGTTTTACTCTAAAGTAGATGTAGCCATGGATTCACAAAAGATCAAGAAAAGACAAAGATTTATAGTTATAGGGTCACTGATTAAGGGTGGAATTCCCAGAAACGGCTGTCTGTCCCAGTGGAGCAGAAGAAAGAAAAGAAAAGACTCCAGGACCTGTATCTTCACCCAAAGCTCTCTTCAGGTTTAGTTCCCTATAGGCTTTTTTAGAGTAGGCATAACATGTAGGAAAATGGTGTATTAGAGTTTCATGTAGCATGTTGAGAAATGGTGTGTTGGAATATTCCTACCTTTTGGTCAGTTGTTGGATTCAGTGGGAGGTCACTCTTTGGTATCACGATCTTTGAATGACTCTTTCTAGAAGAGCTACCTTGTGGGTTGCCTTCATACAGTACCTACAAATGAATACAAGCATGGGTCTTGTGCAGTGAAAGGATGCTTGCAGTGCTGCATCATGTAGCAAGTAATGGAATATTAATGAGCTCACTATTTCACAACCAAGTAAATGGGAAAGTCCCGTAGCAGCTGTCCATTCCCGTGTTCCTACAGGCTAAATAAACACACTAAAGTAACAATACAACCTAGAAACTAGGGAGAGGGAAATCAGGAGGCCAAGTGTTTGGCAACTTTAAGGTACGGACTCGATGATGGAAAGGTAATTGCACTAAACAGTGCAAAGGCATGATCTGATGGAAATGTAATCCAAGACTTCGTTCACTTGGTTAGTAAGGTGTAATATCTCCCAGTGATTACATTTCCATCATACTTGATGATATTCATAACACAAAGAACAATGATTACTGAAAATATTGTAAGACCTAATTAATTATTAATTGTAGGTGGCCCAATACTCATAATTGATACTAATATTTAATTACAAATTGTATTTGCAGTCAAGGAAACTCAATTCACAACAGACTCTATTTATCTTATAGATAGCATAGTTCACTGAATAAATGTTTACTTACAAATGTCACAGCTTGAAAGCCTGAAGTTGCTAAATAGTAAAAATTAAAATAAAGTGTAAAGGGTTTGTAAAACAAGTTAGCTACCACCAGCTAAATCATCTGAAACTATTATTTTAAGATAGCTAATTATAAACGAGCAAAACATGGAAAAATGAATAAGCAAAATGGCCGCTTTGAAACGGAACATAATTATTATAAGTTCTTTTAATGGATAAAGCTATGTGGCTGCCATTTCTATCTTATAAGTGCAATGTATCAACTTCATAGTCACTAGTGGCCAGCTCCTTAAAGACAGAAGTTATATCTCTCGATAATGGCGAGCTCACTGGAGATAAATAGTTACATGTATATGTTATATTGCTCATCCTAAAAATTATAAATTACATCATAAATTATCTTGCTAACACGAAACCTTTCATAGGTCACTACAAGTCCTTTGAGATACAGATTCATGGTAGTGCATTACATATACGAACGCGTACATTAAAGTTCCATATTATTAGAAATGGTTATCTAATTACTTAGCACATACGACTCACGATCAAAAGATAGATCGTTCATCAATTCGCAAGTCTCCTTCTATCATATTGGGAAAAACCCGAGTCACCTGAGTTCGTGGGCGTGTTTCAGCCTTGGAAAAATGGCGGCATAGTCGGTATATATATGCATTCATAAAATATGAGAATAGTGATATACGTACACATTAAGGAAATGGTAAGCTGGGAATGTTTACAATCAAGTGGGAACAGTCGGTGGTTCCTTATTAAAGTCATCTAGTCCTCGTGGCTGTAGATTGTCATCAGTGGAGGCTCCCGTGCCCGAAACAAACTCCTCATAAGTGGATTTCTCAGGGAATGGTCGAACACCAAGAATCTCAATCATATCATCTCTGTGAAGAATTTCTTGCTTTAGTAATCGTTCAGCAACCTAAACAAACCAGATGTGCTACATGTGTCAATACACACAACATATACAACTCATCGAAGAACACTAAATTAATGTTTCATATACAAAATAATTGTCATCTCACCAGCTAAGCTAGACCATATGGCTAGACTATAGAGGCATCATTAAAATACTTTGAGATGCAGCTAGACAATGTTACTAAACAGATTTCTAAATGTTACTGGCAAAGCATTCAAATTAACATCTAACAAAATGTTTCTAGATGATAGGGACTTCTTCTAACTTATCATCATTAGTCTTGAGAGTCTAGAGACACTCAGTCGCTGAAGAAGACCCCCAGAGTAAATTCCCTAATATCCAGGTAATAGGCAACATACTTTAACAATATCATCTTTGTGTTCCTGGATAACATTTTTAGTTTCTGTGTAAGCTCCATCTATTAGACTGCGGACTTCTTCATCAATCATCTGAGCTGTAGCTTCACTGTATGGTTTCTCAAACATTGGCTCCGACGAATCACTGGGCATCTCAAAGGAGACCTGGCCTACTTTGGAACTCATTCCAAATTTGGTAATCTATAAATGTATACAGAGGCATGCCTTACAACACTTACTTCTTACAGACCTAATGTCAATGTACAACGTACGTATGTACCATATTTGTCTGTATGGCGGCTGGGTGCAAATAGAAGCCCAGTCTCAGCTGGAGGCCAGGAGTCAGCTGGTTTATTGATAAATAGAAACCAGGTCTCAACTGTAGGCCAGGAGTCAGCTGGGTTATTGATAAATAGAAGCCCAGTCTCAACTGGAGGCCAGGGGCAGCTGGGTTATTGATAAATAGAAGCCCAGTCTCAACTGGAGGCCAGGAGTCAGCTGGGTATTGATAAATAGAAGCCCAGTGTCAACTGTAGGCCAGGAGTCAGCTGGGTATTGATAAATAGAAGCCCAGTCTCAGCTGGAGGCCAGGGGGCAGCTGGGTTATTGATAAATAGAAGCCCAGTCTCAGCTGGAGGCCAGGGGTCAGCTGGGTTATTGATAAATAGAAGCCCAGTCTCAACTGGAGGCCAGGGGTCAGCTGGGTTATTGATAAATAGAAGCCCAGTCTCAACTGGAGGCCAGGGGTCAGCTGGTTATTGATAAATAGAAGCCCAGTCTCAAATGGAGGCCAGGGGGCAGCTGGGTTATTGATAAATAGAAACCCAGTCTCAAATGGAGGCCAGGGGGCAGCTGGGTTATTGATAAATAGAAACCCAGTCTCAACTGGAGGCCAGGGAGGTTATTGATAAATAGAAGCCCAGTCTCAACTGGAGGCAGGGATTTCTCAAATCAACACACTGGGGTCGAGGTGCAAACCAATTGCAACGTCTTACCAGTTGGATTTTGCTAGTTAGGAACTTATACTTATAACCAGTTTAGGTGTAAAGTCATAAATAGGAGATAACTTTACAAGTAAATTTGAGACAGGGCTTGGAGTTTAAGTTAAATTGACATGGAAAAGCTGCATAAATAAACACTTGTGGTTGCAGTATATCACTAATACCTACTTGAGCATAAGCGCTCTGAGTAACTTTTCTGAGGTCGTCCTGAGCTCCGGTGGTTATTTTACCAAAGAACACATCTTCTGAGGCTCTCCCTCCGAGAGCCATGCACATTCGGTCAAACAGCTGTTCAGTGTTGTACAAGTGCTGCTCCTGGGGTAGGTACTGGGCATACCCCAGCCCCTTACCACGGGGAATAATGGACACCTACATACATGTACATATGGAATTTCTTGTACACTAATACATAGGTCAGATAGGTACACTAATACGTAGGTCAGATGGGTACACTAATACGTAGGTCAGATAGGTACACTAATACGTAGGTCAGATGGGTACACTAATACGTAGGTCAGATGGGTACACTAATACGTAGGTCAGATGGGTACACTAATACGTAGGTCAGATGGGTACACTAATACGTAGGTCAGATGGTTACACTAATACGTAGGTCAGATGGGTACACTAATACGTAGGTCAGATGGGTACACTAATACGTAGGTCAGATAGGTACACTAATACGTAGGTCAGATGGGTACACTAATACATAGGTCAGATGGGTACACTAATACGTAGGTCAGATGGGTACACTAATACGTAGGTCAGATGGGTACACTAATACGTAGGTCAGATGGGTACACTAATACATAGGTCAGATGGGTACACTAATACGTAGGTCAGATGGGTACACTAATACATAGGTCAGATGGGTACACTAATACGTAGGTCAGATGGGTACACTAATACATAGGTCAGATAGGTACACTAATACGTAGGTCAGATGGGTACACTAATACGTAGGTCAGATGGGTACACTAATACATAGGTCAGATAGGTACACTAATACGTAGGTCAGATGGGTACACTAATACATAGGTCAGATGGGTACACTAATACGTAGGTCAGATGGGTACACTAATACATAGGTCAGATAGGTACACTAATACGTAGGTCAGATAGGTACACTAATACGTAGGTCAGATAGGTACACTAATACGTAGGTCAGATGGGTACACTAATACGTAGGTCAGATGGGTACACTAATACGTAGGTCAGATAGGTACACTAATACATAGGTCAGATGGGTACACTAATACATAGGTCAGATGGGTACACTAATACGTAGGTCAGATGGGTACACTAATACGTAGGTCAGATGGGTACACTAATACATAGGTCAGATAGGTACACTAATACGTAGGTCAGATGGGTACACTAATACATAGGTCAGATGGGTACACTAATACGTAGGTCAGATGGGTACACTAATACATAGGTCAGATAGGTACACTAATACGTAGGTCAGATAGGTACACTAATACGTAGGTCAGATGGGTACACTAATACGTAGGTCAGATGGGTACACTAATACGTAGGTCAGATGGGTACACTAATACATAGGTCAGATAGGTACACTAATACGTAGGTCAGATAGGTACACTAATACGTAGGTCAGATGGGTACACTAATACATAGGTCAGATGGGTACACTAATACGTAGGTCAGATGGGTACACTAATACGTAGGTCAGATGGGTACACTAATACGTAGGTCAGATGGGTACACTAATACGTAGGTCAGATGGGTACACTAATACGTAGGTCAGATGGGTACACTAATACATAGGTCAGATAGGTACACTAATACGTAGGTCAGATGGGTACACTAATACGTAGGTCAGATAGGTACACTAATACGTAGGTCAGATGGGTACACTAATACGTAGGTCAGATGGGTACACTAATACGTAGGTCAGATGGGTACACTAATACGTAGGTCAGATGGGTACACTAATACGTAGGTCAGATGGGTACACTAATACGTAGGTCAGATGGGTACACTAATACGTAGGTCAGATGGGTACACTAATACGTAGGTCAGATGGGTACACTAATACGTAGGTCAGATAGGTACACTAATATGTAGGTCAGATAGGTACACTAATACATAGGTCAGATTGGTACACTAATACGTACATATACTGTATATCGTATGATTATTTATATACGCACCTTCATCAGAGGATCTGCAAACCTTTTGAACCATCCTACAACCGCATGACCAGCTTCATGGTAGGCGATTATCTTCTTCTCCTCCGGCTGGATTACCATCGACTTCCTCTCCAAGCCTGCAGAGCACAGCAAAGGAAAATAATGTCAGTTATGTGCCAGCAAAATTAAGTATATATCACCAAAAGTATCATATTATCAAAGAGACACAGAAATTTAAAGTGATATCCATAAAATACTCAGAGTAAAGTCTTGAGTAGCCAGACCACTATCTTGCCTCCATATTAATTTGAAAATGTAACGTAGTTGGTAAAAAGGTAATTTACATCCAAGAGGCCAAAGAGTCCCCTTTCCCATGACTAGTCACATGACATGTACACACATGGACGATCACATATATAGCAGTCAAGCTACACAAGACTAGTCACATGACATGTACACATACGTACGTACGGTACATACAATATCTCTTGGTACATAGATACATATACATGTTTCTCTGCATACAGTCTCACCTGCCACTACTCTTTCAATGGCTTGTTCAAAGTGGGGCAGCTTCACTTCATCTGCTAAATGTCTGGCAGCTATAAGGGCTGCTTCATTGCAAACGTTAGCAATGTCGGCACCTAAAGTAAAGAACACATTGCGAGGAACTGACTGACCCTGGGCTCTCTGAAATTAGCCATTAAGAGGAGTTCCAGCAAACAAATATGAGCATATGAGCATACAGTATGAATGTATGACATGGATGGCCAAGGATTCACAAGAGATCAAGATAAAGAAAAAGACAAAGACTCCCAGGATCACTGATGAAGGGTGGAATTCCCAGAAACGGCTGTCTGACCCAGTGGAGAATAAGATGAAAGAAAGAAAAAAAGAAAGAAAAGACTCCTGTATCTTCATCCAAAGCTCCCTCCAGGTTTAGTTCCCCTATAGGCGTTTTTACAGAACATGTAGGAAAATGGTATATTAGATTTTTCAAGGTCACCATACGTATACTCAATGAGGAGCTCCAGTAAACAAAGGCAAGCATCCATACATATGAACATACATATGACATGGTAAGGTGTATTTGTTGCTTTATAATGAATATGGGAGGTACATATGTGTTACAGCATAAGTAACACTTCAAAAAACTGTCCAATGTCCAAATTTTCTACGAGATATGGCCTTGAAATTGACGACATTCAAGCAATGACCGGAATTGGTGAACCAGACATCTGAGTACCAGCAAGTAGCTGGAGTTTGGGGTCCTCGGGTGCCCCATGAGTTTTTAAACTTGAAATAAGTACTGGTTTGAAGTGTTACTGATGCTAAAATATATACCTCCTATATTTATTTATTATTTATATGTACACGTGTACCTGTGAATCCAGGAGTTCTAGCTGCCAGTTGCTTGGCAAGATTGTTGATGCTGAGTAGTGTTTTCAAAGGTTTCAGATGCACAGTAAAGATTGCTGCTCTATAAGGTATGACAGTACATACATATATATGAAGTGATAAGGGTTTTTGTTGCGTTCATAATAAGTATCCTAATTTATTAAGACTCAGCAACAATTGTATTTAAAAACAAATTGAACGTTTCAACCTGGAGGTCTTCATCAGCATAATGAGGAAGAGGGGATTACAAGCCCTTTACACCATGTCTCAATTTTTCTATTTATCCTCATTATGCTGATGAAGTCTCAATAAATTAGGATACTCATACATATATACATACGTGCATTACAAAAACATTCACCAGATACTTGTGTATTGGCCAACTGTACACTTAGAGAGTGCTACCAAATAACATATATTCTGAGGCTCCGAGAGCCAAATATATAATAATACAGTCAAATAGCTGCTCAGCGTTGTATATTATGTATCTAAATACATATGTGTATATATATATGTATGTTCATGTTGCCATGCCAACCTTCCTTGGATGTCAGGTGGAGAAATATAAATTTGCCTGTCAAATCTTCCAGGTCTGAGTAAAGCTGGATCCAGTACATCCGGTCTGTTAGTTCCAGCAAGTACAACCACATTAGTTGCTGTATTAAATCCTGCAATGATTGGTAACAAGTGCAGCATCTCTACGTGTAACTTATATTACCGTATACGTATAATGTATATGTATATGTTAATGTTTGCTACATAGATGAAATCTTTGTAATCAAATTTCATGAATAACATTATATTGTCTAGCAAACATTAACACAAATGGTATAATACGTATTTGATACCTAATTTAGAGAATATTTCATGCATATGCATGAATTTATGGACTTTAAAAAGAATGCAAAGAAGTGGTCTTAGTAACTTTACCATCCATTTCCACCAGTAGCTGATTTAGAGTGTTTTCTCTCTCGTCATGTCCTCCAAAACTGCTGTGTTTTCCCCTAGCTCTGCCAACAGCATCAATCTCATCAATGAAGATAATACAAGGAGCATTCTTTCTTGCTTGAGAGAAGAGGTCTCGAACCTAACAATAATAATTGCACAAATGTTATACGTAGCAACACTTAAAGCTATATAGGTAGGTACGTAGGTCCTATCGCCACATACGTACGTAGGTCCTATTGCTACATAGGCAGGTCCTATCGCTACATACGTACGTAGGTCCTATTGCTACATAGGCAGGTCCTATCGCTACATAGGTAGGTCCTATCGTTACAAATAGGTAGGTCCTATCGCTACAAATAGGTAGGTAGGTCCTATCGCTACATACGTAGGTAGGTCCTATTGCTACATAGGTAGGTCCTATCGCTACAAATAGGTAGGTAGGTCCTATCGCTACATACGTAGGTAGGTCCTATTGCTACATAGGCAGGTCCTATCGCTACATAGGTAGGTAGGTCCTATCGCTACATACGTAGGTAGGTCCTATCGCTACAAATAGGTAGGTAGGTCCTATCGCTACAAATAGGTAGGTAGGTCCTATCGCTACAAATAGGTAGGTAGGTCCTATCGCTACATAGGTAGGTCATATTGCTACATAGGTGGTCCTATCGCTACATAGGTAGGTCCTATCACTACATAGGTAGGTCCTATCACTACATAGGTAGGTCCTATCACTACATAGGTAGGTCCTATCGCTTACCCTTGCAGGTCCCACACCCACAAACATTTCCAAAAATTCAGATCCTGAAATGCTCAGAAAAGGAACACCCGCTTCACCTGCTGTAGCCTTGGCCAACAGTGTCTTACCAGTTCCAGGAGGACCTGACAAGATTGCTCCCTACAAGTATCCAGACATCATCATCAAGTGTATTCACACATAACAAACTTTACGACTGCATTCTATGATACCATATATGGGTAATTGAATGCATGTGACTATAGAATGTGAGACTGTGCAGATTGAGTAATTCCATATACTAGTCCGCACACCTTAAGTTTCATCTCACATTCTTTTAACCACAATGCTTTACTTATACCACCCTCACATTCAATTGCTAATATTTCCTTTAATTTTAATAAGGAAGCAGAGAGCATCAAAGAAATAGTTGGTTGTCAAGGTTGTATACAGGTTAGGGTACATGCAACCAATTGGTTAAAATGGCCCCACCCGCTGGTCTGGGTTTTTGATCATCAGCGACAGACTGAAATCACCACCAATTATTGTGTGAATGGAGTCTAATTTCTCATTGTGTACTTAGCATACCAAGAGAAACATGAATGGAACATTGCTATAGCAATTCCAAGGCTCAGTGACAGTGGTCATAACCAGCTATCCTGGGTTTGAATCCCAGCAATTTCTTTCCTGTTTTCTCTTCATACTGTTTGACTGGAATTACTTGTGGTTTGACTATCACTTTGATTGCATAATACAATAAAATGTTCATCAGATGTTGCTACCAAGCAATCCCTTCTTTAGAATTTACTCACATGATGTTTGAGAATGACTACTTGTGGTTTGATTATCACTTTGATTGCATAATACAATAAAATGTTCATCAGATATTGCTACCAAGCAATCCCTTCTTTAGAATTTACCCTCTTTACTCTCATGATGTTTAAGAATGAATACTTGTGGTTTCATTATCACTTAATTAATCATACTACCTTTGGGATCTTGGCTCCCAGCTCAATGTACTTTTGGGGCTTCTTCAAGAAGTTCACAAACTCCATAATCTCAGTTTTGGCTTCCTCACACCCAGCAACATCACTGCAGCAAGACAACATCTCAGAGGGCTTACAAGAAAACACAAAAACCTATAACCTTAGAAAAACCTGTCAGAATACGTACATAGGTCTAAACATATTAAGATATTATGTGTGTATACTACATATGTACACAATATATCAATCTATGAAGTAAGGGAGTGAGGCTAGTTATATTTAATATTGAATTCACATTGTGCGTGTAGAGTGAGTAGTTGCAGTAAAAGTACACATTTTAAATAGAATATATTCGAAACATACTGTATATACGTACGTACATACGTATGTAGTAACATTATATTACTGAAATGATAACTTGTGTATACATTGGATAAAAAAACTCTTCTATTGGACAGTTCAAACTTACTTAAATTTCGTTCTGATATTTGTCTCTTTATTTATAAACTTTGCGGTGGATTGGCCAACACCAAATATACCCTAAAAGACATGAGAATATTAACATTATACATATGTACTCTACACTCCGTTGCTGGGGCAACCAAGGCAGATATAGTGTTAGTATATTGTCACACTTAAGTATTAGATTAAACAATACAGAGATTTTCTTGTATATTGTCACAGTATTAGGCATACATACATACATCCTTATACCCCATTAACTATAACTATTACATATAAAGACACAAGTCTGGATGATTGTGATGTTGGTCTTTGTAAATTAGCCAATCAGAATGAGGGTGTGACCACAGTTGCTCAAAGACAAACTAGCAGAGACCACTACTCTAAAAACCATCTGGAAGACACTTCCAGAGTTGAGAAAAAAAGTAATTGAATTACAGGCGATTAAACCTTGGTCAGAAACACAATGTGACTGGCTGGGACTGGATAAACGGAATATGTATGTAGGTAGCAATGAAATCAACTCCACTAATGGAGGTTTAAAAGTGAATGTAACTTGGAACAGATCTGCTTAAAAGTGAATGTAACTTGGAACAGATCTGCTTAAAAGTGATGGCAAATTGGAGTAGATCCACTAACCCCTCTTCCAGAAGCACCTCGCGAGAGCCCTCTTGATAAGTAAACCAGTGCTCCGATGATTAGGAGTGTAGGAGCTAGCTGCAACATGGCTTTCCTAATACGGAAATGTTAATGTGTATATGAGATACTTGGAGTAGGAATTGGATGCAAAATAAGACAGTTTTGGAAAAAATAGGGGAACTTTAAGATCTAAAGCTGATCTTAAAGCATCGATATCATCATCACTGAAGACATGAGTGGGCAGGGTAATATCCAGAGTTCAATGATGATGATAAAACAGTTTTGTTGCATAAGAATTGGGAGAATACACAAATATAAGCAGAAATATGCACACATTAACTATTAATGTTTTGTCTTACAAAATTTGAGCTTCATGAATATAGTTAACTGGTAGGAAGTTAGTTGAGCTAATGTCCATTTCCTTTTGTGCTGCCTCAAGGTTCCTTTCAAAGGCATCCACACTGCCAATGTTAAAGGTCAGCCTGGAGCTCTAAATAATAATTATTTAATAAACATAAACAGAACTTTAGGACCCCATCAATTTCAGTGGTCTGACTAGTTGCATGAGACAGGCATGCTAAAACACATATACAGTGGAATGTCAGTTATCCGAACTTCAGTCTTCCAAACACGTCGGTCAACCAAACTGCCTTCTCAAAGTGCAGATTCGACATTGCATGTGCAATATATAGTTGTAGCTGCAGAACGAGGATTGTACGAAGAAACGCTGCATCATCAGGACAGCTGATTTCCCTGACGTTGACAAGGCGGTTTTTCTCTGGTTTGTCCAGGAGCGAGCAGCAGGAGTTCCTGTTAGTGGTGAAGGCAGCCCTGATGTATCGAAAACCTTGCCAAGCTTCAGACTTATGGAATATTCAGAGTTATGGACAGAGTGCGGTCCCGACACATTCGGATAACTGACATTCCACTGTACTGTAGTCTATACATGCTAATACATGTAGCAGTAAGAATATTAAATTGTCTTCATGCCACTACGTAAATTACAGTATTTACGTATACAGTACAGTATTACTCAGATACTGCAATAATTCAGTCTTTAGCTCCATATACCAATACATATAGACATACATACGTACAGTGATTCTCAGTACATATTGTACATATACATACGTATATCTCTTATTGTATGATTTGAACAACACACTTAAAGACAAAATAATCAAGAAAGTAAAACAAAACTCACTGATCCTTTGGGATCCCCCTTGAGGTAAACTCGTACAAAACTGAGGTTAACAACCTCTAGGCGCTCCACCTGCAATTACACATACGTACATTAAGCTGTTCTACATACGTACGTACATTAAGCTGTTCTACATACGTACGTACATTAAGCTGTTCTACATACGTACGTACATTAAGCTGTTCTACATACGTACGTACATTAAGCTGTTCTACATACGTACGTACATTAAGCTGTTCTACATACGTACGTACATTAAGCTGTTCTACATACGTACGTACATTAAGCTGTTCTACATACGTACGTACATTAAGCTGTTCTACATACGTACGTACATTAAGCTGTTCTACATACGTACGTACATTAAGCTGTTCTACATACGTACGTACATTAAGCTGTTCTACATACGTACATACATTAAGCTGTTCTACATACGTACGTACATTAAGCTGTTCTACATACGTACGTACATTAAGCTGTTCTACATACGTACGTACATTAAGCTGTTCTACATACGTACGTACATTAAGCTGTTCTACATACGTACGTACATTAAGCTGTTCTACATACGTACGTACATTAAGCTGTTCTACATACGTACATACATAGAGTGTAATCAACTTATGCAGTAATGACAACTCAAAAGGTCCTCTCAAACAAGTAATTCAAGAAAAATACTATAGGGTTATCCAAAGGTAGCCTTACTTGAATATTTTGGATGTATATTTTCATAGCCTAATTGCAATGCTTATTAAATATGTATATATATAGGGATTATGAATTTTATCCATCATAAGGTGTAATGTAATGTACGTAAATATGGCATAGATACAGACTTCTGTTTATGAGCAAATTAGTAAAATGGCCGCCCCTTTAAGGGTAGGGCACTGTACCACAGACCTCTCCTCTTTCCAAATATTTTGTTCTGAACTCCTGCCAGGATATCTCCTTGCTGGGATTGCCTCCGCTCATCAAGAGGTAGACGGTGGCAGCCCCAATGCCAAACAGGAGCCAGTTCCCTCCATTTGGAGGCTTAAAGTCATTCCACCAATCAGAACCAAACTTGTTCCCTCCACCTCCACCCTCATTGGGAGAGTCTGGTGGCTTGCCGCCTAAGGAACAGAGGAATGGAAATTGGACATCATCTCTTTTTCACTAGCTCCCTCTTGAATTAGGCCACCATATATGTAGGTATGCCAAGGTATATGTATATCAGATACAATTTTTACATGAACAGTAGAGTATAGTAATGAGACTGTTGTTGTCATTTTGTCATTACCTTCATTTTCTTTGAATTTGGAGCTGTCTTGCTTCTTTGGAAAGAATTTTTCAAACCCTTTGATTAGGATAATGAGCATACAATAACATTATAGTACACACATGAACAACAATGTACTGTTAATAAGCCTATTGGGAAGAACACACGTATTCGGATTCTCACAAGCGTACATAGCATTCTTCAGGTTTAGTTCCCCTATAGGCTCTTTTAACAGAATAAGCATAGCATGTAGGAAAATGGTATCTTAGATTTTTCATAGGTAACATGTTAATAGACTTGCAATTATGCAATTATCCATTAGGTAAAATCAAAATATCCTGGATTGCATGACTTACCTTTGGGAGGCGATGAATAATTGTTATAATGTATCAGAGATGTGGTACCGAGAGGAAAATGAGGGGTACTCTAAAATTTAGGGTGATAACAGTAAACTAATGTCAGAAATCATATTTGACAATTTCACAGTACTTACACGTTTGACAGTTAGCGGAACGGATACTTGGCGCAAAGGCAACTGAGATAAACTCCGAATACACCGGACGACAGCCATTTTTATTCTATGACGCAATGATATTATAGGAGTTACGTGACCAACACGTGATCCGAAAGCCGGAAGAGAATGTATTACTAATTAAATGGCTATATCTCATTCCAATTGGGTGGTTAAATACCTATTGAACATTTGCTATGCATTGTGCATGGTTCACCCATAGATTGCATTCAGCGCACTACTCAATCGACCATGCAATTTGCTACAAAACTTGATAGGTTTTGAATTTGTTAAAAATGAATTACCAATTACCAATTACCAATGGAAAGTATACATGTATATAGTTAGAGAAGTTACTCTACGAAAATGAAGTCAAAAAGGTGTAATTACGTAGCCTCAGTAGCTGTTTATGGGTGTCAACTCAGGTTTACTGATAGAATGCTAATTAGCTACTATGGCACTGAGCACATATTATGCATGTGTATAGCTCAGTGTCATATTAGTTATGTTAGCCTTAATCTATTCAATTTGCATGCAAAAACTTATATCTCTCGCTTAGTATAACACAATTTGCCCACGGTCATGTAATATAACCCTCATTTCCGCTCCCACGGGGTCTGATTAACCCACCTATAAAATGAAATGTCACACCGAGACTTTAATTAGATCGCGGTTTTCCAAAGAGACCGATGCCTTTGCTTCTTAACTTGTATCTCGTCTTACACTTTGCAAGTACGGCCAGCGGTGAGTATCGGATGATGTCTGAAGACCTCTACGTGACTATCTACTAGGTTTTAATTGCATTTATATACCTCTCATTGTTTGCAGGTGCTCGTATTCTGCTGAGCACAGCTAGCCCTACTTTTGTTACAAGAGGAACTTCAGTGGGAGATTTACAATGTAAAGCTGCATGCAGTAGCTTGTGCTCTATAGAATGGTATCGTGTCCTTAATCGCACTGTTTCCTTACCAGTCAACGATTTATCTTGGAACATGCGCTACCAGACTTCCAGCACAAATACGATAGCTAGAAATGGTTGGCATAACATCGTCTACTCTACTCTTATTATCAGCTGTGCAAGTGAGGAGTACGTGGGAACCTATTTTTGTCGTGCCATAGAGGGCGAGGCAACTGCCAACTCTAGTCCAATTCAACTTCGTCTTTATGAAGGTATATACTATTATTTCTAAATTATATTAAATATATATGCGCCCATACATGCAGTTATAGGTACATATGATATATAGCCATAGTTTTTTGAATTTAGATATAATTTTCATGACTTCTTGCTCCATGTATATAGCTAGCTGCTTGTTTGTTTACATTTAGAGGCCACTTAGCTATTCATTAGTAGGAGGGCCGGGCCTACATGGGCTAATGTAGTAAATTGTGTGTTAACGAGACTTAAAGATTGTCTATATGCATCTCTTTCTGTAAAAAGCTAATGAACACCACCTACATTAGTTAATGGTATTACTGGCAAAATATTATTGACTCAATATATATCTGCTATAATATAATATGTATGAATAATCTAATACAACACTTTCCTAAGTGTTATATATGCCTATTCAGCAATAGAGATAATAAATCCGGTGAGAGCTTTGGATGAGGATACTGGAATCTTCTATTTTTCTTCTGCTTCACTGAGCCAGACATGTACAGCTGTTTCTTGGAATGCCACCCTTCATCAGTGACCCTGGAAGTCTTTCTTGAAGATCTCCTTTGAAGCCTTAGATTCCTCATCAAAACCTATGAATATATAAATATAGCACTTACACATTAAATTTTGCACCTGTTTTGCATATTACATGCTGAAACATAGTTACTATAATAATACTACATAATATATACGTACGTAGCCTGAGCTTATAATTATACAGAAGTTTATCACATAAGAAATTATCTATATACCTAAGTCAGCTTCCTATTGAAATGAGTGCTTAGTAAGAGATTGCACAAGGAGGAGAAACAGTGATTGTAAATTTTGTAGAAATTTCTGATGTGTGTTGATTTGCCACGATCATTTCAGTGCTATCATCATTTCAGCATGTCAACCATAACTTCCATATGTTATAGATATATAATATATGAAAATTATTATTATGCAACAGTTATAGATTTTACATATGCATGTGTTTTTCATTAAGAATGCACATTATTTTTTCTGTTTATTTTGTGTACATGAACATGAAGTAATTATAAACAATAATATTTCAATTGCTTTGAAGCCAACAGTTGTACTACAGCACATATATTAATATGGCTTTATACCTTCATGCCCTATGTACTACCACATATAGGAGGAAGTTCTAAGTCTTGCAGAAACCATGAAGAATGGATTAATTCTTGTCGTCTTCCCAACGTGAACAACTTCTTGGCTAAGGAGAATAAGATTACAAATGCCACCACAAATGATGCCACTTGCATAACTATATCATGGGAATTTGAAGGAGGCAATGGAACACAGTGGTGTGACAATGTTGAATTTAAGTTGTTCATTACACATTGGAACTCTGTACAAGAAACACCAGATAGTGATTTTTCCAGTGCTGAAACATCTTCAAAAGAATTCAGTTGGATTTTACTTCATAAAGCACCATTGACATCTCAGTCTCATTTTCAAACTTGTCAAATAGACCTCAAAAGGTATTATGAGTTTCGGATTCAACTTAAAGACCTCACAACAAGCCAAACAACTAATGTTTACTCGCATGTTTACTACTTTGGATTGCAAGGTATTATGTTATTACGTATACTAATTGCATACAGCTTTAATTTTGTATATATTTTCCTGTATATGTATATAGCACTTGTTAATCATTAACTATATACCAGTAAATTTAGTCTCTTTTCTACAGTGCCAGCTACTGTCATGTGGGCTCCAAGAGTCTTGATTGGAACAGCAGGAAAAGAACTCGTGATGGTATGCCGTGTTGACGGTAAACCGAGGCCTTCCATTACATGGCTGTGGTCTCCAGGTAGATCTATTACAAGAAGACCTATAAAAACAAATGGATATAACCCAATCCATTTTACTCGAACGTTTTCAAAGATAAATGCAGATTTTGGAGGGCTATTTTCTTGTCTTGTTGAGAACAAAATTGTCAATCCTCCAAAGGGTGCCAGAATAGAAAGAGATTTGTGGACTTTCAGACTTGATGTTAAACCATAAGCATCATATCACAATCAGTTAACATTGATGATTAAGACCAAGCTGACCCAATCTATAGAAATGTTTTTACATTTGATAAACTAGAAAATTGTGTATTTGTGTATGGAATATATATATAATACAAGTTATATTTTACTCAGCTATTATTATACAAATATATCAAATCAACAATTTAAACTTTTGTAGCTTTTTCACTTTGAATTTCAGTATCAATATTCTGTCATTTATATTAAATAGATGATTTAATTTTCGTAGCTTTGATTTATTGGAACTATAAAACAATCATTTTATTTCTTTTGTAATACAATATTGAAATAATTGGCTTTGCATGTATTTATATTACCTGTCATTATATATATTATATTCGGTATATATACATCAATCAATCGATCTCCATGAACAAATACGTATACTTCTTCAAACATGCATGGTACATGGTTGTTCATGTACATATATAATACCCTATTATATATACGTATATATATTATGTATACAATAAATAATTGTTACATACATATATATGTAGTCACATACACAAAATCAATATATGAAGCAGTATTAATCCTCAAGATTCATCTATCCTCTCTCCTAAAGATATATACATAATAGCAATGGGTGATGAATTATATTGTTGTGTACATTATGATGTTGATGTGATACAATCCAAACATTCTTATCTATATATTACATCAAAGTAATTAAATTACCAAGTAAATTACTAACCTCTTATATGTCTTGTTGTATTGCTGATTATCACTTCCCATATATTATATCGCTAACTTTACAAAGTGGTGATTTAACAAGAGTTTAAAGATGCAAAACCACAATATATATATTATGAATATTAAAAAGTGATAATGAAACCACAACCTTTCCATTATATTACAGAAGGAAATACAAAAGATAAATATATAAAAATGTTAATCTACAGTAAAAGGACTACATAAGGAACTAAACCTATTTATTGGATGATGCTCCACTGGGACAGACAGCTGTTTCAGGGATATTCAACCTTCATCCGTGACTCTGGGAGTCTTTGTCTTCTCCGCTGCCTTTTGTGAGTCACATATAAAATGTATATTATTTATGGATTGGCTCAATGTGTCATTTGAAAATTTAATTTGCCTGTACATGTAAAAATCTAAGATACCATTTTCCTACATGCTATGCCTATTCTGTAAAAGAGCCTATATGGGAACTAAACCTGAAGAGAGCTTTGGATGAAGATACAGGAGTCTTTTCTTCCTTCTATTCACTTCTTTCATCTTCTTCTCCACTGAGTCTGACAGCCGTTTCTGGGAATTCCACCCTTCATCAGTGATCCTTGGAGTCTTTGTCTTTTCTTTATCTTGATCTTCTGTGAATCTGTGAATTGGCATTGTGCATTTGTACTTACGTAATATATATAACATGCACTGGCTGAATTACTAGTGTATATTAAGACATACGTATATATGTTGTACGTATATATCGGAATATGTATATACGTATAGGTATATATATGCAGGCTTCAATTTGACCCTCATATACGTATTATGGTTCTGCATGCCTACTGTGTACTATGTATGCTACATGTACATGTACATACGTATATGTATTTGTGCATCTATATATCTATATAAAGAGGGATATATATATGCATCTTTTTGTGAACCTATGTTTATATAATGTTGTCATGGTAATTAAGCTCTTATATATACCTTATTAGACTCACGTTACCTATGTTAATCTGATATGGAATATGGAATGTACGTATATTGTTTGAGAAGCCTACAAAATGAATAGGATTTTGAGATTTTAATTTTGAGATTTTGTTTCCATCTTCATTGTGTCTGTGATTACTCATGCATGTGGTTTGATTATATCAGTTTGCTTTTCACATGCATATGTATTAGGGATATAATTAATGGAAAATATGTTATATATACAGTGCAGCCCACTTAATTCGAATTGCTGGGGACAATGGAAAAATTTGAATTATCAGGTTATTTGAATTATCAGGGATTTAAGTTGATCTCAATCTAAGTATAACAAAAAGGGATGTGTTTATGATATTTATGCATATATTGATAAAGTTTTACTATGAACTTGTAAAATCTGTTATTACACTCTGAGATAAGGAGTTAGAGGATGCTTTAGTTAGTGCAATATCTAAGTCTTTCAAAATGCGAAATGTGGATTCAGGGTTATCACTATTTTGCAGGAGATATGCCTGGATATTTTTGTCAACAAAAGTATAGCCATATACGTAATATTATTATTATTATTATTATTAAAGTGACTATCAGTATACAAGCTGACCAGCCAGGTTTGGCTTATTAGTCACAAAAAAGATTGGTGAGGGTGTTTACAATAAATTATGATGGGAATAAAAGGGATTGTCTAAGATTATACATTCTATAAATAAAATTAATGACTTTTGTATTGTCTGAGGTTAAAAGATATTGTAATTTAGTGGAGGGAGGCATACATGTAAAATTGGGATTAAGATTGGTACAGTAGGTAAATAAATCTTTTCTTATAATATTAAGTTTACAACAATCAAGCAAAAAATGTGCTTGGTCCTCCACCTCACCCCCAGCACAGACCTGACATGTCCTCTGATCAAATGGGATGGAGGTGTAACGACCAACTTCGACTGCAAGGGGAAGGCAACCAGTACGTAGACCAGCGATGACTCGTCTCCTGCCTTTGTCACATCTCATTATATAACTATCTACCTTGGGAGCAAATTTTATCTTACGGTAAAGATTTAATCTACCACCAGAACTGGAGTTATAAGGGATTCTATTAATATTTTGATACCAGAGTAAATCATAATTAACACAGATACTTTGGGTGGTAAGATGTACAATAGAGTTAAGATCAAGTGTTGCAGGGGGGGAGTATTGGGGCCAGTAGCTAGAAAACAAATTATTTACAGAGCTAACCCAATTATGGGTGCCTTGTTCGGCCAATCTACATGCTTCAATAAAAACTGCTTTTGTGATACGATTATTATGTAGGGTGTGTAGTCTTTTCCAAAATTTAATACATGTGATTTTTGTCAGACATGATATAGGTTTCCAACCCATCTCCCCTATTAAAGCGTCAAGAGGTACATTCCGATTAAGTCCTAAGAAGTTTCTAATTAGTTTAAACTGTATTTTGTTAACCTGATCATAGGACTTAAATCCCCATAAAAAGGAGCTATAATTAATGACTGGTAAGATTAGACTTTCATATATTTTACTGTATACATTGTAGTTAAAATTACCTGAGGTCCTAGATTTACAGATTAAAAGGCTGGCAGCTCTACTGGCTGAGATGGAGGTTGCTTCAATTGTAGCCTTCAGACTAAGGTGTTCAGTAAATATGACACCTAGGTACTTGTATTTATCAGTGTAAGTAATATAAGCATTACAGCATTTAAATATTTTTGAGTCTAGTGGTTTTCTGTTGTTTCTGAAATGCACTGTTTTAGTTTTATCAGGGTTTATAGACAAATTCCATAAGTTACAATAAGAGGTAAGAGAATTTAACTTATTCTGTAGGATTCTAGGAGAGTCTGCTATGATAACTAAATCATCTGCATATAGTAGAGCATCGATCTTTATATTACCAAAGCTAATTGGGGCATTTACTTCCCTGAGGGAAACCGGTAGATCATTGATATAAATGTTAAATAGAGTGGGGGACAAAACACATCCTTGCTTAACACCTGTATTAACTTGGAACCAATCAGTGGTACCATTTTCAGTACATACTGCATATTGTGTGTTAGAATAAAGTCTACGGATAGAACTGAGAAAAAGGCCATTGATACCTATATTGTTTAATTTTGACCATAATTTCTCTCTTGGTATAGAGTCAAAGGCTTTTTTAAAGTCAACAAAACAAGCAAATGTATCTTTTTTCCTTGACTTTCGATTTTCAATAATGCTAAAAAGAGAAAATATTTGGTCTTGACAGCTTCTATTTTTCCTAAATCCACCTTGCTCTTCACATAGTAGATCATTAGAATCCAAGTATGCTGTAAGACGATTATTCAGGATTTTACAATAGCACTTAGTAATACAAGATTGTACTGCTATTCCTCTGTAATTATTTGTGTCATATTTATTTCCAATACCCTTGTATATGGGTGTCAGTGAGCTATAGTACCATTCATCTGGTATCAATGATTTCTTAAAACAGAGATTAAATAGTTTATGTAGATATTTAAGAGTATTAATGTTTTTAAGTGTACTAGGGCCTAGACCATCTGGACCTGCCGCTTTTTTATCTTTTAGAGAGTAAACTGCATCAGTGACTTCTTCTAAGGAGATTTCCCTATTCAAGTACGGTTCCCATTGGGTCTGATTATTGTTAGTTTGTAGTGTCTGTACCAAATCATCAGCCATTGTAACTAACTCTTGATTAGGCTGCTGTTGGTAAGGGGGGTTTAGTAAGTTCTTAAAGTAGTTATGCCAGATATCTTTTATTTCTTGAGGATCAGATGTTAATGTACCATTAGCATTTAAAAGTGATCTTGGCAGGGTATTTTTTTCTGGGGTGCTAGTGATACTAATTTTATCAAATAGTTTCCAAAATTTCTGTGAATTGCCCATGCTTAAATGGTTTACTAGGTTTAAATTCATTCTATTTTGATACTTTCTTTTTTCATGTCTGACCAGGGTGTCAAAAACTTTTTGTTTATTTCTAAATATTCGCCATAATTGTAGCCTAATTGGGTCAGATCTATTACAGGCCAGCCACTTTTTCTGAGCCTCCTTCAACTCTTTTCTACAGATGGACAAATCACTATTCCACCAAGGTTTGGGGGATGGGCCGTAACGTCTTGTATTATTAGGGCTTTGACCATCGACTTCAGACTTGATGATATTACAGAATGTACTAAAATTTTTATTAAGCTTAGTAGGGTTTGGTTCTGAGGAGATAGTTTCAAGTTCTGTAATAAGTGTATCTATAGTATTAGTGGCTTCCGGGGTTGATAGACAAGTCTTTGATGGAGCACAGTGATAGGTACGTCTATGTCTATAGGTTAGTCTAGACTCATCTTTTCTTGAATAAAATTGTTGGGCATTGTATGTAGAATCAATTAAATATTTCCATGTAAGAAGGGAGTGATCAGGTGCATTAGAGTCGTATGGTAAATTTAATTCCTCAACTAAATCTAGTACAGTGTGTACTTCAAAGTTTGAGAAATAAGCCAGAGTGGACTGGGGGACAATTACATAATCTACTACTGCCCTACCAAGTGTTGATATACTGGTAAAATTGTTATACTTGGGGTCAGATCTACCATTAAGCATGATCATGTGTGAATCTAATAACAGATCAATAAACTGCCGCCCGTGGGAGTTCACCACGGAGTCAACTACCTGCCTCTTAGGGAGGTGGGGCATGTCTGTATCACTCAGGTTGCCGGTCCTAGCATTAAAATCCCCGCATATAATAAGGTCACCAAGGGGGTAAAAAAGCATTATTTGAGTTCTTAGGGTCTCAAAAAATTCTACAGATGAGTCTCCACGGCTAGAGCCTGATGGTGGCAAATAACAGGCACACAGGCAGAAGGAATTACTGGAGTTAATATGGTTAAAGGACAACCACAAGATGCCTTCATAACTATTATTGAGGATAGAGGAAGTATAATTACAAAGTAGAGACTCTTTAATTAGGACTCCCACTCCACCAGAGCCTCTGGCAGCCTTTTTAGATAATTTAGTACGGTTATGGCCTATCCATAAGTATCCAGGTATAGTAACTACGTCTTTATCCTTCAAAAAGGTTTCACAAATAACTATTATATCTAGACTTAAACTCTCTAAAATTTGTTTACGTAAATTACAATTACTATCTAAGAAGCCTCTAGTATTCCATAAACCTAATCTTATCTGTGACATTGTGATGGCATCAGTTGGGCTGGTGGTACTTGTAGCTGGTGTATCATTCTCCCAAGCAGCTTCAGCTGGTCCACCTGATTTTCCATTGCTCTGACCATCTGGCTCTGCCACGGAGGGTGGTACTGTGGGGGGTTGAGCAGAGGAACATGATTTGGTAGATGATATGTGGGGTGAGGAGTAAGATGATGAGGGAAATGAGGTGGGAGATGAGGTGGGGGGTGAGGTGGGGGGTGGTACAAAAAATGAGATTGATTGGGGTGATTGATTAAGTGGTTCCCTATTCTTTGTTGTGTTGAGTGATGGGCTGATTGTGTTGAATGATGGGCTGATTGTGTTGAATGATGGGCTGATTGTGTTGAATGATGGGCTGATTGTGTTGAATGATGGGCTGATTGTGTTGAATGATGGGCTGATTGTGTTGAATGATGGGCTGATTGTGTTGAATGATGGGCTGCATTGGGTTGGTGGGCTGAAGCTGGCCCTGGGAGCTTGATATTGGAGGTAGATTGCGGATTGGTTGCTGCAGTCTTAGTAGTGGACTGCGTCTCTTTCATCCCTGCAGCCCCAGTCGAAGGTTTGGTTTCAACAGAGGAGTGGCCTGGAGTAGCAGCTGCTGGAGGTGGGTTGGGTGGGGAGTTAGACAGCATCCATCCACAGCGTCTAAACCTTTCGTTTATGGTTGATCTTATACTTGACAATGCTTCCTGCGATTTGATGGTGAGTTTGTAGAACATACGTCTGCCATTGAATTTGGAAACTGTTTGTTCTACATAGATGTCATCCATGTGAGTTACGTTCTTTTCCAGGATTTTCAGTAACTCTATCTTTGAGAGAGTGGTGGAGATACCTCTCAAGTATTGCACTTTATTTCTGAAGCTCTTGTTGTCAGGCATAGAGTTGTTGTTTCTGGTCTCATGGTTGGTTGGTGTTTCAGGTCTTCTGGTCTCATGGGCTGTCTTCTGGTTGTTTACAACCGTCATTGTCTGATTTCCATTGGTCCCAGTTGTCTGACAGTGACTGATTTGCTGCTGTAAGATGGTAATTGTTCTTTCCAGATTGGCCATCCTCTGTCTTCCCCTCACCAACTCCTGGAACATACAGGGACTACAGAGAAAGCAATCACACATACTAGACATACCTGTGCAGGATAAATGGAAATGATGTTGGCACCATGCACATTTAATGAGTTCCACTCCGGTTGTGTTAGTCTTGCCACAGTAGCAATTCAGATCAACTGACTGTGCTTCTTGTGGCAGTCGAGTGGATGGGACTTCCTTGCAGAGAGGGCATTCCCATGGGGCATCTGATTGGGATAGCTGGGTATATTCGGTCATCTCCATTCTAACGCAGAGTCTGTGAATCCACAGACCGCATCCAGCATCACAGAGAATAGCCTCAGAGGCGTCGTTGTCAGCTACAACTTCGTTGCACATCGGACAAATGGTAGCATCTCCGCTGTTGTTGCTCTTTCCTGCTTGTGATTGGCTAGATCGTGAAATACGATCGTCTGTCGATCCATTCTCTGCAGTAGGGGATCCTACTTCAGTCCGACCGTTCCCGTCGCCAATTAAGTTAATCTTGCGCTTGGCTGCAGTGGCTGCAGTGCCTTTCTTACTACGGTTCGTAGAGCTAGCTAAATTCTTCGCACGATCACCACGATCACCACGCTTCGCATCCTTTTCCGCCATTTTTTTTTTTGTATAGTAGCTTTCCTTTATTATGACACCTGTTACGCACGCTGTGCTAATTTGCTAAAAATCACACTGAAATATGATACATCCTGTGTGGTAACTTGTGTCAGCAGATTCGATTTAAGCGAGTTTTTTCCGTACGAAATAATGTATTAGCTGCATACAGGGAAATAGAAAAACGTTCGAATTAAACGGTAATTCGAATTAAGCGAATTCGAATTAAGTGGGCTGCACTGTATGTATACTTTTTATCATTTTAGGCTGGCTTTATATACATGGGCTATATAGCTATATAATAAAGTTTTACATTGCTATATCCAGGGTTTTAATTATTGAGTGTATTCTTCTTATTATTATTAATATTTTTAGAGTGCCCATACATACAGTAAATGTATAAAATGCAAACCAAAAGTGGTTAAGGGGCACAGGGCTATACCTGGACATGTATAAACCATCGCCACTTAAGGATACCAGGCTACACACTTCCCAGACAGCCACATACGTACCAGCACCAAGTTCAGAGATGATGCATCATATAAGTATATATATACGTATAAAACCAAGCAGAACAAAAAGTGCAATATATTTACATGTCAAAATAAAGATTGCAGAATACATACTTTTTGCTTAATTTGTGAGTACACACATATTATTAAGGTACCACCCTCTTCTTGTTTAAATGTGACAACGAGACCTAATATTTCAATTTTAATACTTATTCTCACGATATAACCAATTCTTTCTTCCCTATAATTAATAATTACTGGGTACCTTGATAGTATACAGCCATTGGCCAAGTAGTCAAAATAAGACTTGACTCAACCTCTTTCCCTACCCCTGAGTACCCCTGGAGTACCCAATCCCTACCTCCAGAGTACCCCACCCTTACCCTTGGAGTATCCAATCCCTACCTCCAGAGTACCCCACCCTTACCCCTGGAGTACCCAATCCCTACCTCCAGAGTACCCCACCCTTACCCTTGGAGTATCCAATCCCTACCTCCAGAGTACCCCACCCTTACCCCTGGAGTACCCAATCCCTACCTCCAGAGTACCCCACCCTTACCCCTGGAGTACCCAATCCCTACCTCCAGTGTACCCCACCCTTACCCCTGGAGTACCCAATCCCTACCTCCAGTGTACCCCACCCTTACCCCTGGAGTACCCAATCCCTACCTCCAGTGTACCCCACCCTTACCCCTGGAGTATCCAATTCCTACCTCCAGTGTACCCCACCCTTACCCCTGGAGTATCTCATCCCTACCTCCAGAGTACCCCACCCTTACCCCTGGAGTATCCAATTCCTACCTCCAGAGTACCTCACCCTTACCCCTGGAGTATCCAATTCCTACCTCCAGTGTACCCCACCCTTACCCCTGGAGTACCCAATCCCTACCTCCAGTGTACCCCACCCCTTACCCCTGGAGTATCCAATTCCTACATACCTTCCAGAGTATTACCCAGTATCCTATCCCTACCTCCAGAGTACATCCCTTACCCCTCCAGAATACCCCACCCTCTTACCCCCCAGGATGCATCCTAGCTCCCAGCACAAAGAGGAGTTTGAGCATGCAGCATTAGAGGGTCAAGTTGATCATGATTTTACCTTGCATTGCTATAAAAAAACTACAATAAATAGTGCGATTGGCCATTGAAAGGCTATATTATACATAATTCACTTAGGTGTTACTAGCTGGTGTACCTTTGTTTGCTGTTAAGCAATGATTTAGGTTGACATTACAACAGTTAGATAGTTGTACTATTTTCATTCTGACAACAAACTAAAAAATTGAGTTGCATTCTGTCCCTCCTCCTCCTGTAGAGTGTAGCTTCGAGTAGGAGGAGGGTCTAAGTGTCTAAGTAAAATTATTATTATTATTATTATTATTATATATTTAAGTGCACCATGTGCAAAATACGCACTAGGGCTATGTGCCCCATGCAGCACTAACCAAAAAGTTTGAAAAATTAATGCACTTGTGCACTGGAAGTGTGTCATTTCTATGTAGTACATTGCATGCAAAATGGGGCAAGTAGCCCCTAGCGGAGTCTGCACATGACACACTCAAAATAATAAATAATATAGACGTACGTGCGTATATTGTATATATATATATATGACTTGCATGGGGCAGAGATTGAGAGAACAACACAGGTATTGTCGAGACTGTAGTTTTCCTGGGCCATTCTGTGATTGAGGTGATTGTACCTACCAGAAAAAAGTATTATACTAGTGTAGATGTTTGAGTTCAAGTAAATGAATGAATCCGTTTCCCTCCTTCAGTTTTGATATAAACCACGAAAAACACTGGTATCTCATATCTTAGGATTTATACTTATCAAGAATTGGCTACACAAGTGATTAACAAATTAGAGCTCAACTCAGCAGAAACTTACTTCTACAGATTTTCTTAGTTTAACAATCCCAATGACTCCAACCTCTCAGCATCATGGATGGGGTAGCATTCAATTATATTTGGTCCAATACTTTTCTTTAGAGTTTCTTTACCAATAATCCTCATTGGACAGTGTTATAGATGTCTGTGAAGGTTGCCAACAAGTACTAGCTTCGTACGTATCTGTCAAATTAATTGGTGATGTCGTTGTACTAAATGTACATCAAATTCAGTAGCATACAAACTGAATATATGGTGTGAGATACAGCAAATATATAGTATACATCAAAAGTTTTGAACATTCTCTAAGGATGTCCATAAATGCTGATACCTGGTGCGTGCTATTTCAATATTAGTCCATTTGAGAGAGTTAATGGATTAACTCTGCGTGCTTTGCCTGTGTTTTATCGGGAACTCTACCTCACACCTCATGCCACAAATCATGTAAATCACTCCTAGCCCACTTTTATATAACATTTAATTTTACATTTAGCACTGCAACTCTACCAAATGGCCAGATATGAAGCTGAAACTTGGTGTCAACATTCACAAACATCTCTATATAAATTATGTTCAATGAGTATAATAAAATTTTGTTCTATCCCTATCTCTCTCTCTCAATATACATTAAGTTAGTATATATATAGTAGCAATTTAGTGCTACAATACATCAAATATGGACAGATATATTACACTTAATTAGTGTCAGCATTCACAGTCATCTAATAGGCATGTCCAAAAAAAATCAGAGGTATACCTTAGATCTGGACCTCTATATATAGCCCTATCTCTCACCATACATTAACTTTGTATACAAGCATCATGTATATTCAGTGCTGCAACTCTACCAAAATCTAATATGAAGATAAAACTTGGAGTCAGCATTCACTAAAATCTAAACCATGCATGCATGCAGAAGTATGTACTTGAAAATATAGCTGAATACAGTATTTATGTTACAATTATGTTTGCATGCAGCATATTATATACACAGATGAGTATAAACATCATTATTATACTCTGGAAATTACCCCTACCCACTCATGTCCCCTGAGGAGCGCAATGAGCTAATGGGCGGAACCGAAGTTCACTCAATGGGAACTAGAGTCTCCCCCTAGCCACTCAAAAAGATAGTCAAGCCATAGACAGCTATTTTATCCTTATTAGGACTTATCAGTATGGCATACGATGGAAGTTTGGTGAAAGTTCAATGATGATAATGAATATCAATGCTTTAAGATCGGCTATAGATCTCCTGCCTAAGAGTTAACCCCTATAATATTAAAATTATTATCCTAGAATAACAAGTTATCTTTAGGCTAGGAGTCAGGGCACCTTTATATACACATTGAATTCTGATCCTGTAAAATACCAACCTCTTCTTAAACTCCAAAATCTTATGCTTCCAAAGCTAGAGCTTTTAGAAATTCATACAGAAATAGCACTGCATAAAACATTTTGTCTAAATCTCTATATTGATATAAGAGAAAACGCTGATGCAGAAGGTATTAGATATCTACGGTTACGATTATGCTACAGCTAATTTTTATAGGTATTTTGCAACCTTGGCTTCGTATGTATATTCAAGTAGCATGATTGCATGCTTCGAATTTATGCAAAATTGGGGATTATCATCTCATCAATTCAACAAGAGTTGTCTGAGTTGCGGTTTTCACTTCCCTCATTACCGGATATATCCTTAAAGGGTAGAATGAACAACGAAGTTGGAGGTCTATAGCCAGCCGCATGTCACCGATGGTGAGTCTGTTAAATCAAGAATCTAGATTTCTGTAACGTCGTTTGGGCGGAGGGGTTGTGCTTCGAGAGTAAATTCATAGGATGCCTGATGACGTAGCCAAAACGCAACGTGGGCGTGTACTGGATGGAAGATGTGGCTTTTGTGGTGCCTTTCGCTAAGTTTCTTAACGACCTTGATTAGTAGCGAGTTTGCTGGTGAGGATCCTTTTGATAGCAGACTTGGTAAGTGTACTGTGAGCGATTTTAAGTTCCAAAATCGGCAAATTAAATATTTCGTGATAATCAATTCACTCGTCCTTTGACTCGGCAAACTTCAAAAAGTGGTCATGTACATTTTACTGTTAGCTTAGTTGGGTAAAAAATTCCGTATTTAACGTTTACTGACTACTTGCTTAAGTAGTTAAGCATCCTCGGTGCAAACTTTAAAGTACGCAATAATTGCGCTGTGCAAGGTGGAGAGAGAGTTGGTAGGCGAAAACAGCTGAGGAAGCCGTACAATAATTGCTAGGTGAATAATGTAGCGGTGTAAAATATCCGTACAAGTATTGCTGCTTTGTGCAAACTGTGGTTGCGTACCAAGCATTTTCTCTGTATCAACTAGTGTAGGGCTCCCTAATTATTGCGCTACGCTTGTTCTAATGAAGTATATAGCATGTTAACATTTTTGGAATGTACTTCTACAGGTGTGATGGGGTTGGGCTGTGACGCTGTAAAATGTTTATCTGTTTGGCTACAGTGAGTGGGGGTTTGCGTATCCACATTCTTGCCTTGGTTAAGTACTTATGTTAGTAGTGGATGGCTTGCTTGGCATGCTCAGAGCTGATGATGTGTATATGATGATCAGTAAAGAGACAATCAGTATGTTTACATAAGACAAATAGGATGGATGGTTTTGTTAATTGGTCTCTCTTAATGTAATGAGAGAAGTTACATATAAATTAGTTAACATTTTATTTTTGTAGAGCTGCATAGTTATGCAGGTAGTTTGGGAGAAGTGGAGCCATCAATGCTAATTGGGCTATGTAAAGCAGTATCTGTATATACAGAGGATTATCTTCGGAAAGATGACCCTTTCCAAAGATAAGTTCGACACAGTTAGAAGAAATCCTTATTCTATTATACAGAGGATTGTAGATCTAACATCCTTTTTGCTGTTTATTTATTTTCCTGAATCCCTAGATATGCAGCCATTAGTACATTCCATCCACTGCACCTGTTTACTGTAGTGTCAAAGGTGACTGTATTATTGTGGCTCCATTGAATGTGTTGATTGACAGCTGGGTGGAATCTTATTTATAGATATTCAGTGCCTATGTATTGGTATATATTAAATTGATTGTATTTTATAAGCAGACTTTCTAGTGTCTCAATCCTTGACTTTCACCTGGAAATTCCAAATCTTGATTGTTTACCTTTCTGCCCTTTCACCTTTGCTCTTTGATCTGTATGTACATAGCTAATGGATTTGTGTTGGATTGAAATCTTTCTGGCTGGTGCTATTGATTTCCTGTTGATTTAGCTTTCAATAACATGCAAATATGCTTTCAATATAGTAGAAACTATTTGACACTTTCTTCTCTTGGCTGATGGTTCTCTCCAGCCTAAAAGTGTGTCTGTTTTTGTGTAATATAAAGCACTAGAGTGATAGGAGTATGCTTGGTGAATTGAAATGTGTTATGATTTGACAAAGCATTGTATATTATTTTGACTAGAAGGTCTTCACAAGCAATAAATGCATTAACTGATGATTCAGGATTGAAATAGAATGTTTTTTTGCAATATTTCTCTTGTAATGGTTAGATTGTCCTACTGTAGTTGTATAATATGTTGTACAACTGAATTTATCCCAGCAGGAATGCCTACCAGACTATCTGTAATATTATATATCTAACATATATTGTCTACTTCACATACCTACCTAGCTCGTTTGTCAGTAGTTTAGTCTATGTGTCCTATTAGTTTATTAAATAGATTTCAAATTAATAAGTATAATCTGTAATGTACCATCGAACCAGGTGTTCAGTGTACTAAGCCATCGTTTTGTTTAAGGCTAGTTACATGAAAATATACATAAATCGAAATAAACTAATTTTACAAAATTGACACACAGCAGAGGTACTGTGAATGATATAGCTAAATCTACTTTTCATCTACCAGTTTCTTTACAACTGAATTTTGACTAAACCTACATATTATATGCCTTCAATACCAATGTTTTACTGTCCCTGTCTACATAGTATACTTACTTGACAACGGGTGAGTAATATGCTTAATCAGGAAGTAATCACTGTTGGTAATTCTTTCACATTAGGTAGAAGTGTCAGCAATAAGATTTGTCCTTCACTAACAGATGTAAGGCTATCATGGAGAAGTGTTAAAGAAAAACTCAGGGCCGATTTGACATTTAAGACAGAATTTCAATCTGCACCCCAGCAGTGTGGCTGTCCGTCCAGGTCCTGGTACTGCTATACTGTTGTATACAGAGAATGGAATGATGTAGACCTCTTGCCATATAATTCATCAGATGCTGACTTAGAGCTTGACATGATGAAGTGGCGGAAAAGACCAAAATACCTTATTAAGAACGGGCTTCAGAGATGGTCTAAAAGAGTGCTTACAGATAACTTTTACACTTTCAGGATTACACTTGGCTGCTGTGCACGACATAGAATGAAGTCAAAATTAGAGCAATTCACTACAGAACTACATTTTACAGGAATACCAGGTATGTGCACTCTACAGCTAAATGCCAGAGTTATATTTACAGTTACACAAGTAGTGTGAATCTAATAAGATGTCTTGTGAGACCATTTATCTAATATCTTATTTTTGAGGCAACCTACATTGTTTTTATTTTAGATCACAATAATATCGTTTCCTGTTTGTCACCATATACTGTGAAAACCAGTGAAAACTGGTTAACACGAAGTCGCTTTATACGAAAGATTGCTTAATATGAATGATTTGCCCAGACCAGGTTATTTACTGTATTAAAATGTACTGTTTAACATGAAAAGTACCTGTTAACACGAATGCCTGAACGTGCTTGTAATTGTCAAGATGGCAGTCGCAAAGAAGCAACAAAGCTACTCGATAGACTTCAAAATGAAGTCGAAGGAGAAAACTCCAGTGCCAACGGGAGTAGGAAACGTCTTCGCAAGGCAGCCTACTCTGATATCGACGAAGCTCTGTACAGATGGTTTCTGATGGTATACGCCAAAATGCTATCCCCATCAATGGTCCATAATATTCAACCATTGCATTACATTACATGTATGGAGATCTGATAACAAGAAATACTGTTAACGAGAAATGATTCGACCTGCACCATGGATTTCTCATTAACCAGTTTTCACTGTATATACATACAGTGGAACCTCCCTTAATGGCCACCTCCTTAAAAAGTACACATTTCCACAGTCCCGTTTGAAATCCCATTCAGTCTAATACTTAAGCACCCTCCAAATTCGGACACCTCTCTATTCCATATTCCAGTCATTTCTATTGGCCCCAACTTATCTCTTGTATACATTATTTACTCTATAATGCAGACAGCTCAAATTTAATCCGAAACTTTTGGCAAAAGTGATCTTTACAAGGAACTTCAAGACCATAATCTACACTACAATTTATTGTATTACCTGTAACTTCAATGGTGCGGTGCCCCTTGTTGCAGTCCTTTACAATATATGATGAGATGTGTGGAGTCAGATTATAGGGCAATGCCTAACCATTATGTTTCCAGCTGTAACTATAACAACTGCGTGCTTATGCTGGCAATTGTCCGGCTCTCTCTTTATGTTCAAGATTTGACTGGTCCTTGGTTGACACTGTTCTTGGTAAGCTTGCACTCCCCTTACAAAAGAACAAATTTTACAGCAAGCTAAATATGCTTCTCTAATAACTAGCTGACTTGCCATTTCACTGTACTCTCTTTTTACGTATATACTGTTTAATGGCACTGTATAATTAGTGTAGTTATCCTTCGGATATCTGTCATAGATCATACGACTTATGGCAATCATTTTTGAACACAACATTTGTATGTATATAGTGAACTTCTATCAGGACACCTCCTAAATCAGAACACCTCCATAATCAGGACACCTCCATAATCAGGACACCTCCTTAATCAGGACACCTCCATAATCAGGACACCTCCATAATCAGGACACCTGAACACGGTCTCAATGGTGTCCGGATTATGGAAGTTCCATGGTATACTTCTGAAATTATGGAGCAGTGATGTCCTCACTAATCATTAAACTATTGTTAACCATTACAAAATCTTCAAAGGTGGCACCTTCATGAACATCAAACCTCTCCCAAATGTCATTTACATTCACTCCTACTGTGATGTCCATTGATTCTTCTTCAGGTTCCAGTTTGGAATCCAGCATGCCAAAAACATCCCACAGTAGTTCTTTGTTCCACAGCAGTGCTTTGTTCCACAGCAGTTCTTTGTCCCACAGCAGTTCTTTTTCCACAGCAGTTCTTTTTCCACAGCAGTTCTTTTTCCACAGCAGTTCTTTTTCCACAGCATTCCATGCTGAATTCTACATATGGATGGCCTTTAGTACATTCACTGAAGATTCCTCCAGTCAGTGACGTATCTTTTTAAAGGTCAACTTTTTCTATAGTGTCCTTTTACATTTTTGATGATGCCCTGATCCTTTGGTTGTAACTTAGAAGTTGTGTTTGGTGATATACAATAACACTGTCAGAACTAACATGTTTGGGCACATTCGTGTTATCTGATCATACGTACTGTATATATCCTTATTATACAGTATTTATATGCGAATCAACCAAAACATGACAGATTTGTGCAAAGCGAATATTTGTCTTAAGGATATTCATTCTAACGAGTTTCAACTGTATAATACTATCTGCCAAAATGGCGTCTCTTTGGCTTTAAATAAGCTTTCTCTTCACATGCACCACACACTGAACAGATCAATAACAAATCTTTCAAAAACATTGTTAACAATGCTTGACCAGCATAAAGCATGCGCAAAAGGTTTTTTGGGAGATACAGCCTTCAAATTGATGGCAGTCAAATGACAATCTAAAATTAGTGAAACTCTCCACATGTGATAAATATATGCTGGAATTTGATGTACATTTAGGGCTGAAACTCTAGCAAATGCACAGACATAAAGCTGTAACTTGGTGTCAACACTCGCAGACATCATATCTTCATTCTTCAGTTTTAGAAACTCTGATAAAATTTTACATGCCCACTATACATTTATGTATTAAAGCCGACGAAACCAACACATACGTAGTTTGGGGTAGCCCATCAGTCTTTTTAACTTGAAATACTTGTTTGTGTAGTTACATAGTACAACTAGATATTATGTCAATGCAAATAGTATGAATTAAAATACGTGTTGGTCTAGCACACCCTGAGCTCAAATTACTTGGCCCCTTGTTAGACTTATTCCTCCTACCTTTATGATTCCAGACCTCAAGTTTCCTCAAAATTATAAATTATGAAAAAGGAAAGTTTCCCAAATACTGCCATTTGCAAAATTAACTGCAATCTTTTGACACGTATTGATTTGACACCTCAGTAATTTCCTTTGACTTCCCTGTACACCTAAGCTTTATCTCGCATTCTTTTAACCACAATGTTTATTTATACGTAATCTCGCATTCAATTCCCAATATATGGTATATGACTAAATATTAGCAACAATGGTAATTCTGGTCACTTTTATGTATTAATTATTAACCACAGAGAACTCTTGAAGTAGAAATGAAAAGCAATCAAACGATGACTACATATAATACATACGTATATACTTTTTGGTAGAGAAACTAACTTAGATATGTTCTAGTATATCTTTATTGTATAAACAAAACTGACAAGTTTTTTTAATGTTCATATGATTAAATAATAGAGTTAGTCATGTACAAATCTGACGTCGCTGACAGGTATGTTGAGCCTAAGCAGTGTCACTCCCAGTACATTAATGCAATTGTGCTCAAAAGCATTATGCTTAGTTGTAACGAGTGATCTCTTTGTACCTTCTTATGTTAATTTCTTTTTTCAGCTCATTAATACGGGTTTTAAATTTAATAAACTCATCATTTATGAAATATTTGTTATCCATCTCTAGTCTTATATTGTACATATGAAGCTAAGTGCTACTTGAAGTGAACATTTTGTTTATTTATGTCATATTTGTGGTAAATTGTTGATTTCCCCTAGCCAAGCTAAGACTTTGTTCACTGAGTTGTTTGGATAAACACTTTCTAGTGATTATTCATTTCTCTAATAAAATACATTTAGGTTATTGTGCTTTCCGTAGCAGTGTGAAACAATTAACATATTTCAGGACATTTGGTCCGTAGACCTTCATCAGCTACAGAAAGTTCAATAACCTATGTATCTATCATACAAACAGACAATGTAGCAACGAACCTTTATACAATCAAAATGAATTTAGTTTCTTCTTCCTTTTGGGGAAGCTACACTATATATAACCTTTGTTACGTACATGCTTTCTCTTTCACACACACAGCGGAAGTACGAATACAGCCATTCCCAGAAGACAAACAAAATGTGACTTTAAAAGAAGGAGATTCTTATAGTCTTGTCTGCAATGCCACAGGAAATCCACCTCCAACTGTGGATTGGCAATTTGTTCTGCCAGATACGGATATTCTTGAATTTAAATTTATACCTCCTGGTAACATGCTAAGCTTTGATCACATCACGGTCTATGACACAGGGACATATGTTTGTATTGCCAAAGTTGATACGAATTATGATAGATTCAACAGTTTGGACATTCAGGAAGTCACTATTAATGTTGGTATGTTTATATGTTCTCATGTGATAATATTAACACTAATTTACCCTCTGACAGCAAAACCTCAGTATATTACAATGACAACAGTTTCATTGCGTGCCAGTAGTAGAAATTGTTGAAGATTGCAGTAGAACTTTACTATGTATGTCTATGTTATATTAATGGTATAGCATTTAATATTTGACTAAATCTTCTTCATATAGTCACACCTTGTCCAAACTGCAAATGCAATCTGTTTCTAATAAATTCTGGATCCCTATGGTAAAAAGTAACCCCAGCCTATGGGTAATATCAGCTGCCATTCTGTGTCCCTATGGTAAAAAATAACCCCAGTCTAAGAGTAATATCAACTGGCTATTCTTGCTGGCAGTGTTCACAAATAATATGTGTGCTGTTTAAACTAACAATTAGGTCTATATAGGTAATAATGCTATTATATAATTGATATGATTAAGTCTGGTTTATAGATGGGAGTGGCCTTGGTCCACCATACCTAATGAACACATAATAACTAGACCTTCCTCCAACCCTGCTGTGGTTTGTGGATAGTTATTTGGTTCTTACTATCAATAATAAGCATTGTGTGGCCTTCATATGAAAACATATCACTAACCCCAGTTTACCAGTGCTCTGACCTATGGGTACTGGTATAGACAGTAGCATTGTAGAGGGATGAACAGATAAACAGATTACTGGACTATTTACTTGCCATATTTGATAATTTAATGTTATGTAACTGCAATGAATAATCTATTTGTTCTTGAGGTTGTCATGAATGAGAAAATGTCCAGGAATTATAATAGACAGTTAATCAGTGATTAGGTACTCTGATAAATCTATAACCATTTCCCTGTCACGGTTCTAAGCAATACCTGGGACAATCTTATGTGCATGTGTTTATACTAAGCCTGAAATTGACAAGTTCCTCAGACTTGTACAGCAGAAAGATTAGCCTATGTTAATTGCTGGAAACCTGCATTACCTGGAATAAGCATGTACATATCATTTGACACAGCCGCAAGACCAGTTTGTTTACACTTCACTTCAAGCCTATATGTGAATGTTGGTATTTTTAGATTTAAAGTTTCTTAATGGCCATAATTGCAGTAATGAAATTGACTATTTGCTGCATTAGTATTACTTTGATTATTCTAAATGTATGTTCAATATTTGCTACACTTGCCATTGAGTTTTCAAACCACCTATTAAAGAATAGCTCTATGTAAGTTTATTTATATACTCTTTACATGCTAACTTACTATAGTAATTGAGATATCCTACTGATAACTGACTGTGCTTGTCTGATGGTTTTATGCCCTTTTATTTAGATGTGTACTGAAATTATGAGACTAGACCATACTAACTGCTCTAACTAATTATATAGTCAGGATCTCTTTTGAAGGGCTCTTAAATTAAAAGCATCCCCTTAAAGAATGTGAAATTGCCAAATTTTCATAGTAAACAAACGTATTGAACTTTGTTGCCCATTGGTATATGATATTAAAGGAACCTTGATATTGTGTTTCTATTATAAATGAGCCTTGGGCTAGCTCTTTCACCCTTTTGTTTCCAAACGCAGCACTTTCCCATTGTGTGTTCAGTAATTGTACATCTTGTTGACAAATTCATCAACCTGTATGGCTTGTGGTGGGCAAACTGTATTCATTGACAAGATGATAAGCAATTGATACCATGCAATCATATGTGATCTCTGTAAATTTAGTATTATATGAATATACACTAATGATTATGTTTGCTTATTCTAGTGTCTTCTAACAATTTGTACTGAAGAAGAAGGACTTTGTTGTATATTAAAGACTTACAATCTTTATTTTCTAACTTTTGTATACACGCATAATTACACACTTTGTCAACCACATTATTATACTGTTTATAGTGTTTTGGTTAGAATTTGTGATGCTGGTTTTATTTATCGCCCTAAGTGCAGATAACGGAACCACAACCGACTTATAAAATCTGCGAACAGGCTGTAATTAGACAGTTTTGCAAGTCTCGGCTGGAGGATTGAAAATGCCACCTTTCGCTTATCTTGTCTTGCTGGCATTATTTATGTTTAGTACTGGTAAGAGAATAACGGCGCCATTCAACTCGACCTTATTCTTTTGATTATATATTCTGCTTGTATTATAGGTAGACGATTCCCGAGTCTCAGTGCAGACGAGACTAGGCTTAGAGTTAAAGCTGGATTACCTGCTAAATTAATTTGTCGAGGCACAACTTTAAACACTTCAGCCCATATCGAATGGGAACGAATTAATTCAACTACCTTTTCCTCACTATCCAAAGACAACCTTTCTTATCAGATATTTGAACAAAAAGACGAAAACAGCAACTGTATAGTCATAACTAGCGTTCTAATTATACCGCGAATGACCAGAGAGTATACAGGGATTTATAGGTGCAATTTAAGACTAGCAGTCTCGCCACAAATTAAAGTGAATCTGCAACCATATAGAAATAAAGGTAAGCGCTTTTGTATATACTGTCTAGAAAAGTATACAGCAGTTAATAAGTACTTGATGAAAGTATGCACATTGCTATGATTAACTATACAGCGTTCAGTCTAGGTCAATCATTACACAGAGTCTCATGAATAAGCTGATTCTATTGTCTAGTATTATAATTCAATGTATGTAAAATGTAGTCAATAACTTAAATTGGCATGAATAATGTATATTAACAATACAATGTGTTATTATAGTATATTGTTATAAACATTTTACAGTACTAACGTCATATTGTAATTTAATTGAATATATTACAGTTATGTATATAGCACATTCAATTATTTTCTTTAGGTTCGTTTTCTAATAAGCTACCTATTGGTATTCAGTTGCACAATTTTATTGCAACACAGATGGATGCACAGCCATCTTGTGTCAGAGTCACATGGGAGATGAAATGCAACCATGATTATCCTGGTGAAGTGCAGCTATACAGCACAACATGGAACCGGAGTGCTGATATTCCATCTAGTGACTTTGCAGACAGTGATATTTCAAATGCCAATTTTAACTGGGTTTTGCAAAATGCGTCATCCAGATTATGCGGTTCATTTGAAAGAATACTTTGTAATGTAAACATTGAGAATTACATTGAGTTCAAACTTTGTTTACTCATCAATGGAACAATCACCAATATAACTTCTTATATTTTTTATTTAAGTCAGCAAGGTTGGTCATATACTATCACATGAAAAATCTATTTTCCTACATGCTATGCCTATTCTGTAAAAGAGCCTATAGGGGAACTAAACCTGAAGAGAGCTTTGGATGAAGATACAGGAGTCTTTTCTTCCTTCTTTTCCCTTGTTTCATCTTCTTCTCCACTGGGTCAGACAGCTGTTTCTGTGAATTCCACCCTTCATCAGTGATCCTGGGAGTCTTTGTCTTTTTCTTTATCTTGATCTTCTGTGAATCCTTGGCGTGTATAAATTAATCTAAAACACCATATCCTATACATGATTATGGTTGACATCTCCTGAGCTGAAGGAAAAATATGGATTGATTACTTAAGGGATACAGTTGTATACTGACTTTTCTGCATTTTACCAACGAGTAAGACTTTTCTGGGAGTTAACCCTGGGAGTCTTTGCTTTCTTTTCTTCTTCTCTAAGACCTAGTCCTAATTTTTTTCCTCAAGGAAAGATCTAAAAGATGTACATAGTACAAAGCTCTCACCAGGTTTAGACTGGGGGTAGGATGTATGAAAATGGTATATTAGATTATTCATGCATATATTCATTTTCTGGGTATTTGTTTTACTAGCAATTATAATATAACTTCTGAATCAATAATTATGTCATTAAAATGCTAACATGACATTTTAATATCTTTCTTCTGCAGAACCAGCTGCTATTATTACAGGAACAAGGAGGGTAGTTGTTTGTCAAGGACAAAATATATCACTTAAATATGACTACCAAAGCATTCCAGAGTCTCATGAAACCCTAACTATTTCACAACCAAGGACTGCTACAAAGCCAAGTTCACCTAATGGGCAAACACTTAGCAATGAAAATGTGCAAAATAAGATGTACCGGAAGCAAGTCAATTTGCCAAAAGGGAAATATATGTTAAATTTTATTGTGGAAAATGTACAAGTTAATCCTCCAAATGGATTACAGAAAGCAGTAGATTTGTGGAAAACTGTACTCAAGGTGAAAGACTGTCGAAAGTGACCATGGTGACGACACTAACTTCTTATCTGACTTTTAATATCAACAAAAACAATCACCTTTGACCTATATTTTTGGCATTTACACTAATTGCAACTTACTGCTTATACCCTCTTTTGATTTTAATCATTTTAGCGTGCAATATTAACGCAAGTAATTACACAATAGGTTAATAGGTTAAATATTGGGTTTGCATATACCGTAAACTAAGGGAGTTTCCCTATTATTATTATTAATCACTTGATATATCCCGGACCGTACATAACATTATTCATAGTACCTATCTGGCCGCCAGAACGCTGATCTGGTTCTATGGCAGAGAAGCATCAGTTACGGAGCATGAAAATGAATCTCTCTCTTCTCGTGTGGCTTGGTGTGATTGGATTCGGTCTTTCCGTCACGGGGAGCACTGAAGGTAACGAACTGCAGGCGGAGCAGGATTGATATCGTGCTGCTACACGTGTTTCTAAAGATGTTGGAATCACTTAATGACAACTTTATCCGCTCTACATATTGATAAAGGCTATTATATAGTAGCTTTTGGTATTGCCTCTAGTTGTCGAACCTAGAGTTAAGTTTCACTGTAGTCAATGCGATATATTCTAAATAAGATTAGTCTTAATAATAACGATTTACATAAAAGATAAGTCTATAGTGATTTACATAAAAGAAGGCTAAACCGGTCGAGGGCATATTATAGTCTATAGGTATGTAATTTTTATTATACTATCTGTCTAATATCAAAGACTGCTGTCGCTGTTGTATGGTGCTGCATGTACTGTAAAACTACGTGCGGCTCGTTCGAGGAATACTGTCTTTCGTTGTTGACTTAGTCTAGGTTTGTTGACTGTGAATATCAGGCTATGAATATCATTATAGTAAGAGTAATTCTCATAGGAAAATTACATAAGCACTTTAAGTCCTAAGTCATTAAGGGTATCACACCTTAGTATAGAATATACCGCTTCAGGCGCCATTTGGAGCTGAAAGTCAGAGTTCTGATGACAGAATACATATTATGTATGACACGAAATACAACAACTACAGAGCTACATCATGCATCTCAGTCTTCTATTTCTGCAATTTCCTTTGTTATATACAATATATTCCATAGGGAATTATAATGATATTCATAACCTGAAAATTTACATGTGTCATAAAGCTTGTCGGAGCTTCTCTACTTTTGCTATTGCAATTTAGCTATGAATATGCAACAACTGTCAACCTGGTATATATAGACTTCATCCCTTTTTTAAATTTGCAATAGAAACATACTCTTAGACTAGTGTAGTGACTATATTTTAATCATAACAGAAATACACAAATATGGTAACGTTTAATTATTTTTGCCTCGATTAATTAAGCTATACTGCTAGTAGGAATATTTGTTGTCATAATAGCATTTACACAGGCCCTGTGCAATTAACTCCCTTACTTCATTTATACTGCTATTGTTTATGGTTGTTGATAAATAACTAAGGCCTGCATAGATTACAAGACTCTGATCAGCTATGAGTAAATACTGATATTCTACTAAATCCCAAAGAGTTTGTAGGTCAAAATATCATGAACACATATATTGAAGTACATGCATCTTATCTTGAATTTCAAATTCAGCAGGTTTACATATCATTTCCTCTCAAATGTAGATTGCACAGTTAAGATTATTAGTGTTCACCACATTGAAGATGAAGGTCATTTGGTTATTATTGTACATGTTAACGCTTCAGTTCATTGTTGCTGCAATGGATCCCAAATGTTTACAAGCATTAATGGCTGTTCTCATCGGAGGGACTGTATTTATAATATGAATAATGGTGAAGTTACCAAATCTGTAAATGGATGGACCCCGCTGGATGGAAAATGTGGTGACAAATATTATGCCATCAGAATACCCTTCAATGATAGTCTGTACTACCTAGTACAGATTGCTTTGAGTAGGAATGGTAAAAATTACACCAGTAATTCAGTAGCTAAAACAATTTATTCCATGGTAAACCAACGTAAGTTCAACTAAATGGAACTAGTTGGTGAAACTTTGTGACGTCTCACACCTCCTCACATGTAGAATGTGCAAAGATTCATAAAAATGAAAACCACTTCACCAGGATGGTTGGTGAAAGTGTAACAATATTCTGTAATGCCAGTGGCTTTCCAGTACCCTCCGTCTCTTGGAGTAGAAAGGTTTCTGACTCAGCATCCTCATCAATAAACCTTACGGGTCCTTACTTATATTCAAAAAAGTTAACACTTGAAGATACAGGAATGTATGATTGCATAGCTAGTAATATAATAGTCAATGGACTATCTGAAGAATTTTGCACAGCTGACTCATGGACAATTTATTTAGAAGTTGGTGAGTTTTCCAGGAATTCCTTATAATTAGGTGATAGTGATTTATTCCAGCTATCTGCACTAAACTTTTCTTTGAAATGATTCATCTCTAGTCTTTTGAGCATCTAAAGACTTGGTTCTTGAGAAAGTCAGACATTTCAAACCTTCTTATAATCAGTTGCTGAAGAAGACTGCAAGGGTTGAAATGTCCACCTTCTCAAGAAACTAAAACTACGTGTACATACATATGTCTTTAGATGTTCAAAAGGCTAAAGATGAACCATCTCAATCTCTCCATAACCCTTGTAATTTTATGATGTTGTTCATTCCATCTGTCATGTCTAGTGAGTCAATATGAAGCTACAAATGTGACAAGGTCAGTTAATAATTATATTCATTGTTTATAGATATAATGTAATTATAAATCATCAAAGACAAATTAGTTTGTTTGGGAAGCCATATTTTATACACATATTTCTGAAGGTTATCTACTGTTACTCAATGTAATTACCAATCTGGAAGTAAACATGGGTACAGTGTGTCCTAGGTTAACTTTCACTTTCATGGCTCCTATTTGGGAGGGGCTAAAGGTTGCTGTCAGACTGTTAGGCTAATACACAGCACCTCTATAGGATGAATAGTCTAACATAACATATAGTACATGCTCCTAAGCACTATTTTCCTACATGCTATGCCTATTCTATAATAAATGCCTAGAGGGAACTAAATGTGGAGAGAGATTTGGATAAAGATACAGGAGTCTTCCACTAGGCCAGACAGCTGTTTCTGGGAATTTCACCCTTCATCAGGGACCTGGGAATCTTTTTCTTTTTCTTTGTAAATTCTTGGCTACATTTACTTGCCTATAGGGAACTAAATCTAGCATATACGTAAGTATACAAGTAGAGAGCCAGGTAATCTCATTTTATTAATTTTATTACTGCAGTGAAAATACTACGAGTACACAAGAATCATGTGAGTTCAAGTATAAAACTATTTATTTGTTTATTATATTGCTACCATTTCTCTACCCTTAGCCTACCTACCGCTAATTGTTTTGGTACTTTTGGGTCTAATTCCAGTTATATTAATCGGCATATTTTGCAGACTGAAGGTTTGCAACCAGTCAAGGAATAGCGGAAATTTGAATTTGCCATCTTGTGTACCCAAACAGGCTCAGTGTATTGAAGTGATAAATTTCCATTTCCATGTTGATTATTACAGATCAAAGCAGGGAATAACAGATAGCTTGTGGGAAAAATTACCACAAATCCCACTTTCTAACATTGATAACAAGAACGGAAACTTAATGTTAGGAAAAGGCAAATTTGGTAATGTCTACTACGCTTACCTTAAAGTTAATGAGCAGTCAATCCCAGCTGCTATCAAGGAACTGTCTTATAGCGGTATTTCAGGAGAAGGCATTATTCAAGCAATAAAAGAATCAAGTATTGTTGCTTCGTTGAAGCATAAAAATATTCTAGAATTGTATGGAATTCATATAGAGACGAAACCCTTTCTGTTAGTATTTGAATATATGGAAGAAGGTGATTTAAAAAGATTCCTCCAGCATAAAGTTGGCATAAGCAAAATTAGTGTATATAAAGAATCTATCAACTCTGTCCCAAGCTCTCCAGAAGTTACAGGTCATGACTATCAAAACTTACCTTTGACTAATCAGCAACTCTTGTATATAAGCCTACAGGTTGCAGAAGGAATGGCATATTTGACTGAAAGAGACTTTGTTCACAAGGACTTAGCGGCTAGAAACTGTCTAGTCGGAAAAAATCTGACGGTAAAAGTTGCTGACTTTGGACTTAGTTGCTCACTAAACCAGCTTACTAATACAGAATCGCCCAAATTTATTCCCGTCAGAAATATGCCACCGGAAACTATAACAAATGACCAATTTACCCATGAATCAGATGTTTGGTCATTTGGCGTGCTTTTGTGGGAGATATACACATTTGGCATTGATCCCTATCCTGGAAGGGGCCCTGAAGAAATCTTCAGCATTTTAAGAACACCTATATCGGTACTGAACGTACAACCTTATTTTCCCCAACCCTTTCTTTGTCCAGACCCAATCTATCAAATTTTAACTTCATGTTTACAGGCACAATATTCAGTTCGACCTTCATTTTTTGAACTCAGATCCAATTTATCATCCAACTGTAGAATATATCTCACAACATCCAGCATTGTTTGAAAATTATTGTCTAAGTTGACTTAAATTGCATGCTGGCAGTATCTTTGGATGAGGACCTAAAATTCATACATGTAGTTCTGATTGTCAATGAGACCTTCCCACTAATAAAATTAATGCCACAACTGAAATGATTCAAGCCACTTAAATTCTACATATTGTACAGACAATAGCTATAGAGGCGCGGCAAAGCCTTATATAGCTTCTTGTACAGTGGTAATTGTGCATGACTAGATATCAGTAATTATATTCATTGTCTGTGATAAGACCTATCACTAATTATTTATGTAAATTTTCACAAAGACAGACGATTAGCTTAAGGAAGCCAAATTCCAAAGGTTATCTACTGACTTGATGTAATTAATGTAAACATGCATAGATAATAGATAATATGTCTCAGAAATGCACTAAGTGATTTTTGTTTTCAATCCTGTATATAGCTATAGTCATTTGACAGTACTAGTGTGGCTGTTCTGATACTTTTGAGCTATATAAACAAATAAACATAACGCATACATGTGGAAGGTCAAAGGTTTTAGCTCTCAAGCTTTGCCTGGATCGACAATAGTAGTCTCGTGTAGCCAGACCGCTATCTCGCCTCCATACTTATATGGTGACGCCGACCGTGTCACGTCACCATATAAATATGGAGGCGAGATAGCGGTCTGGCTACGCGAGACTACGGCAATAGTGGTACGGGATAGGAAAGATCTCTTTGCTGTATGTATGGTAGTGAGCAGAAGGGTAACACGACTAAGGACCACAAGACAGCAAGACTACGAGACAGTAAGACTACGGGACAGCAAGACTACGGGACAACAGGACTACGAGACAGCAAGACAATGGGACAGCAGGACTACGAGACAGCAAGACTACGGGACAGCAAGACTACGGGACAACAGGACTACGAGACAGCAAGACTATGGGACAGCAGGACTACGAGACAGCAAGACTACGAGACAACAGGACCACGGGACGCAGAAAACAGGACCAATTGCAATACTCCTGGAATCACTTGTAGTATATTTAATATATAGCTGTACACACAAATGACACTGATTTATACAGTCATTAAATACCACGTTCTAGATGATCACCCCACAAACCATTCTCTACTCCTATTTATTTAGGCTGGACTCAAACTAGATTCCTTTGATCGGAGTCTGAGAGATATTGCTGAATCCCTGAATAGACTTGTCTAGTATCTCCTTCCCAATCGCTAAACGGATTCGGTACGACTTTGAATTCGAAAGCGTTTTGTCTTTGACATGTGTTCTAAACTCTATGCGCATACTGGAATAACTGTATTACAAGAGTAGGAGGAGTTTCAGGGAGGATTGTAAAATGGTTGGCAACCGATGTTAATTGGTTTTGCTATCTTAGCTAGCTAAAATTATTATTTTAAAAACAGGCCTAGGCATTCTAATTAGTTAGTGTACATGTTCAACCATAGACTATGGTGTAACTAATGTATGCCTTAGCTTCACGAGCACGTCATCATTTTATATATGTTAGCCATGCATTGTGAATCCATCCCATTACAGCAGTGTAGTCTATATATTAAATATGTAGACTAAAATTAATTTTATGAATCACTACATTTTGTATAAAAAATTTAATGATCAAAATCAACACTAAACTGTCCAACTGAAATGTGAACCATAATATGCATATGTATAGCCTATGCAGTCTATAGACTAGACTATATACTACAGACTATAGACTGCATGCAGACTATAGATTACAGAATATAGCCTATAGCCTATAGACTATAGACTATAGTCTATAGTATATATAATATAGTGTAGAAGTTGCATACTTCACATTGCTTCTTTTAGACGGTATATACCAGTGCAGTGATTATCAGTTCAGAAAGATGTACGAATCCTCGATCAATGCTATTGCTGATATGATTCAGTCAACTCTATCCTTGATATACATTTATGCCATTAATTTATATATAAATTCAAATATACATAGAAGAAGTTAAATACGTATATACATTTAATTTACATTTATTCATGAGTTGACAGTCACTGTAATAATCTTTGAGTCAAATGTTTTATAAATATTTTTGAGTGAATTAACGAGGGTGTTCCAAGCAAGACATTGATAAGTACCACTATGATCGGTAGTTGCATTTTCTATAACATTTGGAACCTTTGACACAGATGAGGAGTTTTGAACAGGAACATAGTTTAAGGGAGTTGTGTCCCATGGAAAGGATACCCTGTATGCTCCCACCTCAGGCTGTGGAACTCCAGTGGCTGCACAACCTAGATCAATAGTTTTTCCTTGCTTTACTTGAATGACGGCAGATGGACTTGTAACTTTGGCAGGCACTATAAACAAAACAAGCTAACATTATTACCGCTCTATATACTGTACTAAGAATAACAAGATACTACAGCTCCGTATACTAAGAATAACAAGATACTACAGCTCCGTATACTAAGAATAACAAGCTACTACAGCTCCGTATACTAAGAATAACAAGATACTACAGCTCCGTATACTAAGAATAACAAGATACTACAGCTCCGTATACTAAGAATAACAAGATACTACAGCTCCGTATACTAAGAATAACAAGATACTACAGCTCCGTATACTAAGAATAACAAGCTACTACAGCTCCGTATACTAAGAATAACAAGCTACTACAGCTCCGTATACTAAGAATAACAAGATACTACAGCTCCGTATACTAAGAATAACAAGCTACTACAGCTCCGTATACTAAGAATAACAAGATACTACAGCTCCGTATACTAAGAATAACAAACTACTACAGCTCTGTATACTAAGAATAACAAGCTATATACCACACTTATACATATACTTAGAACTAGCTAACATATTACTACAGTTCTATAATTGAATGAAACTCTTACCTTGTCTTCGAAAATTATAAAAGTTTGTCTTGAATGTAAGGGGAGAACATCTCTCATCCGAAACTTGAACAAGTTGGAACTGATAATAAGCCTCATTATTAATATTACACTGGCGAAACTGCATAGCGCCTGCTGAAAGTATATATGTATCTATCACTTTACCATCTTCCCCTCTTGTTAGACTAGAAATATTTGGCCAAAGCAGTGTTTGTATTTTCCAGTTTATGTTGTTGATGACTGGACAACCTGCTCCAGTTGTGCTGTACTCCCAGGAACACAGAACACTGACATAGCTCCCCTCCTCCATAGATTTATGCTTGCAACGGAAGTTATGAATTGAATAACCATTACACCATGTTGAAACAGTCTCTTCCAAACGTGTATCTTGTTCTATATAATAAGGATATATTGTTGTACTTTAAAATGCATACAATATACATTCAATGTGATTATACATATAGGTCTGATTTGTAATTATGGCGTTAGAATGTGAATATTCTCTTTCCTATGATGGTTGAGGCTAATGAGACAGTAATAGACTTAATACACTTAGAGAAACACACAGCGCTTTGGAGGAGGATACAGTTTGGTGTGCAAACAATAACCAACAAGCTATGTTTACAATACTCAATTTATATATTCCCACTTTATTGTTGTGATAGTGGAGTTGTCTTTTACAAATTACAAACTGTTTTACATACTGATATACACTGCGGTGTACATATTCAATGCATGCATGTCTACATTTTGCAATTAGCACAATAAAAAGATATGCACATAGAAGTTATGTTACAATTCCCTAGGTCTTATGCTGTATATATGAAGAATTGCCTATAAGACACTCCAATACTCCCTGCTATAGGCTACCATTTGAAGAATTTCCTACTCGTGTGTGGTTTACATGTGTAAATTAACTTAGCTGCTCACCTTTGTTGGTGACATGTATGTCATAAGAACGTAACAACGGATTGGATTGGTCATCTGTAACGCGACAGAAATAATAGCCATCATAGCTGGCGTTATAGTCACGAATAACAAGAGTTGCTGCATAGGAGAAGCGTCCTGTTTTGTGTGAGTTTTCGGACATGAGCAGGCCTTGCCGGACCCAAGAACAATCCCTTATTGCCCTTTCGCTTCCAGACTGAGAGGTAGCCTTATACCAGTTGATATGACAGCTGGAGGAGCAATCTGCTCGACACGTGAGAATGATAGTCTCTCCCGAGGTGGCAGTCCTCACATCCGGGGGAAGGCTTGTAAAACTAGCCGATATTCCCGAGGCTGGGGAGGGAGACAAGCAGACATGTATACACAATCGTTTAAATCCTACAGTTATTCATCCTTCTTACCAGCTGGGACTTGAAGTACGCACATCAATACAAGTATAAGAGGTTTCATCGCAGCAGGCATTTCTGCAAACAGCTAATTTTCAGCTGGGGAGTGCAATTCCTTTGTTTTATAGAGACGAATTGTAATTGTGCAGTTTAAAGGTCACTTACCTATGTAGCAATAGCAAATCATGTGAGCAGCATTCAAAAGGCATGTATACAAATGTGTATATGTACAACTCCTACATAATGAAGGTGTGTTTATAAATATATATGGGAAGAGGCTAATTTTTAAAGGAAGCTTCCTCTATACTTCAGAGGTCATGTGTGTATAGTTAATGACCACTTGACAGAGATATATACTTAAAAAGTAGTCATGTGTAGGTGTTTACAGTTCCAAATGACAGATTTGGATTGGAAGTAGCATGATTAGGCCCTGAACATTAAAATGAATAATTGATCCTGGGAGTCTTTGTCTTTTTCTTTATCTTGATCTTCTGTGAATCCTTGGTATGGTTCTGATCACTTTATGATCTCTTAATGAATAATTGTACATGTGTAAGGACGTGGTTAGTTTCCTGACAATTGTGATCCGTATGTTTTATATGTAGAGTAATTCACTAATGTAAACATGCAAAATCAAGTATGCACATACCTATAATGCAGGGATGTTTAGTATATATACTATACTAATAGATTTGTATTGTATAAGTAGCCATACATGATGCAGTATGATTGAGGCAGCTATAGTAATACCAGTACAATATATGATCATATGAACCAGCTTATATAGCACTATATAGTCATATCATTATATATTTTTCACATTTATGAAATTCGGAGATATCCAGTTCAAAGCATGATTCCATTTTTTTTATTCCAACAATGTACAAAAAAACTTTTTCAATCACATACTGGTGGCCTTCTTTAGAGATAACAATGCCTAATTCAATACTACCATCTGAGCTCAGCTGCTGCTGCATTATAGGGTAGGTACCCCGACCTACAGTATATACAATACATAGACTTTGAACTAATTAGCCTGTGACAATCTAATCATGCATTGTGACATCAGTTGACATCTCTATATAATGATATACTTATATAGCTATTTCAGACCTTTGGTATCCACCAATCATTCACTGTTTTGCTTTATCATGTGTTTACAAGAGTTAAGGTCATAGTGTGTTGTTGAACAGTTTATGTAAATTGGTGGTTGCAGTAAAAATAGAATTTATCATCATCATTAAACTCTGGATATGAATAGGGACGAAACAACTGTCCGTGGCTTGACCATCTTTTTGAGTGGCTAGGGGGAGACTTTGGTTCCCATCAAGTGAACTTCGGTTCTGCCCATTAGCTCATTGTGCTCCTCAGGGGACATGAGTAATATCCAGAGTTCAATGATGACAGTGATATCAATTGCAATGCTTTAAGATTGGCTTTAGTTTTCCTATTTTTCCAAATAAAATTTACACACATATATAAGCAACTTTGCAGACATATTAATATTCCTTATTTCCATTTTTGTAGCCTTTTTCAGTGACTCCGCATGTATATATAATGAGCAACCAGTTGAAAAAAATACTTGGTGACTATATAACACTATATATTCAAGTTAAAATTCTATGTACATAATGTTGACATGAAGCGAACTCCGTATTATATAGTTTCTACTGTTAAATAGTAACAGAAATATTGACACACTCTAGCTGGTAGCTATGCTGAAGATTGGCCAGACCAGGGTTTTCCAAGTATATCTGTTCTGCAATGCAACAGTAATGTCCTGTATCAGCATACTCCACAGTATGCAAATGTAGTGAATGAGTGGAGTATGAAAGAGGAACTTCATTAGCCTGAGCTCGAGATGTATTCCTAATCCATCTTAGTCTGGGAGAGGGTGTTCCTGTAGCATTACATTGCAATGATATGGTGGTATTAATCCTTACAGATAGATTGTTTCTCTTGAATGGGGCCATCTTCATAGTAACTGCATATAAGGATTTTTTAATCAACTAATATCACTTACACATATCATATGCATTTGGTACATTAATAACACAGTGACTTTCTATATCTATGTACGTATATAAATAACGACTAGATATTCAAAGTTAGTGTAATGTATGTATAGACTAACCAACTGTGCCCGAATAGAATAGTTCTGAAAATACTGGCATTGATGAGAATCTACCTTCCAAATTATTTCTTACAAAAATTGTGATTTCAAAAATGTAGTACTTTTTCCGGGATAATGGAACAGGCATAGTAAAGATACTTGTGGTTTGGCTGGAGTCAATCAAGTCATATTTCTTCTCATACCATTTTGACCACTTGTAATGCAAAACGCCACTCTTTCTATAAAGAAAGAGGTCATTGTTACTCCATTCTGTAAACCGAACTGCAATTATCTGGTTTTCACACAATGACATATCTGAGTTGGAATGGCTTTGGTTGAAAAGAATGAATGTATTAACACCACTTTCTTGTTCATGAAAGAACAAATAAGGATCTGAAGGTGTTTGTATAGTGCAAGTTTGTGTGTCATGCACAGTAACTATAGAAATAAATATAATAAGATCAAAAGTTAATCTTAAGCTGATCAGATGTTATCCATCAGTGGACTCTGAATTTATCCACTCACTCATGATCATTTCTCCTGAGGAATTAGCTCAATGAGCTATAATGGATGGAACTGAATTCATTTAATGGGAACCAGAGTCGCTAAAAGATGGTTGAGCCATAGACAGCTGTTTCGTTCTTATTAGGACTCATCATGATCAGTATGGCAGAAAATGGAAGTCTGAGTGCATGGCTACTCAGCTGCTATAATAAGTATACTCCCAAAAGCTGTCATTTTGAGTGGTTAAGGGGAGACTGTAGTTCAAATTAAGTCCACCCATTAACTCGATCATTGAGCTCCTAAGGAGACATTGGCGGGGTAAACCCAGAGTCATTAATGATGATAAATATAAATGATTGTTTATTATAAAGTGTATACATACATTACATTGAATATATATAATGATCTACGTATATACAGTATATATATACCACATATATATACATCTATACTATTACAGTACATCTCTCTAAACTAAAACTTAAATGACAGTTGGTACTCAAACCTCCGGCCATAGTATACTCCAAGATTTATCAGTACAGAATCACTAACACTGATGTTCCCTTTAGTAATAAACAGCTAGGCCTTTATCCAATATGCATTACAAGAATTTAGCATTAAATGAATGACATAAGGATGTAAATAGGATAGAAGTCAATAGTCAGTCTGGTGCTAGGTTGGCTTTCTACAGACTCTCGAAAGGTACCCCTCTGTACAGGAGTATGTGGTGATGGGAGAGGTGTACAAAAGGAGAGTCCTGGCATCTCTGAGGTGTGCCTGGTTGTAGTACTTGGCAGAATCCGACATCCTAAGGTGCCACTGGAGGACCGGGTCTGTAGACTGTGTAACGTTAACCTTGGTGAGATTGAGGATACCACACACTTTTTGATCACATGTCCCTTAAACAATCGTCAATGTAAGTTATTTAATGAATGCATTATAATTAACTATCACTCCCACTTCTATTATTTAACACCCTTGCAAAATTATGTATACTCTATCATACAGTATCCTAGTGTACAAATCACCAATCTTAATTATGCATGACATGTATTTAAAGCACAAATCCCTTAGCTAATTACATGGATCTTTATAGTAACATGTACCCCACTCTTCACCCACCCTCACCCACCCCACCCACCCCTCACCCACCCCTCACCCACCCCAACCACCCCTCACCCACCCCACCCACCCCTCACCCACCCCTCACCCACCCCACCCACCCCTCACCCACCCCACCCACCCCCACCCACCCCACCCTATATAGCTGTCAATTCCAGAAGAGCAATGAACTTTCAAGTACTATTTATCATGAATTTCTTTGTAATGTGATTTATAAACCTGCACTGGTTGGGCCATCCTTACTAATCTTAGTTTTGTAAGGCATGTCACAAAATAAACAATCATTATTATACTGTCATGATAATACACACACATGCATGTACAGGTATGAACACCTAACTGCTTCGTTCATTATATAGGCTATCATAATTATATGGTGTCTAGTAATCCATATTAAGATGTTGGTATTTTCTGCCACCCACAGTTACATAAATTTACATAGAAAACCAAATTCATAGATACAACCTTTTCCCTTTTAGGAAAACCTTGTTTGGATGAACCAATGTACCCACACGTATACCCTTTACCCCTCTGTACTTATCTTACATATTATGTAGTAGGTATTATGTCATAACATAGTTTTTACATAATATGTATTATAAGCTATACGTATATGCATGCATTAGGGTGTGTTACTATATATAGTAACACTGACATCATCACACTCGCGATCGTGCCAATAACTGTGCTAAAACTCTAGCAGGCAGGTGTAATTTCTACATGCCTTTCATTTTGATCTATAATTATACTGACAGCACAGAATCTTACATATAATTTTAAGTCTGTGAAGAAATCGATCGCCAATTCCAGCACCATCGATATAGCTTTTCTTTGGTCTATAAATAGTCCAATCTCTAATGACTATAAGGCTATATAAGATATTTTATAGATTAATCATAATCTCGCGAGCTCTTTGATAAAATTACCGTGCACGCGCACGCGCATGCAGCTCTCTGTAGTCCATTCAATATGTGGCATTTAGTGTATTATACAGTATACACAGATAAACCTCACCATCCTTGCGGTTCAAATCCATGGTAGTGTTGACGACGCAGAAGAAATTTAAAAGAAACATAAACGAAATGAAAATTAGCACATTCATCACAGTACTGCAGACACTCGAAATTCCTACTAAGAATCTATGCTATAATAATCGTAGCAATCAAGTGACCGGACCACGCCTATATATATAGATAGTCGTGGGAAATGGTATGCGTATATAGATGTAGATCCGGAATGGGCCGCGTAGTTGAGTCATACGCACGAGCACACAAACGATCTGTTAATAATTACATACAAGCATGGCAACATTTAAAAGGTCAACAACACACGTAGGTCACATCTGAATGAGTTCTAACACCAGTCGGTGGGTTCATAATTACATTCTTAGCTATTAACCTGTATATACCTTGCCACGGTAAAGTGGTGCTATATACGGAAAACGTTTTGTTGTACGCAATCTCTTGTGTCTGTATGTCTACTGGATGCAGAATATTGGAACTCTTATTTTGAAATCCCCACTCAAATGTAGCCTTTGGAAAGCCTGACACGGAAATATTCACCTTCCTAGTCTTTAGATTCTTTTGTATGGATACTATGTCTACTGGTACTATATAAAAGACAATATTGCAGTGTAAGTATAATTATGTTCATGTGTGTATAAATATTACAGAGAATTAAGCACATAACTACTTACATTGACTTCCAAAATAATAAATGTGAGAATTAATGTGAAGTGACTCTAGTGTCGCTTGATGGAAGTGGATGGATAATTGAAATATGTAATACATCTCTTGTGTTAGATTTTGGAGGATAACATTCTTAGTTAGGACGGAAATATTTTGGCATTTTGTCCAAGATATCTGAGCAGGTTTCTTGAAATCTGTTTGAGGAGTTAAAGTAGTGTTCCATGACGCCAGACAAACTGTAAAGTACTGAACTGAACAAGTTTTACACGTTCCACTTTTTTGATCAAGTTTCCATTGCAAAGATACATTTAGTTCCTTTTGATTCATGAGTATTGAATGTGAACTCAAAGAGGCATGAAAGCCAGTGATCATTGGATAGCTACAATTCCTGCCCCCAGATCTGCCTATAGTGTGTGAATACGTATACCTTAGTGTATTAAGTTTATCTTGCAAACAAAGTAAAAGACTTACTGAAAGCAGAGACAGGCCTAGGATCTGGCTTGTTTTTTGATAGTAACTCAAATATACTGGATTTGATAGATCTTCTATTAAATGTAACTTTACAAAAATATTTTCTGGAATGTGAAGCTGTAAAAGTTGGAATTATCAGTTTACTGTGGATGTGCCAGTTAAACACTTTATCATCGTTCACAGCCTCTGAATATGTCCAGTAAACTGATTCTGGTGAAGTGCAGTTGCAGTTAGAAATTTGTAAAGGGAGAGTTTCATTCTCCTTTACAAACCACTTCACTTTAACCTTTGGGAGGATGGCCTTTACAGTGATATGTAATGCTACTGGTTCACCTGCAGCAACGTGCTGAATAGCATGGGGCTCCCGCAAGATGGTAAACTGTCCTCCAATGCCTACACAGAATATGGCACTGAACAACACATGCACCTGATTCTAGTAACTCAACATCTCTCTCTAGGGTGTAACTTTTGTACCTCTCAGATGTTCTGTAAATATCCAGAGAAGGGTTAACATGTGCAACTTCAACAAGTTCATCTTCACTCAGTTGCTATTAGAAATGCTGCCCTGCTAGCAAGCCATCCACTTTATACGTACAGCAATAGTGAAGCCACAAAAGTGAGGCCCACCCAATGGGATGTGTAACATTAGATGAGCTTTGTACTTTCAATTGTTCAGTCATCCAACAGTTATGGCGTGTAAACATGTAGGAATCTCATACTTAATTTTAAAAGTTCTACTGACAAATTTTACTACAACTATCATCATATTTTCCTTGCTGAAGCATCCCAAGAGATGTTTGTGTGAATCAGAAGTTAGAATATCAGGAAATAAACATTATTTAATTACTGTATAATTTTGTATAACAAAAGCCATGTCAAAAATGTCAAAACAGGAGTTTTCAGGTTATTATTGGTTGAGTATTCTTAAAACAGAGTTAAGGTTGGATGTCGCAACATCTAACCAATTGATAGTCTCACTCTAGGACTAGTTTGCTTGCCTGGTACATCTTGCTAACAACAGTCTATAGAACAAAGGAGATACAAAGTGTGAAAGAGCATCATTAACATACGTACCAAACTACAGGATGACCATTGCTGCTAAAAGGAAGATCCCTAATTACATATTTACCTAGGGGAAGACCCATCCGTAAATTTTCTCTTTTTTTAAAAATTTGTTCACTTCTAATACTCCAAACTAAGTCTAGTCAGGCAAGCGTAAATTGAGAAGCCATTGCTATTGTTAGGTTGTAGTAAATTATCTTTAAAATTACAGACCATAGGATAGTCTATAAAGCTAAGAGGATAAAGGTTTTTCCACATTCTAGGGTCAGGGTTAGAGGATAAAGGTCTTTCCACACATTCAGTCATTGTCCATGTCTGCAGTCAGCAAACTCTCAGCAGACCACAAGGAAATTTGAACTGATTAAACGCAAATGAATTAGATGCTATTCTAGCCTATAGTCATAATAGTTGAATTTATCTATTTAGCTGACATCCAGTGCAGAGATAGGTCCTACACTTCAGACTGCAGGTCCTTAGGGGCCCAGATGACTTGAAGTGTCTATCAAAAGTTGCTCCTATCCATGTAGGTAGCTGATATAGACAAGGGTTCAGACATACTATTCAATAAATATTAGTGACCTTGTAATGAGGTAATGCAACCTCAAGAGGATTTATGAACTTTTGAACAATGGAGCCACGAGGCAACACAATTTACAGAGCAACTCATATACATGTATACGTATATACATATAAAGGCCTTGTCGATGAATGCTCTAGCTGATAAATTGGCTACATTATTCTTAGCAGCAGTATCCGTCTGTTAGCTTACAAGTAACATCCTACCTAGGAAGTAGGGGATAGCACGCCAGACTACATCCTACCTGTCTTTTTAGCATTTGTAACATTTCCAATCCTTTTTGATATTCCTTGTCAATACTAGCTGCATCTTTTAAGTACTTTTTCTCTTTGAAATAGTCTCTTATTCTCCTCTCAGCGTACTTCCTAAGGAACACGTATGAGAGTAGATACCAGCTAAACATTAAGAGTGGATGAGTCTTCATAAATATTTGCCATTAAGAAGTGAAACAATGGAATAATAGGAAAGTATGAAAAACACATGTGTCAGGTTTAAAGTCACAAGTGTGTCGTTAAGCAATGTAATCTTTGATATGTGCTAAATTCTATCGCCTTTGTAGTACACGTGTAAATAGCAATGGGGCATACTCTATTTGATCTGCACACCTTTAATTGGTCACATTTATGAACCTTAATCACACAGGTGGTCAAGGTATATGTTATCACCTTCATGCATGAGGTAACTACAGGGTTAGGATAGCTAATTCAAATTTGCAAGAAACCAATCTGTTATATGTCCTAGACATATATAGTTACATCAAGATAGTAACACTGCCTTGGAGCAGCAAGAGAGAGAGGCCATTTTATCACAGCTAACACTGCCTTGGAGCAGCAAGAGAGAGGCCATTTTATCACAGCTAACATTGCCTTGGAGCAGAGAGAGGCCATTTTATCAACAGCTACACTGCCTTAAAGCAGCAAGAGAGAGAGGCCATTTTATCACAGCTAACACTGCCTTGGAGCAGCAAGAGAGAGGCCATTTTATCAACAGCTAACACTGCCTTGGAGCAGCACTTGGAGCAGCAAGAGAGAGGCCATTTTACATAATATGTATTATAAGCTATACGTATATGCATGCATTAGGGTCCTAGACATATATAGTTACATCAAGATAGTAACACTGCCTTGGAGCAGCAAGAGAGAGAGGCCATTTTATCACAGCTAACACTGCCTTGGAGCAGCATAAGAGAGAGGCCATTTTATCAACAGCTACACTGCCTTGGAGCAGCAAGAGAGAGAGGCCATTTTATCACAGCTAACACTGCCTTGGAGCAGCAAGAGAGAGGCCATTTTATCAACAGCTAACACTGCCTTGGAGCAGCACTTGGAGCAGCAAGAGAGAGGCCATTTTTGAGGCCATGCATGTACAGGTTGCACTGATGGAATCCAATCACACAAAAGATTATAACGTTTATCTTAAATTACAAAATCTCTGCGAGTGTGTGCATTCATGGAACACCTGCAATAAATAAATATAATTTAGCTATGTACTGTAGACAGACGATTGAAAAGACAGATCTAAGATCACAGATGCAAACTGTCAAGAAAATCAAAAGTATTGCAGCACATGCAAATACAATAACCCAAAAGTGTACACAACACATCCAAACCAGACTACTGGAGCCAAACAGTAATTCTATATATTGCTCTCTACATATATACATATGTATACAGCCAATGGTCAGTATCTTGTAGCATAAAAATCGGCCACTGTGAAACAGGTTTAATTCAACGCATAATTTAATGAAACCTTTTAAGCTCTAACTTTTAAATGTGTATTAATGTGACTAACAATCATGATTATCTAATTAATGCAATTTGACAAAGGAAACTTAAATATAAGAATACACAATTTGATTATCCAAGTAGACTATACATTAAGGGAAGAATTAAGTGATACTTACATGAAAACAGCTTATGCACAAGAGTAAAGCGCTGTGTAATTAACCTGTACGTGAGTCAGGTCATGTGAACGTGAACGAGATAAACAAGCAGGCCTCTTCCAGTACCTATACATTCAGTTAAAATCAAATATACTGCAGGTACAAGTGTGGCTATGCGAGACATGATATATCAAACATGACTGTAGGAATACTGAAGGAAGGCTAGCTATAAAAAGATTGCCTAGGGGGAGGAGATATACATTGTGATATCAGGGGCTAGGATGTCATTGAGATTATAAGTCTGAGATACTTGCATGAATAATCTAATACACCACTTTTCAATACGCTACACCTACTTTAGACTATTAATGGGCAGCCATTATTAGTAACTATACACACCTACATAGACCAATGATTTTCAAATGGACAGTTGCAATTTTTTTACAAATTTAAAATTAGACAAAAATATTCAAATAATATATATTATATATTATAATATATATAGTATTCAAAAACATATTATGTAAAAGATAAATGCTCCATTTCCCAGCAGCTAATGCAAGTAAGATAAGAACAGCTGTGACACTAGAAACACACATAATATACTTTAAAAAGATAATATTGCAGAAACTCATTCCTATGATGAGCATCAATTGATGAAGTAGGTGGTCAGAACCTTGTGATTAATACTGTTCTGCTGTTGTTAGGATCAGCTCAAATCTACCACTACAAAGTCAAACATTAATGGCAAGACAATGGCTACATTAAAATACAATCAATTAGTGTGAGTGTCGAATTTCAAAGAAGGGCAAGTGTGATAAATTAAATACAGTAAAAATGAATTATCCTTGCTATAGACTAGTGCAGCCTATTAGGTTAAATGTACAAATATTGCTTGTGGGAGTAGATATACGACTTGTGATATCATGAAAGGGAGTTACTGAGATTAAGGGTAACATGCAAGTTTATTAATAAATCTGTTTGGGAATAAATTTGATTATCATGATGTTTGATAGGACTATGTGTGAATTAATTATTACTTTGATTACTCATGCATCATCGAGGTAAAGTCCTGTTACAACTTCTTTCTCAGTAAATGCTAACACTTCAGCACAACCTCTGAGGTTCTCTATCTTAAATGTTCACACTTCAGCACAACCTCTCTCTATCTCAAATGCTCACACTTCAGTGAGTCTTAAAAGAGGAATGGACAACTTTGGGATTCTATGTAAGTACTTAAGATAGATAAGATATAAGTCCTACATAAGTATTACAGTTTGAAGGGACTTGTGCTGGCTCTTCATTCTAATGACATCATTACACATGGTTCCAATAATCAAATGTGAACCATCAGTAGGTCAAGTATATAAACAATAATAATCATAGGTGAGCTATATAGAAATACAATTAGAATAGATTGTTTCCCCAGACCTATTACAAAATTAGGGAAAACCAACAAAGGATACAGCTTTGTAACAGCTTCCCCTTTTTCACTGCTGCATATAGCCTGGCTGCCAACCGCTACATACGGCCATGCTGCCAACCGCTGCATACGGCCATGGCGCCAACCGCTGCATACTGCCATGGCGCCAACCGCTGCATACTGCCATGGCGCCAACCGCTACATACGGCCATGCTGCCAACCGCTACATACGGCCATGCTGCCAACCGCTGCATACGGCCATGGCGCCAACCGCTGCATACTGCCATGGCGCCAACCGCTGCATACTGCCATGGCGCCAACCGCTACATACGGCCATGCTGCCAACCGCTGCATACGGCCATGGCGCCAACCGCTGCATACTGCCATGGCGCCAACCGCTGCATACTGCCATGGCGCCAACCGCTACATACGGCCATGCTGCCAACCGCTGCATACGGCCATGGCGCCAACCGCTGCATACTGCCATGGCGCCAACCGCTGCATACTGCCATGGCGCCAACCGCTACATACGGCCATGCTGCCAACAGTTGTATACAGCCCATACAAATGATGCACTTCCAACTAGACAGAGGTCAAATGGATCATTCCCTTGACTCTTGTAAAATAATAACACTGCATTGAAGTGTTGGAGTGTGTAGGAGGCCAACATTAAATCAAATTATAAAACAAGTCTTAAAATATTGTGCAACCTGTGACCTTGTGCACTTTGTACCTCATTGGAACGTTAATGTGATAACGCTCTATTAAATTATATTTTGTCGCCACAAACAGATATGTTCATTTAATCCTATTAGATGGCAGTGTATTGGAACAGTATCTCTTATCCCAGCCACATGTTACATTTACAAAGTACACTGTTATAGACTCGTGAATAATCTAATACACCATTTTTTAACATGCTACTTTAGAGCTTTGGATGAGGATACCAGAGTTTTCTCCTTTACTTCTCTTCTTCTCCACTGGGCAAGATAGCTGTTTCTGGGAATTCCATCCTTCATCAATGACCCTGTTTTTGTCTCTTTCTTGATCTTTTGTGATTCCTTGGCATGTGATTCCACATGTCTGCATACACTAACACAAATCTGGATGACTTAACTCAGACTATAATCAGTACATGTCATCAGATACCTGTAAGATCTGATACAGCAAAAATACCAAAAAAGGAAATCCTCTTTACATCAACCAGCTTCAATTACCCAACATAGTTCCCATACTGTATGTAGTAACTAATGAACATATAATATTCATAGTTATATAGTTCCCATACTGTATGTAGTAACTAATGAACATATAATATTCATAGTTATATAGTTCCCATACTGTATGTAGTAACTAATGAATATATAATATTCATAGTTATATAGTTCCCATACTGTATGTAGTAACTAATGAACATATAATACTCATAGTTATATAGTTCCCATACTGTATGTAGTAACTAATGAACATATAATACTCATATGTAGTTTATATGTAGTTATATACATAGTTCCCATATCCTTATTATCAGATACCTGGTACACCCTATGAAACCTTACACCAAATGGAGAGGTATGCAACTTATGGTATCAAATATATCTACTCTCTATGTATTTTAATACTATCCACTGATAGGAAAATAAAACAAGCTCTATATACGTAATTTAGTATACGTATAAACCTTAATAGTAACTTACCATGATTTAACAAAACACAGCCTTCACATATATATATGTACGTAGGTGCTGTCTATTGGCATATATGTATGCACATCTGAAATACACACTCACTCCATCAGTCACACATACAGTGGACATTACCAGTGCAACAAATGCAGACAATTACACTTTTCTCATTTTGCTATATATCAGTTTAGTAATAGAAATCAGTTTTCCATTTTTATAGCAGAAACGAGTCTATTCTACCAGACCACACAATACCTAGGTCTATTATAGGCTCCTCAGGAGACATGAGTGGGTGGGGCAAATCCAGAGTCCAATGATAATATGTAGAATATATTTTTAAGTTATTTCTAGGCGCAATGAGCTAATTTTTCATTACTACGTACGTACGTATAGCAATAGTTGCATCTTGAGTTGCATACACTTGTACTTCATAACTTGACGCAAAGTAGAGTCTCAAATTAAGTATTAAAAAGAAAGATTGATTCAAATATTATGGTTATATAATCAACTTTCGATATTAACTATGTACAACGTTAAAACAAAAAATATGATTGTATATGTTGCAAGGTAAAATATGAATGCATTCCAAGGCAAAATACTACCCCATATGTAAAGCTGATTTACAGCTCACGTTAGGTTATTAACATGTATCATGTTTTGCTTACCTGTAGTTAAATGACCCAAATTGCTGACCTTCTCGATGCAACGTGCGATATAGGGACAAGACTTTTCTTCTTCCCAAGGCAGCCATTTTAAAGCACGTGATTATAAATTAGAAAAATGATAGCAAACTCACACATTGTATATATATTTAGTTAGTTATAAGTAACAAATGGGTCGTGTTCTAGTTTACATTGAGCTGGATCTGCTTCTCTGAAATATTCCGAGGACTGCATTGTCAAATTTCCTGAGGAATGGAACCGTAATCATGCAATTAATCTTGGTAATTGGTGGTATATTTCTAAAGTCTATGAAGCTGAACAGCATAAACACTCCCACAATGAAGAAGAGCCACAAATCTTAACTTTATCTCCTTAAAATAACTTTGACCAGATGGTAGTTTTTAAATTAATCTAATGGAGCATGTATCTAGACCTCTTACTTTGTATGAATCTTCTCTCCAATGAGGTAGAAAGGGTTAGCAACCGTTTCTGCATATGCTTGATGTAGTGATTTGAATATCTGCAGATTTAGTGATCTGGCTGAAATAAGACACTTAACTAACTTGCATTGGCCTAACTCACAGCCTTAATCTCTGAGTCAACTCCGTGGTGTGAGGTGCTATCTGTAATCAAAACAAACTTGACTCTGGTATTAGTAGAATAACCATATCTGTAACGTGCTAAGGAAGAGGGGTACATCTTAACATATAGAATGGCAACCAACACAATGTACAGTATATGTATGTTAATTTGCAATAACAAACTTTAATTTTGTACATTTTAGCATTATAACATAATCTATAAAACAAAAAACAAGAAAATCAACAAATTACATAGATCTGCAATTGTTTATGCACACAACAATAGTCTAATAACATTCGGGGTATACACACCAATCAAATGTCACTGTTAACAGCATTTGAGATTCAAAACACAAATATATATAAATCAAGAGAGAATTTGGGATTTTAAATCCTTTTGCCTCTCAAATTACATAAGAGGACCCACTTCCGCATCTATTTAAATTAACAGCATTTGAGATATACATATATATAAATCTAGAGAGAATTTGGGATTTTAAATCCTTTTGCCTCTCAAAATACATAAGAGGACCCATTTCTGCACCTGTTTAAATTCATTTGCAGGCTCTAAAACTAATAAGGATAACACACAGTCCAAAGTCAGGTGGCTATAATGTGGTTATAATTAAAGTGATTTGCACTCCAATATGCCCAAACATCCTAACCAGCCACCCAATAGATATTATTTCCAGCTTTAATACTAATTAGATTGAAACAAGACACTGATATAGCTGCTAGAGGACAATTGTGTGTCACAAACTCGCTCTATTGGGTTATCCAGTCATTTCACATGTGCATTGTGTATGAGGTATGGATTATCACAAACATTCACTACACACAGCGGAAGAGAAGATGGCATCGGATATATGTGTATCTCACTAATATTATTCATTGAAGGGCTGTTCACAAGTGCACAGAAAATTTTCAAAAGTTTTAATAGAAAGGATTAAAGCCTAGATATATAGAAATTATAGGAGAAAACAAAGACTCCCAGAGTCACTCTTGTGGGTGGATTTCCCAGAAACAGCTGTATGGCCCAGTGGAGAAGATGAATAAAAGTTGGTATGAAATTGTATCCTCATCCAAAGCTCCTTTAATGACCATGATGGTTAGATTATTCATACGTACATTATAATACATATATACGTATATAGATATGTAGGGTACAGGTGACATACGTATGTATATTATATAAATTGTTAAATGGGTAATATAAATGTATAATAAATTTACTGTATACTCGTGGAGAGATAACTTGATAAATTATAACGAGATATAAATTATTAAATTATAGACATGCAGTAGTACCTCTTTGGCGCTGCAGGGAGGTGTGTAGTAGTAGTAGTAGTAGGTAACTCAATTATTGAATTTCTTATTCCACAGACACCATTACAAATGAATTGAGACAACATCATAAAAAGTAACAAACATCCTAACGTATGTATCTAGGCCTTCAGATTACATGTTTTATCTGTGAGGAAGTTATACATGTACAAATTGGTAACAACATCATCGTCCCATTAGGACTCCATAGAATAAATGTACAGATTCTAACAGATGGACCCATAAGTGATGAATGATGCCTCTGATGACCCAAACTCTAGAGGTACAAGAGTAAAGGAGTTACGTAAGTCATCTTGCCTCACTGTGAGAATTAGTGTCTTGTGTGATAAACATGAACATCATAAGATTCAGTTCTTGGAATCTTGATCTATGAAAGGTTTTCTAGCCATGCTCAGTTGACCACTAAACAAGCGCTGGAAGCAATGAAACGTGACTTGCTTTATTACTTGAGGTAGACATATGTTAATATAATTCTATCTTGACTCAGTAAACAATACCCCAACACAGTAAATCATTTAACATAATTAACTCAATTAACAGACATACATGTACTCATGCAGGTGTTCAAAGATAACTAATCAATGATCACACCTCCAGCTGTACAGTACAAGGTACAGTCACAGAATATTAAGAAGAAGACAAACACTCCCAGGGTCTCTGATAAAGGGTGGAATTCCAGAAATAGCTGTCTGTCCCAGTGGAGAAAGGAAGAAAAGAAGCCTAACTGAAAGAAATACATAGCTTTCTTCATAAGCAGTACATTACATACAGTTAGGTAAGGAAATTGAATAAGTATAAGTACATGTACAAGTGTAACACAAAAAGACCAGGTAATGCTAAAGAGAAGCTATATAAGACATTCCTACTTGAGAGTGCTTATGCACTTTCTTAGGTTGATTGGCTTATTTTCTACTAGATGTTACATATTTAATTAACATCCACAATCACACTCAATGAGAATGTACTGACCAGAGAGAGCTAGTAAACCTGAAAATTAACTTAGAATTTAAATTTAATTATGTTATTATAATTAGTTTAAGTAGCTACACAAAAATTAAGTGCACAGTTTACAATATTGGTACACAAGTGTATACAGTGTAAGGCGTCTCAAACTTGCACATACATCTCATACATAGCAAGGACTCACAATGATCAACAAGAAGATAAAGATTCCCAGGGTCACTGACAAAGGGTGGAATATCCAGAAACAGCTGTCTAGCCCATTCAAAGCTCACTCCAGGTTTGTAAGGCCCAGTGGAGAAGAAGAGAAGTAGAAGGAGAAAACTCTGGTATCCTCATTCAAAGCTCTCACTACGTAGGTTTAGTTACCTATTGGCCGTTATAGCATGTAAAATGGTACTAATGTACAGTGAACGGACAGTCTATATACAGTGGGACCTACGTATATAAACAGTCACCTCCCTTAATTGAAAGATCACTTGCTTAAAGTGGCCACTCAATTGAGTATCAAAAATTGAAAAGTATACTTATAAACCATGAAAATCCAGTCACCTATTAATGTACTGCCCACTGCAGGTAATGGAACTATGCAGGTACTGCTGTATTAACAGATATCCTACATTCATTAGGTGGTTTGTGGCTACTTTGACGAGGGCTGGACAGATAGCATAACTTCTATTAGCCCATAATTGCATCACTATGACAACTATTTCTGTAGGCGGGGCTACAAATGATCAATGTCTACTATGGCAACTCAAAGGATTTGAGCACCAATTTCTGAAGTCACAATGCGGACAGTGCTCCAGCTCCAGAAAGTGCATCAGATTGTGAGAATAAGGCCATTAGTAATGTAATTGTTATAATATAGGACAAGAGGCCAAACAGTAGATTCGACTTAAACTACATTTACCCATTTCAAGAGAGATGATATAAAGAACAATTTAGCAGCATCTATGTACACGGTTTTATGAACATACAAATTTAAAGAACTATTAATGTACGCACTTTATGTACGTACATTGCTAGAAATCAACTCTTCTGGGGGTTTGAGGAAGAGTTGAGAGGAATAAGGACGTCTGCTATGGTATAATGTCATAACATGACATTTAGAGATTAACAGTATTTTGGGGAAGCCCCTCCATAATCCTAAAACTGAACACTTCATACAATTGGGGAAGCCCCTCCATAATCCTAAAACTGAACACTTCATACAAGCAAGCAAACACAAAACAGTAGGATGGGTTGCTAGGATACACTTTGTGGTCCTCTGTTGGCGTCAAGAGTCCTAGGTAGTAGTCTCTCGGATCTGAGTAAGTGGACGAAGTGGCCTCCCAGGAAGCTGCAGATATAAGAGGTGGAGAATGCAATGCGTTTTAGCTGCACAACACTCTATATAATAATACAATATGGTATAATCTATGAATAAACTATTACACCATTTTTTACATGCTACATCTACTTCAGAATAACGACCCACACTAAACCTAGTGAGAGCTTTGCATGAGGATACAAGAGTTTTCTCCTTCTACTTCTCTTCTTCTCCACTTGGCCATGTAAGCTTATCGTCTCGAGTACGTACAATTTCAACTTTGCTATTTATCTGTCTAGGAAATCAGACTTTTAAAAAAACTTTGTGTCATACTATTGCCAACAGTGTCTTTAGAAAAATGGCGCTTTAGACAAAAGCCCATGTTAAACGTTACCCAATCACATTAGCCTATATCCTGCAGAGAATCTATCAACTTTGTAATGCTTGCAATAATGCAATGATTCGCTTCCTTTACATATAGGTAGGATAGCAGAGCCTATAGCTACATACATACCTAACAATATTCCTATGTAAAATGGCTAGATATAGCGCTGGGCCTATTAATTGAATTTCCTCGAACACAATGTTCACATAGTTGGCCCCTATGGTTGGCCTATAGCATTTCAAATGTAGTTATTGCAAATATAAGATTGTGCTGTTTCTTTGACTTACTTTCTTCTTCAATAATGTCAAGAGAGGTATGGACGATCTGTTGTAAGTTTAAATCAGCATCACTCGGCACACCATAAGAACGGAAATAAATGGGCACATTCTGAGAAAAGGAAAGGGTAAAGTCAAAGCACTAGTCATAGATGGTGGAATCAATACACACGATACACCTCGTACACTTACTTCCTTGGAAAGCACAGATACGCCAACTACATTGACGGCCATTTTATATTACCTGCTCTCTCTCCACAGAACATGCATGTGTATTGTATGATCTACATAGATTATAATTCAAAACGCAACTTTATCAACTTGACTGTATCAGAATTCACAGATATACAGTATATGTATTTAATAATATGTACCATAATTATACAATAATTTACAAGAGTATACTGAATGGTCATCTTTGATAAATTGTACATAAGTAAAAAAAAGAATTGTTCAAACAATAATAGTTCTTAAATTGTTCTTCAAGTGTTCTTCAAGTTTGTAAAGAGACCATGTTCTTAGCTTTGCTTCTTCTCCTCCAATTGAGTGGTTCCTGGATTGTTGGTACTGTACTTCGCTTTGCATCACTTTACTGAGTGTAGTAAAGGTGATCCCAGGGCACACCACGGGGAGGTAGAAGTACTTCGTGCCCCAAAAGGCCTCCGGTTTCTCAACTCTGTTTGACACTTCCACTACTTGCGTCGTAAGAGAAGTTGCTCGGGAACGGTCCGGCGTACCTGACCGACCTGTGACCAGTTACTAGTCCTGCACTGCCTCACGCTACGGACAGAACAAGCCCGACCCTGGCGGACCACAAACTCCCACCAATGAGAATCATCATGTGCACACAACGCAGCTTGAGAGCACTGTACACAGACTTTAGCTCATTGGGATCGGCCAGGTTGCTTTAGAGTAGGGACCCATCGATGAACTACAAGAAAAGAATTAGAGAATAAAATAATTACCAGCATAGAACATAAACATTATTTGAGTATAATACACATGCGCATGTAAAATTCCAAATGCAAATGCAAATGCAAATGTCTTCCAAATTAAACCAACCTGATGTGGCAGCCTACAATAGCTTCCTGACCGACTACGTAGTGGCACTGGACCACACCAACCTCCAGGTACGGGTCGTATAGCAAGAATCCCGCAAGTGCCAATTTAACACACAAGCAGGATTAATAGTGAGATACATCTCCAGGCACTAACCCATAGGTAGAGAGACCACCCCACTATACGAACACCGATGACCCTTCGGATAGGCATGTACCATTACTCGTACTCCAAGAATGGTTGGCGCATCGATCCACACCAAAGTAGACCTCCAGAGTTGATAGCCCGGAGGCCAAAGACTGAAAATTCCCTCGACTATTTATTAGAACTTGTCGGCGGGAAACATCGTGAACTTGGCGGAAAATCGTGGAAGCAAAATTCTGTTTATTGTTTTCGATGTCATGTTCAAGAACAATAGACAACATGCAGAACATGACCCGGCCTATTCAGCAAGTTGTTATTGTTATTGAATTTCGACTAGAAATCATTCATGACTATTCAGCGAAGCAAATCATATAATGTACAGTGACCCCATGGATAAAAGTGCTTAATTAATAAACAAGCTATCAATATCTTAATGAACCTCTAATTGTTTCAATAATAATCTCTTGCTAGCGCATGAATCGACATGTGAATCAACATGTTTCATGCGCAACACAGGACAACGTTACATTCAGAATTTTAACATTAAAGGTTTGTGAGTTTTTCATTTTTACGTGTGTGCATACGTAGCTAAATCCTCGTGCCTCAATTTTTGAATCCAAAATGGCCGGTGCTCAAATTGCAAGATGTATCTTGGCGTACGTTGTCCGTGCCTAAACTAAACTACACTCATTGGTAGATTATCTTGTTTAGAGAACCAGATAAACTATATAGTTACTTTAAATGAAGTCTATAATGTTTATTTTTCTTTTAAGTTATAATGTTATGATTAATCAGCATCGTTACTTCATGTAAATACTTTTTACTTGTGAGACTGTTTAAAAGGTAATTTGTACTTAACGTTTATACAAACTAACATAAATTTTGATTAGACAAGTATATGTTTTATTGTGCAGTATATACTTGATTTGCTGTACATTCATCTATTTATAGAATTGTCATGGAAGTCAAATATCAGTTACCTAGCAACATGTCCAATTAAGAAGCAAGGAGACTGAGTGAAATTATTATTATCGACTTGACCTATTTAGGTGGGAAAAGATAGTGAAAAGAAAGTGTTGGATCAAGCATGGAATTTACAGTGGGTATAACAACAGTATTGATCCTGTATTATTACATTTGTTCAATGGGACCACCAGATTTAGCATGTCTACCAGTCCCTAGTAACTAGTAACTCTCAGCTACTGTAATTTAGTTAGGGGAGGTGTGTAATACATGTTTAACAGGTTCTCTGTATCCTATAGATCAGTTTGCCTTGTTATTTGACTATGAACGTTTGGCTGTGAAGTTTTTTGTACGTACTTAGGAATCATGTATATTCTTAAATATGTACTGTAGACAACTTTATAGTTACATGGGAATCATTCATCATTCATGCTCTTAATAAAGTTCATTTGTACTTTAATTAAGACATTGTACTACCAGCTAAGTTAATGTTCCAATAATTGTTCAGTTGCAGCCTGAATTGATTGCATGGATTGCAGTTGTTGCTATGGTAATCTTGTTATTTAGATGTAACCATGGTAATTTGTACTTGGTTGGTTGTATGAACTTTTTGTTCTTAAATGTCAGGCATGTTTTCCTCAAGTCTGACTAGAATGATAAGAATTACACTAGCTATAGGTTTTTAAATTTTTGTGTCTTAAAGTGATGAAGGAAGGTACGTAATGTTAGGTTAACCAAAGGATGTGAAAACCATGGTAGGAGCACAACCATGGTACCATGTGACAAGGGTCATCGGTGTTCGTATTTTGAGGTGGTCTCTCCATCTAAGGGGTTAGGGCTCGGAGCAGATCTCCCTATTAATCCACCTTGTGGGTTCTTACTACGTACTTACTATGACCTGTACCTGGAGGAGCGTGGGTCCAGTGCCACTATGTAGTCGATCAGGCACCCCTGTTGTAGGCTGCCGCATCAGGTTGGCAATTTTCTGTAAGCTAGCTCTGTTATACCACAGTGGTTTAAGTGGTTTGTATGTGAGTCTTGTGACAGGTTTGTGTATATACAACATTTTGAAACCAAATATTTTGTGTGTATGACAAGTTCTTCCCAGCTGGTGGAATTCCCAATTAGATTACCTGATAATTATAAGTTAACACCTGACAGTTCAAAGCTAGCCTTATATAATTGATTACAACAGCTATGCTTTTTTGGTGTTGCTATGGTAATTAGTACACAATAGTTGTAGATCTATTTTAGAATTTGTTACAGGTCAAGCCATGTAGGTAAATTTTATTAAACAAATATTTAAACGCTTCTGTTGGCTATCCTAATTTGCTAAGAATAGAACGGTAAATCTTACTACTCTACTGACCTTTGAGGCTTACATGTTAAATCATCCCTTAACTATATAATATTAATTTAGTTTAGTTTGTATAGTATGATCATGGAAATCTGTACCAAGCTTCTAATTGTTTTCAATTTGCACTGTAGTTCTACAATTCCTATATTACAGACAAAAGTTTCATTTTGTGCAGTTTCCATGGTAACCCAGTAGCCCTTGTAACAATAAAGGCAAATGAGTAATTCTTTAATTCCATTCATTCACCCATAATGTAATGTCATCTTACTGACCCGTGTAATATAAAAGTAATTAAGAAATGAAGTTAGAAGTAAAGATGTCAGTGCTGGCAGCAGTGACTAGCAGATCTGTAAAGGTTATATACAGTTTTTGAATGTTTTTATTTAATTTATGCAATGGCTTTAAACAGATATGTCTTCTCAATTTTGTGTTAATTGATAATTAAATATGTGACTGCATATTGGTTAATGTACACGTCTATTATAACAACTGGCTTTAGGAGGATATTCCTTTTAATGTGCATGTGTGATATTGTTATTGTTACTGCTAAAGCTTAATTAAGTTGTATATAGTACATGGGTTCATGTAGCCTATTGTCTAATTCCTCTCAATGGCTGTCAACTTACAGTTATAGAATAATTGATGTTTTTAGGATCACTTGCAAAACAACTTACTCTACTATTACCATGGTAACAGCCTATGACAAATTAGGAATGGTACCAAAATCCATTAAGCTTCAGCAATAGCCATTAAATTGAATGTTTTGAAGGACTATCTAAATTTTAAGAATTAAGAATAATATTTAACTCTGACTATCAGTAGATTTGCATCTGGCATACTGTATATAGCCATGATCAATTAACCAATTTACCAATTTGCAATTGTGTACTGCCTCCTGACCACTTTGCCATGCATCTCTATGTTGTAGACATTCTTCATGTTTCTCTTGTTACAAGTGAATGTTTTTTTAGTTAATTAATGAGTTAGGGAAATTATTGCTATAATTAAAGGTCAAACTGGAGTAGATTAATTGATGTACACATTATATAAAGCCTTTTTGTGAAATATCTTTATATATAAGTTCATTGATCATGTCTGTCTTAATCAAAAAATTATTATATGTTTATCTTCTAAGCCTCATGTGTGTCCATATAAGTGTATACGTATATATAAGATATACGTATATATAGGTACATATTTTTAAAACTGCACATTTTGTTTTCCCTTTTCTCTTTCCCCATGCAAAACAGTTTCTTCTCCAACAAAGTCAAATGAAGACTTTCTATAGCAACCATGCAGTTCCATGGCAACAAATCTAATTAAGGAGTACCATAACTCTGAACTTGTATACTAGTGTTGAATGTGCATTTAGTGCTGCAATTGCAACTATATCAAATGCTAACACGTCAGAGTTACATGCATGCATTCAGCTACTTTTATTTATCTGATTCAGTGAATCATTGACTATTAAATGTCTGTTCATTTATTGTCTTAATTGTGGATTGAAGTCCTTTACATTAATATATCATTACATATATCATTAATGTCTTGCAAATTATACTCAAATATTGTTTGTTGCTGGTCCTAACATTTATCTCCTCCTTTTGCTGCTTGAAACTTTCTTTGATGGAGAAGGCCTCTTCTTCTTCTTTCTTCTATCATCTTCAATGTCACTGAAGCCATCTCTTTCCTTATCAGCTAAACTCAGAAAGAAGAAACCAAACAGTGGTACAATACAATAGAAAGGATAACAGTTTAAAAATTAGTTGTAAATTGATTACCCATTCTTGCTTCTTCCTCAAGATCGTCCCAATCTTTGCCACTCTCCTCCTCTTCACTTTCCTCGTAGGATTCTGTTCAAGTGGATTGAACATTTAAGACCAATGAGTAGTGTGCTGTATATAGCTACTGTACAATACTTATAAATTATGTAGTTTCTGTTGCCCCAGTAACTGTGCATTTAGAAAGTCCAAAGAGACCATACATAAGACATATGTATACATATAAACATATAGATGATGATACGTATTTGAAATGAGTATTTGTTGTCACTTGAAGAAATGAACATCAGAAACAATGAATTCTTTATGAAGACCTTTAGTTTGAAATTTTCATATCTTAAAAATTAATTGTTGCTGATCCTCAATTCAGTACAGAGATAAGAGATACGCATGTACACACTGTATACATTAACGATATGATCCTGTACTCACATTTCAACTAGATAGGCTAACCTATGTATACTAAGTTAAGGTCTACCACAAATGATATTCACTGATTGACTAATGTCAAAAGATTTAAATTTAAATTTTTAAATTAATTTTTTTAAATTTAAATCTAAATTGTGTGTCTTCAGACACTCAAAGAGTTGAAAGATGAACCATCCAAAATAGGAGTTTGATGCAGTCACGTAGAAGAAATCCTTATTATCCTATGCCTAATGTCACCGTGGGTATAGGTATAGATCTCACCTGATCCACTGTATTCACTGAGATCTGTGTAATCTTCATCACTGTCATGTTCCTCTTCAGCATCATGATCATCATCATTATCGTCAGATGGAATATAGTCTTCTGAATCAGAACCATCTTCACTGTCATTGCCACCTCCTTCAACCTGACAAGGCATACAAACACAGGTTTAAATTAGACACTGATAAAGATGTATGATTTACTTACAGTAGATAAACAGCTTTAATGTAGATAAATATATACTTGAGTACTGCCAGTAGAAATCGCAGAAAATAACCACAGGTATTTAGCAAAACATGGCTGTCGTATTTTTCAATACTATAAAAATGTATATTGTAAGATATTTCTAATCAATCATACCTCCTTCATAAGGAAGAGAAATTATATAATTAGCTTAAACTTGGTACACGAGTTCTCTAAGAGCCATATATATGTACGTAGATATTTGCTAGGAAAAAGTTGATTTTGGCTGGGATGCCACTTTCTGTGATTTCTACTGGCGACACTTATACATATATGAGTGTGTACACGCATGGCATGTGTGAAGGCACATAATAATGTACTACAGTAGTTGGTACAGCATGTTATATACAATGAGCCTACGTACATCACTGTCGGGATCTAGGAAGGACCATCCCCCATTAGCAAAGAAACCTTCCGGGTCTTCACAAATAGTTTTCATGATTTTGCTCCAATTCAAACTCTGAATACCTTCCGTATACTTCAAATCGCATGAACTACGTACAACACAAAGCAGAGGAGAATAAACAGCAATATCAAGTAAGAGGCCGGCCAACAAGAAGTTCTGAAGTGTACTGGAGAGGCACGGTAGAACCAAACTGAAGCTGCAGTATAAAAGTGTTAAGGAGGAATTGGTTGTAATGCTGTAAACAAAACGGTATGACAACACTTACAACACATACAACACTTACAACATACAATACAGATAATAGGATTTTTCAAAACACAGAAAGTTTCATTTACATAACTGATAGGATAAGATGATTTGAAGGCTTTACTTTACTTGTAATACACATGAACATACTTGAGCCAGTCTTTGACACTATCTAGTGCATTCATAGGAATCGCATTTATCATGGCCACCTTCTTCTTGTAATCTTTGAAGACCAGTACCATGTCAAAGTTCTTCATGTGGAACTAAGCCAGAGAAACATAGTTTTAGTTAATAAATCCACACATGTATAGCAGGACAAGCTTAATCCTGTACACAGACTGAGATTATAGCAAAGTGTACATCAATTTTGTACAAATAAACTAAAGGCTATATAATGATTATATGCCACATTAAGGGCTATATCTTTGAGATGGTTCATCTTTATCTTTTGAGTGCATTATGATCCCAGGGGCTGAAACCAGAGACTGAAGATGCCAAGTTTCTTGCCCTTGTTACAACCTCACATGTCACAACCTCACATGTCACAACCTCACATGTCACAACCTCACATGTCACAACCTCACATGACACAACCTCACATGACACAACCTCACATGACACAACCTCACATGACACAACCTCACATGATACAACCTCACATGTCACAACCTCACATGACACAACCTCACATGTCACAACCTCACATGTCACAACCTCACATGACACAACCTCACATGACACAACCTCACATGACACAACCTCACATGACACAACCTCACATGTCACAACCTCACATGACAAACCTCACATGACACAACCTCACATGTCACAATCTCACATGACACAACCTCACATGACACAACCTCACATGTCACAACCTCACATGACACAACCTCACATGTCACAACCTCACATGACACAACCTCACATGACACAACCTCACATGACACAACCTCACATGACACAACCTCACATGACACTAGTTGCATCACAGCACAAACATGTACATACCTGTACTCTCTCAAAATGGATAAGTTCAATTTCATCCAAACTCACTGCAAATGGCGGCTAATGGCGAGGATATGAATATGGTAACCATATTACAGATACATGACAGAGAGGCCATGCATGCATTTCTGACCTGATCAGTGAGGTTGACTAGGCAGTTTGTGGTAGGCTGCAGTAATACAGTACTTCTATATGGCACACCGTGAAAGCTACATATTCAGAGATGCATTGATTATTCATATGTACATACGTACGTACATATGTACAATAATGTATAATGTACATAGCATATGGAAGAAAGTTAAATTGTACTAAACCTGTGCAATGGTTTGATGTGATAGAAATAATCACTGAGAGAATTGAACATTAAACTCTAAGTATAGTATATATGAGAGTTTTATTTCTGTACTGAGAAATTCTCTTTTGTATTAGCAGTTGGCTGTTTAGAGAATCCTGACTTATTATTTATGAATGAATAAATGTCTGATCAACCAAGAGAAAACCAATCTTGGGTTGTCATTTAATAGGATTTTAATATCCTAATCAAGAACACAATGTGGTACTTCCATCACATGTACAGTGTACATATGTATATACTAATATAGAGGTACGGACTACATACGTATATACTAATATAGAGGTACGGACTACATACGTATATACGTACGTATGCAACAAAAGGACTGTATATAGTCACATGAATATCATCAGTACAAAGCCAACCGTGTGTGTGTACTGATGTACTGTGATCTCACCCGAGTTCTCTAAATGGCACCTCAAAGACTAAGTGACTCTGTGGAAGGTTCTCGATCTTCTTTCTAAAATTATCAAAGGCATTGTCAAGCTTCTGTCTCAGATCCCTTTCAGCCTATAGTGACCAAATACAAGTACGTACATATGTAGCACCACCACTCAAAAACTTATAATACAATAATATAGGGATTACAGCATTAACATTAACATTAACATGCATCAGCTTGATGTGACGTGTACGTACATTAATGATTGTAGATTATATGAATTTAATTGTCTAATTGCTAGATTAGATTATAACTGTTGTTTTGTGTATAAATACATATATAAATTATAGCCTTACATATAGGGTACCATCTATAACATACGTACTTGTTCTGCCAGGAGGTCATCTCTGTCCCTCATATTGTGTGAGCGTCCCAGGTCCGTCATCACCTCTCCAACCTATACACATCATCGTACATGTAAAGGTAGCTAAATTTAGTACCTCCATTTCTCTCTTTTCGGTCACAGCCCTTGATAATCTGCACAGAACACAGCCAAATGCATTTACGTACTTCAGTATAGAATTGAATCTCCTTATGTTTCTTCTTGCCAATAATTATCGAGTTCTATAAACAAAAGATAGAGACAGTATGGATGAATAAATGTGAGAGAAGACACGGAGAGAAATTGCTAGGAATTGAACCCAGGACAGCTAGTTTGGCAAGCAAGAGTGCTCCAGTGGTCAAAGGAGAAATAGTAACAATTGTATCCTCATCCAAAGTTGTCAGTAAAGTAACACACCATTTTCTTACATGCTACGTCTACGTATTTTAGAATAATAGGTCGATAGGGTACCAAACCTAGTGATGTCCCTATGTGCTTGCACAGATTTAAAAGGCAATAACTTACTTTAAGACTGAAGTGCAAGAGGACAATCATTTCACCTTTTGATGGCTGCAACATGGAAAGAATTAGTGTATATATAAACACACTGTATAAACATGTACTGTTAAAAATTGAAATGTTCCAGACAAACCTGAAAGAAGGCATTCTTCACATTGTTGTAGAGGATGTCGACCCTGTCCCCTTTTATAGTAGTGTACCTCAAACCATTCACATGGGCTTCCACAGAACCCTGCATTTTACAGTACAAGGAACAGTCACCCTACAGTCACCAGTCACCCTATAGGCACCAGAGAACCCTATAGGCACCAGAGAACCCTATAGGCACCAGAGAACCCTATAGGCACCAGTCACCCTATAGGCACCAGTCACCCTATAGGCACCAGTCACCCTATAGGCACCAGTCACCCTATAGGCACCAGTCACCCTATAGGCACCAGTCACCCTATAGGCACCAGTCACTCTATAGGCACCAGTCACTCTATAGGCTGGGTATCCTCTATTAGTAATCTTTATGAGAGGTATATAATACATGTAGTATATACTGACTTACAATCATTTGAAATGACTTAAATATACGTATGTATTCAGAGACGTATCAAAGCTTCAATGGAATACCTGAATCCTTCTTGAGCCAAGTAATGGCCGCATGTACAAGTCTTTTAGTCTTGGGTTACTTCTTGAAGTGTTAATTTGGAGAGCTGCCTGCTCAACTACACCCTATAGAGAAAATGTTCCAATTAATGCTCACCTTTCAAATTTCACAACTCAAAATTTCTCAATACACTATTATACATATGCAGTAGGTACATATGTCTATGTAATAGTAATTCATACAATGTACAGTCAAGCTACACATTGAGTACCTCCATTTCTCTCTTTTCAGCTTCTCTTGCTCGAAATGACTTTTGCACTTCTTTAATGATCCCATAGGCCGTCCCAAAATTAGAAGCGGCAGATAAACTGTTGGAAAACGTCGACCTCACGGACCTACAAGCAGCAACTGTAACTATAAAACCAATCCATAGCATTAGTACATATGGACTTCTACAACATACAGCTCCTTGAGGAAGGTCAAGTCAGGATTGGGGTAGTAGCTTTCTTCTGTTCTGGCTAAGGATCTGGGAATAGAAAGTCGAATATTTCCATTCAAATACGTACATACCTGTACACAAGCACATCATGGCAACAATGGTTGATGGGACACAAACTTACACTCCCGGACAGAAGAAGTTCACTCTGAGATACACGTAGTCTCCCTCCTCACTTCTACTTATGTTCTACACAAGAGAGCATGGAAAGAGCTGTCATGTTAAGATGACTAAATAGTCTAATGAAGATAAGAAGGAGGCATATCAATCACTGGCCACAAGTACCCTTGGAATCCCCAGGACTAGCAAAGGGGATAACAGAACTAGAGATGTGAGGAGACCATCGTGTTTCAGGGTAACTGGCCGTAATATGAGGCATTATTACTCCACACCCAACCATACATGATCACTGATGAAGGGTGGAATTCCCAGAAACGGCTGTCTGACTCAGTGGAGAAGAAGATGAAAGAAGGGAAAAGAAGGAATCTTCATTCAAAGCTCTCTTCAGGTTTAGTTCCCCTATAGGATCTTTTACAGAATAGGCATAGCATGTAGGAAAATGTCATTCATGTACTGTATGTATGTCATACGTACATACATACGTAGGAAATATAATACTGGAAGCAGACCTACGTACGTACTGTATGTACAGTAACATATGAATGTATCCATACACACACCAAATACGTATGTACGTACCTTTATGGTCGAGATATGAAAAGGAGTAGCAACTCCACAAACTGGCAGAATAACAGTTTCATATTTCCGATCTTTGAAAGAAAATGCAGCATTGACATAAAATTTATTCAATATATAAATAATCAAGGTGATAATCAAACCACAAGTAATCATTCTCAAACATGAGGAGGGAAAAACATGACAGAGGTAATTGCTAGAAATTAAACTGAGGAACATTGGTTTTGTAAACCAGTACTACCAAGCTACCGTTTCCATAGCAATGCTCTATTCATTGTATTTACAAATGTCTAGTATATTATAGCTTTTGGATCAGACCAAACGTACCAACATATATTTTGAGATTATGAATGTCGTGTTCTTTGGGAAATGCAGCTGGATTTTTATAAGCTACAGGAGGCGGAGGTTTTTGTCTAGAGAAAACGGAAAAAGAGAAAATTATATCCAATTCCCAATCACTGAAGTACAAATTACAACAGGTTGTCTGTGAAAAGCTAACTTTTTAGCACCAACTTTGCTACTTTGTTCCAGCAATCGTTTCTGCAAGAATATACACACTTTTCATGTATCAGATAATCAAATGATTATCATACATCTGCATACTGGTAGCAAGTCTTCACATTCCTACCTTGGCCTCCTCATTAATGTGTTTAGCCAGTTGAGTCTGGTGCTCCTTGCGTTTATCTTCAGACGTTATTTCAGACTGTGAAACAGAATGATAAACAACATTTGGAACAGCTACTACACCAAAGAGATTCTCTTCAACATACTCTGGTCTTTTTATCCAAGATTATGGACTTTGCCTTTCTATCTTTCAATAGTTCCTCCTAAAATAACAGATACATACAGTATATGTCACATGACACAGATCAAAGCATTCACAGAGCTTATGAGATGTGAAGTGTTACTTACAGTCTGCACTTCCATGGGCACTGCCTCATCTTCATCCTACGTACATAACATTAAAGTACCATTACCATGATAACCAAACCACAACTATTTAGTGTATATTTACAATTATGAAGAAGGAAAAAAGAAAAAATCATTGAGAACTGCACAATTTTTCAACTAATTTTGTTTCTAAAACAGCAAAAGAGCAACATTAACCCTGTAATCATTTCCCCCTAACAGATCTGCCCTTACTCATGTTAATAGAGTTGCGTGCACATAACAGACGATACATAACTTACGCCCAAGAAGATGGCAATGTTCCGAAGCTTCTTCTTTGAGGCTCCTGTCAGCTCCACTGCCGGACCAGACTGCAACATACAAGAGCATGGAAGAAGTGGAAAGACATTCCACCTAATTGCCCATCGCTTACAGGCACAACTTGTACAGTGTCTCCAATGAACAAGGCACATGTCTTGCCTTGCTCATCATTGGCCGAAGGGTTCGGAAGGTTATTAAACCCAATGTTTACTGTAAACACCATCCCTACATACAAGAGAGTATAGGTCCAGCAGTGGTGCCGGCTACATTACAGTTTGGTACTGTTGGAATACCTGCTTTGGCTTGAAGGTTGCATTTTGGACCAATTAACAGTGACCCTTCTCTGAATTCTATACCTGTCACAAACCTGGGGTGGGAGAGTATGATCGAGGATAACGCACAATACATAGTTACGTAAGTCAATATGGTCACATGACAATACAGTCACATGACAATAAGTCACATGACAATAAGTCACATGACAATACAGTCACATGACAATACATGACAACACATGATAATATGGTCACATGACAATATGACTCACCCAAAGTTTTTAACTAAGTTTCCCTTTAGTTCAGGCTTCTTATCCTCAACAAAAGCCACGCCTTCCTGGTACACATCACAGAGCATCTTGCCTGACAGAATTAGAGACCAGAGCAATTCCATAAAGATGGAAGAAAGAGAATAACTCACCATCTTGGAGCTCTGCTAAGACCTTTTCGTGGAGTTCCAGCAGAAAGTCATAGTTATCTTTGATTTCCTACATTAGTATGTAAGTAATATACATAAAAGCACACATTCGTTAAGAACATTTTGAAAAGGAAAAAAAAGTGCCCTGGGAAGGCTCAAACTCCCCATTCACACATACTGCTCATGTGTATGTGCTCATTAACTGACTGAGCCACTTGGGAAGGCTGTCAAAAAACAGCTTTTTGTATGTAAAGTCATGGTACGTACATCTGTGCATACTTTACCTGTGAGGGTTCAACGAAAAGTGTGCGAACAATATTTGAACAATAAGACTTGTATCGAAAGCCAAAAGCACAGATTATGGTCCCAAAGTGGAGCTTGTCATCGTTGCTAGGAGACAAAACAAACGGTATCATTAAAGACCACATCCACCACTTAATTATTCTCTGTATTTACCTGACTGTACTGAATTTCAACTGATATTTGCCACCACTTTGAATGATGGGATCGTAACAGACTTCAATCTGGAAGCACAAAACAGAGAAGTAACTGATTCTTTTTGGTGTTCTACTACTACCAATTACAAATTATAGGTCATAGAAGTTTCTATTGGCACGTATTACTACTCCATGCAAATGTACCCTTTGATTTATTGTTACCATGGTTTCCACCTGGCTACTGTATACAGCATAGCAGGTGTATCTATACACTTGTGTAACTCTCCTGTTGTGTTCTGTATAGCCCTGACTAGGTAATATAATATGTAGTACTAACACTGTCCACATCCACTCCCGGAGGTAGCAGCTTGGGGTTGTGACTGACACTCTGCTCTATACCCTCAGCAAACTTGGAGTGCTTTACTGTCTGCAGTGAAGGAATGCCATATATAACATCAGATAGCACTTTGGCTTTTAAACTTAATAATAATAATAATATAGGAATTACAGCATTAATATGCATCATTGATGAGAAATACAATAATGAATATATTTCACGGTGTGTTAACGTCAGTACTTCAACAAATGGTAATAGCTACAGGTACCCCTCTGGTAAGACAAGCAAGGCACACAAGTACATATTAAGGATTATGTGATGATCTTTTAGACAGGTGTAGCATACAAGTATTACATAATCATATTCATAGACAGTGGCATACAATAGACTGTTTTCTTATCTCTATTCCCAACAGATGATAACAATGAATTTCCTTTACAGCACCCTATTACTCATGTACTATACTATACTACCTATATGAAAAATATTGTGCAATTGCTACCTATATAATAGAGCGGGCCCTCATTCAGAACTGCAGGTCTAGCAGGCAAGACTAGGCTAAAGATCTAAATTTATGTAATTAAACACTATTAAATTCAGTCATCTGTGCTCTACTAATTGTGTGGTGAAAACTAATTAAGCCTGAGAATTATGTAATTGTTACCATGACAACCTCACCTTATCATCATCCACTATTGTTACGATCTCCTTCTTGACATACTTTCCAAACACTTGACAAGTGAGCTGACAAGCTTTCTGCAAGGAGAAACAACTTCAAGTGAAGAAGAACAAGGAGAGATAACAATTAAAGGCTCCTTCACCTTTAGTGAGTCCACTTCCCCCTCCTCCTTGACAGCTGACGCAAAGGCAAAGGCACTGCTCACATCAACCTACAATATGATACGAAGATGTTGAGTGTATGACATTATGTAGATGTTGAGTGCATAACATTATGTAGATGTTGAGTGTATAACATTATGTAGATGTTGAGTGTATGACATTACAATATGATATGTAGATGTTGAGTGTACGTACGTAGGAGATGTTCATTACAATATGATATGTACAAAGGAGGTGATACGTACGTAGGAGATGTTCATTACAATAATAATATGTATGTAGGAGATGTTCATTACAATATGATATGTACGTAGGAGATGTTCATTACATAGATGTCAATTGCGTACATGACATTACAGACTATAATATGTATTATAAATGCTAAACTTTTTGCATGTGATAAATTTCGTGGAACAGCCAGTGGCATGAACAGCTGAAATATTTGTGTGGAATGTTTTCAGGCAGTGTACTTATAACATTGTTTCAGAAATCTTCCAATTAAAACATTGACAGATAGCAATATGGACGTGCTCCATGGCAACTCACTTACACACATGGCTGCATTTCACAGTCTATATTTTGCAGTTTAATGGTGCCAGTAAATAGAGCGAAAATACTTCCTGTGTGTGTGTGTGTGTGTGTGTGTGTGTGTGTGTGTGTGTGAAGGTAATAACAAAATCATGCACCATACCACTTCAAAATCCTTCACTACAGTATTCCAGCTATCAACAAATTCTCCGGTAAAAGTATCTTTTGAAAACACTCCAACCTTCTTCCCCTGTTACAAAAGAACATACAGAAATACGTAGATCTAGAGGATGTACACAAATCTGCTATTACTACTGTACTTACGTACGTATATGTTAACTTGTTTAAGACTCACATTTCCGCTATCTTTCAAGGCCTTGCTAACATTTTGAAAATTAGCTGCATCTTTGTCTTCCTACAAAATTACAATGACGCAACACGAGTACACATGTGTACATATAAGATAATACTGGCGGCTAAGGGGGAGGAGCCACAGTGAAATATAAAAAAGCACACAGAAAAGTGATCATGTTAAAATGTCAGCATGTACATACATATACATACTTGTTTGTATACCTATATAATGTATGCATCAGAATACAGAACTATTCCTCACAGAATATTATTATAGGTAAGTATACGTATATACACTTAAGCTACGTATCTTACTTTACTCCTGACATGAACTGATATGGAAGGCAGTCCTTTCTCCTCTTCTGCGACCGGCAGAGCAGGTTGAAGAAACTCAATCTTCTTCTTACTTGTGACAATGTGGAACTCCTCCTCACAGAACACGCAGAGTGTGTCTGTCAGTTCATAACCAAACAGCCACAACTGAGCACAGAGGAAATGTAGTACATTAAATAGCTTAGCAGAGACAATGTATTGTGACTCCATTATAGAGTTGATTAATACGCTAGTATAATAGTGTCCCCTTCACACATACTGTATAAAATATGATGATCTTTTGTACATGCTACAAATCAGTGGTAACATTCAACACACACAGTGTCTTGGTTATACGTACGTACATAATTATAATATTCCATTATACTGTATGAATACAAGAATGACCTACAGTGAACTTATCAGTCACTACCATATAAACACCATCTGAAGATACATACTATAACATACACATATACGTATGTACCTATAACATACACATATACGTATGTACCTATAACATACACATATACGTATGTACCTATAACATACACATATATGTATGTACCTATAACATACACATATACGTATGTACCTATAACATACACATATACATATACATATGTACCTATAACATACACATATACGTATGTACCTATAACATACACATATAGTGTACAGTATGTACGTATGTACATGTGAGCACTGGTTGCCGTTCATTAGAACTTAGGTCCCCCCCAGCCAAGTTGAGAATTCATACACTTGGCTAATTGGGCATTATATCTTCTAGTTATATTCATTTCTCCATACATACTTATACTGTACATCTTTTGGATGGAACATGGAACACTTGTTGAGTGTCTAAAAATGTAGTTTTTGGTATATGTACGTATAGTTAGTCGAATATTTTTAACCAAACAAAATACCATTTTTAAACACTCAACAAGTCTAAAGATGTTCCATCCAAAAGATAAGGTCAATACAGTTAGAAGGAATCAACATGAGTTTATTATCAGTACTTCCTATAGATATTCAAATATACGACAAAGCATTAGATGAGGATGACATGGTTGTCTCTTTCTCCTTCCCCATCCGACCATGTACTGGCCTCAGGACACATCTTAGGAATACTCACTTGTAATGTTGTCGACTTTGAGTACATCACCTCGTCCTTCCCATAAATAACAGCTATACCATCAACATTTTCCCATAAATCTGCGTCACTCTCCTAATAACATTACAAATAAGCATGTAATATGTATATATATATATATTATAATTGTGTACTTTATACATTTTTGCGATACAGACTGTAAGACATGTTGCAGCTTTTAATAATCCTCATCATAATCTCCCCCCTTTTAGCAGGTAAGCAGTAGGAGTGTACTGCTCGTTAGAAGGTACCCGGTTAACATAGAAATTTCTTCAGATCGACTCGACGGAGCTCAAGTGAAGGTTATACTACTCGAGGCGGAGTCTATTACTACTATACTACATGTAGTTAGCGTATAATTCACACGCAGGTAGGTGAGATTCGGCCAGTCTACGACTTAAGGCAACCAGTTTACTGGACTAGCTAAGTTATTAATTTTACCAGATACGTACCTTCCAAGATGTATAAAGCTTCTTTAAACGCTTCACGAACTGCAAAGGGTCAATCTCCGCCATCTTGAGGTTCACCCGCCAAATGAATGACAATTTATTTGGGTTCAATTTCTGTTTTCAAACCAATTACAAAAAGTTAGTATGGAAACAATGTAATGTATACAGAATGTGTGCTTAAGTTTAATTATAAGAAGTGAACAATTCATGTATAGGCTGAAAGATAATTGGTTATTAGTTTGTAGTGTAGGATTACATGCTGTCTATCAGTTGCAGTTTAATCTTGCATGAACCATGCCTCATCAAGGAACTGAGGTAGCTTGTCTGAGACATCCGGAACATTCCATTTTTGGCAATACTTACTGAGTGGCTTGCTAGCATATTGGATGACCATCTGTCTAGCTTTGGTATTAAAGGCATCAGGATTGCATTTGTACTCGTTGGCTTTCACACTGTCAACAGTACCCATGATACGAGAAGGATCAGTTTCAACAAACATGGCCTGAATACCAGTGAGGATCTCTGGCATTGTGAAATCGGGAGAGTAGTATTTTCTGTTCAAAATGGGTAGACCAATGCCTCCGTCTGTAGTGATACTGCAGAGATGGATCGGTGTCTCAAAGCGGACCTCAGGTGGTGATTCAGGGTAGTCGGGAGGGAAGGCGGCATAGAGAAGAAACACTCCACCTTCATACATGGAACCAGATGGACCCTCTATTAGAATCCTCCATGTGTCGACATGGTCTTTAATCGGATAGATAGAAATTCGTGAAACTTTTTGCATAGTGTTCACCATCTCTCTGAGGATACGCTTCAATCTTTTCTTTTGTATGTTTTTACCAGCTGTTGGCTCCTTCCAGTAGTACTTAGCCACTCGTGAAGGAGTAGTGACTGGGTTTTGAAGCTGTGGTTTGGCCAATATCCTCATTGACTGGGAGGTGGTGTAATCATTGCTATGAGAGGGGGGGGCTCTTAAAGCACTGGAGAGAAGCAGTTCACGCTCACAGATTTCCTCTACTTGTGTTATATCAGTGAAATGGAAGCAATAGCCTCCTGTGGAGAGGGCTATTGATTTAGCTTTGTTGTTTCTTGAACCTATGGCAATAAAATCCATTTTTACTCCTTTCTGTCTCATTATATGGATGCAGTCATGATGGCTATAACGAGATTCATTGTCTCCACCATCCGAAAGGCAAAGGAGGCGTCTGGTACTGGAGGGGTATCTCAAGCGAACCTCATCCAACTGATTACACCCGTCTATCATGGCATCCCACATGGCTGTCCTGCCACCTAACTGAATTCTTGAGGATTTATTCACTAAGATTTCAATAAATGCTTCTGCTGCTTCTGAGAGTTTAAAAATATGCTTAACTTCGTCATCAAATGTTGTCAGGGCAACAGCATGCTTGTATCCATAAGCTATAGTTCGTTCAGCAAAAACCTTGAAACACTCTTTGGCTACTTCCAGTCTGGTTGATCTCCCAACTGCATCACCCATTGAATAACTGACATCAAGAAGAACTACTATGGCTTCATCTGGAGCTTCAGTGATGTAACTCCTCTCGTGAAACCTATCACACCCACCAAATACTATAGCTTGTTGGTCTCTCTCAATCTTTTGGATTTCATATTTTACATCACGACCCTTTCCTGTTATTGGATCGAAAAGGTAAACAGACATTCCTTTCTGAGCAGTATCCTTTGAACGCTCAGTAAAGACCACCACATTCATTTTCCCATTGTATGTGAGGCATGGAGGAGGGTTTTCCTTTTGGCGCAGCTTCAAATCTTGAGCAGACCTAATGCGAAGGTAGGGTATCCTGTTAACTTGGGTAGCACTAACCGCAACCTGTTTTGGCATGGTAGAGTCAGGCCAGTTGCTTGGTTCTGCCAAGTCCCAGTACGTGGCCTCGTCATCCAGAGGTAGAGCAACCAGTAGCCGCTGTATGTGAGTATCCGTAGTGAAGTCTTTTTGAGAGCATGTGTAACAGACTATTCTTCCCTTATTTGACCTCTTAGGAATATCTAGTCTCCTGGAGCACTCATCGCAAAGAAGACTAATGCAGTGATCAAAATCCTCAGGAAGGGCATCACCAGCTGAGGCAGAAGTGATGAGGTGAGCCCAACATTCTCGTGAGTGTTCATAGATTCCATTTTTAGGGACAGTTGCTGGCAGCATTGCTTTGAAGAGATTGTAGAGTCCCTCATGGATAGCTATTCTCTGGGCAGTACTGATCATTCTCCTATCAAAGAGCAGGGCAAGGGCTAGCACTAGCGGGGGACAGGCAGTCAGCTTCATAATTAGGCCTAGTACCTTCAGATCGGTCTCATCACTGGCGATGTAGTGCGAGACAACAAGTAGTACCGAGAGGAAGAGTGACATTCCTTTTTCTGTTTGAGGCTCAAGTGGTGTGTACCTGCTGGAATCAAACAAGCTGTATCTCAGAAAGTACTTTCGCTTGGGAAGGTATTCCAGGATAATCTCAGCTCCCTCTCTTAAGCCAGACTCATCAAGACTGTCTTCATCAGAATGTGCAATGACTTCTCCCTGATAAAGAAGGCTTATCCATTCCATGGGTATATGCATAGTTGCACATATTTTTTGATACAGACTTAAGCAGGTATCAATATTCTGATCAACCCTAATAGTACAGCTCTTAACTCCTTTGACGCTAAGGTGAGTCATCCCATCCTCATCAGGTTCATCAGGTGGTGACACCGGTTGCTGAAAATCATCATCACTGTACTGCTTTTTGCAAAATACAACAAGCAATAGTTCACTACTTCGAAACTGCCAATCCTTCAATGTCCATTGGGCAGTGATTTTGTTCCAGTTTAAGGGAACTCCATTGGGAAGAAAGAGTTGAAGTGCAATATCTGCTGCTGGTAGTCTGTGCATTTTCAAAATTTCTTTACTAATGTCTTCAATGGTAGAGTCTGAGGATAACCCTGTAATTTCTTTTTCACCTGGGGAGGGATACAGTGGTTGGAACGTTCTGTACTTCAGTATTCTATAAGCCATTATAGCTTTGATGACCCTGCAGGAGAAAGGATCTGATTATGTCAATGTCACGTATCCAAACGTAAAATGTACGTGATTTAAAGATTAATTCGCTGATAGGTTTTTTTATAAATAGATACGTATAGTCTAATCTTAAGTAGCTACAATTAGGATTTTGTTTTAACAATATTATAGGTTTTGCTACTTACCTAAAGCCGAATTTCTTTCTACAACTACGTACGTAGCTCTATGGTATTCAGCACTACAAGTGACTAACAGCTTACAAGACCATTATATAGTTCTGAACGTTTTCCTCCGGAAACCTATATAAAGAGGAATTCTTCGAATCAGGGGCATGGCGCCCACGCATTAGAGAAATTCCTTCGTTTTTTCCAAGAAGCACGTTCTATCCAACCTAAAGTTTTATAAAGTATCTACGAACGTGCTTAGCTCACATAATAGAAAGTCGGTGATCACAGTACGTGGATCCGACGTCGAACCGAGTTCCTTTGGATTACGGTTGGTTTAGCTTAATGTTCCTTTACTATGATTCTGCTATAATTTATGTCCTTTCTGATACGTAGCAATTTGTAAACTGTATAAAACAGAAAGCAGCTGCAGTCTACTTTTTAACAAAGTTTAAGCCTATATAGCTAGTACCGTGTGGTACTGAGCGCTCTCCAGAGCACTCTAGCTCCCGAAGAAAGCTATAGGATATAGCTCAATGATGGCAGTAGCTAGCAGTTCTGAGGGTAAGTTCAATCGAAAGTGTACGCAGTGCTGAAAATAACCCAAGGACACATGTCCGAATGAAAGCAATTTTTGTTTATAAAATTTGGTCGGACGCTTACCAAATGCAGATGGAGCACTTAAGTCGATTAATAAATTGTCTTCTTTCCAGGTGTAAGACCGTGTCACAGTCGAGCCACGATATACGGTTTGATGTTCCCGATCCAAATTGGTACGCCACTTCTTAAAACGTTTCGTATGTAACAGCTCGAAAGAACAAAAACGATTTTCTGTTCGGACAAGAGGGAACGTGTATAAAAGTTGAATGCATTTATTTCTTTGTAGTCAATCTGTTGTAGAAAAACAGTTAATACATTTCCTCTCTCATATAATTAGCTAAACTATATTTTCATCTGTTTGTTTTCTCATCATCGCAGCCTTTTTGCACAAGCCAAGTGCAATTAACTCCCTTTCTCTTTTAGTTATATTATGTGTGTATTTTTCTATGTAGGATTTGGTTTACTAACTCATTTAGTTGTAGGTTCAGTTTCAGATTAAAATTATTTAGCTTGGTTTCACTATTGTGCCTTAATGACAGTATAGAAGATCTAGACATTCTCTTTATTATGATACAGACTTATTCAGTTGTGTTTGTCATACATCTACAATGTATATATATTCAAAATATTTAAATATTTGATCCACTGTGATACATACCATAATTACTGACTTTTTTATGGTCACAGAAAGCTTAAAAATATTTTACTAATATACTAGCAAACAGGAGAACTTAGGTAACACACATACTATATACGTAGTTGCATGCTTTGCCGTCTGGAACTTTGAAGGTATGAAACCTATTTGAAACTCTATAAACAGCCAGGTTTCAAAAGGTATGAAAGTATGTATAAAACTCGGAAAGGGGGCTGTTAAAAACTTGAAACCAGTGAAATTAATCTATTGGCACATTCTTGAGCACCTTTTGAAACCTAGCTGTTCAAGAAGTTTCAAATAGATTTCATGCCATATGAAACCTATTGAATATAATTTAAAGTTTATGAAATTCAGTTCATCTGGTAGTTTTCGGTTGCATTTCACAATTTGATTGATTCATTCATGCTAAAATGGATTCTTTTCACATGAACTCAATGTTTGTTCCTCTATTTATCTTTTTAGTCACAGTTGCTTCTAGTGTTGAACACATGAATGTTTCTTATCTTGGTAAGTTTCGTGTATGAAACAGTACACATTGGTGTGTATATACATAAAAGAGAAGGGAGTACTGAGTGTCACTGTATGTTATTTTTATTACAACTGATATAGGATTAAGCCTGTACAGAGGAAGGAGTAGCAGTATTTTTGAAGTTCCATGTGCTGCTCACACCCTGCAAGACTTCCCCTGGCATAATTGGCTTCCTTGCTATTCCGAAAATATAGCTGCTGAAAATATGCATAAAAGATTTATCATTCATAAGTTTTCACAAGAAGATACCTTTGTTAATCTTTGTCTAGATTACCACAATAAATGCAGAGGAATAATTGTTGTTAACAACAGTGATAAGCTTTCACTTCCTCCTTGGTTTTGGCCAAAACCATCTGAAGATCTGCATAATGTAGTCTCCATTATCTCCATTATCATTGTAAGATTGTCAGATGCTAGACACTTTGAGTCTGACAAAAACCTACACGCTAAGGTGTCAGCTGCAGTTCCTTCTAATCTCAATTTGGCAAGAATCAGATTCTTAAAGGTCACAGAAGCAGGTATGCAAGGTTTCGTGTTGGACTAATTCCTGGGGCTCGTTACCCTCCCCCCTCTTGGGACTTAAGAAGCCCAAGATATTTAAGTTCTTGCAGTATGATCATTGTCTTATATATATGTATACATACAGTATATCAGAGCCTATAAATATGTAGTTATTAGATGTATATATGTAGCTGCTAAGGAATAGTTAGATTTGAATGCACTCTACACGAAACATGTTAGTTTTTGAAGGTTAGAAATTGGGGAGGGGGGCTTTTTGGATGCCATTTACTAATTAAAAGCTATTGGTTTTCTGTTCTTCTCTCTTTAGAATATTACATGTTTAAATATATTTTTGAAGGTTTCCTTGACAATAACCCGAAATAACGTCACATGCAGATAAAGGGAAATACAAACATTTAAACATTCACTTTATATTAAATGAAGGCAGAGGCTACAGTCTACATAAGAGAGACTAAGTGCTCACATACGTATAATATTCATTCTGCAGATATTGTTTGTTCGTTTGAAGGAAAGGAAAAGACATCAATTCCTGTTAAGGTTGTATCTTCGCCATCACTGAATTATCCTTTAAAATTGGATACATTTCTGGCTGGATCAGATTTCTTAACAAAGAAAGATATTACTTATACCAATACATTAGTCTTTGTTTCTGAGATTGCTTGGAAGTCAACTGAAGGGTGGAAGGATTTACTTAAGAGGACCAGTGACTTTAAGGGTTTACAGGGATATGTACTAGCTAACAACGAAGACAACTTAAACTTAGCTCCAGATCTACAGAAGACAATTGAGGAGTACTGTGGAACAGTATTGCTCCTGAAAGGAAGTGACAGTGTTCTCTTGAAGGAATCTTTTATGGGATGTCAAACCAAACGACATATAATAGTTGTTCCTAAGGAAGGAGGTTAATTATTATATCAAACTGGCTATATATAGCAATTTGATTATAGCATACCATCTTAAGACTTAATGTTGTGTACCAGAATACATATGTACATACACAAGGTTACCTTGCATATGTATATTTACTTAATTTAGTACTGTTCTAGTAGATATATATAACCTCAGTGTGGAAATATTTTATAGACTTTTAAATGCTTATTCTATCTGATTTTAGATATTGAGACTAGAATTGGATCAGACAATAAAGTAACACAATTTCAAATTTATCATTCATCTGATCAGTGCATTTCACTAAACTCTTGGATGGCCTGCTTGGATCCTCAACAGGAAATACAAGATCTTCGACCAGAGATCACAGTACTTCTACTTAAAAGCCAAAATTCTCTTGAAGAAATTGAAAAGATTCTACTGAGAAACTTAGCAGGAGTAATGCTTATCTCTAGTTGCAGTTCTACAAGCTTAAATCCTGAGCAGATTTATTCCCATGTACCATGCCCTATAATTGTTTTGAAGGATGACAAACTCTTTACTACTTTTTGTGGGGCACCTGAAAATATTCCTTCTGTCACAATCACTCCTCATCTTGGTGGTATGTGTATATAACTGCATAATAATAGTATGTGAAGGCTAACTTTCTAAAGAAAATGGTTATATATAGAAGATATACTATATGATAAATTTATAGGTTTTTACATATTACAACTGAAAGACAACTTAAACAGAGAATCTGATGAAACATGTATGAACATACAGTAAATATGTATCATCTCCCAGACTGCAGTATATAGTATCACGTACAGTATGTTAATATGTACTAGTAAATTAGTCTATATACTGTGTCTTTTTATATTTTGTATGCGCATATATAGATCTTGCATACAGGCTGAAAGGAGAACTTGCTCCTCAGACTCTAAAGTGTTCTTTTTATTACTCTCCTCAACTATTTGTTGAATTTACTTGCTGTAATCTTCATGAAAGTAAGAAATGTAAACATCAACATGTTTGCTTTATTGAAGCAAGTGATCATGAAAGCTATGTGTCACTTTACAAGAAATTAAACCCAGAACAAATTCAATTTGTGACTACACTGATTATTGCACATGGTAATAAACAAATAGCAAGTAAAACATTTTGGCATGGAGATTCCGACCCTAGTGTGCAGAAAATACCAGTGATATATGTTTCAAAGGAATGTGGATATTATTTATCTACATTAATGAAGTCAAACAAAGTTGAGGCATTTCTTTGCAAACCTTATGAGGGTGGTAAGTTTTTTGTTGTATATATAATTCTGAATCCCTACAGGCAGTAAATGTTTTGTCTTTTTTTTCATATTTTATTCTAGTGATTAAAGTCCAAAAAGGTGAAAAAAGAGTATCTTGCAGATTCAAATACATACAGTGGAATCGTTTCCCAAACCATTGCTTACTTTTGGATCCATCCCTTTGTTGGGATCAGAAGAATTTTCCTATTGCTTATTTGGGAAGTGTTTTAAGTAATTCTGATTCTTATTGGACAGTCTTAGAAAGACTGAAAAAAGAGCTACACACAGGACCAATTGGCTGCATTATACTAATAAATGCAGAGTCAAGATATGATTTTCCACTAAACTTTTTTTCAGAAAGCCAAAAATTTCCAATTCCTTTTTTGTTGATTTCTCACAGTGATGGAACTAAAATATCTCAAACTTTTTTGTCCCAGAAGCCACAGGCTTCAAATCAGAGTTTTTTTTCCAAGGCTGCTAATGTAGCGGGTACCATTGTGAACTATGTTACTGGAAAGGAGAAAAGGGCACAATTTGTTAGAGAATTAACTTGGCAAGCCAGTGATGCTAAACAAATATTTAATCTCCTGAATGAGCGAATCTTTAAAGTGTGGAATAGTACAGTAAGTGTGTTCATATTGTTGAGGCTTCTCTTATATAGTTAGTAACAACACAATCCCGTGCTCAAAACACTCCTGGACCAAAACACTTGAATATAACACTTTTTGTAAAACATGTATGCTGTACAAATTGAAAATAGTAGATTGATGTATATACATATACGTATAAACAATTTAATATACAGTGTTCATGATCCTACTGATCTCCATATATAACGTCTACCCTGACACTTTCTTCATTCTTTTTGCATGTATTGCACACACAGTGAATACAATTTTTGTATATTTTGTAGCAGTCTGCGCTATAATTGGTTTTCGTTGCAGATAAGAACTAATTATTATGAAATATAATATCATTAGCCATGCATTGCCCTACTTTTGTTTTAATTTGTTTGTAGAATCTAATATATAATAACTTTCTGCTTGTTTTATTAATAAACATATCAATTTTAACTCTAAATGATTGCCCACTGTTAATATTAAAGCTTATTATGTAGAGTGATCAAGATGATATTTTGGATATCCTTTTGGAAAACCTGGAAAAATTCAGAATGAAACATTTTGTTTTGCACCTTTTTGCTGTTCAATTTCTGAAAAAATTCAAGAGGTACGTTATGTCCAATAATATTATTTATTATATAAGGACGTGTCATCATGCAATGCAGCATATACGTATATAACTCCAGTAACATATACAGTTGACATAAAACTGAAGGGACCATTAATAACTTTTTCATTCAAAAGTAGAACTCAAATGATATAAACAATAGATGAAATAAGCACTACAAATGTATTACAAGTGTATAAATATATACATGTAATGATGTAACATGCACATACAACATCAATTCCTTTCATAATACAGTACATGCATTATTTAGTGAAGTAGTCAGTGATCTTCGACTGCTTTTGAAATACCCTTTGGTGGTCCAAGAAATCTTCAATCTCATGTACATGAGGGAAGTAAATAAATGTGTAGTCTCAGTGCTGAAAATAACTATTTGGTTATGCTAGGACATATGTCCAAACAAACTCAATTATGGTCGGACGCTCAGATAATTTGGTCGGACGTTATATTTCAATAAAATCGTCAGCACTTTTTAATAGTAATGATTATATGACTGTCAAGTAAACATGTGCAAGGTACAGCAATACAGTGAGTGATACAATTCCTGCAGTAGAATAAAATAATTTCACACTTCTTTGATGCTAATAGTAGATATATAGCAAAGAAACCTAATTAAAGTTATGGTTACTGCAGCACAATAGGGTCATCATCACCCTAAAAGTGTTGGTAAAGTGGTTGAAAGCCATCTATCCATTGTTTCTTCAGCTACAGCAACACTCTCCCCACAAATCTTTTTCTGGCCTATCCTATGGCGATGCTGAAAGCACTGCAGCCACCCACTGCTGCAATTGAATCCAACATGGCCCAGTTCTTTGGCAAGTTCGTCTGCTTTTGCTTGAAGAATTGGCCCCGAAATAGGCACATTCTTATCATGGATTCCTTTAAACCACAACAGCAAAGTGGTCCTCTGGTGGGAGGTTCGCATCAATTTGCAATTTCTAGCCACATCAAGCACTCAAATATCTATACCAAACATGTATAAAAGCATAAAACATGTCATCTACTATCCAGCGTATATACTTCTTGATCATACATATACATTGATAAAAAGTGTTTTATTATAGAACAGAATTTATATTTTTGTAATCAGTGAAAGATACATAACTTATAATTGAATATAATAATAACATCATTATAACACTAATGTTGACCAAAATATCTGTCTAAAGTAGTTTAAACTGTAGAGTCATTTCTGCATTTGCAGATAGAATCAATCATTGAGGCAAGGCTCAGAGCTTCTTGGGTGTTTCCTTTCTGCTGTAAAAAGAGTACAATGTCTTCTAGACCCACAATAACTGCTTTGTATGATTTAGTGAGAGGCAAGACCTCCTGTTCAGTGCTGTCATCCTCAATTTCATGATCATTGTCTTCTTTGCCTTCCTCTTTCTCTGGATCATTTGTGAGTTCATCAAGAAATACAGATTGCCAGTTGTCACCATCCATTTCTGCACACACTGGGAGATCATCATCACCACAAGCAAATTCATTGGAGGAACAGCCACTGTCCTCAATCAGCTTACCTAATTCCAAAAGGTTATCAGCTTGTAAAAAGGGATCGGTGTCATCTGCATCACGACAAATCACATCAAGGTCTGTGTCAAGAATACCAGCCTTTCGGAAGCACTTTGAGATAGTATCCGCAGTAACTTGAGACCAAGCTAAAGCAACTCATCTAATGGCCGCCAACAGATCCAGTGCTCAAGACCATGACTAGATTTACCAGAGGAGTGAGAAAGAATAGATTAAGATAGTTAGTCAGCAACATAGACACAAACACCACCACTGGAGCAAAAACGATTACAGCGATAAGGTGGTAGTCCAACAGAGACACTTCAGGATCAGACACAGACGGATTAGGCCAAATTTCTGTTACAGCCAGAATGTTGGGATGCTAAGACTGTACCTCATCATGGTGGCAAAGGAGTTGCGCATGTTCATGTCGACGATATTGAGATTCTTCTTGGTGGGCGTCTTCTTCGGGCATTTATTTACCAACACGGTTGGTCCTGGGTTTCTTTTGATATCAGCAGAGGAAACGTTTGTTTCAATGGCACTGGTTGTTGTGGAGGATATAGATCAGCCACGATGTCTTCTTCAGAGTTCTCTGGAGGTGTGAGAAGTGGTCCTCTGGAAGATATTGTTGGAGGAAAACAGTGAGGACTTGTCAAGGGTAGTGATCAATGGTTGTATGGTAATAGAATCCACTTGCTGAACAAATCTATTATCAGAGTAATGAGTATAAGAAAAGAAACTAGGAGACTGGACTGCCCCTTTGCATGAGCAGCCATTTTATAATAGATGGGTGCATATTTTATCATATTTTTAGGTAAGTACTCAACAAAATGTTTCCCTTCAGGACAATGCGTACATACATACGTATATGTACATATGTACATAATTTTGTCTTTTTTACTAGTACTTTACTTTTTATATTAATTTAGAAAAATTGCCTATATCAATGATTTGGTCAGTATATTTTGTGATTGTGAACTAGAAGAATTGAAAGTTCATTTGGAAGAGATTAAGTGAGTTGATATTTATTGATTGGTCAATCACTCAAATAATCAACACTACGGAAGGTTTCATCTCCCATAAAGGAATTACAGAAACAGTTACCGACATAAATTTGTTTAATTACTTGCTTAATTATAATAATGCATGTAATGCTATTCAAAGTTACTACATCTCATTCTGGGTCTTCCTGTAGTATCATCATCTTACACATTCTTTGTTACTCTTCTGTTGCTTATCTCCTGCAATTTCTCCTTCCAAGCTAGATCTCCTGCCATCTCTTTATCAGCTCCAAAACTCCCTCCTGCCTGTTGATATTTATCCAAACTCTAGTTTTTAAGTGTCTATATCACTGTAACAACATAACCGCAGATGACTTGTAATTGCAAATTCTAAATTTCATTAGATTACTACTCGAAGAAAAATCTGAACTTTCTCGAAATGCTAAGATTGTAGTCGAACGATGTACAAATCCTATTCAGAGGTTATGTTTTAGTAAGTGTGATTGTTTTTTGTTTTCAAAAAAATTAATTTTTAGTTTGGCTTCCTGTTTGTAACCTTGTATAAATATGTATATACGTATGTATATATATAATTACAATCAAGTACTACACATGCAAGTTACAAATTTATACACAGATGCAAGTGACTCCCAAGATAATCACAATCAGGTATAATTAACACTACACGACTTTAGCCACACTGCTGCAGGCTTATATGGATTGAAATTCTGCATACAAAGTAGTAGTCTCTACAGATCATATAAGGTTAAACACATGGCCTTCCAATTACCTTTCACACATTAGTATAGACTGATCTGCATGCCAGTATCAATAAAAATTCCAGTCTCAGGGGGGTCTCAGCCAATAATCACCGCATATTTGTTTTTGGCTGGTTTTTGCTTTCTAAGCCTAAAATTAGCTTTCTCTTCCTATGTGTTGAACATTGAACCAACTAAAAGGATTTAGAAACCACCTTTACTAATACTATGTAACATAAAGCTTGCACAAAAAGGTTTTCTACATGATATATGGCCTTAAAATTGACGGCATTCAAGCAATTAGGTGAACCAAACTTTTGAGAACCAGCAAGTAGTTTGAGTTTGGGACGCCAGGTGCCCTACAAGTTTTAAACTCAATTACTTGTTAACAACCTTACACATATATACTTATATAATGTGTACGTACATTAGCCATTTATTCCAAGTAAAGAATGGAACTCACTTTAAATTAATTTAACAAAGCTTTCACACTATTTCAATAAGGCTTTTTGACTGTTTATATCTTTTTAGTTAATGTAATTCAGTATTTTTCTTCAACAAAAGAGGATAGCAAGCTTTGGACCACTTACATGGAAGTAAGATTTCACAGATTTATCTTTTGATGGTCACTAAATTTTAAAAGTCATACTCTCACAACACCATGAAAACCTTTTTAATTTATAGAAAACTCAGATGTTTGAATTGATTGAGAGTAATATTACATTGCTAAAGAAGTGCTTTGAAATTGGAAGACACTTGGACCTAGACATCAGATCTCAAATTAGACTAACAGATTTAGCAATCTTAATAACCAAGAAGGATGTTCCCTCATTTTCTCTTAGTAGATTTATGTGAGTACAGTACATATATGTAGTAGATTTAATTGACCCAATTATGCAAGGAGACCAACAGCATGGTTATTAGCTCATCCTATGATTTTTTGTACAAACATTATGCATAGGAATATTAGGTTGATTTACTTTCATTTTCTTTTAAGGGGCTTAGGAACAAACTCCTGAAAACATGACATTACTTACAATGGAATGCTGTCATATGGTAGTATTACTATAGATATTTTAGTATTAATGTGGCATCATAAGAGGAATTTATACGTATATACAATTCTATAAATAATAATTTAGTATTGTAAAGTATACAGTAAAGCGACAATTGTATGGGTGAGTTTTATTTATGCAAATTATGCAAGGCAATGCCTGGGCACATAAATTTCTATCACACTATTTTATTACGGCATAAAACTCGACCACACCAACTTTAAGCATGTTACAATGAATTCCTTCTTCAAGCATTGTGTACTATAACAGCAAATGTGTCCGTAGAAGAATCGGTACTGGCAGAAATGTTGAAGTGGCCATTTTTGAGTAAGTCTAAATCGTCACTTCCTAATAATATTATTAGTCCAAGAATCGTGACATCATGAGATTCTTATACCTAGAGAAGCTTTTACTTGAGTTGAAATGCATAAATAAAAAGCACATAAATTTGTTTAGTGGCCAAATTTTCAAAATCGCATTGTTTTAACACCCATATATACAATTGTAGCTTTTCAGTATATATGAATGATCAAAGGGATAATAGAACCAAAATCATTATCAAGCAACATGAATAGGAAGTAATTGCTGGGAATTGAATCCAGGACAGCTGGTTATGACCACCAGTGCTATGTCACTGAACTCCAATGGCTACAGCAATGCTTCATTCTTGCATGTTTCCATTGTACGTACGTATATGCACTTCACTCCTGTATTTAGTTCAAAATCTATATGGAATTTTTTTAATTGTAACCTGCCTTAAATAAATTTCTCTGTATAACAATTTTCTTGTTCTTAGTAACTTAGTTAAACATTTCGGACCATTTCTGAATGACCCCTCCTTGAAAGATTTTCTCAAGAATATTAGGGAGGGTAATAAGCTAGCCAATGAAAGAATGTCGGCATTCCCACAGGTAAGAATATGTAATTGTTTTAAAATGATCATGTAATAGGTGCTGCATGTATGTACATCATTACATTTACAATATAAATTTCAAAATTTATTTTTTGCAGACTAAGGAACTTTTGGAATATGTTCAGGTTAGGCTTAGTAGTCCAATTCCAAGATCACTCTCTACAGAAATGAGTGAATGGTGGAAACGACTAGTGCAATCTATTGACTTCTGTAATAGTGAAGAGGCTGTCAATTCCATACAAATAATGCTAGACAGTATTCAAACTGGCTTATTGGCTGAAGTAAAACCAGAGTTGATAGAAGATATTAAAAGAATGGTAGGATATACGTACGTATGTATGCTTGATTTGTTATTTCTTTCTTTTTGGTGCACCGCAGGCGTCCCTATATTGTTTTCAGAAATTATGTTAATATATGGCTTCCTGTTCGTAACCTTGTATATATCTGTCAAAAAATGGAGGACATTCGGTTGGCTTTCGTTTTCTAGCTTAAAATTAGCTTTCTCTTCCTTAGCGTAGAACATTGAATGAACGAAATGGATTTAAAAACCAACCTTACTAATACTATGTAACGTAAAGCTTGCGCACAAAAATGTTATCTGCAAGATATGGTCTTGAAATTGAAGGCAATCAAGCAACGACCGGAATTGGTTAACCGGATATCTAAGAGCCAGCAAGTAGTTCGAGTTTTGAGGGGACGCCAGGCACCCCACGAGTTTTTTAAACTTGAAATACTTGTTTTCAACAAATATACATAGTATTGACTTTGTGTTATTCTTAACGGTTTCTATTAAAAAAGGGGCAAAAAGACGAGATCATGAGATCTTTGGGCTGTGACAAATGAATAAACGTGACCGTTGATTTATCATAGTTCAAGATACTTAAATCCTCCCTTGGTTGGCGATGAGGTCAATCGGGATGTCTGTTAAGTCCAATGACCTGATTGGTTTGTGGAATGAGGATCTTGCTCCCCTTAGGCACATCACAGCTGAATCAATGAGAGAAAAGGCCAACTTGCATCCAATGATAATCATGGTTTGGCTGTATGATTTTTGTACATTGCAGAGATTTGGTTGGCTAGTCTCTTGAAAGTCACTTGTGCTGAGGGACCGCATCCTCCTGTAGCGGACAGAACGATGGATGTGAAGGATCCATGCTCTACCTTGATGATGCGTCTTTCATATGCCCTCCACTTCTCCCTCCCTGTAGTTGGCTGCTTGGCTTCCGGTGCTGTTGGATTAAATACCATTATATGTCAAAAAATATACTTTCCTTCTGGCCACCCCAGAAACCCTGTCCTGCCGAGCATTGTCTTTTACATTTGCCATTCTACGTATGTTGGAAAGTTTTGCCAGATATGGGTTGGAGTGTTGGCACTATTTCCACATTCCAGCAGACTTCAGTCATCAATTAGGCTGTTAGATGTTAGATCCCTGATGACGGATGGAGGGGAAGGCTCCTTTAGAGCAACTGAAAGCATGTGTGGTGGAGAATGATGTACCACAAAAACAATGAGTGGGTGGGATACCAGTCATAAGGAATGCACAGGGCATCCCTAAATGCCTGTTTATGCAGGGTGAAACTGTACTCTTTAATTGGGATAGCAGTCAACCAGGCTGAGGCTCCCTTCTTCGATGCTAGCTCCATTGATATCTGGAGGGTGGATGGAAGGGTCTCTTTCAGTTTGGCTGCTTCTTCCTGCTGACTCTGTCTTCTACATCTGCTCAGTTCATTCCTCATTCGGACCTGCAAACTGTTCACATCAGTTTCATTGGAGTTGCAGGATTGATTACAGATGCTGGACACTAAAGGTTCCTTAATGGTGGCAGATGCTTCATATTGACTTGATGCCATTTCTGTTGGTATGGATATGCCCATTCCCCCAAGTCGGACTGGGAGTGCAATCAACTTCCTCTCAGTGTCACTGATTGCAGGGTGGCCTGTTATCACTGACAGTAGGCTGTGTCTTATTACATCCTCAAGGGACTGAAACTGATCCTCGATTCCTTTAAGGGATCGCATCGGGAAAGCCCACCTCCCCATGATCCCATGAGGCAGTGCTGTGTATGCTGCCTGGGGTTGAATCTTTGCTGTGCTAGAGAGCCTTTTGATCTCATCTACCCAGGATGCAATTTTGGATGTAACAAAAGAGTGAGTGAAGGTAGTGGTCCCTAGAGAGGGCTCCCAGGTGTCATTTCCCTTGAACTGTAATGTTGATACCTGACTCATTGAAAATGCTCTTGCTTGCTGTAAGGCTTCTTCTTTCACTATGAGCCAGCTCTTTTCGGCATTGGGTGTGTAGCCAAATTTGGGACCAAGGTCTCTGATGCTGTCCAACCATACTTTGAGGTTGTCTAGTTTCCCTCCAGCTGTGGCATCATTTGCAAACCAAACATTTGAGGTGTCCCCTGGGAGTTGACGGATGAGGGGCAACGTTCCAATGGCGTACGTACAGTAGCATCACAAGTGGGTTGCCCTGGGTGGTTACTTCTCGTGAAAGAATGACTTCTTCATCAATAATTAGGGGTGAATCATTTTGATATGTATTTTTCAGGATAGGTGCCATAACTGCATGGGCACAAGATCCAGATGTTCCTCAGGGTAGCTTCATGGTTAAGTGTGTTGAAGCGTTGCTGGCATCAACCATCAAAATAGCTTCACTTTCAGGGTTGTCCTTTTTTCTCATTGCATGTAACCTGCATGCTTCAGCTCCACTGACCTGGCCTGCACAGAGCTGCTGGACACCCACTGCTTTGCGGATGTCTGCTGAAGTGATCTTGAGAATGGCCTTCCAATTAATCTTCTTAGGACTTCCCCAACTCCAATTGGCCTTACACCTTGATTTTTGTCCAGGGTGATTAGACAACATACAGTGAAACTTGTGAGACCTTTTGGATCCACATAGCTGGAGCTTATCCTCCTAGCTACCCTCACTATTGCCTTGCATAGATCCTCTGATACTTTCCAAAAGGTGAGCAAAATCCCTTCCATCCTATTGTATTGACTCCAGATGGGCCCACCACTCCTGTCATGGTGCTGTCAATCTCATCAAAAATCACCTTGTGTGGTTCAGTTTGGATCTTCTTGGCTAAGGTTTCCTTCATTGCTGGTTTCCTGTGAGGGTGTTTATCAAGGAGGTGATTCTTCACTGTTCTGTTGTCTGGTTAATGACTGTTCATTGATAGCACTCCAGTATTGCTGCTGTCTGTTAGACGTCTTATTGCTGCTTGGATGTTACTCACTCCTATCAGCTTTGCAAAGGACCTAGCATGCTCACCTTCATCTGCTACCCGCCTCTGTATGGTATTCTGGATAGTACAACATTCTTGTAGGAGACTCTCAATATCACCATCCATCCATATATCTAACCTTCCTTCAAGCGACTGGCATGCTCTGCACTTTTAGATCTAGTATGAGGCTTCTGCAGGGGTAGAGCTGACATTGTCATAACAGCTTTCATGGCAATACTTTCCGTTGGTATCGTATCTGCATAAGCTTGGAGTAGTCGTGATAACTCGGTAATGAACTGCATACCTGCTTTTCCAGAGGGCAGATTACATTTCATCTCCAGTGGACAACTTGATAATTTGCCTCGTCAAGGAGTTAGGGGGAGGGCTGGTATCCCATCTGGTGAGACATTTACTCATTCACAAGATGCCGAGGTTGTTGTCTCTAAAATTGGCACTTGTTCATCACTTCCATTGGCCTCTCTCGATCTGTCTTCATTTTTGGATCAGCTTCCAGCATTTTCACATTGTCCTTTTCTGGTTGGAAGACAATCTGTGCAACTTCTTTCCGATTGGGCACACGCGCAGTTTCTGCAGCATCCACTGCCATTGCATCGGCAGCCTACTGGCATGATTCTGGGGTGAAGTTCCTTTTCAGGCTTGAAGATTTGGCTTAATACAGAAGGACAGTTGCTATTACGAAGTTGCCAATTTTGGTTCTTTGTTGTATATAAGCAGAAGATGATGGTACACTGTATACTATATATCATTATCATTATCAAATCATTATTATACTGGTGACTCCACTTAGCCAAATGGCTACTTTCCAGGGAGCCCAGTGAAGTGACAAACAAATAGTATATTGTAATATGAAAAAGAGTAGTAAATGAAAACAAAAAAGAGAAAGGGAATGATAATCATGGGTGACATGGGAATACATTCATAGTAATAGTGGATTAGAGTTCCTTAATTGGGTTAATCTATAGCTGATCGCCTTCTTCCCATATTCCTTGTGAACTTGATTCACACGCAGGTGGCCTCTTGCCTCAGCCTAATACAAAATGGGCTATACTGCCCCCACACCTGAATCACTTCTATATGAAAGCAATATAGGGATTGCCACATGTATCTTTCTTAGTTAAGGTAGTAGGGGGGCTATCGTGTCGAAATCAAAACGACACAAATTTTGGTACAGAGGTTAGGTTAGTGGTCTATTTCTCATAGCTGGATTTTTAAACCCGTCTGTACTTCTAAACTTGAATTATTAAAGGAATAAGAAAGCGTTATCTTGTGTTAAATTTTAAGCGTTAATTGCCTACTTGATGTAGAGTGACTCTCTTCTTTACTTTCGGCATGACAGATTCATTCAGAAACACTAACGGAGGTGATAGATAAATTAATTGTGAAATCAACAATTAATGGGGCCCTTAACTTTCTCCTCTGGTGAATAAACGTTATAGTCGCTGGCCTTTAACTAACTGATTATTGTATACAGTATGGATAATTCTACGATTTGATGTTTGTTTAAGGCGAAAACCGTTTTTTCCGTAGTTAATTTGTATAGAATCAGTGTTAACGAAGGTGTTGCAAATCTAACTAGTCTGTTGCGTTGCAACTGATTCAAACAACTTGCCTGTAAAGGCACCCAAAGTGTGCACAAACTGACGGAAGCGAATTGGGATACTCGAAGTTTTGACGAAGATATTGCAATTTTTTGGAAAACAGGAATTATTCCAGAATACAAGCGAGAATGGCGATTTGCTCCCGTAGTCCTGTGAACCCTTGCTTGTAGATTATTATACCAAATTTGGTGCTTCTCGTTTATTTATGTTCTACAGAGATAGCTTTTTGTGGAGCTATTTGACACTTTTTGAGGTGACATTTTTCGACATGTATGTAATATGTAATTTTGATATCGCCAACGGTTGAACTTCCAATCCCGTACTCCTCCGCAAGCTGTGCTTGGGTTGCTCCAGCCTTCAGTCACTCCAGTATAGCTATCTTACTCTCTAGGGGAAGAACTAAGCGCTTCCTTTTCCTCGCAGAGCCACTCGAACTAGCCATCACTTTGCTGTGAACTCGCACGTGTACTAGTATGCATGCGACCTTCGAGTCCGGATAATCCGAGCAGCCAGTTAATTGAGGTTTGGATAACCGAGGTTCTACTGTATATACAAAACATTTTTATATAAAGTGGGGTTTGCTGTGTATATACTACCTATGAAGTGATAAGGGTTGTTTGTTGTGATCATGATTTAATCCACAGGTATTATTAAGCAACAGCAACATAAATTATTGATAATAAGACATTCAACCCGTAGGTCTTCATCAGCAAACATGATAAATGAGGAATGGTTGGGGCTTATATAGAAGTTGGATGGGAGGTGTGAAAAGATGATGTCATTGTGAAATTGCGCCGAATATTAAATTAAGATAAAAATGAATTCTAGGCTAAGGGAGGTCATTCCAAATAGGATTAAGGGAGATTCCCTGATCCATGTTGAAGCAGGTGGTGGTCTTGATCATGATGGCTTCTTTTACCTTCCTTCTGGTCTTGTGTCTTTCTTTTAGGATTACTTTAGCATCCTTCCAGGTGATGTTATGTCCAGTGTCCCTGACATGGGTGGCAACTGAGTTGTTGTTATCAAATCTCCTCACAGCTCTTTGATGTTCCTTCCGTCTCTCATCCAAGGTCTTGGAGATTTCTCCAATGTGTGTGTCCCTGCACTCGCAGGGGATTTGGTAGACAACTCCAGTCAGCTGGTTTTGGGGGATTGGAGTTTTCACCTTTGTTAAGAGGGAGCGTAGAGTTGTGGGGGTTTTTGAATTACTTTGACATTGAGTGGTCTGCAGGTTCTTTGGAGAATTTCACTGACACCCTTGATGTACGGCAGGCACAGTATCCTTTCTTCTTCTGTATGCTCCTCTTGTGTCATTCTTTTTCTTTTTTGTAAGGTCTTTCTGACTACTCCTCTCAGGTAGTTATTAGCAACAAAAGCATCTCCAATGTGTTTTAGTTCCTGTACTAGGGCCTCTCCTTGGTAGATGTTCTCAGCCCTCTTCTTCAAGCAAAGGATGGTGGCCATCTTTGTGGCTGGGTGGTGATCCATGTGTGTTGGCTTTCTGAAGATACTGGTGTGGAACTCTTCATCATTTCGTTTAACTAAGACATCCAAGAATGGAAGCTCCCCTGCTTGTTCTACCTCCATTGTAAACTGGATGCTGCTTCTGATGGAGTTAAGATGGTTGAGGAAGTCTTCTAGTCCTTTTTGTCCATGTCTCCAGATAGCAACTACCTATATACATAAATATTGGATAAACACAAATGTTTAAAATAAAACAGATGTACATGTCTACATAAAATATATGTGCAGTGGTCCCCCTTTAATAGTATACGTAATGCTCTAAGGAATATACTGTTTATAGAATATGGCTTATAATTACAGAATCATTTTGTATCTCAGGTAATGGAAATTTTATTGGTTAATGGAATATTCCTTAAATGAATATTCTGCATAATGGAATCAGGCGGTATCTCAAGGGTGAATGCCAATAACATATACAGTACGTACTTACCTACTTTGTGTAAAAGGATCAGTGACTTGGGATTACAAAACTAAATGATCCATATCTGCCAACTACAAGGCCAAATTTTACTGGAAAATCTTTTATTTATAATGCAGGAAGGGAATGAAATTTGTTTACTACGTACTTCTCTGAAGAATTCAAGTGATCGGGTCTTTAAGCTTCCATTTAGAAATTTTGTATGGATTAAAGTCTTTTAATTACTATAATTGAACATTTTTAGGGGCTACCTGTGGCTATGTTTGATTTACATACAAAATACATCATATTTTATACCATTTTATTGTCATTTATATTTATACGTATACTACTTGCAATAGGTGCTGACAAAGCTCTCTGAGGATATAAAAAAGAAGGGAGTTGATGTTAAAAGCTTCTTAGTTATTTTAAATGGATCAGATTTCATCAATGCTGATGTAAGTTTTCAAAAAAATTTGAAGGATACTGTATATGTAATAGTTACATAATACAGGTGATGATGCTCTTTTTGGAACAAGTTCGAATTCGTTATGGGGTCAGAAGTTGGGATTTAAAACCATTGCTTCACTTGTGTAATGAAGCCTTGCAATGGTTAGTCATATATATGTAGTTGCAGGCCCATTATGAATTGCATATAGATATGTAGTGATTGTTAGAATTATGCTTCATTTGCTTCTAAAATGGTCTTTGCAGCTTATCCCAAGAAGGGGCAATGCAAGACCTATTTTGTAAAGTGCTTTCCAATACTTTTAAAAGGATCACTACATCAGAAACTGTTTCAGTTTTAGATACACTTTGGAAATCTAAAATACCATTATTTGATGTCAATAAATGCTCTAAAGCAGCACTAACTAACTTGTTGGAAAGTTGGAAGACATTTTATTTGGAAACATGTTTACGTTCAGACGTCATTGAGTGTTGCTGTAAAATTATGGTAATCACAATTTCGCACAAATCATTGGAAATTTACCTATGTATAGCATTAAATTATGTATAAATAATATACGTACTGTGCATATTCTATTAGTATAAAAGTACACTTAATCTAATCTAGTCCGAGGGAGAAAATACTGAACTAGAGTCTTTCAAAAGAATGCAGTTGGAGATCATGCTGCCGGTTAGCCCAAGTAGAGAAATGATTTTAACTGTGAAATTATCTTTTAATTTATTGTTCTAGTTAACAGTGATGAAAAAGGATGAGTATAAAAAATGCTACAGCACTAAAAGTACTCCAATTCAGCAATGTTTTCAGATTGTTCTAGTTAAATTGACCGAAACATTTCATCCAGACACAGAGAAGCTTAGATTCCCTCAGACAATGTACTGGCAGTATGTTTCAGATACCCTTAAAAGCATAGGAACTGATGGTAATGATGTGTTGAAATTATTAGGGGATTGTCCACAGTTGGTCATTGAACTAGTGAATTGTTTTCATAAGTTCAAAACTAAACATCCCATTGTACATGATGAACAATCGGAGCACTTATCTAGCCTTAAAAAAAATATATATGCCAATGAATTCCTCCAGTGGATTAAGAACTGTTGTGCCTCACTCACAAAAAAATGCAAAGCTAAATTAGAATCTGATGATTGGACCAGAGCTGATATTGATAACTTAGATACACTTTGGAAGCACATCACTGCAGTGTCTCAACTGCTAGAAGTGAATATCATGCCACTGGATAAAGAATCAAAGCACAGTGAATTCAGCAGATATCAGGATAAACTGATTAGAATACTGTTCAAAAAGCAAGAAGCTCAGTGGTCAGTAATAATATTACTATATATGAAACAGACAGATTTTATAGCATTAACTTTCAGTTTTCTGTTTTCTTATCAATTTCACATTCAGGGTGTCATTACTAGCAATTTGTGATAGATATAATGTTATTACCCTTGAAGCAGAGAGGATTTTGCATCCCAGTATATTTGAAAATGTTGCAGAGATAAAGGAGGCAGGCCATGTGGTTGACCACAAACCTGAAGAACTTAAGAATCATATTAACAGTAAAGTGAAAATGCAACAACTGAAAAGAGCTTGCAACCGCTTAGAAACATGCTTCCAACCTCTTCATGAGAATTTGAATATGTTCCTCTATTTCCACACCAAAGGTAGTTTTATCTTTGAACAATCTCTGCTATCTAATCTAAGTTCAGCATCATGCCAAGGTTGTACTGTAAAGGTAAGTTAAGGTCTCATTGTTATATTGGAACTGTGGCTACTTTACCTAATTAAACATTGCCAACACAAAGATTTAAGTTGAACATTTGATACATTGTGAAGAATAAAGAAAGTAGCCATATTTAAATTAACACAAATCACAGTTTAGATTCACTAGTGGCTGAACATCTGTATTCTGCTAATATCTTGAGCCAGAGGTGTGCTGATTTTGACCACATCTTTTGAAAGAGACATCTAGAACACCAGCTTGTGATGGTGCTGTTTTCTTTTATGTACAGTGAAATGTCAATTGACTGACATGCCCAATTCTTGAAATGTTAGGTTTGCAAAGGAAAGAGAGGCTGGGTTATTTAAAAGAAGGACCAAATAAGTGCTCTAAGTTTCATTAAATGTTCTGTAACACAATATATAAAGAGATTGTTAGCTCTAAAAGAAACATAGACAGAATGGAGTGTGCAAGATCTTATATCTTTACTTTGCCTGTAGATTTATAGTAAAAATATGTATATGTTTTTAAACAAATGAACAGCTACATACTACATGTACATATTTTACATCTTAAAATAGGTTCTTGGTAAAGCTTTGGAAAAAACAGCTCGTTTTCTTTATTGCATACCAACTGGTGCTATAACATATGCAGAGCTTAATAAGTTGGATTTCTTTGAGTCAGAAGGATCAAAGAAGAAAGCAGAGCTGAAGATCCTAAAGGCATATCCTAATTGGGACATTGATGAAAAAAGAAAGAATGAGGCTTTCACTGAATTGGATAATATTATAGAATTTATACACATAGTTGATAAAATGCCAGATTTGAAAGGAGTTCTTGATTTGTACAACTTGCAAAATTGTCTCAGTGATTGCAAGTTTCAATCCTTGGAGACATTGGTTAACACATTTACTAGTAAAGAAGCTAAGAATGAGCTTAGTAGCCAGGAAGCCTCTAAGCATCTAGCATGGGTCACAAGTATCATTCAGATTAGCACAGAAAACTTTGAAATATTTGAAGTTGTAGCAGGTAGTCATGAATTCAGTGATTTTCTACAAAGGATAGAGGACCAGGGAGAAGGACGGTTTTCTGACCTGTACGATCTTATTACCCACTACTTACAACATGAAGAATATGATGAAGAGGTTTTGAACCAGTTACCCACTGCTCGCAAGCACATGCTTCCCTTTCTCAGAGGAGACTGCACATTTGTGGAACTTATGGAAAATATTCATGCTTTGGGTCTTCCTCAAAATGAAAAATTTTCAGCCTTAAGGACTATCAATCGTAATGTAGTCCTTGTTGAGCAATGGTTTTCAAAGGCTGAGGTATATATATGACTTTTACTGTATACATTATGATAATGTGTATGCGTAGATCAATAATCATAGCTGAAATCCATGTATAATATATTCTCATGCATTACGTATATGTTTTTATGTATATAATTAGAGTGATACCTTAGACAGTGTTGTCCAGGATCTTACTCAAATAATTAAAACAGGAAGTTTTAAAATTAACATTTCTTCTAATGATGGACAAAACAGCATGCTAAAATTAGAGTTTTATTCACTTCGCTTTGGCAAGAGGGACAAAGAGCTATTGAAAAGTTGGTCTGAAGAAGAGATTAATGACTTCACTCGGAAACTTGGCCTACTAGGAAAACGAGAAGGAAAACAAGAAAAAGGAGAGAATGCAGATAATCGCACAGCTTCACAGGTTCACAATTTTCAGAGTATCTTCAAAGTAAGGAAGCAACTGTTATTCTTACTACTTTCTCATTTATTTTCCTATGTTTTTAATTATTGTAGATTGCAAGAAAAGTTCAGAATGTGTTGAATGAATTGAATGACTTAAGACCTAATATATGTACTGAATCAGTTGAAATAAGTTGTAGCATGTCCGATTTTGAAGCAGAAAAACTAGTAAGATAAGCATTTAATTAATTACACTAAAATGTTATTTGTGTGATATTTGCACACAGTATTTGTCAAGAAAAGACAAAGTAACAGAATGGAAAAAAATTCTGGTTGACATAAGGACGACACATGACAAGTTACTCTTGTTAACTATTCCAAAAGTTTATATAATATCTGAAAAACTTGAGATGAGACAAACTTCTAAAGTATCCTCATTAGTAAAAGAGGTTCATCATCTTTTTAGACCTATCACTTGTGCTGGAGTAAAGTTATTGGAAGATGTTAAGGTAAGTTACTACGTGCGTACACTGCTTGTACGTACGTATATAACACTACAATTCTCAATTTTAATGGTGGATTTCTAGTTTATAATTATCTTATATTATTATAAGCCTATATAGGCAAATGTTTTGGGAAGCCTTCTTCAGTACGTGGCTAAACATGTGTTCCTTAATTTTAATACTGGGTACTCCTGTAAAATATTTTTTTTTTTATATAATATATAATATATACAGAAATATTTGTTTATACCCCATTGCCATGGTAATGAACTGATAAAAGGGGGTCTTACCATATAGCCAGAAATGTTTGTGGGAATAATATTCTGTGATTTGTAGCCAAAAATTATGTCTGTGGATTTAATGTTTGCGATTCCACCTCATATGCAAACATGTTTTTAATACATTACATGGTATATTTGGTGCATCGAGGATCCCAGTTTTTTGAATCCATTGGGAGTAAACTAGGAGTAAAGCCATGGTTGACTGTGAAACATGAACACGTGCGAAGATCTAACAAAAATACCAGCAATTAATGTTAGTGGACAGACATTTTTGTGAAATCCCACCAAAATTGCAAGCTGCCGACATTAATTTCTTGCAACATTTCTGGCTATACGGTATCTACATATATATATACAATTCAATTCATTTCAATTCAAATAGTATTACTGTATGCGTACAAATTATCACAGGACATAAATTTCACGATTTTCACAAATCAGCATGGTGGGTTCGTGAAAGTAAAACGGGAAAATTTCCCCATACCAAGGCTTTTCACGTGTGATGTAGAATGCCCGCGAAGACCGTAGACGTTTTTGAAAGGACTTGCCATCATCCATTTGGCATTCAAGTATATTCAGGCAGTCAGGGAGCCTTGTATACGTGATACCCACGAACGCAGCTATATATGTAGATACAACGAAGACATATCTAGAGCCCATCAGCAGTGTTCCTCCAAAGTGTCTGTAGTGAGATCATTCGGTAAATGTCTGAGTTCTCCAGCTGCAGATGTTGATACCACATGCACAAAATGAGTCAATCTTCAGGCACACTCAGGGCTTTGCGAAAAAAATCACTAAAAATCCCCACTTGATGGAAAATATACTTCCAGCGAAAATTTGTACGCATACGGTATTTATAGACTTGGTAGCCTTTTAGCCATTGGCTACTTTGCAGTGATCCCAGATTAAATTACAAAGGAGTTGAGAAGAGGGATGCATGGGTGTTGGTTAAAGGTTAAGAAGGAAATAATGATAATGTATACACAAATAAATAAATGAATATAGAGATAATTAAAATGTGCACCTGAAAATACAAAATTTATGCATGAATAAGTTTAAACTGCAGGTAATTTCTTTAGTCCTAGAAAATTTCATGATTCCTCCACTTTTTTATCCATTTTGATCCTGGGCTGCTCAAATGCCATGGCAATGGAGTACGTATATATCAATTATAGCTCCACTGGACCTCGTATTATATTTCAGCTATAGTCCTCACCTCTGGGCTATAACTATATATTACAGTCAGGACTCTTTAATCTGGCCTCTGTTAAACCGGCACCCTTGATATCCGGACAATTATTAAGTAAAACCGATGTACTCCGTACATTTTTGTACACGCTAATCCGGACTTCGGTTTCCGGATCCAGCAGCGCCAGTTTTCACACTTTCGTATATGTTATTATGCGTTTTTGTCTTGATAATCCGCTCTTCATCTAAACGACCAAGGATGGAACTGACATATTAAGAGAGCACTGTGTTTGTTTAAGGAACAGAATCCGAAGGATACTCACGAGGAAACAGTCGCTTCGATAGGTTCTCGGTTTAAGCGTGCGTTGTTTTTGTGGTTTTCTGACGTTCGCACCAGAAACGTGCCAGTCAGTAATGAGATACTGCATTGCTGATGATACTGCTGATTTGTTAATCCAGCACCCTCTTTAATCCAGCATATTTCTATAAAATCAACATGGCCGGATTAAAGAGTCATGACTATACATGCATACATACATGCTTGTAGGAATGCATTAGATGCTATAAGCCTCTGGACAGGGACCAAGGAAGTTCAGACTCTGAGGCTGTACCTTTTGAGAGGGTTGGCCATTTTTTGGATTATTTAATGGCTTCTTCTGAACTAGTAAAGAATTGTGCTGTTTATTCCTCCAATCCTGCCAGTGCTGGAAATGAGTTCAACACTGTAGGTTCAATTATGCATTCATTTAGTGAAAAGCAACACTTACTACACATTTCATAATTTACTTTATAGTGTAGGCTTATAAGTACGTATAACTTGGCTCATACGTACATAGAGGCCAGATTTTCTTTAAAAACCTAAGATAGAGCAAGCAATTTTTAATGCAGGCAGGTCTGAAATTAAGGCTGACCTTAATTTGAATATATATTGAAAACTGATTTCAAGGTGTGACTTGAAATGTTTAGTTAAACATTGTATATGAATATATAATTTGTTCTTCAAATATACATTCTATACATGTATAGGTTGTACACATACTACCTGAACAAGAGCAAAGAAGCAAGCTAGTTATATTGAATGAAATCTATAAACAGAAGTTTCCAATGCCTTCTGAGGTTTTTCGTTGTTGTAAAGAAAGTACAGAGGAAGAATTAGGAGTATTTTTCAGAAGAATATCTGCTTTCAGGTATAGGAATGAATTGAAAATATATTAAGTATTTTGTAGTTATGTATTGGTTAACAATAATTTATATACAGTGCTAAAGGCAGTCCATTTACTTTAGTGGATGTTCATCTCCTTTCTTTACGGCTTCAAGAGGTACATATATATAGAATTATCATGTAACACATACGTAAAGGCTTCTAATATACATGTTACTTCTTTATAGTTTATAGCTAGATGTCACAAGGGAGCTATTCAACTTGGAAAGAGCCTTAATTTAAACTACATATCATCAGGGCCTTCTTTAATCCAAGACCTTCCTTATGTGAATGTCAAAAAATATTCTGCAATAGCTATTGAAGACTGGAAAGAGTTTATTCCAAAAGTAAGACCACTTTTAGTGCAGAAAACAGGAAAGGTTCACTTGGTATACGGTAAAGCAGGTTAGTTTATTCCAATATTCATAGTTGTGATATATACATAGTCATTTTGGTATGATTGAGGATTTAATACTGTTATGTACGTCACTGTGTCTAGAGATGAATATTTAATAGTTCAGGATAGGTTATGTACGTATGTACATATGTATATGTGTACGTCACCTTCATGGATCGTATTTATATGCATTTATTGACTTAGGTGATGGTAAAACCCATTATATCCTTAATCTGATGCAAAGGAATCCAACTCACAAAAATGTCATCATTTCTATTGACGAAAGCTTTACTGTTAGACATGCAATAAACAAATTAAGAGAATTGGATTATGCTCCTGAAAGTGTGATATTCTTTAACTTCACATTGTTACCACCAAATGTACGTATCTATACATATGTAATGTTGCATTTTTGACTTGTATGATTTAGTACTACGTACATTATATAAAATACATGCAGTACTTTTTTAAATTGTTAAATATTCTAGAATTTCCTCTTATTAGACACTTTAAATTTATTATTGATTTTTGTAGGAGGCCTCTTCACAGATAGATAAGGAAGCATATGAAAAACTTAAGCAAAAGCTTCAGTGGTTTTTAGCTGAACTCCTAATTATAGGTTATGTTGAAGATACTTCAACAGGGCTATCATTTAGCCTACCAAGTGGGTTGAACTGGAAGATCTATGTTGAGGTACGTACATTTACACAGTTATATGCTATTTATCATTTTATCGATCTGTATCGGAAAGTATTGCTTGTACATACGTAGATTATATGTATTTACGTACATATGATTAGTGGATTTCATATGAGCATCAGCTCTATATAAACCTGGCTGTATCATTCCCACCTCATCCTTTTGCTGATGAAGACCTTTGTAGTCGAAACGTTCAATAATCTGTGTAAAATTGCTGTTACTGATGCCCATATGAAATCCACTGATCTTATAATGTACGCAACAAACAAACCGTATCATGTAATATATGTACAGTACATATACTGTTAATACATATATATGTATATTGTCGGAATCTCTAATATCTTACTGGTGAAATTTGTTATTTTTTCCTTATGAATCTAACAAGGTACCTACAATTGAATTCAAATGTGCTGATGAAGGTAATGCTTATGAACTTTTGGATGATCCTGAAAATGACCCAGAAAAATCACTACAAGCATTCTGTAATGATTTTCCCGTCTTACATCTCCTTGGAGAGCCTGAGCTCATTGAAGCTACAATGTATGTATTTATGTATTATGTTTACAGTACAAACTATATACTTTATGTTATCACGAACAATTTCTTGAAGCAAATAACCCACGTATACAAAGACATGCAGCTTTACATGAAAGAATTTTTGTTTTGTATGACATGCTTATGCATATTGATCACTCTGTGAAATGGCCTCAGCAGAGAAGAGGTACTCTAGTTTTATTCTAGACTTCTAGTTTTAATCTATTGACTTTAAGAAGGAAAGATGTTAAAACTTCCTTTATTAGACTGAAATTTGTCTTTCCTTTAACACACTGCATGCACACTTTTTGCTGAAAGATGTATCGGCTTAAAACTAATAGTATAGAGACAGAGTATACATGTTAGAAGATGTTTTACACTGTTACTGTACATGTATTTTAAATGTCTACCTTTGTGAGCTTTATAATATTTGTATTGTTTATACTATTAAAAGAAATAACAAGAAAGAATTGCCTTGCATCCACTATGGATTTCTTATTAGCCACTTTCTACTATATATATATTGCAGGCCCATTAAGGTTGATGGTGCAGATAGGCAAGATATTCAGCTTGTCTGTAAGTATTTACAAGCTTATGAATCTAAAAAAGATGAGAGACTTGGAGTAAATCGTTCTTTTAGTGGTCACAGAGGTATGCATTTACGTACATATTTTTACATTGTACTACATAATATATACATATTATGCATATTTTTTCAGACATTGAGTGGCCATGATATTTGCTAATTTATCTTCCTGCTTCTAGATGAACAAGTTGGGTTCAACAAATACCCTGACCTGTCTAAAAGAGAGTGTAGACGTATATTAGGCAAATACATGCCAATGACAGCCAAGATTAATAAAATGAATGCAGTGATTTTCATTAGGTACTGGTAATAGTGTTTGCAAGATAATATATATACGTACATACGTATGAACGCATGTCATAAATAGGTATATGGCAAGAAGATGCCGGTTCCTTGAAAAATGTCCAGCTTATAACTTCAATCAATGTTAGTCTTTTCATATAGTTTTTATTACTTCAAGGGTGCAATTATGTTATATTTTACACATAGGTAATGTATTCAAGGCTTCAAAAGGGAAAACTCTAATAGAAATCGATACTTCAGAGCTGGGCTCATTTCTAATTGAAACTATGCTAAATGAGGTAGAAGATTTCTTAAGTGCAAGGAGACGAAGTGGATCAGATTGCAACTTAGGGAAGCAGGTATACATATATCATTCAAGTAGTGAATTTTGATTTCTAATTAATCTACTGTATATATTTAATTATTTGAGGTATTGTTATATTTCATAATTATAGTTAATTTACATACAAGATGAAGAAGGAGGAGGTGCTTTTCAAGTAATGGCACTCAATTCAGAAACTATTTCACGAGAAGAGAAAACTAAGTTGGAGAAACTACAAATACCAATTCAAGGAAGACAGTGAGCATGTTTCATACTGATGATGCTGGCTTTAATGTATTGGTATTTTGGCTGGATTTTAAACTGGTTTAGAACTTTGTATCTAGACTTATGTAGATTGAACAATGAGGGATAATGTAAGCTAACAATTAATCAAAGTCAATTCACACAATTTAAAATATGACAAGTCAAACCACAGATTAACCAGAAACCTGTTTAGGGTATTAAAGTGATCCATATATCCACTAGAACAATGTTTAGGTAACTTTGATGGATAATTTAATTAGCGGTTGCAAAGCTAGTGTTTAACTTCATGTAGAGTTAATGGAATATACCTTAAGGACAGGTTTAATTGCGAGTACTTAAGTTTGTGATTTGGCTACCCCTCACATTTTGCTGGTACTAATAATTGCGGAATTGCAAAAAATCAATCACACCAACCAGCCAATATTCAATTACTCCTAGTCCTGTCTCACTGAGTGTGGGAACAGTGGAATAAAAGTCAGCCTCGGTGATTTCAGATGTAGCTGGTGATGTAGCGGGAGCGAGAGGCCGCAATCCGAATCGGAAAAGAGAGTATAATAGCGCATGCGAGTTAACATTTCGTTAAACTGAGTTTGACCCTTGAACTACTAGCCAGTATGTCAGATAGTTTGAAGATTCGATTCGTTCGATTAGAATTAATCGAAAATTCAAAATTACTCTCAAGAAATATTTAATATTCGCGTGTATTAAGTATTGTGATTTCGACCTAAATCGCAAAATTCGCAATTAATAGTACTCGTTATTAAAACTACCCCTAAGGTACGTTAATATTTTAATTATGAGTATGTAGCTTAGTTTTGAAATTACATTATTGAATCAGTGTTAGAATTAACATACATACGTAGTTATGTAGTTCCTATTTACTTTGCCTCATTTTTTCACGATTTCAATTTTTACAAAAATATAGGCATCTTGCTGACAGAGATAACTTGGATGGCTATTTGGCTAGTGCTTTTGGAATAAAAACAGAAAAGACCATGATAAATGGAAAAGAAAAGATGAGGCTGAAAGCTATTGATGATAAGAAATATGTTCTCACTTTAGACTTTGCATTGAAGGTGCGTATATCACTTAGACTTTTAATGGTAGTGATTTTCATCGAGTGTATCATTTTTCCCAGTTAATTTGACATTTTACTCCATTTTTAGTACAATGCATATATATTTGTAGATGTTGGAAGTCAATGAGAGATACTGGGCTAACTTGCCAGTGATAATTGAAGGAGAAACTGGGGTAGGCAAGACATTTCTAATTGAAATGATGTCAGATTTATGGAACCTGTCATTACTTGAGAGATGGAAAAGAACAAAGTACCGTTTATGGTATAATATCTATGAAATTTGTCAAGGTAAAGTTAATTCTAATAACAAATGGTCCAATCTACATGTAATACCACACTGGTAATGTAGATGCTCATGAATAATTATTTACAATATTATTGTTTTTTTAGTGATTTCATCTTTTGTATTCATGGTATAATATATATAGGTATTCATAGTTAGAAGAAATTCTTATTCTGTAATTATGTAGTGTAGACTATGTAATATTAAAATTGCAAACAAGTACTAGCTACACAGTGCCAGTTACAAATTTAAAGAGATCCAAGTGACCCCTAGGATAATCAGTATTTTAAATAGTACATATAGTTGCAGGCTTTGAAATCCTTAATTACTGCATAGAGAGTAGTAGTTGATACAGATCATCCAATTGCAAGGTAGAAGGTAGAACCAATTACCTTTTCACACCTTAGTATAGACTAAAGATGATGCATCTGCATGCCATATATCAACAAAGGTTCCAGTCTTAAAGGGGTCTCAGCTAATAACCACAGCATTGATTTGCCTTGTGAGGGAGCTAAGATACCGATGGTTGCATTCATGCATTCGCATAATCAACAGGGTTAGACACCATTTTGTAACTTGTACACAAGGACATAAAAGGCCAAGGCCTTTATATATATATGTACCTTATTTACTCTCCACTATAGAGCTTAAACAATATTACCATGAACCAGATTTTCAAGACAAATTGACAGATATTGCCATACATGCTTCAATTGAAATAGAAAAGGAAATAAACTTAGAGGTTGACACTCTCTCTGATGAAAGTGTATCTCTTTATGCTGAGACTGATACGACGGATGCTGATGATATTAGTGAAGCACATTTTGTTGCATTTTGTACTGAAGCTATGGAAGGATGTGATGCTGTTTATCAACTATTGGAAAAATTGATACAAAGGATGGAAGACCTATTAAGCAATGATCCTCTGTTACCATTGCTACAATTTGAAACAACTAGGGACAACAAAGGACAAATATTAAACCATGATCAATTCAGTACCTTTCTATCATCAACTAAAAATGATGCACAGGTACGTATTTGCTATCACATACATATATACCTACATGTATGTATATACAGTTTCTGATTAAATACATTTGGCTTAGACAAATACCCTATGCTTACAAATTTTCATGGGACATATATTTCCCATAATATTTTCATTACGAGAATAAAGCCTTGTTGGGTGTCAGCAACATGAATTTACTAATTATAATTTCCTATTTATACGTTCCTCATGTATTGCTGATGAAGACCTCTGGGTCGAAATGTCCAGAATTAATAAATTCATGTTGCTGACGTACAACAAGACTTTATTCTTATCCATGTGTACATGTACATACAGTAGAATCTCATAATGAAATTGCTCATAGTGAATGTTTATAAGTATAGTATATTATTATATATATATATATAAAATATTAAAATTACAATCAAGTACTACACAGTACAATTTACAATTATAAGAGATCCAAGTGATTATGTAATATTAAAGTTACAATCAAGTACTAGCTACACAGTGCAAGTTAGAAATCCAAGTGACCCCTAGGATAATCAGTATTTTAAATAGTATGTATAGTTGCAGGCTTTGAAATCCTCAACTACTGCATAGAGAGTAGTAGTTGATACAGATCATCCAATTGCAAGGTAGAACACATGGCCCACCAATTACCTTTTCACACCTTAGTATAGACTGAAGATGATGCATCTGCATGCCATATATAAAATAATACAAAGGTTCCAGTATTAAAGGGGTCTCAGCTAATAACCACAGCAGATTTGTACGCAAGCGACATCATATTACATACGTATAGGCCTTGCATGGCCTTTTATGTCCTTGCGTACAAGTTACAAAATGGTCTCTAACCCTGTTGATTATGCGAATGCATGCATGCAACCAACCGTCGGTATTCTTAGCTCCCTCACAATGCAAATCAAATTTGCTGTGGTTATTAGCTGAGACCCCTTTAAGACTGGAACCTTTGTTGATATAGGGCATGCAGATGCATCATCTTCAGTCTATACTAAGGTGTGAAAAGGTAATTGGTAGGCCATGTGTTCTACCTTGCAATTGGATGATCTGTATCAACTACTACTCTCTATGCAGTAGTTGAGGATTTCAAAGCCTGCAACTATACGTACTATTTAAAATACTGATTATCCTAGGGGTCACTTGGATCTCTTTAAATTTGTAACTGGCACTGTGTAGCTAGTACTTGTTTGCAATTTTAATATTACATAGTCACTTGGATCTCTTAAATATATATATATATATATATATTAAAACATCTTCCCTATTTATATGTACTGTAGTTAGTAGCCAAAACATTGTCAACGCTACTTATGAATGCGCAACCTAGAATATATTATAAACTGAACATACACGGAGGTTAGCATAATGTATTACTACATATATGTATTTATGTTATAAACACAACAATATATATGTTTAAATAGTTGCATGACTGCTCTAGTCTCCTAATGAGCTTTAAGTTATGAATAAAACCTATAGATTTATAGGTAATTGATATACTGTAAACAATTAAATATTTATTTTTTAAATGAGGCTTAAATAATCATTAAACTATATTACTATTAAGTATTTGGTGAATCTTTCAGCTTAGCTTTGGATTTACCCAGTCTGTACGTATGTATGTAGGTACACACATGTCTCCTGAGTTACGTAAAGAGGAGAGCCCTACTAATTCTATTTGTGTAGTATACATGAATTAAAGATTTAACAAAAAAAGTTTTAATGATTATTAAATATAAATAAAAATTATTTATTCATGCCTAAAAACCTTAATTACAGTAACATATTCTACAATTAAGAGTACATACGTAAGTATAAATCATTCTTATATGTACATAAGAGAAAAGATGAAGTTATATATTTTTGTATCCATTATAAGCTTTGACTGCTGAAGGTTTAAAAGACTTTTTCAATCCAATAACACAACAAGCTGAAGAGGTTATGGAAAGACATGACAGAGTGGTTGGAAGTTATTTTAGTAACTGCCCTCGAATCATTGTAAGTTACATAAAATAATTAAATAATCCAATTTATAAATGTTACTAATATTAGAATGCTATATAATTAAATGATATTAATGCTGTAAGTTAGAATAATGTTACTTACACTTGCATATGTAGGTATTTTTGGATGAAATCAACACTACTTCCTGCCCTGGTTTGATGAAAGAAATACTGATTGAAAGACGTTTTCATGGAGAGGTATATAAGTATAAATGTATTTATAAGGATTTGAAGGATATATAATTATATATATATGTATTTAAGTTAACAGATTGTATTCCGTTCTAGGTGTTGCCTAGGAATATCTTTATAGTTGGAGCATGCAATCCTCATAGAAGTCACAGTGTTGTCATGCAGGAGGATACCAGTGCAGCTGACAAGTGGGAATGGGTGAAGGGGTCTTATTATGTTCACAAGCTCCACCCATCCTTGAGGTCCCTTCTGTGGAATTATGGAGCCTTAGATCACAGACAGGAAAAGAACTACATTGGAGCCAAAATGGAAATGATTGCTGTTGAGCATGGTTCCGAGATTGACAGGTGCAGGTTTTTAGATTATGATAGTGATTCTAATGAATAATCATGGAAATGATTTTATATATACATTCTAAGTACATGTGTGTCTACCCATTCTTTTCTAGTACTGTCCGATTACATGCATATGTAATTAAATGGGTATGTGTATTTCTATTATTTCTACCCAACATTGTATATAGTGTTCACTTGGATGTTCTCAGCCAAAAGGTAGCTGAAAGCCAAGGAATTGTTAGAGAATTTGCAGAAAATCATTATATTGCCACTGGTATGTTTTTAAAGAGTGAGGCACAATTGCTGTCAAGAAGCTGTGTTAGCCAAAGGGATATTCAGGTTTGTGTATTAGTTATATATAACTAATAAAGGATAATTAATTTGAAAGAGTATAATTATTGACTATACTATATATAACCCAAATTGGCATCCATTTCTGTAACTCAGAGATATTCTATTTTGCCAAATTATTATGGTTCTTCAGTTCTATTTTCTTGTTGCTATAGGAACAAATACAGTATGTACATGTTGAATAAGCTGTATCTTATGATCGTTTTCCTGTTGTAATTCTTATTATAATTTGTTTTTCAGAATATTGACGTAGACTGATATTTTCTTTAAAATATCCTGTATTACAGTACGTACAGTACATGATGTAAGAAGGCCGGAAGATTAGTTTTTATGTATTTGATTTTGTAGAGAGTCTTTACAGTCTATACATGGCTTCTTAAGACTTACCAAAAGTAAGAATATTTGAGTATATATAGAAGTGCATACGTAATAGTGAAACATTATTCCTATATTTTTCATGTACATATCTTTCTTGTTTTCAGATTCAAGGATCATGAGCTTACATCACACAAATGCTGTCATGAAGTAGATGAAACCATACAACAAAGAGCCATTTTAATTTCCTTGGCCATAACATACTACTTTAGATTGAACAGTGCTTATAGAGAGAAGTATGTAGAAAGAATGGGAAAAACTTATGGAAGTTTAGATTTTGAACAAGTACTTGAGGATGAAGTACGTACAGTTTGTATATGCTATTTATGTATGATACTATTCAGTATACTCTATGTTGTAAGAGTTATTACGTTATTATCAACATCTACGTATGTATATTCAAACCCATAGCTCTACATTATCAAGTATTGTTATATTACTGATTTTTATACAATAATGCATTTTTAGTCTGGCTCCCATTTTGTTCACCTATACGTATATGTATCTATATTTATATACGTAGATGGACTTTTATATGAATGAGATTAGATTACCTCCTGGAATTGCTAAAACAAAGGCTTTGAAGGAGAACCTCTTTTGCATTATTGCTTGCTGCTGTACAAAGCTTCCTCTAATCATAGTTGGTGAGCCGGGCTCAAGTAAAACACTTTCATTCAACCTGGCTGCAGCTAATTTCAAAGGAGCAGATTCTAAAATGTATGTTTTTTACAATTACAGTACTTTTACTGTAGTACTTTGTATGCATTAACTCTTTTATTTAGTGAAATGTTTAGGAATACAGAAGTATTTCCTTGCTTCAATCCACATTACTATCAATGCTCAAGACGTACAACATCAAGTGAAGTTGAAACTGTTTTCAAAAGAGCAATAGGGCGTCAACAAGCCAGAAATAAATTTGAAAAGAATCATATCAGCCACTGCAGTAGTCAGTTATTTGTAGTAACTAAATTTTAAAATTTAGAGCCATCCAGTTAAGTCAGTTTTTAGTAATGCTGCACTTATTTATGTAGTTGTTTTTATGGATGAAGCTGGGTTACCAGAGGAGAGTATGGAGTCTTTGAAGGTACAGAAATCATGTTATATATACGTAGTTAAATTATTAATGTTGGCTTCATCATTTGCTTGAACACATGAATAATCAAAGTGATAATCAAACCACAAGTATAATCAGTTAAAAATCAATAGGAGGGAAAAACATGAAAGAAGCAATTGCTGGGAATTGAACCCAGGACAGCTGGTTATGACCACCAGTTGCTCTGCCACTGAGCTACAATTGCCACAGCAATGCCTCCTCCATATTCTCCCTCTTAAACTAACTACCAGATAAATAATTAGTTTCCATTTTTAATTGGTGGTGGATTCTCTTATCAGAATAAACTGACAATCAAACCATGTAGGTGTTGCATAAATATCTTGATGATCCTGAGGTGTCCTTTATTGGAATAACCAATCACATCTTGGATGCTGCCAAAACAAACAGAGCAGTCACACTCTGTAGACCCAGAGCTGATGAGGAGGTTAGACTATTTGATTCACTGAGTGACTTCCCTAAAGATGTTTTTTTTTTGGAAAATAGCTACAGTACGTACATATATACGTATGTATGTATATTACGTACATAGTAACTTGACCTGGACTTTAAAATTAGTTGTCCTGTCTAGATATTTTCTTATTAGATTTTGAACTTTCGAGCATTAAGGTAGCAGGAAAATTATATAACAATAGTATAGGTATTTTCTGTTTACCACCTACATACAGCACATACAGTGAAACTCTAGTAATACATACCCTCAACCAAACACTATTAGGTCTTGTTAAACGAAGGTGCTTCCTAACCAAAAACCTTATACATTTATACATTTTAATCAGACTCATTTTATCTTGGAAGCTATCCCAACGTATCTACATGCTATAATCAAATTTCACTGTACAGATTTAGTTACTATGATAACAATTGAAGTATTACGTATAATGGTTATGTAGAGTATGCATGTAGCCAACTTTTCTTTCTTTAATATTTAATAGGACATTATCCAACTAGCTACTGGTTGTTATAGTTCAAGTAATGACAAGGATTTGAACACTCAAAGCCACATTGCACAGCTATGTTATAACTACAAAGATCTTATGGAGGATAAAGAAAGAAAGTATGTATAAAATTAAAATGATTTCTGTATTGAGTTGCCATCCTATTTAATACTAACATTATTTTTTATGGTGTAGGTTTCATGAATTCTTTGGGTTGCGTGACTTCATACATTTTATTAACTACTTGAGAAGACAAAATAAAAGCCAGCCTCATCTACTGAATAGAGAAGATTTTAGAATTAGAAAAATACAAGAAGCTTTAGAGAGAAATTTTAATGGGCATTCAAAATTTTCTGATATACTTGATTTATTTCTTAATTCGGTAAATATTCCATTGAATAACTAATACAGTATTACAAATATATATCTTCTTATGATATACGTATGTAGTCTACTACTATGGTTTATATTTGTAGGAAGATGAAAATTCAAAAATGTTGGTAAATAACAGATCTGTGGTTGAAATTCTGAAGGACAGTTTGAATGACAAACCTCATTTCATTGGAGAAGAAGACTTTGAAGAAATAAGATATAAACTCATTATTGATGCTACTGAAGATGATTCAAGTCGCAGACTCTTAGTAATGTTTGGAATTGTTGATCCAGATTATACAAAAACTGTAGTTGGAAGTGACTTTCCCGATGATGGGGATTTACAAAAAGTAAACAATAAATACATGTACATATGTATATACACATATATACGTATTATACATACGTATGTGATACAGTATCTTACAATGTGTCATTTAAACTGTACATATGTATATAGGCCTACATCAATTTTATATTAATATATATATACTTACGTACCTGTATATACGTAGTAATGAATTTTTACTAAGAATTTTGTACATATAGATCATAACTATTGCTGAAATAACTGATGCAGCAAGCCAGGGAGAAACAGTTCTGATGATGCAGACTGATGATATTCATGAGAGCTTCTATGACCTCTTCAATCAGCACTTCAGAAAGGTTGGAGGAGGCAAAGGAAAGAGGACACATTTCTTTGCTAATGTGGCCAGTGGTAGCCACAGTAAACCTTGTAAGGTCAACCCAGCATTCCAGTGTATTGTGATAGTCAAGGAATCTGAACTGGCTCAAACACCAGCTCCATTTCTCAACCGTTTTGAAAAATATCAAATAACAACACTAAACATACTGAACTCATCTCTGAGTTTCTTACCTAAATATCTAAAAGCCATTATTACAAAGTCAGATGAAATGGTATGTACATACAAGTACATCATGTATAGTATTTATTGGTGCTAATTAACATCTAGATTTTTCTGAGTATAAAAATGACATTGTCAATCTGATACATGATAGAGTAAAGACCAACTGTAGATGTTATGTTTCAGTTACAGTAGCTGAATGACACTAAAATGTTACAACTTAAAAATAAACAAATTGCTAGGGAAAGTTCATCATCTAGGTCACCAATGCTTTACACTTTTCCTGATTATGCTTATAAGATAATGACCATCAATTTTATAGATTCATAAGTTTTTGGAGGTACTCAATCCTGAAAGCTTTTGTGGATATAATAAAAACACTATTCCATCACTGTTTATTGAAATGCTACCAAGGGAGAAGAAGTCTTTCAAGAATTCAGCTCCATTTATTGATTCAGAAATGGAAAACAGAAGTTTTAATCCCATTCAACTTTTAGAAACATTGCTATATTACCTAGAGCAATGTGGGTTTACCATTCCTGTGAGTTAATACAACACATACAATATTGAAAAAATCTTAAGCCCATTTTTTTTATTATTGGCTATTTTAATAAACACACATGTGTTTATAGGTGGGTTTGCAGTTGACTGATGACTGGAAGTATATCAGTTGTTCTTCAAAGAAAGATAAGCAACTGGACAGGTTTTTCAATGTACTTTTAACTGAAGGACTACTTGAAGTTAACAAGGTTATGCTGCAGTTAACTTTAGAAGATTTTGAATCAGAATATCATGATGAGCCTATTAACAGGGAATGTGCTGAAGCAATTCTCTACCTTCTTTCTCACTGGATGTACATTTGTATTGCTAAGCAGCTCCTCCTATTACTGACTCCTGAAGCTTTTATTTTGCACAAGGACATAGGGTATGTTTAAAGCTCAGAATGGAATCTACATATGTGAAATGTCTGGGTATATATTATGTCATCGCAATATCTTTGTTTATTTAGAAATAGTAAGCCTTCGCTTGCCTGGTTTAAAGATGCTTACTTAAAGCAAAATCACTTTTGTTTGAAAAGTCTCTTAACAGAAAAGAAGGCTGTCAGTCCAAGAAATAAGTTAGTAAAATACATTCTGCATGCCTTTTTGAACTTGGTGTATGTATGCAATCATAAATTTGAAATTTCTGTTTGAAGGATTCAAAAAATTGTTTGCTTTACACGGTCCTCTCAAGCTGTATCTTACTTTTCAGAAAGTGATCATGAGTCAGAAGAATTCAGTAAAGAAGGGAGCTCACTGGTTATTTATGCATTTTTAATAACTTATGAATAGTAACGTTAACTAAATACGTATATTTGCAGATTTGCTGTATATATAGTGTGGAAATAGTGCACTATGGGTTGTTCATATGGTTAATTATCCTCCTATTATTTTCTCCCTTTCAGTCAAACAGTGCATTTGTTTGCAAACTTACCAGTGTCTCCTCTCAACAAGAGTTTATTGATCAAATGACAGATTTTAGGAATGCTGATGACAAAGAAGAAATGATAATTGTAAGGGTCATAATTTTATATGGGATGTTGCATACAAACATTTTACGTACCATATATGGCCATTTATGAATAAAAATGAATGCAAGAGTGTAGACAGGTGTTCTGTGATATTCTTAAGAAATCAGTAGGTACTGTATAGAATAGTATACAACATTCCCAAGTAAACCTATTATGCTTCTTAATTAACTAATACAAAGATTCATTTCACTCAGTTCCAGAAACAGCTGACTGGCCCAATGGAGATAAGGAGAGGTAGAAGAAGAAAACTCCTGTATCCAAACCTCTCAGTAGGTTTAGTTCCCTATAGGCCTTTACTCTAAAATAGATTTAGCATGGTTTGTTAGAGTATATAGCTATAGTTATATATTTCAATTATAACTATATACAGTACAAAGTACAATATATCTATGATGCATTTTATATTTTAGGTTGCCAATATGCATGAATCCACAAAGAAACTCATTAATTTTGTTCGTTTACGAATTGATGAGGAAGAAGAACAATGGAGAGGGGGTTGCAATTTAAAGGTACATATATATACACAGTATACCTTCTCTAAACCACAGTATGTTACGTATATACATATATAGTTACAGTATCAGCTATGTGAGAATCATATGAAATTTGATTATTTACTTGTGTTAGATGTATGTTCTCCTGCTGCACTTCCCTCCAACTGTCTCCCAAGAGTCTTGCTACCCAGCAATATTTCTCTATGGATGGGACTATCATTACCTTGACTCCTTAGTGTCCAGTGAAGAAAGCACTGTTGCCCTGAAGTGAGAATCTTGAACTTTGAATATATATGAGTAATGCAAGTATGCAAAAAATTTGTTTGGTGCAGTAATTGGTTCAAATTTGCTTACCATCCCGAGAGTGACTTAGGATCTTGTCACCTTTCTGTAAACAAGGCAGTACTTATAGAAGAAGCTATACCTGTTCTAGTGGCAAGGTAAATGATGCAATAGGTAGTAGACCAGATAACAACATTTTCCATGTAAAACTAATCACTTTGTTCTGAATAGGGTCAATACTAAAAGTACAGAGAATGGATGGTTCAGTAAACCACAGAGTGTTGAGAATAGAAGAGCAGTTTTCAAACGTTTACTCAGTAGCCGGGTTGGGAATCAGTTATTTTCCATTTACTCTAAATACTGGTCAACAAAGAATGTTTCAGTGTTTTTGAAGGGTGCAGCTGCTTATTCAAGATCCCACAAATCAATTCTTAGTATATCTGATGTGGTAAGACTATAATATATAAAATACACCCACAATGTACTAGTACTTTTACATTGATTACTTGTATATTTACAGGTTGAAAATCTGTATGAGAACACACTATTCAACTTTCTGGCCTACATGATTCATCACGTCAATATGTACATTGACTTTGACACTCTTGATGAGGAAACAGAAGAGCTCTTCTTAAAATTACTGGAGAAGGTGCCTGTGCCTGGAACCCTGAGGGAACTGCAAGCCTACGGTAACACTTGGGGTGTTGATTCTGGTAGCTCCTCAAAAGCACCAGCCAGAGGATTTCCTGCTTTTGATCACATATGTGCAGCTTTTGATGATGTGTTAGCAAGTATGTATGTACATCCACCCAATTTAGCCAGAATAATTGTATTTAGGATTATACGTATTTATATACAAACATACGTACATATATAATAAACTCATGTACGTAGATAGGTGAAGATGAGTAATTACTTGAAGTATTATTATACAAAACAATGCAGCCAAGGGACAGACATTTTATCTTGGCTGTGAAACCAAAGTTCAATTAAAATGGCAACACTGTCTATGTACATTAACTCTCTATTCATTCACAATATATACGTACATACTGTATATAGCATAATTTACTTTTATAATTCTACAATGAAGCATGCTTTTATTACTAGTATTTTAAGCTTATTTAAATTTATTTACATGTATTTAGTGGACATTAATTATCCTATATTGAAGATTAAATAACTACATAACCTGCATATCTGCAGATTACCTCGGCAGTTCATTTGATGATATTTCTGCAAGGGCTGTACAAGACCTGGAGGTATTTCTTGCTATCTAATCATACGTATTACTGTACGTATATGCGAAGAAGTACATAGTTTTTCTCCTTTTGTATTTTATAGAAATCATCTTCACCCTTTTTGGAAATTTCTCTTGAGTTTCTTGAAAGCAGTTCTGGTCTCTGGAAGAAGTATCTTATTGATCTGATGTCTGTCAAGTTCAAATTGGATCAAGATGATGCTACTGATAGCATTGCCTGTCTTGTTATGGAGCATTTTACTGCAAGTCATAAAAGTTTGAAGGAAAAAATGTTGTACCTACACTATTCTGCTTCCACCAATCCAATGGAACTTGCTAAATTGAAGAGAATTCTAAAACCTCTGGTTGAAATTCAAGGATGTCCTGTTGATGATCAATTAATTCCTAATCTGACACTGTTGATAACAGGTGGAGATACTGAAACAACAAAAGAGGAAATGTGTCAATTTGTCATAGACAAACTCTATGAGAGCTTGCTACTTTGTGAAGGAGACTGCACCAAAATCAGGTCTTGGCATCAAGTGTGTAGCATTGTGGTAAGCAATGCCTAATTTACAGATGAAGTTGGTAAATTGGGCTTTAACATTGTCCATTGTATTTGTTACTAACCAATGTAGTACTTTACTCCAAGCCTTGAAACGGCAATGTATTCTATCAAAATGGAAGAGGATAAAGAAGGAAGAATGAATGTTATAAAAGCTGTCTACTTTCTCCTACAATGTGAGATTGCTCCCCACACACAAGAGTATTGCCAGGATGTTTGGATATTTGCTTGTCAGCTCTGTAAAATATGTACTGAGGTAATTACACATACGGTGACTTAATTATGTGAAAAAATGCTCTAGATGTACATATCTACATACATGTATCTATTTTACTCTAATTCTTTAGAAGTGTGTTAGGTTTCCAGAGGTATTTGAAGTCCAAAGTTCAATTTACCTTCCCGAAGAAACTGACATAGAATATATTCAGTACATGCTTCAACACTTCTTCCACCCTATGCTGCCGGATTTCCATTCAGAAAATGTTACATTCTTTTTGGAGTTGTGCTCTAAAAATTATTTTAAAGAAGAAACATTGCTACCCTTATTTAAGGAATGCCTTCTTATGATAATGAGCAGAGAGGTGCGCATACCATGTGTAGATTTTAGTGAAATTATGTACTGTACTGTGTATACATATGAACTAAAGGATTTAATTGCACTGAGCCCGTGCAAATATGATTATATGTACGTATAGTAGTAATTAATCACTGGAATGTATTATGCCAAACCAGACATGCAAGTCTAATCATATACGTATGTATGCATATTGTTTTCTTTAGAAACAGTTGGTCTTAGAAGCCATGAAAGGAGTTGAGGTTGTACCTCATTTTTGTGATACTGAAGTACGTAGGTCTAGAAACCTATTTATATGCTGAATCAGTTTCTATGTATAATTAATCCATTTTTTATTGTTTCCTCAGTCTGAGAATGAAGTACCAAATGTACTACGCTTATACTTTCTGGCCCTTTTTGAAGAATCTCACAGAAAATATGAAGGTTTAGAGGATCCACTTTGGACCTATTTAGCTGAATACAAGAAAGTTAGGGAAAGGGTCACCTTGTCCTATCATAACTTGGGTATATATGATGTTAATTATTTTTAATTATGTTACATAGATACAAAAGAATTCTAAATCCAAAATGAAATCACATTTACAAGTTGAAATGGAAGTATTTGCTCACTTAGCCATTAAAGAGATAGCTAAAAAAATCAACAGTGAAAAAGACTATGATGAGGTACATTTGTATAAATTCTCAGTATATTTCCTTTGATTGTGAGACTGTATTTCAATAGTAGAAAGGTTTTTCTTGGTTTATATGTAGGTGCTTCAGTCTAAACGTAAAGAAATCCTAACTTTACTATTTTGTGAAGATGGTCACTATCAATGGCATCAGATTATTCTGTTTATGTTCATTGGAGAATGTAATGATGTTAAGAAATCTATAATTTTTAAGCTGAAAGATTTGTTATCTGATGCCAGATTCCCATACTTTGATTTGAAGGTAAGTGAACATACGTATATACGTACTTTAAGAGAAATAATAATTAATCTACAATGAGCATATACGTATATTGAAATGATCAGACAGCAATATGATTTATATCAATTACAAAACTTTATATATACATATATATAAATGTTAAAGTGCCAGTTTGAATCGATGATGTCACCTTATTAGGACTTACATGAAAGGCTTATTTCATCAGGAATATCAAGGCAAGTTTGTTTATCCATCAGTCTAAAAATAGATTTACCACAAATTTAATAGCTTCTTATAACCAACTACGTATATAGGGAAAAATATCCTGCCTTTTGGCCAAGACAAAATATTTTAGATGTACTGTCTAAATGGAAGAAAGGTCATGAAAAAGAGACACTTGTTATCAAAAGATGCCTAACATACCATAAAAAGGTCCAATCTGGACTGAAATTATTACCAGTGTCTTTAAGGTTTTGTAAATCACTTAAGAAGTACCTTGATGTTAAATTGGATGAAGCTACAGCTAAAAGGTACACCATATCTGAAGCTATACTAAAAGCAACTGAAAAGAGAGGACAAGAACGAACAAAGCTGAAAGACCTGTTTAAAAATGTCAAAGGTTACTGTCAACAATTATTTGCACATACACACTTGTATAATTACGTACCTTAGTCCTTATCATTTTATAGAGGCTCTGAAGGAATATCAACATTACTCTTTAGACTGTTTGCCTAAATGTGATGATTTGGATAACTTAAAGCTGAGTTTTTTCTTGCATGTTCATGGAGAGAATGATGAAGAGAAAAATATGGAGACAATACTTAAGCAAATAGTAAGGGACTATCTTTTGTATCAAAATTTGCATGTACATCTTTAATGTCTATATAATATAATTAGGCAGCTAACAATGAAGGGATCTTAGAAAGCACCTTTAAATGTCATGATCAAGGAACCCTCTTCCTAAAGTGGTTGCCAGAAAGGAAGACAGTGCCTACAATTGACCTGTCTCAAGCCAATCTGGAGTCTTGTGTCCTGAGAATGGAATTAACTGAGAAATCATTGCTAAACTGTCTGCGTCAATGCTTACCTACCATGGGTACTGAGGTGAAGGAGAACTGCATAGAAAGAATGTGCGTGGCCGTCATTAGAACCTTTTTGGCTGGTGTTCCCTTCCTTAAAAACAGCAACAAGAAAGTACTCCAGGATGCTCTCACATTAAGAGTCTTATCCAACAGGTATAATACATACATGTATGCCCATTCGTTATGAGATTAATATTACTTGAACATCAGCAACATGAATTTGATAATTCTGGACATTTCAATCTGGGGGTCTTCATCAGCAATATAATGAGGTGTGGAGCAATTTACATAGGAGAAACAAGCAAATCACTCAGACAGAGAATGAGTGCACACAAAAGAACAGTTGTGAGAATGGATATCGACACCTCCCTGGCAGCACATATACATACCACATTCCACAGCATAGACTGGGACTAAGCCATGGTTCTGTGAGAAGAAAGATCAAGGAGGAATCCGCATCAATCAGACCACACCATGCATGAACCTGGACAAAGGGATGCACCTGATTGGGATGACATCATTACAGACTAATCAACGCTCTATACATCTACTAACTACCCACTCATTAACTAAACTATTTTCATCTTCAATAATTATTTGGCGCACTTTTTTGACATCACCTAGTGTCACACTTTTCTACTTAAACTGGCTTGTATGTCCTACCCTCATTGTATTGCCGATGAAGACCCCCCAGGTCAAAATCTCCGGAATTTATGTTACTGATGCTCAAGTAATATTAATCTCATGTACATACATACATACGTATATGTTTCTTAAGTATGCACATTCCTTGCATCTTAATTTATATTAATTTCTAATTTCAAACCAATTTTAAGCAATTCTTCAGATTATGAAATTGTTGGAAGGACAAATCTTAAACAGTTACACCTTCAGCTAAAGCCATTAAAGGAGGATCAAAGGATGCCATCTGATCAAGTTTTGAAAGATGTTATAGTTCACTTTCATTCGGCACCACCACAAATTCTAAAGGCCATAGTTAGGGGACTTTGTAATATTGCTCATGACCTATCAAAACAGGTAATATCTTAAACGATTCTACGTATAGCATCAAAAGTAATGCATGCTTTTAACTTGCAATGTTTTTTCTTAGAATTTTTCAGAATGGAGTGAGAGTACCATTATTAAATTCATATCTTCTGTGCTTAAAGTAGATTCCCTTTCAAAAGTCATGTCTTTACCAAGGTAACTAACTAGTTAATCATAATAATCTTTTTAGTCAATTTATTATACAATATACTCTATGAACAATTATTTTATATATATTCTTACATCTTTTTATCAATTGATAGCTCTGCTGGTGGATCTGTGGATTTTCATGCTTTAGAATCAATTCTCATTAAAAATCTGATGGATGTATTAGATCTATTTGATGGATGGCTGAACAATGGATTTTACAGTTTTCATACTCTGCCAATTGGAGTTAAGAAAGAAATACCAGAAAGAACTGTTATGATAATTAGAGAAAGAGCTGAAAGGAGTAAGTAAGAACATGCAACCAGAAGCAAAATCAAAGATTTATCATATATTAATTGTGATTTGCTAGTTGTTTTATCACTTTCTAAAAATGTAATGAAGTAAATACACACATTTCATATAACATTAATTTAGGTGAAATTGTTCAAAATTATATGACTTTGGAAAAGAATTTACCACCAGAAGCAATGGGTCTGGGATTTGGTGATTTTGAGGTGATTTTTAGTTTGAATTCTCTCAACTCTGCAAAATTGTTTCTAGAAATATATAGGCATAATTATATGTGTTATGTATTATATATGCATACGTATATATATATGTGTAGATAGGAAGAAAAACATATGCTTGTTTGATCAGTATGTACTTTTAATTGACTGTAACCAACTTGCATGTACTGTGTGTATATTAATTATAACATATCCATTGAGCTCATACTATATATAATAATATTATCCATCCTATTAGACTTCAGCATTTGAACAGAGTTTATGTCAATACATCAAGGCGCATGCAGTCATTGCCCAAAGATATTATTACCTACTTGATATAATACCTGATGAAATTCAGCTTCAGCACTATGTTTACTTCGTTATTCTCTTGAGAGAGTAAGCTTTCTTTAGCACTTTATATGTACATTGCATAGATGTGGTATATGAGTCCTTTCATATGTGTGTTTAGTCTGACCAAAGATATACGAGTTCCACAAGGTGAAAATGAAGATTTTGAAGAATTAGAAGGGAACTATTTAGAAGAAGAAGAAGAAGAAGAATCTTTATCCTTTGATATTGATCTCAAGCAGGGGGAAGATAGAGAGAGGGAAAATGAACAAGAAGATGAAGTGATTCAGACCAAAGAGGAAGAACTACCTGAGCCTACAGCCTCTACAAGTGAAGAAGAACACAGTCCAACTGAAGAATCCCAAAGGCTTGAAGGAGCAATAGAATCACATACTCAGTCAGACCTAGAAAATGATATTCCAGATTACTCTGCAGATACAAGCTTCCCTACAGATTTTCCAGAAATGTCACTGAACCAAACATCCACTTCATTTTATGAACAGAATACATCATTTTTTGACCTCCAGTCATGGGCACAGCACGCTCCAATGCCCAGCACTGAAGGTTCAAACAATGACACCGGGTTAACTTTGGAGGACCTTGAGGATCTAAAGGAAGAAGACTCCTTGGAGTTGAGAAGGGCATATAATAAAGTAGGGGTTTCAGCAGGATCATTTTCAGATGATCAGCCAGCCCTCGAACCATTGAAACCACCTGAGAGGACAGCAGTTCAGCAGTCATCAATGTTATCTGATCATGACTTTGAAGATGTGCTTTCAACAGAACCAAATAAATCTGCAAGTACAAAAGCCATGTCCTTTCAAGAGAAAGCTGTTCCGGAACCTCCTAGACCAGAAGTTGCAAATGACTTTACTTCCAGTGAGTTAACCATTTCTTCTGTTGCTAAATACATATATTATAGTGATTATGTCCTTGCAGTTCCTCTAACACACACTATATATATATATATATAATGTCTTCAGGTATACTACAGCCATTGGATCCATACACCTCTCAGTATCCTTCAAATTCAAGTTTAACTCCTTTAATACAACCATTTAGTGGAAGCTGTAAGTGAAATTCGTCCATCTTCATATACAGTGGTCCCTGCTTAATTGTATACCCTCGGGACTGAACTACTATATTCGAATAAGCAATATATATATTCGATTATAGGTATGTAATGAGTCATTAAGGTGAAATATAATTTTATGATACTGTACGTACGTACGTACGTATATACCGTATTTGTCCGTATAAAAGCCAGGTCTTGAATAAAGGCCTAGCTGGGTCTCTCAAATTGACACACTGGGTCGAAGTGTAAACTAATTTATGCTGCAGCATTCCCAAAGCGATACTCCATTGATGTTTCCTTCAAGTAAAGTATGCCGCGAAGAAGATTAAATAAGTGCTGCTAGGGAGATGGTGTAGACATCATTACCACCATCGCCAAGAGAATTATTTAATAGAAGCCAGGCTCAACGGGTTAATAATAATTGGAACAATATATACGTAGGCCTGGGTCTCTATTCAGACAAATACGAAGTATATACATACAATGGATAATTAGACTCAGCAAGACAATTTTTCACAGAATTGAACATTTAGATCCAGAGTTCTTCTTCAGCAAATAAGGAAAAAAAATGATTTTTTAAATAAAAATGTGAATTCAGTGAAACATTGTGTTGCTGAGTGTCATTATTCCAATATTATCATTATGGACGCAACAGACAACCCGTTTCATATGTACGTATGTACGTATATACGTAATTTGCTACATCCTTTATATGTTACATAATACTGTTTGAAGAGTTGCACCCCTATATACATATATACATGTATAAGAGATTAGACTAGGCTACTGTGAGGGGTTAGGGGTTTTATATATGTGTACGTATTACACGTATAAGCATAGTTATAAATATGCAACAGGGTTGATATGCGTTTATGCACACACTGTAGTATATGTATATTATTGCTGACAAGTATCCCATAAATGTTCTTATATACTTACGTAGTTAACACTTCAGCATTTCAGAGTATTCCTCCTGTAAATCTGGATCAAAATACACCAGCGCATATTCAGGAGACCCTGCCATCTTTGAGTGAAGAGCATACTACATCACAGCCACCACTTAGTTGGGCCCAATCCTGGTATCCACAACAAGGACCCCCATATCAAGGCCCTCCTTTCTCTGCTCAATATTCATATGGTATGCCATCTGGTTATGGATATCAACAGCCATGGCAGTCACAACAATCTTATTATGGAGGTCATATGCGATCTCCACTTGGTCATCCACCTGGTCCTCCATCTGGTCATCTGTCACAGGAACTGCCTACAGTGCTTACACCCGATATTCCAAAGAGTGCCCCAATTTCTACTACTGAAGTTTCTCCTGGGACCAAAAGATCCGGTTAGTCTTCAATTATATGTTATATAGAACTACTTACACTTATCATCATAGCCATTGCAAAGGCTACCTAAATTACCCCCCCCCCCCCCCTTTTTGTTCTGAGTGCTCAGTCTTGGCTAGGATACAGCTTTCATCTCTAATTATTATGAAACCCCAAGCTTTCACTTGTGATGGCAGTCATCCAAACATATCACCAGAGTGTACCACAGTAATGAGCCCTCCTTTGAGCCCAAAGGAGGACAAAACAGCTATCTATGGTTCTTTGATGATTGTTTCCATCTTTGATGACTGGTTTCCAATTAAATAGTTTTAGTCATTTGAATGGTCTGATGTTACAGTAATAACTTTCAGACATTATATATATTCACTTATCATTACTTTCACTTACTTCTATTTTGTATACTTTACAATAAAGTTTTTATTTTTGCACAGGACCTGAATTCAGTGAGAAAGCACTAAGCATGACAGCTGAAGATATTGTTGAGTGGCTCCACTCAATTAAACAAGGCCAGTATGCTGAAATATTCCAGGAGAAAGATATAGATGGTGATATCCTTTCAGAAATTACTATCAATGATTTGGTAGATGCAGGAATTAAGTCTTTAGACAGTAAAATAATACTTAATAAATTCAAGAAAATACAGTAGTGAAAAGGAACTTAAACCACTAGATAATGTAAGTAACTAACATTTAAGTTTACTTAACTTTATTAGCTGATTGTGCATACATTAACTGTCATATAGATCTAGACTAAGTGAACTATAGCCATGCAGTTCTTAAGTGCTTTTGTAATCTATATAGTATAATTTGTGTTTGTGATTCATGCCTAAAGTATGCCAAGAATAGCTACATACACCATTTATGCATTTTTGTGCATTCATATATTATAGAAATATTAAAAATTTTCTACAAAAATAGTGAAGATGTAGGGATGGCACAAAAAGTAGAGAAACAAGAAAGGGATGTTACACAGTGAAGTATTAGCTATACATGAATCCTACAAGCAAGGGTGTTGTACGATTCATGCATAGCTAATACTTCACTGTGTAACATCCCTTTCTTGTTTCTCTACTTTTTGTGCCATCCCTACATCTTCACTATTTTTGTAGAAAATTTTTAATATTTCTAGTTTCTGTACTTTTTATGGAGTATGCGCTAGGAATTATAATTGTATACCATTTTGGTTTCGCAATCTTCGACTGAATATGACGTCATTAAAATGGCGAAATTATCGAGGCCTTGACTCTGGGGCCATGAAAACCGTCATACTCAATAATAGCGTTATCGCTCTCGCTTCTACAAAAGAATACAGCTCGGAAAATTTGCAATAATTTCGTTTAACAATTAGTCCAAAACCTTGTATAGTTTTTTAGTTACAGCGGGCGAAGAAGATGAAGAAGAAGAAGAAGATGAAGAAGAAGAAAACGAAAATAGGAGATTTCAAAGTTCGTTCGTTTGCCAACGATACACGGTCGCTTGCCTTCAAGGCCAATTTATAGCATGTTTGTTCTATATTCAACTCTACATAGTCTCGTTTTGGCGATTTTCAGCCTAATTCGGAATTTCGCTCCTATACCAATGTATGGGGAAAACGAAACAACCCGTACCATCCCTACATAGAGAGTACTACCGTACTCTCTGATAAAGCAGGACAATATCATCCTCATGCATCTATATAGGCCTCGTAGGCCTTTGATTAAAGGACAAATTTATAATAGGTGTCTCTCCTTTTGCTTCCATTAATTGCAATTGGCCATGATCTTCTCCTGCACACTTATATCTATATAATAGCTATATCATTCTACAATTATTACAATATTATAATGCATGTACAGCTATATTATTAATAATTAATATTATTATTATTATTAAATTTTAAGTGCATCATGTGCATTGCACACTAGGGTGAGAGTATGCCCCATGCAGCACTACACAGGAAAGTAAAATGTTAAAAAATAAATAAAAATGTTAAAAGTCATTGAGTAGTACAGCAGCTACGTCTGACACTGGAACCTCTTGCAATTGATCCACCCTTCTGTTGCACCTGCTCCACTGCCTGAATCTGCCTATACAGCACCCCCATACAGCAACACCAAGTCCACCAGCATTATCCCATCAATTTTCTATAGGCACCGTGCACCTTTCAGAGCCACACAGTACTGCATGCATGTTGACATCTCCTCAGCCAAGCTCCCAAAGCTCTATCCCCTGCCTATATATAGTAGATCATGAACTTTCATGTATGTCACATGTACATAATATTATATATATACCATGCATATAATGGTCCGGGGCCATTATATACATAACATAACATTAAAGTACCATTACCATGATAACCAAACCACAACTATTTAGTGTATATTTAGAATCATGAAGAAGGAAAAAAGAGAAAAATCATTGAGAATTGTGCCACAATCCACGATTTTTCAACTAATTTTGTTTCTAAAATAGCAAAAGAACAACCCCGTAATCATTTCCCCCTAACAGATCTGCCCCTACTCATGTCAATAGAGTCATGTGCACATAACAGACGATACATAACTTACGCCTAAAAAGATGGCAATGTTCCGAAGCTTCTTCTTGGAGGCTCCAGTCAATTCTACCGCTGGACCAGATCGACTGTAACAATCAAGAGCATGGAAGAAGTGGAAAGACATTCCACCTAATTGTCCTTCACTTACAGGCACAACTTGTACAGTGTCTCCAATGAACAAGGCACAGGTCTTGCCTTGCTCATCATTGGCCGAAGGGTTTGGAAGGTTATTAAACCCAATGTTAACTGTAAACACCATCCCTACACACAAGAGAGTATAGGTCCAGTAGTAGTGCCGGCTATATTACAGTTTGGTACTGTTAGTATACCTGCTTTGGCTTGAAGGTTGCATTTTGGACCAATTAACAGTGACCCTTCTCTGAATTCTATACCTGTCACAAACCTGGGGTGGGAGAGTATGAGGATAACGCACAATTCATAGTTACGTAAGTCACATGACAATACAGTCACATGACAATACATGACAATATGACTCACCTAAAGTTTTTAACTAAGTTTCCCTTTAGTTCAGGCTTCTTATCCTCAACAAAGGCCACACCTTCCTGGTACACATCACAGAGCATCTTGCCTGACAGAATTATAGACCAAAGCAATTCCATAAAGATGGAAGAAAGAGTATAACTCACCATCTTGGAGCTCTGCTAAGACCTTTTCGTGGAGTTCCAGCAGAAAGTCATAGTTATCTTTGATTTCCTACATTAGTATGTAAGTAATATGCATAAAAGTACACATTCGTTAAGAAAATGTTGAAAAGGAAAACAAGAAAAAAGGTGCACTAGCGAAGGTTCAAACTCCCCACCCACACATACTGCTCATGTGTATGTGCTCATTAACTGACTGAGCCACTTGGGAAGGCTGTCAAAAAACAATTTTTTGTATGTAAAGTCATGGTATATACATTACTAAATGCTAAACTTTTTGCATGTGATAAATTTCATGGAAGAGCCGGTGGCATGAACAGCTGAAATATTTGTGTGGAATGTTTTCGTGCAGTGTACTTATAATGTTGTTTCAGAAATCTTCCAATTAAAACATTGACAGATAGCAATATGGACGTGCTCCATGGCAACTCACTTACACACATGGCTGCATTTCACAGTCTATATTTTGCAGTTTAATGGTGCCAGTAAATAGAGCGAAGATACTTCCATGGCAAAAATACAAGGTACTAACTTCTCTCTAAGAATTTATTGCTATGACACTTAAAACTCTTTCTTTATAACACCCAACTCTCAGTATTACCAATACAGCGAAAGCAATCTTATACGCTAACACATAGCACAGTTCCTTCCAGGTATCTAACTGCTAAGGTAATATTCAGTCACTGCTACTTGTACTGTGTGTGTGTGTGTGTGTGTGTGTGTGTGTGTGTGCAGAGGATGCCAGACCATCGACCACAGAAGCAACTGCTGCGGTGCAGACTGAGAGGAAAGAAGAGGAGGCCGGGAGGGACTTGCTTGCGGTGGGTGGATGTCATCAGCAGAGACCTAACTGAGATCCCAGAATGGCAAGAAGTGGTGACAGACAGAAGTGCATGGCGAAATGCTATCCACCAGCCCAGGTCAACCCAATCCTAATTCGTGACGAAGTGTAACAACTTGATCCTGCCCAACGTCCATGAGGACAAGGAGTAAAGAAGAAGAAGAAGAGAAGTGTGTGTGTGTGTGCGTGTGGGGGTCAGCTTTTGTAAGAGCTATCTCAGTCAGCGCCTCCACGTGGTGACCCCTGGGCAGTTGGTTCGCACTCTACTGCACCAACTGGCTAAAGCTGACTATTAGTTTGGATCAACATGAGCACGAGTACGGGGTGTCGTTCGATGGCACCACTCAATGCTACATGCCAAGCTACTTCCCCTCCGGAGGACTTGCAACCCTCTGAGGATGACCAACCTTTTGCACAGAGAACAAAGCTGAAACGAAGTTCGGTATGGTACCTGACATCATGGAACGTTAGATCCCTACTTGACACCACAGGATCAATTGAGACTGCAAGACAAAGGTGCGAAAGTGATGCAGAAGATCGAAAAATTGACCAAGTTGTTGATGTGCTAGATGATTACCATGTGACTGTAGCAGCCTTGCAGGAAACCAAGTGGTTTGGAAAGGAGGTCTACAAAGTTAGGGAGAGCCTTGTGTTGACAGCAGGTAGGCCAGTTCCTCGAGCAGACAGGCAGCGAGAGCGAGGTGAGGGTGTGGCCCTCATTCTGAAGGGTCCTGCTGTGCAAGCATGGAAAGCAGGAGGCAGCAGATGGAAGTCCTGGGGATCCAGGATAATATCTGCTTCCTTGAGAGTAGGCACACATTGTAGCAAACAGCTTCATGTTCTGTCTTGCTATGCCCCCACATATTCATCCAGCCGTGAGATGAAAGAAGCCTTTTACAATGACCTGCAGCAAGCGCTAACATGAAATGTATGTGGTCCTCGGAGACTTTAACGCGCGTGTGGGATCCCGGATTGCTGATGAACACGAGAATGATGACGACGACGAAAGTGGCCAAAGTAGTAATGTGTTGGGGCCACATGGACATGGAGAGCTCAATGAAGCAGGAAGGGAACTGCTATCTTTCCTTTCCATCAATGAGGCAACTGTATGCAACACATGGTACCAGAAGAAGGGAATCCACAAGGCCACCTGGCAGCATCCCGGGTCAAAGAAGTGGCATTGCATTGACTATGCAATAATGAAGCAGTCACAGCGCAGGAAGTGCCTGGATGTGTCAGTCATGCGCGGGGCCCAATGCAACACTGACCACCAAATGTTGCGGATGAAGCTGAATGTGGGGCCAGTAAGACGACATTGTAGACCAAACACCAACAGTCACATGAGATTTGACATTTCTAAGCTGAAGGAGAAGGCAGTGGATGGACATGGGAGGATGACAGCCAGAGGCCACTTTCAGGAGATGGTTGGGGAGAAGCTAAACCAATGTTGGAAGGAGACTGACTCAATTGAGGAAAAGTGGACCTCTGTGAAGTCAACATTGTGTGAGGCAGCTGAAGCAACCATTGGTAGAGAGAAGAGAAGGCAAGCGGACTGGTTTAGAGAAAGTGCTCCAATCATACACCCATTGCTCCAGAAACGAAATGCATTGTACTGTAAATGGCTCAGTAGTGGAAAGATTTCGGACAAAGAGGAGTTTCAGGAAGCTCGTAAGAAAGCCCAGAAAGTTGTCAGAGAAGCCAAGAACAACTGGTTCTCACTCAAAGCCAAAGAAGCACAGGGAGGAGTGAATGGTGGGAAGGTGGTGTGGAAGTGCATCCGAGAAATGCAAAGAGGGAGAAGAGGCCTAGTGCCATTGAAGACAAGGAGCGTGAGAGACGAGGAAGGACACACCTGCAGCACCCCTCAGCAGCAGCATGGTCGATGGCGGAGGCACTTCACCAACCTTCTCAATATTGTGAGTGAAGTAGATGTGAGTGAGATAGAGCAAGCTAGACAACGACCAACACGAGCTGAGATGGCCGACCCACCCACCTCTGAAGAGCTGGAAAATGCAATCTCGAAGCTACGCAATGGCAAAGCAGCAGGTCAGTCTGGTATCCTCCCCGAGATGGTCAAGGCGGCCTGTGGCAATGTTGACTTTTTCAACCACCTACTGGAGCTAGCCACTACCATCTGGAACGAACAGCAAGTGCCACAAGATTGGGTGGATGCAGTCCTAATCCCCATCCCCAAGAAAGGGGACCTGTGCAACTGCGACAACTGGAGAGGGATTGCGCTGCTTGATGTTGTCGGCAAAGTAGTAGCTACTATTCTGCAAGAACGTCTCCAGGTACTGGCTGAACAAGAACTCCCAGAGTCACAATGTGGCTTTCGAAAGGGCAGAAGCTGCACTGACATGATATTTGTAGTCCGCCAACTTATGGAGAAATCATGGGAACACAGGGCTAAGACCTTCTTTACTTTCGTCGACCTGAAGAAGGCTTATGACTCTGTGCCAAGGAGAGGAATGTGGCTTGCCCTAAAAAAGCTTGGAGTTCCTGAGAAGACAATCAACCTTGTCCGAGCCTTCCACACCAATATGAAGGCCAAGATCAGACTAGATGGTGAACTTCTTGAGGACATCAATGTTGAGAACGGTCTGAGGCAAGGCTGCTGCATGGCCCCAGTCCTTTTCAACTTGTACACCACCCTGGTCATTGAACGCTGGCAAGATCAAGTGGCTGACTCTGAAGGCAGAGGCGGAGTAGCTATTCAGTACAAGGAGGACAAGAAACTTTTTCGAAGATACACCAAAAATGCCAACAAGCAGAAGATCTCGGAAGGCCTTTTTGCCGATGATGGTGTCCTTTTAGCCTCTAGTAGAAGTGGTGCTGAGTCAGCTGCTACCATGTACCAGGAAACCACCAAGAAGTTTGGTTTGACAGTGAACACCAGCAAAACCAAGCACATGGTAGTGGGACGGGAGACAATCAGCAGTGATGAGGAACCCCTACCAGTGCATGGTGGCACCATTGAATCAGTCAAGCAGTTCCTCTACCTTGGGTCAGTAGTAGATGTCTCTGGAAAGGTGGATGAAGACGTGAACAGACGCATTACACAAGCTTCCTCGGCTTTTGGCGCCCTGCGGAAGTCAGTCTTCATGGACAGAGACTTGAATCTTGTCACCAAGAGGATAGTCTACCAAGCCTGTGTATTGTCTGTTCTCCTGTATGGGTCAGAATGCTGGACACTGCTTAAGAGACAGTCTAGGCGGCTGGATGCATTCCATCACAGGTGTATCAGAAGCATTCTAGGCATCACCAACCATGTGCAGTGGACAAATCACATCACCTCAGACCAACTGCGCCAAAAGTGGGGAGACAAAGAGACAACCACAGTGAAGATAGCTAAGCGGAGATTGCAGTGGCTAGGCCATCTAGCACGCATGCCAGACAGCAGAATGCCCAAAAAGATCCTCTTTGGATGGTTGTGCCAACCTCGACCAAAATGTGGTCCAAAGAAGAGGTGGAGAGATGCAATCCGTGATGATTTGAAGGCTATTGGTGTAGATGAGAAGGAATGGTATGAGGTTGCCACAACATCAAGAAATGCTTGGAGAACTGTATGCAACTTGGGTTTTGAAAACTGTACTGACACACAAGCATCACAGCAAACAACATCACCAGTCTACTCAGTCACATGTGACACCTGCCAAAGGACCTTCCGACGGGAGGGAGACAAAAAGAGGCACAAGTGCATTCAAGAGAGAATGAAGCCTACTAGCCAGCAGAGAGGAGCAGTGCACTGCTCTACATGTGACAGATGGTTCTTGAGCCAAGGTGGCTTCACGGTGCATGTGTGCCGATCACAGGACCAGACCTAAACCACTTTCAGCTTTGTCCCCAACTTTGGGGTGGTGAAACCGGAAACGGCAGCCGTACAACAGGACAGGACAGGACAGGTGTGTGCGTGTGTGCGTGTGTGTGTGTGTGTGAAGGTAATAATGAGATCATGTGCCATACCACTTCAAAATCCTTCACTACAGCATTCCAGCTATCAACAAATTCTCCGGTAAAAGTATCTTTTGAAAACACTCCAACCTTCTTCCTCTGTCACAAAAGAACAAGAGACATACAGAAATACGTAGATCTAAAGGATGTACATAAATCTGTTATTACTACTGTACTTACATACGTATATGTTCTGCTATTACTACTGTACCTACGTACGTATATGTTCTGCTATTACTACTGTACCTACGTACGTATATGTTCTGCTATTACTACTGTACCTACGTATGTATATGTTCTGCTATTACTACTGTACCTACGTATGTATATGTTCTGCTATTACTACTGTACCTACGTATATGTTCTGCTATTACTACTGTACCTACGTATATGTTCTGCTATTACTGTACCTACGTATATGTTCTGCTATTACTACTGTACCTACGTATATGTTCTGCTATTACTACTGTATCTACGTATATGTTAACTTGTTTAAGACTCACATTTCCGCTATCTTTCAAGGCCTTGCTAACATTTTGAAAATTAGCTGCATCTTTGTCTTCCTACAAAATTACAATGACGCAACATGAGTACACATGTGTACATATAAGATAACACCGGCGGCTAAGGGGGAGGAGCCACAGTGAAATATAAAAATAGCACACAGAAAAGTGATCGTGTTGAAATGTAAGCATGTACATACATATGTACTTGTTCATATACCTATATAATGTATACATCAGTATCTTAAAAAGCAGTTATATTTTTTAAATCCTTTGGTCAAATGCTTGACCCTGAGGGTCTTCATCAGTGACTGAGGGATTGGTGCTTCAGTAAACCTTAATAGACACATTTCCGGGTGATGCAGTTACAATAAATTATAATTATTAATACCCACTTCTGACTAGATGTCACAGAATATACATAAGTATATAACACTTAAGCTATCTTACTTTACTCCTGACATGAACTGATATGGAAGGCAGTCCTTTCTCCTCTTCTGCGACCGGCAGAGCAGGTTGAAGAAACTCAATCTTCTTCTTGCTTGTGACAATGTGGAACTCCTCCTCACAGAACACGCAGAGTGTGTCTGTCAGTTCATAACCAAACAGCCACAACTGAGCACAGAGGAAATGTAGTACATTAAATAGCTTAGCAGAGACAATGTATTGTGACTCCATTATAGAGTTGATTAATACGCTAGTATAATAGTGTCCCCTTCACACATACTGTATAAAATATGATGATCTTTTGTACATGCTACAAATCACTGGTAACATTCAACACACACAGTGTCTTGGTTATACGTACGTACATAATTATAATATTCCATTATACTGTATGAATACAAGAATGACCTACAGTGAACTTATCAGTCGCTACCATATAAACACCATCTGAAGATACATACTATAACATACACATATACGTATGTACCTATAACATACACATATACGTATGTACCTATAACATACACATATACGTATGTACCTATAACATACACATATGCAGTTTTTGGTATACGTACGTAGTCGAATATTTTCAACCAAACGAAATAAACACTCAACAAATCTAAAAATGTTCCATCCAAAAGATAAGGTCGACACAGTTAGAAGGAATCAACATGAGTCTATTATCAGCACTTCCTATATACTTCCATGTACTGGCCTCAGGACACATCTGAGGAATACTCACTTGTAATGTTGTCGACTTTGAGTACATCACCTCATCCTTTCCATAAATAACAGCTATACCATCTACATCTTCCCATAATTCTGTGTCGCTCTCCTAATTACATTACAAATAAGCATGTAATATGTACATTAGAGATGGCTGTATTACACATTTATATTAGTTACAGTAGCACACCTTGATAGTTATAATTGTGAACTTTATACATTTTTGCGATACAGACTGTAAGACATGTTGCAGCTTTTAATAATCCTCTTATCAAAGTCTCCCCTTTTAGCAGTTATGAGTGTACTGCTCGTTAGAAGGTACCAGGTTAACATAGAAGATTGGCTCGAAGGAGCTGAAGTGAAGGTTATACTACTCGAGGCGGAATCTGTACTACATGTAGTAAGCCGCGTATATAATTCACACGCAGGTAGGTGAGATTCGGCCAGTCTACGACTTAAGGCAACCAGCTATCTATACTGTGAGTAAATAACTTCACCAAACTCCATAAATAAGCTTAACAATAGGCCTACCCCAATTCAGCAGTTTATAATATGGATCACACTTAATATCTTCATCTTTAGTCATCACAGTTTACTGGACTAGCTAACTTATTAATTTTACCTTATTTAAACAGATACGTACCTTCCAAGATGTATAAAGCTTCTTTAAACGCTTCACGAACTGCAAAGGATCAATCTCCGCCATCTTGAGGTTCACCCGCCAAATGGATCACAATAGTGTGGTTCAATTTCTGTTTTCAAACCAAATACAAAAGTTTAGAATGAAAAAACTAATGCACAAGAATGTCGATAAATGACCGTGAAAATGAGTTCCCTGTAGTACTGAGTAGTGTATTAAAAGACAAAAATAATTTTTATGAATTTGTAAAAAGAAAGACTATCTGCAGCTATCAAGATGCAGCTTGGGCATGCATGACCCGGGGAGATGAGACAGTCTGTCTTTGATATCTGAGCTGATCCCCTTCTGAATAATATACTAACTGGATTTTCTGCTAAGAAAACATATGCACATATGTTTTGGCCTGTGCTTGGGAATTAGATCTAGAGACATACTTAAGCACTCTTAATTTCACACTCAACAGCTGTCAACATTATCTAAAATGTGATCTCAGACACTGCAAGTTGGGTACGTGTTACTATAATTAGTGCTTTCTGTAAAGAATTAGGCAATCAATACCTCTGTGTATGTGATGCTGCATGTATATAGATGGACTGGCTTGAATCAGATCTGATCATGTGTACTGTCCACACTTACAACAGAGGTGACATGGAAGATTCAGTAGATAACAATAACCCTAGTTCTTTGCCCTCAGCAGATTTTTAGTGTTTGCCATTGATGAAACTCTGAGAGTGGATGTACATAATTATAAGAGAAGATTTCATTCAAATGAATGCAACGTCTTACAACTAACATGTAAAATAGCTGTACATAATAATTAAAGAAATGATCTATACTAGTAGACACTGACTATAAACATATTCTAAAAACAATATTAGTGTATATATACATATACACAGGCCAATAACTGCTATATATGTATGTATGTAAAAGGTGACATATTTGTCATTCCGGGATCCTGATGTTCTGCATATATATGACCATTCTCTCTAGATCATGATCAGGTACAGTAATCATATTCATAAAGACATGTGAGGGGTTCTACAGAACACAAATATGAATATCATTATAAGTTTCAGTGGAATAGGTTATGAATATGATTATGATGTATATTATTCATAACCTTTTCCTAGTAACACTTATAAATGTTATTCACATTTGTGTTCTGGGAACTTTGCAGGGTTACAGAATAGCCCATAGTATAGTCTGGGGAAACACCTTGTTTAGTGCCAGTCTTGGATAATAGTATAATACTATGTTTAATAGATAAAATTGAGCAGTACATTTTATCAACTACAATAGTTAGATATGAGAGTCTCAATTAAGTTGCAGTTTAATCTTGCATGAACCATGCCTCATCAAGGAACTGAGGTAGCTTGTCTGAGACATCCGGAACATTCCATTCTTGGCAATACTTACTGAGTGACTTTCTAGCATATTGGATGACCATCTCTCTGGCTTTGGTATTAAAGGCATTAGAATTGCATTTGTATTCATTGGCTTTCACACTGTCAACAGTGCCCATGATACGGGAAGGATCTGTTTCAACAAACATGGCCTGAATACCAGTGAGGATCTCTGGCATTGTGAAATTGGGTGAGTAGTACTTTCTGTTCAAAATGGGTAGACCAATGCCTCCGTCTGTAGTGATACTGCAGAGATGGATCGGTGTCTCAAAGCGGACCTCAGGTGGTGAATCAGGGTAGTCAGGAGGGAAGGCGGCATAGAGAAGAAACACTCCACCTTCATACACAGAACCAGATGGACCGTCAATAAGAATCCTCCATGTGTCGACATGGTCTTTAATTGGATAGATAGAAATTCTTGAAACTCTTTGTATGGTGTTCACCATTTCTCTGAGGATACGCTTCAATCTCTTCTTTTGTCTGTTTTCACCAACCGTTGGCTCATTCCAGTAGGCCTTAGCCACTTGTGAGGGAGTAGTGACTGGCTTCTGAAGCTGTGGTTTGGCCAATATCTTCATTGACTGGGAGGTGGTGTAATCATTGCTATTTGAGGGGGCTCTTAAAGCAACGGACAGAAGCGGCTCACGCTCACAGATTTCATCCACTTGTATCATATCAGTGAAATGAAAGCAATAGCCACCTGTAGCAAGGGCTGTTGACTTGGCTGTGTCATTTGTTGAATCAATAGCAATGAAATCTAACGTAATCCTCTTTTCCTTAAGAATGGGTAGGCATCTTTTTTCATTTGTACGATCATAATCTTGTCCATCTGAAAGGCAAAGAATTCTTCGTTTGCAAGAGGGATATTTGCCAAGGGCTCTATCCAGCTGATTGCAGCCATGTATGATAGCTTGCCACATAGCTGTTCCACCGCTAATACAGATTCCTGATGATTTACTGACTAAAATATCAATGAAAGCCTCAGCTGCCTCTGAAAGTTGAAATATGGGTTGGGTTTCATGATTAAAAGTTGTTAATCCTAAGGCATGCTTGTATCCAAGAGCTATAGTACGACTGGCAAATACTTGGAAACATTGCTTAGCAACTTCAAGCCGGTTTAAATTTGAATTGCCAACATGACAACTCATTGATCCACTGACATCAAGAAGAACTAATATTGCTTCGTCTGGGCATTCTGTTATATAGCTCTTTTTGCAAAATTCTTCAAATCCACCCAAATTTATAGCTTGTTGGTCTCTCTCAATTTTTTGGATTTCATTTTTTACATCACGACCCTTTCCTGTTATTGGATCGAAAAGGTAAATGGACATTCCCTTCTGAGCAGTATCCTTTGAACGCTCAGTGAAGACCACCACATTCATTTTCCCATTGTATGTGAGGCATGGAGGAGGGTTTTCCTTTTGACGCAGCTTCAAATCTTGAGCAGACCTAATGCGAAGGTAGGGTATCCTGTTAACTTGGGTAGCACTAACCGCAACCTGTTTTGGCATGGCAGAGTCAGGCCAGTTGTTCGGGTCCACCAAGTCCCAGTATGTGGCCTCGTCATCCAGAGGTAGGGCAACCAGTAACCGCTGTATGCGAGTATCCGTAGTGAAGTCTTCTTGCAATATTTGAGAGCATGTGTAACAGATTATTCTTCCCTTATTTGACTTCTTAGGAATATCTAGTCTCCTGGAGCACTCATCACAAAGAAGACTAACGCAGTGATCAAAATCCTCAGGAAGGGCATCACCAACTGAGGCAGAAGTAATGAGGTGAGCCCAACATTCTCGTGAGTGTTCATAGACTTCATTTTTAGGGACACTTGCAGGCAGCATTGCTTTGAAGAGATTGTAGAGTCCCTCATGGATAGCTATTCTCTGTGCAGTACTGATCATTCTCCTATCAAAGAGCAGGGCAAGTGCTAGCACTAGTGGAGGGCAGGCAGTCAGCTTCATGATTAGGCCAAGTACCCTCAGATCAGTCCCATCGCTGGCGATGTAGTGGGATAGAACAAGTAGTACCGAGAGGAAGAGTGACATTCCTTTTTCTGTTTGAGGCTCAAGTGGTGTGTACCTGCTGGAATCAAACAAGCTGTATCTCAGAAAGTACTTTCGCTTGGGAAGGTATTCCAGGATAATCTCAGCTCCCTCTCTTAGGCCAGATTCATCAAGACCATTTGTAGTAGAGTTGGAAATAATTTTTCCATCATAAACCAGCTTCATCCAGTTAATGGGTATATGCATCTTCGTAGAGACCTTTTGGTATAGGCTTACACATGTATCTTCATTTTGATCAATTCTAACAGTGCAACTCTTGACTCCTTTAATAGTGAGTTCACTCATGCCATCTTCTTCTGTCTTGTCAGCCACTGAGGCTGGCTGCAAATCATCCTGAGAGTATTGCTTTTTGCAAAACACTACTAGCAAGAGTTCTCTGGATATTATATTCCAATCCTTCAAGGTCCATTTCCCAGAAATATCATTCCTGTTTAATGGAATTCCATTTGGAAGGAACAGTTGGGCTGCTATATCTGATGACTTGCCTTCATTTTTTAAAATTCGATCTCCAACAAGCTCAAAACTAGATTCTGCTGAGAGTCCTGTGATTTCCTTTTCTATCTGTGTAGGGTACATGGGTTGAAAGGTCCTATACTTCAGGATTCTCTGAGCCATCATTGCTGGTAGCCCTATATATGCACAAAATTAACGAAGGTAGAATTCATAAACATTCTACCAGTTAACAAGACACATATTCCACATTTGTTTTAAATGTAATAAAAGTTCGCTATATCAGGGTGTTCACTGGTTTCAAAAAACAAACGCAATTATTATGCAATAGAATTTAGAAAATCCTTTTTCTGCATGAAGAAGACGCTCCATCGTTGCGACAGTACTCTCTGATAGATTTCTCTCCCTGTAGATCGACGCCTGTATCTTCTTACCTGCTACATACTATCAAACGTTGTATAAAAACTCGTAACTCTGTTTACAGTATTGCCAAAGAAAAGTGAAAAAAAGTATCTAAAATAAATTATACTAGCTAGTAGATGATAAGAATTATAACAAGAATTCTTACCTATTCAACTTTCAACTTAGGTTTTCTGTGAACACACTTCCCTCAATTGCAAATTAAGTGATTTTCAGAGATTTGAACAGCTTTGATACCTATCCAAGCTGACGCATCCATTTATACCGATCAGCCTCCTTTACCACTGTTAGGTTTTCTCTGAACGCTTGGAATTCTGCAAAACTTGCTGTTTACTCGTTTATGAATGACCACAAACCTTCTGAGAATTTCAGGGTCAATTTTGGCGAATATACTAATTCCACGAATTTTGCCGTATACTCTGTTCAATTCCGTGTTCTTCTAGTAGACTGCTTATAAAGACTACGAGTGGCCATTACTTTTATTTTATGACTGTAGCCCTTCTACTACAGTAACGACAACCCTTTGAGATATTTTCTAGCGGAGTGAACCAAGAGTATAAAGCAGGTAAAAGATAAGGTTGCTTACATTTTAATCAACACATGCATGACTCATTGATGTTTTTTTTCTCGTCGTTATTGCAAACAGTTAGAGGGCCGAGCAACTCGATCTTGTGCATCTGGAAACACCCTTAAAGCCAAAGATGCAGGAGGCGGCAAGCCATGGTGGGTAGCTATTTGACCGCATTTGTTTAATAATTGGTGGAATTTGTTTCAGCTCAGGCGACATCCATGCAAACTATGACCGTGTAGGCCTACGTAGCTATCTGCCAATTTCTGCTCGCTGTTCAGGGGGTAATATCGTTATACTTCGTACGCACCCCTCTATGCAAACAGGCAACATTAAAAATATACTCTAAATAAGTAAAGAATTGAACCATGGAGGTCCTATGTGTAAGATGATTTACTATATTTTTGGGTGCTTGCGTACATACGTAGATGATTTTAACAGGGCGTGGCTTACTAACCGCACACACGCCTAGTATACAGGCAAAAGAGCTGGAAAGGGAATATGCCTACCAGTTGCTGCGCCATACTACGAATCGTCGCTCAAAGGACAATAAAGTGGGGTTCTATCGTATCCCCAAGCAGCCGACTCAGTAGCGCAAAGCTTGGTTACAAGCTATACGTCGATTAGAATGGACGCCTACACTCAGGCTACAGACTCAAGCCGAATTTGTGGCGCTCACTTCGTATCGGGTTGGCAATATTAAATTTTATACGTGGTCATAAAACTGTTTTTTTAGCGAATTCTGAATACGTTTTAATTATGTTTTATGTAGGTAGGCCTTCTCCTGATCCTAACAACGTCGATTATGTGCCAACTATCTTTAGCTTCCGTAAACCGTTAAATCCTGCGACTCATGCAAGACTAATTCGAAACCAAAAGAGAGAAGCACATAAAGAAAAGAAAGAAAAAGAACTGTCACAAAAGAGGTAGCTGCTTCAAGTCTTTTATTACTGTCTTCACCAGTCTCTTATGCCACTGCTGATTCAATGACTAAGGACCCTGATGAAGTTAATGATGAGACTTTACCTACTGTTGCAACTGTACATGCTGAAACTCAGACAGATGAACGGATGACTCAGCCCAGTGGCTTTCTGAGCTATACCTTGATTAAGGACAGTGATGAAAGAACAAGCTACTATACAGGCCTTGAAAAATATGCTCTTTTAATTTATAATTTTAGCCTTTCTAAGCAGCAGTCTACCTCAGCCACGCACTCATCTGTGTAAGGCTGATGAACTCTTGCTAGTCCTAATGAAACTCAGGCTAAATCTTCAACTGCAAGATTTGGCATACAGAGCTCAAATAAGTGTGGGTACAGTTTCCAACATCTTTCATAGATGGCTGGATGCAATGAATATTGATTTTCGCTTCAGGTTCCTCATAGCATGGCCAGTAAAGGAGTCTACATATCATGCCTCCACTTTTTCAGGATTTATATCCATGTATCATAGATTGTACTGAAATATTTATAGAAAGACCAACAAATCTTGATGTAAGAGCTAGAACATTTTCTAACTACAAAAGCCATAATACAGTTAAATTTCTAATTGGAATTACTCCAAATGGATCATGTTTCAGAGTGTTGGGGTGGTCGCATTTCTGATCCATACCTAATACGACATAGTTCCTTCATGAGATTACTAGACCCTGGAGATGTTGTGCTGGCAGATAGAGGATTTAGAATAAGTGAGGATTTAGCTATGATGGGCGCTCACCTAGAAGTTCCTGCTTTTACCCGAGGCAAAGTACAATTATCTCAGAGAGATGTTGAGTTTTCACAGCGAATTGCCAGAGTTAAAATTCATGTTGAGCGTGTTATAGGCCTACTTAAGAATAAATACACTATTTTACAAGGAACATTACCATTAAACTTGATCAAGCATGGGGATGATGGATAATTCATGTTTGTGCTGCACTTTGTAATTTATCCAAGTCTATTGTACCCAGTTAACATGCCACGCATTCCTTATAATAAAAAAGCCGTGTACAACTTTTAAGTTTTAAATTAAGCTGCTATTATTTTAGGCTTATCAGTTATTGACTACTAACACGCATGCATTCAGGACAAAACCATTCTTTGCTTTGTGGAGCTTCTTTCAAGCCTACACATTTCACATTTTATCCGTACTATTGGAGCTCTATGGATCATCCTCAATTATAGCTAAATCGATTAATTTCAGTTTTTCCAGGTATCGTTTTTTGGCTTCTTCTGAAAGGTTGTTAAAGTAGTCGCTCATGCATAATCGTGCAAAGTATCGTCAAACTACACAGTCTGTACAGTATTCCATATACAAAAACGTGACTCTTGCCTACCAGCGGTAAATGCATAGGTGGAAATATCACGTGCAGTCACATTGTTAAAATTATCTATACTTGGTATCCCACCATCACTAATCTCAATCTGTTCCATATATAAAACAAAACAGAATCCACCTAGGCTTTCATAAGTCTGCTAAATTCCAACAGCATTCTGCCTACTCCTACTCATCCATGCCATAAACCAAGGGCTATATATCCTGCTATCATTTCATCTACAGAAATTCCTTTACCATGCATCCTAATTATTTATAGCTTGGTACAAACTGGATTTCTCCCCCCATGATTGTAAATATTACTCTGTATCAGGTAACTCCCCCTTTCTTAAATGCATAATGGCACACTTTGGAACACCGACTTTTACCTCCCACTGTCTAAACCATTCCACCAACACCCTTGGTTCACCTTCAAAATACATTTCTTCCAAATTCTCCCTTATTGTTATAAATAAGCGCTTGGGAGTATACAGTAGCCCACTTCTTCCTGATACACATGTAAAGGCATCTTTATCCATTCTATCATTTAAAAGCTTATCAATCCTTCCCCTTGCCAGTCCTTGACTGTGTCAATAGGTCTACATACAGGCACTTCTTCTGCTTCCTCATCTTCTATCAAGTTCCCACACCTTGCTTGAAGTCTTTGCCAGAGCACCCTAGGAACCTTGATGTGTTCTTACAATTTCATAAACGTTCCTTTTCCTGACTAGAGGTCTCCGGTGGAACACATGCAGCAGACTGCTACCAGCAAATCCCCTTCTCCTTGCTTACAATTTAGCTGGATCAGTATGTCTTCAAGTATGTCTTCTACATAAGCTCTTTTCTACTCAGAACCCCACTGCACCTGATCCTCTAACTGCTCCTCTATGCAGATTTATTCTGTTGTTCCCAATCCATTTTTATCTCCCAACAAAGATGGATTCCTCCTCTTTATTAAGCCAGTCTTAACCGCACTGCCAAGATGTACAGTAGAATGCAATCACCTCCATTCTGCTTGACATTGCACCTGTCTTGTTCCATACTTTATTTACCTTAAATTTTAAACCACAGACATTCCAACCATCATCTTTATACCTTCATTTTCTATTGCCCTTGTCCTCACCCTCACCCTCTCCCTCTCCCTCTCCTGCCCCCTCCCCCTCCTCTCGTGGCAAAGGCTCCCCCTTTCTCACCTGTGCCTGCTTTGCACAGGATCCCACTCTTAAAATACGAAGATTTCTCTCATAGCTATTGTAATTTCCACTCATCATGTTTCTAATTTTTTCCAAGGTCATCAAGGTTTTTTTCTTTTACAAGGCCTAGGAACTGCCATTTTGAATAGCTTTTTCCTTTGAAATCAACTTTTCGTTTCACTCCTAGGACTTAGATTTCTGTGACAAGTTATCATAAGATGCTAACAGGCACCGTTTATTTATCATGAAATCAATTTTTATAACTATACATGATATATACCATATATTACGCATTATTCGCTGTTTCATACAACTGTCATACAATAAGCTACATTTCTGAGAAGCTTAAAATGCACCCCTTGTTGATTTTATGATAACCTCTATAGTACATTGAATGCGGCTGCCATGTTTTATCCTCCCATCTATACCTAGAGAGTACTGCTATACTCTAGCTCAGATGTGTGTTCGTACGTACTGTATGTATGTACACTGGAAATTGCTGATCTTGCTAGTGTGGGGCTCGCTTCAGTATATAAAATATTTTGTATATACTTATACGTAGGTGAATTTTATGCTACTTCCGGTGCAGAACCTCAATTAAAGAATTTATTTGTTGGTCAGTTGCAGTTATATAATGCCTTCTTTTACAATGTAGGGGAGGCTGAATGTATATTTCATGTGAACTTTCTCAAAAACCATTTATGTAGGACTGATGGTTTATGAAGAAAGTAGCTCATCTGAAAATGAAATTGTAAGCAATGCCTTCCTTACAAGTGACTTTCCATGGCACAGTTGGTTGTCTTGTTGTCGTGACAGCAAGATATTAGATAGATCAGCACCTGGTAACATTAGGATACATTTTCTTCAAGAAGGTGACACATACCAAAGTATTTGCCAGTCTTATCAATGTAAAGGAGTGATTGTTCTTACGGATAAGATTTTGCCTTTTAACTTTTGGCATCATTTCAATACAGATAATTTTTGTAAATGTGCCATATTCCTAGTCAGTCTTTCACAGAAGGACTCTTTCTCATCTGACAAACTAATGATTAAAGTATCAGCACCTCCAAATCTTCAAGTACCACAGATTAGAATTGAAAAAACAACAATGGGAGGTGTGTATATACGTAAATGTATGTACAGTGAGAGAGAACGAGCATATGCATCTTCCTGTACCTTGTATCTGAGTCACACAATGTCATGCACTCCTCTTCAATATGATAGCTTTTATATATAATATACTTTTTCAATCTTTGTAGTAATCGCATATTCTGATGAGAAGCAGACTGGAAAGTTAATAACTGTTAAAATACTAAAATCTACTTTTCTGAGCTTTCCAAGGGACTTTTTTATAATTGAAGAAAATATTTCAAAAGATAGTGCTATTTGTGATGCCATGCAATTCATTGCTATAAATAAATTAACTTCAGCATCTGATTTGGAACAGCAATTAGGGCAATGTGCCAGTAACAAAGGATTTATAGGTTGTGTGATTGCAAACTTCAAAGACAACCTGGATCTATTTCCAGATGTTGAAGCCGTACTTGAACAGTGCAAAGGAACTGTTCTCCTACTGAAAGAAACAGATGGCAAAGTTTTAACAAGAATTTTTGGGAAGTTAAGGGGTGAACTCAGTGTTCAACTTACTTTGAAAGGAGGAGGTATAGCTTAATATATCCTATTAGTCATTTTAGTTATTGATAATACATGTACATTCTTTTCTCTAAATTTGTATATTATGTAGTTTTGCAAACTAGACATGAATCAGTCCAGTTCAGAATTCCTTTCAATATGCCTCAATACTCCAATCAAGTGACACCAGTCCCAATGAAATGCTGGATGAACTGCATTGAGGTGCAGCAACTTTCACAGCAGCTACAGCCACAGCTGACGGTGGTCACTCAAGTGTACAAGGATAATCAGTCTCTTAATGAGGCACTAAAAAGTATCCCAACGAATGCTGCAGGGAATCTGCTTATTTTGAAGCATAAATTAAGCCATGACATTGAATTTTCTGATTCTGCCATTCATTCAGTACCCTTGTTTACCATTATGAAAGGTAATGCTTTATCTTTTTGCTCCCTTTTTGAACAAAATCCAAGCCCAGCAATGAATGAGGGTCCCATTATTCATATATCACCAGAATATGGAAGTTAGTAATGATCAATACATATTCCTAACGGCATAAACAACACATACTTATGTAGTCAGTAAATTTAGTTGGTATTATTAAATATATATACACACTATCCTTAGCTCTCATGTACAATCTAATTGGAGAAAACAAGTCATTGAAATGCACTTTTCATAACGGTCCTGTGATGTCAGTGGAGTTCAGGTGTTGCACCATATCAGGAAGTATAAATATGGATCAACCACATGCTTGCTTTATACAAGCACAAGAGAAAGACACTTTTAAGGATGTAGTTGAAAAGCTCCCTAGGCAATCATTAGCTAAGAAAAATGTGGTGGTACTTATAGTTGCACAACACAGAAACAGGTGCTTACCAAAAGAGGAATTCTGGAGGCAGCAACATTCTAACCAGTTTTTACCAGTCATCTATATGTCTAAAGAAAGTGGTGACTATTTGCAGACACTGCTTATGAGGTATCCTGGATTGACATTTTTCTGTAGATTACAGCAGGGCCGTAAGTAATGAGATATAATAGATCAATATAATGTTAAGTGGTCTTTTAATTATATGTATACGTATATACGTAGTTTAGAAATATTAAATATAGGATGAATTATTGGGGAATATTAAAGGTGCCCACATAATTGTGATGTCTGCTTTACAGGGGTGTATGATTAGAGAATGCCCTGTATTGATTCATACTATTTTTTCTCTGCCTTCACTGTTTGATCTAAGCCTTAAAGTCAATCAAACATTGTCACAATTATAAAAATTAACTTCCTTACATACAAAGATTCTAAGAATGATAAAGATACAGACTCTCAACTTCACTGATGAAGAGTGAATTTCTCTGAAATATTTGTCTGGCTCTGTGGAAAAGGGAAACAAGTAATTAAAAAAACGTGGGGCACCTGGCACCCTCGAAATACTTGAACTACTTCCTGGTTCTTAGATATTCAGTTCACCAATTAATTTCAGTCGTTGCTTGAATGTTGTCAATTTCAAGGCCCTATATTGTAGAAAGCCTTTTTGCGCAGGCTTTACTTTGCAAAGTATTAGTGAATATGTTTTTTTATTGTTTAACACAAATTAAAGGAAGAGAAAACTAATTTTAAGTTTAGAAAGTGAAAGCCAGCCCAAGCGTCAGCCATTTTGTTGACAGATACCAGGTTACAAACATACTAAAAGCTATTTTCTGAAAACAATATATAGGGCACCTTTGGTACCCCAAAAAGTTGGGTATACATAAATGTATCCTCATCAAAACCTCTCTTAAGTAATGCCTATTAGGGAAACACTTCTATATTCAATTGAATTCTTACTCTCATATGCATGACAACTAAATCTACAGGATAATGTGGTTTATTATTCATTTCTCAATTTCTCCTATGATCATGTACGTAGGTATCACAGTCAAAGAGAAGGAAACAGTATATAGTTGCATCTTTGACTACAGGCAATTCATACAGCTACCAATTATGTGTCCAATGATGACTCCAGAGAAAACTGCTTCAGATAATGTTGGATATGCAATTGTCAGAGAAATACAGAGCAAAAGTGACTCTTACATGAAAATTATGGAAGAATATAAGGGACTCAAAATCATATGTTTTATTTTGGTTAAAATGAAAGGATCAAATGAATTTCCAACAGACTTCTTTCCCCAGCAAACAACACCTGACATACCCTCCCTTTTGATATCACATACAAGTGGAATGAATATACGTGAAAAATTTCTCCCAGATCTACAAAAAGCAGCTGATAGTCCTGGAGTCCTTTCAAGATTCTGTGAGCACTTAGGTCTACCTATTTATACATGCTGTTTTCCAATAATGTCTGTTTTGCAAGTATATAATTATATTATAAATTGTAATTAAAGTAAGCCATATTACTTTCAAATGAATGTTTATCATGTATCCCACTTCAATGTATTCTTATTTTTCCAATTATCCTTTTTCTGTAACTGTTTTATTTGAAGGGACTTGGGCCAAAACTAAAATTACTGGTCCTGAAAAGGAAGCTAAAGCTGACTATGTGCAAAGCAAATTCCAGGAAAAAAATGATTTTGCTACACTCTTTAAGGCAATGAATGAAGAAGTATTTACTAAATGGGAAAGCATTGTAAGTTTATATGAGAACCAAGAAGATAATATCTATGCATACTACGTACATATAATTACTGAAATTAGTACATCATCAACCATTATTATATTTTTAGTCTTTCCGAAAAGTGTACAAAACATTTATGCAACAAATGAAATACGTATATGGAAATTAGATATAATCACTGGAAAATATTAGGCCAATCAGTCAAGTAATGAAAGTAGTACCTGGGCTGGAGGACCAAAGTCCTATTAAATGGCATAAAACCAGTGATCGCCTGCCAGTCATCCGACTCTTTAGACATTCAAAATTTAGAAGATGTACCACTACTACATATATAACAAAATTAGGAAGAAAAGTTTATATGTACGTACATACAGGTTTTTCTAGATTATTAAACTCAAACTCAAGCTTCATATTTCATAGAGTGACCAGCAAAAGGTAAATGCAGCTCTTGTCAAAGACTTGATACAAACAAAGATGGAGCATCTTTTGTTACATCTCTATGCTGTTTATTCTTCACGAAATATTTCTCAGTAAGATATCTGATTCTAGAATTTGGCAATTACTGTATATAGACATATATGTATACGTATACAGCACATGTACTGTATATGTATGTGCTAATGTTCAGGAGACAAAAGTTTTGTACATTGCTGGCTTAATTAAGATTTCAACTTTTATATTCTTAAATGGCTGTTTATATGTGTATGATATATACAGAGATAGACAATGTAAATGTGATGTCATTTGCAAAATTCATTAAAATTTTGTCTCACGATAATTACCTAGCATATACAAAAAGGATCACACTGCAGTCTGTCATTCTAATTGAGATTATAATATTAAACATAAAAAAGTAAGGATGACAGTGCTTCCAACAGTCCCTAGCAAATCTAGAAAAAGTAACAAAACAAGAAAGGGATCATGTGACAAGGATAACCATACAAAAGTGGCATATATACTAAAATTTAAGTGACTTAACCATACACATCACTTCCATGTTTTGGGCACATCAGGATAACCGAAGTAGGGATGGTGTGCCCAAACATGGAAGTGATATGTGTATGTGGATGCCATTTTTTAATCCAGAGTTCAATGATGATGATCTCAATGCTTTTGGCTGAAATCTCCTTATTACAAATTTCAATAATGAATGAAACTGAACTGTGGCCCTTTTTACTAGTATAAGAGTTCACCTACGTATCAATTGTTAGTGATTAATTAGTGCCTGAATCTAGTTTTTAAGGTGATACACTCCCCATTAATACCTGTAACCTTGTTATCACTCAGGCAAGAGAATAAAAGCAAATTAGTGCATGATACAGTGTATATACAGATTTAAATTAATTAAAGAATTAAACTCATGGAATTAAAATGATATATATGCTCTTTACTGTCATTTAGGATGGTTAATGAAGGCCAGTGTTACTTAAAGTGTTTGGTGGACATATTTTGTAAATCCAGTGTAAAGGACTTAGAAGAATTGGCCCTATATAGCGATGAAATGAGAAGGTTCATGTTTATTGCATTAAAGAAAGTGGAAATTTTAGCATGATGTACTTTAAGTGTGTGTAATATGTTGGCATTATTTCCCTATAGACCTCTACCTGTGAAGCCAAAAGAGCTCGCTGAAGCAGCTAAAAGTGTTGCAATGCAATGTAAAAGTCCAATTGAGAGAATGTATTTTGGTAAGCTACATACGTATATACTGTACAGATTTGATAAAAACTTGCCTAAATCAAAATATTAATAAGGAATAATAGACTTTGGAGGAGAGCCACTTGTGATTTACATATATAGTAGTAGTGTTTTAAATTCAGTGGTCCATGGTTGAATTTATCAGCTAATCAACAAAGCTAGTAAATGCAATATGTACACATACAAAGCATTATAGTATTTAAGTATTAATTGCTTTTTTATATTAGTAACCTTGCAAATATACCTGGATAAACCCTCTAGAGGTGGTGCTCATTGGAACTGCATTTATGAAAAGGTTAGTTTGAGGTGGAGTAAATTTCTTAAGTGTATCTAATGCATGTTAAATTTCTTTTTTTTCTTCTTATATTGTCTAAGTGATATGTCAATAAATAGTAGTGGCTCATAGAAATGATGTCTTGAGGACTGATAAACATTAAATTATCATTTAAATATGGATTTAGTATAGTTTATGAAATGGGTTTCTTATATTATTCTTGCATGTTTTCACTTATGACATTTTTTCATAGGGTGCTGAAAAGTTTGATTTGAACCACAAAAGTATAAAACTGCTTAAGAACTGCCTCATGTTGGGCCAACTGATTAAATTAGAAACAAGGATTCAATTTAATCCTGTGGATATTGCCAAATTATTTTCCAATAAGGCTCAACATGTAACAATGGAGAAATTTTTGTAAGATATAGTCTACATATACGTAGTATATTCTAACATGAAAGTGAATTTTCGTAGTCAAAATATTTTCCTAGCTGGCTAAGAAAGTGTTTAGTCTAAAATCAACTTTATGTTGTTCTGTGCTTAGCCATGAAAGCATATAATATACAGGTAAAATATAAACATTTAAAAAAATAAAGTTAGAAATAGGGATGGTAGGGATGGTAAAGTATGCTAAATATTGCTAGACTGCACATAATTTATCTTTATAATATGCATATAGTCTGTTACTTCAAGAAATGAGAGACTTCCTAAATGATTGCATAGTGGATTTCTTACAGCAAGTTAGACAAAATGTAAAATTTGAAACAAGCCTTAGGGGAATTTCAGCAATTGATCAGGTACAGTACAATGACAATGATATTATACAAAATCTTCACCCTTTGAAAATATTATAAACTTTTATGTACGTAATGCTTATCGCAATTGTAAAATATGTTATATATACGTATGTAAATGATATACTCCACAGGGGACAGAAATATTGGAATACATCAAAACTGCATACAGTCCTGCACGCGAGTTAAGATCATTCTCTTTAGAATTAGAGGAATGGTGGATACATCTGTCCATGGAGCAAATTGATTTCTTTGATTGTGATGAAGCTGTAAAATGTGTAAATCTAATTCTAGCAGGTGTTCAACACACTGTGTCAGACTCTGTAGACAAGATTAAAGAAAAGGTATATTTACATACGTACATGTTTAAAATTTAGAAACACATGTAATTTTTCACCAGTCCTTTAATCTTTGTTTATTTTCTTAGATTTTAACCAAACTTTCAGCTGACCTGAGAAAAAGGATCTCAATTGATAGCTTTTTAATCATATTTAGAAGTGTTGACTTCATCCCTTTTGAGGTAAACTATAGTTGTTGACTATGTATCAGTTGTATGTACTCTACTCAACTTCCTATATTTTATATATGTATACATACGTACATATACGTATATTGTTACAGTGTATGTACGTACATATATTTTAACTTGAACTGTATCTAGATTTTGTTGCAGTATATAAATGATATAGCTTCTCAGCCAAAGCTACAAAAAGTACACTGTCTGCCATCTATACTTGCTCTATGCAATGATGGATTAAAAAGGTAATATTTTGAATTTATCCTTACTTTTGAATTATATAATCAGGGGGAACCTTCTCCCCCAAACACTCCTGCTTTCTTTCCAAAAGTTGTGTCAACTGCAGTAAAAATATCAAAGAGAAATTAGGTATGTGTAACCATGCCAAGCATAGGGACTGCTGAGTCACTTAGGCACAGATGAACTCAAGGATATTAATGATTCCCAGTACTAGGAAAAACTAAATGTATGCATATAACAACAGAACATGCAAGGCGTGTTGTAGCCCGGCATGTGGGTGTAAATGAGATGGAATACAATGAGTCAACAGTCAACATGTACGTACGTACAGAAGCTAAGTGCTAGGAAGTTATGGAAGTTAGCGCTGTTACAGTACCCCCTCTTTGAGGAGGATGTCCCATCCTGTACAACCTCAATGAGAGATGGTGATGGCATATTGTTCAGGGCCCTGCGGTCTCAGGAAGGGTATCACTGGCTGCATTCTCCATTGGGTCCAGTGACCTGTCGTCTCTGCTGGACAGGAGGTGGTGTTTGTTCAGCTACTGGGTCAGAATCAACTAAATGTAGCTGTGACTACGATTGGTGGTTGGTCTGGGATTGAAAGTGTCTACAGGAGGATGGTGGACATGGGGCTGGTTTCTCTTGTTCCTGACGGTGTTGGCATGGTTTCAGCCTATCGAAGTGCACCACCAGTCTATGTTGAGATCTGGATCCATCCATACGTTGGATATGGTAAGTGACCTCAGATAGTCGCTTGATGACCTAGTAAGGTCCAATCCGGGGTTGGTGTAACTTCTTGGACTGTTCTGGCCTGACAGCTGGGGATAAGAGGAATGATTAATCACCAACCTCTTAAGGATCTTCGTGTGCCTTCCTGTTGTACAGGTCCTTCTGATGGTCTTGTTTGGAGCCCAAGGTCTGTTACACTTGCTGGAAGGTTTGCTCCAATTCCTTTATCAGATTGTCAACAATTTGTACTGTGACTGAGATTGCTCCTCCTGAGTAGGATATCCTGCATCAATGGGTAGCCTGAGCTGTCTCCCATACATCAGATAAAACAGTGAGAACCCTACAGTTGGCTGTGTAACATAAAATCACGCCGACAAATGACTTGAGATGAACAAGTTACTTTAGCAATAATTAATAGAATATATAGTTTACAAAAAGATCGCCACATGTCCAGCCAAAAAAACTAATAACCAAAAGGTCATAATTAATACTTAACATAACCAATAAGGTAAGTACTATAAATAGCAATCAATAAGGTACTTGTTACAGTTGCACACTGGTATTGTAGGTAAAACAAATGTTCCTGAGGTGTTTGTCCCAGGAAGTTGGTGGCTATGGATAGGAGGTTCATTAGGGTACGGTTGAAATCTTCTATCAGACCATCGCTCTGGGGATGTCCAGGGATCATGCGGGTCTTCTTGATGCCTAGTAGCCTGCAGATGTCCCGAAGTACCTCTGACTCAAGCTGCCGGCCAGAGTGGAGTCTGTTTTGTACCAAAATTGGTTAAACATCTCCTTGGTGAGGCACTCTGCAACTGTCTTGGCTTCTTGGTTAGGCATGGGCCAAACCTCCATCCATCTGGTAAAGTAGTCTGCAGCTACTAAGATACGTTCGGTGACAGGCAAAGGTCCAAGGATGTCTATGGCTACCATCTGCATCGGATAACTAGCTGTAATCGGCCGCAGTGCTTCTCTCCTCCTAGTACCGTTAGTCTTCTTTCTCTGACACTCTGTGCATATGAGGCAGAACCTGTTGACATTATTGTGGTGCCCGGGTCAGTAGAATCATTCCTTCAGCTGCTGGAGGGTCCTGTCGGTCCCAAGATGGCAACCATATGGATTTGCATGCAGCTTCCTCATGATGTCTTGCTGCAGTACCTGTGGTACAACCAGTTGTAGGGTGAGACTAGAGCCTGAAGGGTTCTCGGACCATCTGTAGAGTACGCCTCCTTGGAGTTCCAGTTGACCCCAGAGCTGCTGGAGTCTCTGTGCCTTGGGCCCTTTTCCCCAAACCGACTGGTCTTCTGGCCTCTGACCTCCTCTCTCCTTTGCTCAAAGGATGGATCCCACTATGCTATCATTGAGCTGGGCCTGCCAGAGTTCTTCAGGCTATCCTGCACATTGATGATGGAAAAGCAAGTTCACTGTATGCATGGGACTCATGACCACACTGAGTGCAGGGGCTCCTGGATTAAGCATCGGCATTGAGGTTAACGGTGCTGGGCAATGAGTCAACAGTCAAGACATACATACATATGGAAGCTAAGTGTGAGGAAGTCACGGAAGTTATATAGCACTCTTACTTATGTATCCTTAAAACACAGGAAGAAGCTCCTAATTAAGTTATCTCCCAATTCCTTTGTCTTTTCACTTTATTTCCTGGGTCTATATTACTGGATAATTAACTATCATTCATTATAAACTAATTTATTATATTGATTAGGAAAAATTGTTCCAAAATTTCAATAGTTACCTCTCAGATTGTATTAGAATCAATCTTGGAAGCCCTACAATCCTGGGGAAGATGCCCCCAGACCCCCTAGAAGATATGTCTTCAGGTACTAGAACTTCCCCTCAAATTTGTTTTCCTAGGTAGAACCTTGATTCGTAATATTATTTGCTAATATATCAAAGATTGAGTGTTTAATATTGTGGCTCATATCGTACGTAGGTTTACCAATTACTCCCTGCATGCATGTACGTACCTGAGGGTATAAAATCACTCTTTGAACTAATCCATATATGCATGTATATTTAACTGTAGATTTTCAGACCAAGGAAGAGTTCATAATAAAATCAGTAACTTATTATCATTCATATTAAAGACTACTGCTAACGATGAAGTAAAATTTGTGATAGATACCCTATGGAGCACTGACATGCCACTGTTTTGTTCTAAAACTGGACCAAAAGATGAGGCAAATAAGATCTTTAAAGAAGCTTGGATAACATTTTTAGAAACCCATAAGAGTAAATTACGTTCTCATATAAGTGTGGATATTTCTGTGTTTCTGGTGAGTACATACGTACGTATTTGTACTAATATATTATATACAACATATACGTACATGTATACAGACTATCATTAATCAATCACATAGAGGTTTTATAGACAGTATGACTCTAATCCATTAAGATTAAGTGTAATCTACAATAATTTAATTCAGTGTAGGTAGGTAGTGTAGGTGTTATGTGCTGTTTTTGTTATATGATTCTATGTATGTTTATCAGCATTTGTTTATATACGTATACTTTCTGCAGTATCAGGACCTTGACACAAAAAGTATAAGTCCTTTTAGGCGGATACAATTAGAAGCCATGGTCCCGGTGAGTTTTAGCATAAATAATAATTTAATTTGTCATTTCTGTTGTTATGTTGAAGTTTGTACAGAAATTGTTAGTTGCTTTGTATTTACTTTGAATGATATAGATGACAGTTTTGACAAAAGAGGATGCTAGAGTTTGGAATCCTGAAAGCAAGCCAATTCAGAAATGTTTCTGTTTAATTTTAGAAAGAATGGCTTTGAATATGAAGACTGTATTATTAGAAACAAAACCTGGCTTTCCTTACACATTGTATTGGAGATACCTTGCTAAAACTATTGAATTTCTTGGAACTAAAGGAAGCAAGAAATCCTCATGGTGTGAAGACTTTCCAAATGCTTTCATTGAAATTGCCCGGTTATTTAATGCACTTACCAGTAGTCATCCGACCATAGTAGATGAAACTTCAGAACATTTATCAACTTTAAGAAGGGACAAGGCTGTTTCAATATTTCTATTTTGGATTGAAAATTGCCGTAATTTCCTTAAAGAGAAGAAACAAGCTATTGAACAAAAGGAATGGAATGAGAATGACATAATGCTTTTTTCACCTATTTGGAATACTTTAGCAAAAATAGCACAGCTTCTTAATGTAGACTTCAGGCCACTAAATGCAGACAAGCGTCTACAGGAATTAAGGACATCTCAGGAAGCAATAATCCAATTCCTCTTCAGAAAACAAGAAACTCACTGGTTAGCATGTTTGTACTTTTAAATTAGATACTACTCATTTTGAGCAATGTTTTTCATCAACACACTGTATAACATTAAATGATAAGGATTTCTTTTACGTATATAGCTGTGTGATAAGAGTACACAGACCCTGTACATAGGCTATATGATATGGATATATAATCAATCTAATTATACCTATGCTGTTTTTAAAATTAGCTAACTTCTAGTGATTGAGCATCTAGACATGTACATATGTAGTTTAGTTTCTGGTGTTTTAACCCTGGGGATCTTCTGCATGATTAGTGACAAGCTGTGTCTTTAGATGCTCAAAAACTATAGATGAACTATCTCCTGCATAGCTGTCTATATAACATGTTGTTTTATATATGCAGGAATTAACAATCACTAGAAAGTTACGTATATATAAAGTTACAATATACTAAGGTAATCTAATATAATATAATATAAATAAATAATATAAATAATTCATATGGCTCCAGGAAAGGACCTAACAACAGAATGGGCATAGTATCATAACGTTTAGGATATAAAACTCGTTTTAAATTAAGGAATTTTTGATTTAGGTCTCTGTTTGTTAGAAAACGGAGGACAAAGTCTGCATATAAAATGCCATAGGACTATAGAAAAGCTATAGAAATTTTATATTGAAACCAAGTGTTGTATTGATAAAAATTATCAATTGGTCAGATCACTGTGAAACCGACATATATCATGGTACATGTGTATGTCAAACGTCTGGCGAAGTTTTGCTTAATTAAAGTTGCAAAATAATCGAGATATAATGAAGAATTCAAGCTTACGATTGCACAATCTGGTGATGTATTGTGATGTTGCTCTAGTGCGTCATCAACATCTTCGTATATCGCTCCATACACATTTAGTGGATTATCATGTGACGTTGCGAAAACGTCACCGCCTCGTTGTTACAGAAGATCATCCTTTTGAGAACGGCTATGACAAGTCGACGCTCTCCTACGAGAAGGAGCTACGGAATAAACGAGTTGTAGCGAAGGTTAGATAAAGCGTATTTGTGTACGTTTCCATTAAGTTTGAGGCAGAATTGTCCCTATATTGATGCAAAAGAAATTCGTTTAGTCGACCGTATAGCTCTGTCTTCTCTTCTTACATTTTTTACTTGTCCATGTGTAAGAATTAGGAGTGTTTATTGCGATCATTATGAGAATAAAGCCTTGTTGAGCGTCAGCAACATGAAATTACTAATTTCCTACTTGATATTCCCATTCCTGTATTACTGATGAAGACCTTCGGGTTGAAACGTCCAGAATTAGTAAATTTATGTTACTGATGTTCGACAAGGCTTTATTCTTATCCATGTGTGTACATTTTTCATGTGTACATACAGTAGAATCTCATAACGAAATTGCTCATAGTGAATGTCTTAAGGACAAAAAAGGCCAAGGCCTTTATATACGTATGTTATGTCCCTTGTGTACAAGTTACAAAATGGTTTCTAACCCTGTTGATTTATATATATATGCGAATGCATGCAACCAACCGTCGGTGTTCTTAGCTCCCTCACAAGGCAAATCAAATCTGCTGTGGTTATTAGCTGAGACCCCTTTAATACTGGAACCTTTGTTGATATATGGCATGCAGATGCATCATCTTCAGTCTATACTAAGGTGTGAAAAGGTAATTGGTAGGCCATGTGTTCTACCTTGCAATTGGATGATCTGTATCAACTACTACTCTCTATGCAGTAGTTGAGGATTTCAAAGCCTGCAACAGTACTAGTGTGACTAAAGTCTTGTACTGTTTAAAATACTGATTATCCTAGGGGTCACTTGGATCTCTTTAAATTTTTAACTTGCACTGCATGTGTAGCTAGTACTTGATTGTAATTTTAATATTATATATATATATATATACGTATATATATGTAGTTATACTGTACAGCAAAGAAATGAACTTTGAATAACATTGAGCCTTTGACATGGTTTATGTAATGGTATAACACTCCATGCATAGGATGTGATATTTATCTCCCTATGTAGGGTATCACTATTGTCTGTTGCTGATAAATATGGAGTTGATACTAGTGAAGGAGTTGAATTATTGAAAGCTGGTATTATTAGTGACTTTTCTAAAATGAGAGAGATGGCAGAAGGAAGAAATGAGTCAACACTAGATGATCTTATATTGTTTATAAATTCAAAGGCTACACTAAGTCATTTGAAAACTGCCTTGAACCTCCTTCAAAGAAATTTCCACCCCCTTCATAAAAATATGAATGTACTACTATATTTCCATTCCAAAGGGAGCTTTATTTTTGAAAGAGCCTTAAAATCCTACCTTCATTCAGTCTCTTCAGATAAACATTCATTCATAATTGATGTAAGTGTAAACTTTCCAAAAATTGTTTTTACATTTTACAATTGTTTTATTGGATATACGTATGTATATGTAAAATGAGTTTAGTCTTAATAGCTTATATTTGTACCAGCATTGTCAAGACTATAATATCAAGATTTAGATCATATATATGCACACAATGTAGTTTTTATTTTTGGGTTATATATGTAAAGTATGTACAGTACATGTACATAACTGCAAATATATCACTTTAGGAGTTTGGTGAAGCTTTGGAAATGACAACTAATTTTCTCAGTAGTATCCCAAGTGGTGACGTCACATACTCTACATTACAAGAGTTTCACTTCTTTGACTTGGAAAGAACAAAGAAAAGATCAGAATTGAAGGTTCTAAAGGCATTTAGCTATGCTGGTATAGATGAAAGGCAGAAGGAAGATGCTTTCACTGGATTAGACAATATTACAGAACTGTTGCATATTGTTGATGAATTTCCAAACCTGAAAAAGGTCTTTCAACTGTACAACTTGAAAAACTGTCTTCATGATGAATCCTTTTTAGAATTACAAGGTATAGTGAGTAGGTTTGATGATAAAGAAGTTAAAGATATGCTGAGCAGCCATGAAGCCTCTGACAGCCTAAAACATATTCAAGGAATATTTCCCATTAACACCGAAGTTTTGGAACTGTTTAAAGTTGTTGCAGACAGTCATGAAGTCGCCCAGTTCCTTCAAACTATTGAGGACCAGGGTGCTGACCGCTTTACAGAACTTTATGAGCTTATTACCCACTACTTGCAACATGAAGAATATGATGAAGAGGTTTTGAACCAGTTACCAACTGGACGCAATCATTTGAAACCCTTTCTTGATAAAGTATGTACATTTTCCGAATTAATAGAAAACATCTGTGACTTGGGCCTTCCTCAAAATGAGAGTTTTGATGCTCTAAAGACAATTAATAAAAATGTAGTCCTTGTTGAGCAGTGGTTCTCCAAGGCACAGGTACGTATGTGTATATGCTTTGATATTTATGTGTGCTAATCATCAGAAAACTGTGTTTATATATATATACATATGCCTCTACATTGTTTATTTTCCATCATAATAGAGTGATACTCTGGACAGTGTTGTGCAAGACCTTAATCAAGTAATTTCTACTGGAGAGTTTTGTATTTCCCAGCATGGAAGAAAGGGAGTCCTAATCTTGCAATTTCAGTCTCATCGTGGAGAGAAATCAATAAAATGGTCAGAGGAGGAAATTAACGACTTTACTCGTAAGCTAGGTCTACTTGGCAAGTACGAAGGAAAAAATGAGAAATCAACACTTGATGACCAAGAGAAGCAAATTGTTCAATTTCAGACTGTATTCAAGGTTAATATATGACATAAATCCAATGTGCAGATGAATGTGATTTTTTATTGTCTTTTGATCCCCACCCAGACTGCTAGAAAAATGCTGAATGCATGGAATGAATTAAGTACCCTCAGATCATATGGAGATTCTACACCTATTCAATTTTGTTGCGATATCTCACATTCAGAGTCAGAAGAGATGGTAATGTAGTATATGTACATACGTAGCTCTGTATGTACTACCTAATATTCAATTCACAAATAAATAGCTGATTCTACTTATTGTAAAAGTTATGCATACGTATGAATATATTTGACCTTGATAAATTTTATATACAAATGTACATGTATGAATCAAGCAATCATATTAAAAACAACTAAGTCACTGCATAGTCCTCATTCATTGTGTATGTACGTATAACTGTACTTACACTTACATTCTTCATTTAGTGGTTAGCAAGTAAACGGAAGGTTCAAGAGTGGAAGGAATTCCTGAGTGGCATCAGAAAGAAATATGATAAACTGCTTCTGGTGATGATACCAAAAGTTTATCAAATCTATAGTTCCCTGAGGGAAATTCAGCAACAACAAGCTGATTTATTGTTGCCAGAAATCCTATACCTATTTTCCCCAATCACATGTTCAGGAACTAAATTGATGAGCAAGATTAAGGTAAGTTGCATCACTACCTATGGGTTTTCACATTATTTTGAGAAGCACTAATTGGTGTACATATTAAATAATCAATGCTTAACTTACTCTTTTTGATCTGTTTTGTTTCATTCTACAGGATTACATTTTACAAATAAGCCCCGAAGTTTGTGATTTATCAGGAAATGAGGAAGCTTTACCTTTTGTCAGAGTTGGTCATTTTTTAAATTCTATGATGACTTGTGAAAAGCTACAAAGGGATTCTGTATTTCTGCCTGTGTCTGACACTGCTGCAGAAGGTGTTCTTAATTCTGTATGTTAAAGACACCATATACATCTTTTGGTGTGCATGCCTATTGTTATACCCTGAGTATATATGGATTTATGGGTTCTGTAAATTTTAGTTATTTAGAACCACAATATATTGCAATCATATGTTTGATTTACATAATATATACAAATACAAAATGTCATTGTATTCATCTAATCAAAAACATATATTCTTATTTTAATGTTCATGCATATGCTTATCCATATTATATAGTCTTTCTAGATTAGATTACAATGTAAATAGAGTACAGTAGAACCTCGGTTATCCGGCCTCAATGGGACCAAGCTATGGCCGGATAAGTGAAACGGCCGGATATGTGAATCATCCTAATGAATATGTAATTTTGATATCGCCAGCGGTCGAACTTCTGATCCCGTACTCCTCCGCAAGCTGCGCTTGGGTTGCTCCAGCCTTCAGTCGCTCCAGTATAGCTATCTTGCTCTCTAGGGGAAGAACTAAGCGCTTACTTTTCCTCGCAGAGCCACTCGAACTAGCCATTACTTCGCAAAAAAACGATGGGCATTAATAAGATTATGCGACCTTCGAATCCGGATAATCCGAGCAGCCGGTTAATTGAGGTTCGGATAACCGAGGTTCTACTGTACATGTGTATATACGTATAGTACGTATACCTATATTGTACATATGTATGTACGTATATCTATAATATACTAAGGTAATCTAAATATATAATTAATTAAATAATTCATATGGCTCCAATATACACACAATGTCATTGTATTCATCTAATCAAAAACATACTTATATTCTTTATTATTATTTTAATGTTCATGCATATACTTATCCATATTATATAATCTTTCTAGATTAGACCACAATGTAAAGAGTCTGTGTACATACGTATAGTATACCTATATTGTATGTATGTATCTATAATGTAATATGTAATAAATTTGCTATATCTTTATGTAGGTTGTACACATGTTACCAGATCAAGAACAAAGAAGCAAACTAGCAATCATTTATGAAATTTACAAACAAAGACTTCCAAAAGCCTTTGAAGTTTACCGCTGCAGTAAAGAAAGCACTGAAGAAGAAATAGGAGTCTTCTTTGAAAGAGTTTCCTTTTTCAGGTATATAATGGAACTAATATAAGTGTACATACATAAATACGTATATCACCCTATATATAACACCTTAAATACCAAACGTTATTTATATATGTAAAGTTATCCTAACAATGTCTTTGTTGAATTTTTCATTCAGTGGTACCAATACTGCTTTTACAATAATGGATACTCATTTACTCCCTTTGAGACTGCAAGAGGTAATTTAATAGTATATATTACAATTACATAATAAACAGGTATGGTAGGCACAGAAATTATTCTTTACATTCGAATTTCTATTTAAATTTGTATGGTGCCTGGGTGCCCCAACAACCTCTGTAGAACTACTATAATGGTATATATAGTATGATGTGTCTGTTAATTCTTTAGTTTACTGCCAAATGTTACAAGAAAGCAATTCAACCTGGAAAAGAGTTTAATTTGAACTTTGTTTCATCAGGAGCTTCATTGATTCAGGACTTACCATATGTTGGTGTCAAGAAGTATTCACGAATCTCAGAGGATGATTGGAAAGGATATATGGGGAAGATAAAGAAAGTTTTGAATGCACACTTTAAAGGTGTGCATTTGGTGTATGGAAAAGCAGGCAAGTTTCTTTGGTATTTTACATTGAATGTACTTACACTTAATTTAAAATGTGAAAATAACTCATTAAAAGCGCATACCGTATATACGTATATGCATACGTACGTAATGTTGTAATGTATATGAAGTCAATAACCTATGTACATTTACAGTATAATACATTGAACCTGTACTCTGACTTGTTTTATAACTTATAACTATACTACATATTGTAGTTACGTATGACAAATGAACCATATATTGTTGGTGTGGAGCGCTTTACTAATGCAGTGTTATTAGATAATATTGTTTTTCTCAGATAAAACACATGAATTACTTTTGAACAGACCTGGGATGATGAAAGAGTGCTACGTACTATATAGCTATAATTGTAGTTATTTTAGTATGTTTTAATTACAGTAGTAAATGTACATACATACGTATATGGCTCCAATTTAATATGAAGAATTATCTGTCATTAGGTGATGGTAAAACCCACTACATTCTTAGGCAGATGGATAGAGTCCCTCAAAATAGAAGAGTTATTATTTCCATTGATGAAAGTTTCACTGAACAGCAGGCAATAGGAAAATTAAGGGAATTGACATATGCTCCAGAAAATGTTATCTTTTTCAATTTTACCATGTTGCCACCAAATGTAAGATCTGTACAATAACAGTTATAATATAAATTATATGTCAAGTCTTCAAGTTATTTTACTTTTGGTAAACAGGAAAAATCCTCACAAATAGAAAAGCATGCATATACAAAGCTGAAAACAAGACTACAGTGGTTTCTTGTAGAACTTTTGATCTTTGGCTATGTTGAAGATGGTCAAACCGGTCTGTCATTTAGCTTGCCAAGTAAACTGGAGTGGACTGTCTTTGTAGAGGTATAAGTTACTCTCACTGTATATTTTGTATTAGAAGAATAAGAAAGACTAAACTTGCAGATCATATATAGTACATATTGTAGTTATGTATATGAATTGGTTACAATTTGAGCATCAGCAACACTTATTAATCAAAGTATTATGACGTTTTTACCTGTTGGCCTTCTTCAGCAGTAAATAAGGAGGAAGAATTTATTGCTGAAGAAGACCTACAGGTCGAAATGTCCTAATTGATTAATAGTAAGTGTTGTTGATGCTCAAATTGTAACCAATTCATTATGAACACAACAAGTACCTCTTATTACATACGTATATGCATATGCATATAATATATACAAGTAGGCTATATGTATTTTGATAATTTTGTAAGTTGTTATGGTATGTAAAATACTTAATGTAGAGACAATAATCAATATACATACTAAGTTTGGCAATTAGTGGTGGATTATTCCAATTACTCCAATAAATATAGGTTCCCACTATTGAATTCAAATGTGCTGATGAGGGTAATGCATATGAGCTTTTGGATGATCCTGAAAATGACCCAGAAAAATCACTACAAGCATTCTTTAAGGATTTCCCCGTCTTACATCTCCTTGGAAAGCCTAAGCTCATTCCTACAACTACGTATGTATGAATACAAAGTTACATTTTAAGACATTGTCACTTATGTACGTATATGTATATATGCATGTTTGATTTTAGGCCAATTGATATTGAAAACAATCCAGATGGTAAAGACATTCAACTTGTATGCAAGTACTTACAAGCTTATGAAGCTAAAAATGATAAAAGACTTGGAGTAGATCGTCCTTTTAACGGCCATAGAGGTGATTTTTAGCTCTTAATACTGACACAATGTTTTTTTTTATAATCTATGAAAAGAAAAAGTATATATAGGTTGTCTCATTCCTATACGTAGATGAGCAATTAGGGTTCAACAAATACCCTGACTTATCAAAAAGAGAGTGTAGACGTATATTAAACAAGTACATGCCAAAGACAGCAAAGATAAACAAGATGAATGCGGTGGTCTTTATAAAGTATTTTGATTGTTGAATGCTTCTATTAGTCTTTAATCATGTTGTTCTCCCCTTCACGAAAGGTACATGGCAAGGAGATGCTTCTTCCTAGAAAAATGCCCAGCTTACAACTTTAATCAATGTATGCACATATAAAAGGACTTTATGGCCCATAAAGTCTTAATGTCACCATTTGATCCTGTATAATAGTAGATATACATACTCAATGTGCATATATAAGTTAAACCATAGTCTATATAGTGTTTTTATAAGGTCTAAGTGAAGTTGGTTACATATCTTCTGAAAGGATCATTTTTCTATTTTTGAGCGTCTAAAGACGTAGTTTGTTGTTTCTTCTTGAGTGTCAGACGTTTCAACCCTAAGGGTCTTCTTCAATGACTCAGTGACCCTTGGGGTCAAAATGTCTCAAGAAGAAACAACAGAACTGCATCTTTAGACACTCTAAAAGATGATCCTTTCAAAAGATAAGTTTGACGTAGTTAGAAGAAATCCTTATTCTATTTTATATACTTCACTTCATATTTGTATGTATACTTCCTTTACATTTTTCAGGCAAAATCTTTGAAGTTACACTAAAGAATGGAGAGGTCATACAGTTTGATACTTCAGAGCTTGGTTCCTTTCTAATTGAGACCATGCTAAAGGAAGTCAGTGATTTCCTAAGTCCAAGGAGAAGAAGTGGTGAAGAGGGGGACCCAAGGAAACAGGTCAATACAATTTTACTTTACACTTTTTACTCAATATGACCCTAATTATGTGTATTAAACAGCTAATTTACACAGTTGATGAAGATGGAGGTGGGGCTTTTCAACTGATGGCCCTAAAAGCAGAAATGATATCTCCTGAAGAGGAAAGTAAATTAAAGAAACTTCAAATACCCATCCATGGAAGACAGTGAGTATTTCTATAGTGGTGATATATATAGTTATTAACCTTTTTCTGTAGCAGCATAAAAACAATTTGCAGAGTGTCAGAATGTTTCAGTCCACAGACCTTTTTCAGCTTACTTACAAAAGTTAACATACACTTCAAATATATATAAACTACAATAAATCTATTATATTGTAAAGTTATTCACGGTAAAAACATTTGTGAGGCTGCTGTCCACTCACATTTGTTGAGCTTGTACGTATATTATATTCTTAATGATTCTTCTATTCTGGATCCTTAAGTTATTAGTAATAGAAAAGCTTATTAAGCTTCCCAAATATGTAAATTTACAAAAAAAAATTAGGGGCTGCCACATGTACAGATAGCCCCTAAATACTTATGTATGTACGTATACGTACATATATAGATATGACAGAAAATACCACATAGTCATTAACTTTTACAAATATACATACGTATGCTAGTTACTTTATAATTTCCCCTAACCATTTATTTATATATGTATGTAGGTTTTACAGTTACTGTATGTAAATTACATATACACTTGCATTTATATACGTACAAATATACTTTTACAGTTGTATAGCTTGCCACATTAAATTTATATATTTTCCCACTTTTTAGACATCTTTCTGACAGAGATAACTTGGATTCTTATTTGGCTAGTGCCTTTGGTATAACAACAGTGAAAACTACAGTAAATGGAAAAGTGAAAAAGAGGCTTAAAGCCATTGATGACAAGAAATATGTACTCACGTTGGACTTTGCATTGAAGGTATAATTGTGATGTTAATTTTAATATTACAATTTTTACTTACCATGTATGTCTATATATTTGTAGATGTTGGAAGTCAATGAGAGATACTGGGCTAACTTACCAGTGATAATTGAAGGAGAAACTGGGGTAGGCAAAACATTTTTAGTAGAAATGATGTCAGATTTATGGAACCAGTCACTGCTTGAGAGATGGAAAAGAATTAAATATCGTTTGTGGTCCTCTATTGATGAGATTTGTCGAGGTATTTAATAAATATAATGTACACATAGACTGAAATTAATGCTGATTGGCAAAATTATAATAACATTATGTACCGTACCTACTTATACATTAGAGTTGAAGAATATGCATATTAATGATGCTCAGTTGAGGGATATATTACCAATAATTCAAAAAAGTGCTGCTATTGAAATGGATAAAGAATTCAAACAGGAAGACACAGACTCTGAAGTTTTGTCTATAGGCAGCTCATCTGTTAATCAAGGAAATGAACAAGCAGTTTCAGATGAGCATTTCAATGTAATTTGTGAAAAGGCATTGATGTCAGGCGGCGGAGCCTGCCAGCTTTTAGACAAGTTGATTAATAGGGTAAAAGATATACTGGAAAGAGAACCTTTATTACCATTACTATTTGAAGCAACCAGTGATGACACAGGACAAACTGTATATCTTGAAGAATTCTATAGATTTCTATCATCAGGTGGAAATGATTCAATGGTACATATCTATGCACATACATACTTATATGTAATAGTCAGAAACACAGCATCTTTTTAAGAACAATTAGCCTATAAGGATTATTTACTTATTCATTATTAGTATTACCAATCAATAATTTCATTAAAAAAACAAAAAAAAAAATTAATTTGGACTACTATATACAATGATATTTTAGTACATTTATCTTATTTTTATGCATATTTCTCTTTAATATGTTATGTGTTAGTATAATCTTGATTCTTGTATAACTTTACCTTAATTTAGCTGCTAGCAAGGGCCTTGCTTAAGCTGTTAATGGAAGCCAAACCAAGGATATACTTCAAATTAAATATACATGGAGGTACGCACATATACCCAAGACATAAATACTTTAATGCTGTAATTTTAAATGTACAATATGTTGGATGTATATACGTACGTATAGGCCATTTGCAATTACAAGTACAAAGTCTATATATACGTATATATAGTTTTCTAAATTATAGTTATATACTATTCTTCGACATATTTCAATTCGAAGAAAGAATGTATTTATTAGAAGTTTTCCAAAAGCTACAGCTGTATGAAGTGATAAGGGATTACTGTTACGTTCATTAGGAAAACTTGAATTATTGAGCACTTACGTATGTGTTGCTATTGCTCAAATACGTAGTTATCAAAGTTATCATATATAATGGATCCTTAGCTATCCAAACTTTAATTATCTGAAAATTACAGCTACTGTACACATATACAATACATGTATTTTAAACAGCAATCTGTCCATATTTCTTCCAAAAGGAAACCATGATTTTTCCCAGTGGGTTGGCTGAAGAAATTATATATAGCTATTCAATGTATTATCAGATAAATCAACAATGATTCGATTTTCAGTTATATTTAACTATTTACAATCACTTCAAACTCAAATTACTTTTTTATTTTAATCAGCTCTAACCGCTGAAGGATTGAAGTCATTTTTCAATCCAAAAGTGAAGCAGGCAGTGGAGATAATGAAGAGACATAAAAGAGTTGATGGAGACAACTTCAGTAGATGTCCTAAAATCATTGTACGTAAGCTTTGTTATGAAACATACGTATTTTTAATTCATCATAAAATATGTCCATATGTATATATTCATCTCCATGCATAGTAACTATTTCTTTCTATGTGACACAAATAGATATTTTTAGATGAAATCAATACTGCCTCCTGCTCTGGCTTGATTAAGGAAATTTTAGTTGAAAAACGCTTTCATGGAGAGGTATATTCTGCAACTGGCCATGTACATATTAACTTCTATTAATTAAACTTCTTTCACAAATATATACCTGCAGGTGTTGCCTAGGAATATCTTTATAGTTGGAGCATGCAATCCTCATAGAAGTCACAGTGTTGTCATGCAGGAGGATGCCAGTGCAGCTGACAAGTGGGAATGGGTAAAGGGGTCTTATTATGTTCATAAGCTCCACCCATCCTTGAGGTCCCTTCTGTGGAATTATGGAGCCTTAGATCACAGACAGGAAAAGAACTACATTGAAGCCAAAATGGAAATGATTGCTATTGAGCATGGTTCTAAGACTAAAGGGTAAAATTAAACATGAACTTCTGATGCAAACAGGATATTTTGTTTAAATTTCATTCCCACTTTGATTTACAGGCAGTTATACTTGACAGTTTTCTCCTATTTTCTATCATGCCTATTTGAAAGACCTCTGTTTATAGTATATGACTTGCCATTGGATTAGCCTTAATTTTAATATTTACCTAATGTACGTACGTATATCAATTTCCAGATTATACCTTTTCAAAATAGATGATGTATAATCACACTTGTTAATTGGTTTTTAGTTTACCTATCTACTTTATGTATTTTCATATACAGTATAATAATCTGCGTTCATTTATAAGCTGTGACTTTTACTTTGCTTAGAACTCACTTGGACGTTCTCAGTCAAAAAATAGCTGAAAGCCAAGGAATTATTAGAGAATTTGCAGCCAACCATTACGACAATACTAAGATGTTTTCAAAGAGTGAGGCAGAGTTACTTTCAAGGAGCTGTGTTAGCCAAAGAGACATTCAGGTTTGTGTTGGTTATAAATTAACAGTAGGTTTAAGAGTGTGGATGGGTGGGTGGGGTAAATTCAAAGTCCACTGATGATGACATCTGAGCTTATATGATCAGCTTTTGATCTTAATGTTCCATGTATAGTGGTCAACCACACTTTAGGTTGTATATACCCTTTTTGTTTATAAGGAAACCAAGCTTTTTAGTTTTTGGGAGTAACTTTTAGCAGACTAGCCACTCAGACCTCCATTTTATGCCATACTGATGAGTCCTAATAAGGACGAAACAGCTGTCTATGGCTCAACCACCTTATTGAATGGCTAAAGGGAGACTATGGTTCCCATTAAGTGAACTAAAACTTGTATTTATTTTTGATAAATATGTAGAGAGTTTTCACATTCTATACCTGGCTTCTCAAGACTTACCAGAAGTAAGACATGATTTAGTACACAAAAAGAAATTATGAATGTAGTCTCCTTCCTTTTATAGATTCAGAGCCAATAAGCTAACGTCCCATAAGTGTTTTAATGAAGAAGGTGATATTGAACAACAAAGAGCCGTTTTGGTAGCCTTAGGCCTAACATATTATTTTAGGCTGAACAGTTCTTATAGAAAGGATTATGTAAAAAGATTGGAACAAACATATGGAGATTTGGAATTTGAGCAAACGTTGCAAGAGGAAGTATGTGTTCACAGTATAGTGGTGTAATAAATATTTACATATATACTTATATGTAAATGTGTACCAGATATAAATGACAGTACATATGTATGTCTGTATTGTCATGTATGTAGATGGACTTTTATATGAATGAGATTAGATTACCTCCTGGAATTGCTAAAACAAAGGCTTTGAAGGAGAACCTCTTTTGCATTGTTGCTTGCTGCTGTACAAAGCTTCCTCTTATCATAGTTGGTGAGCCGGGCTCAAGTAAAACACTTTCATTCAACCTGGCTGCAGCTAATTTCAAAGGAGCAGATTCTAAAATGTTTGTTTTTTTACAAATACAGTGTGCTCTTACAGTATGTACTTTGCATGCATTAAACTCTTTTATTTAGTGAAATGTTTAGGAATACGGAAGTGTTTCCTTGCTTCAATCCACATTACTATCAATGTTCAAGACGTACTACATCAAGTGAGGTTGAAACTGTCTTTAAAAGAGCAATAGGACGTCAACAAGCCAGAAATAAACTTAGCAAAAACAATATCAGTAGTAAGTTGTTTGTGTGAATTTCTAATTACTATGAGTATATATTTATTTATATTATATAACAGTAGCAGTAGTTGTACGTTGGTTGATTGAGTAACACATTGTCCCATACACACAAAAAATGTACATATTATATTAGAAAACTATGGTATTTATACCATATGAATTAATTAATTATATTAGATTATATTACTATGGTATTTTGTAACTTGCACTGTACGTATATATGTATGTATGTATATACCTCAGCCCTCAGCAAAGAGCTCATACATATATATAGGAAATATTCTATACATCTGTCATTAGTGCAATACGTACATGTTTCATGTTTGATAACATAGTTGTCTTCATGGATGAGGCTGGTTTACCAGAGGAGAGCATGGAGTCTTTAAAGGTGTGTACATATGCATACAGTACATGGTATTTGTATACACATGTTTACACATATAAAGTGGATCTGTCTATAGTCTAGTCGTCTGTTAGACCAAGTTGCATCAATTCTATGTAACATAACTATCAGACACTAAGTTAACATTTTGGTCATTTGCTGTAAAACAAAAATACGTATGTGTATATGTACCATTTGAAAAATTATATAATGTTAGCACTAATTGGTATATATATGATGTTTTCTACTATTTTGTATATACATACGTATAATGTTTAATGGAACTGTATGCATCAATCAGGTTTTACATAAATATCTTGACGATGCTGAAGTGGCTTTCATTGGAATAACCAATCACATCTTGGATGCTGCCAAAACAAACAGAGCAGTCACTCTCTGTAGACCCAGAGCTGATGAGGAGGTCTGATAGATTAGCTGTTACATTTATTCATCTGTTTACATACCTAGGTTTGTATCCTGTGTTTGATATTAATCTCCCTGCTTTATATTGTGTTGCCAGGATATTTACCAACTGGCTAGTGGTTGTTATGGTATTGCTAGTGCCAGTGGTTCAACAGTTGATTCTAGTGACGAATATTCTGATTCTGACGAAGAAGAGTCTAGTGATAGCATCACCTCTGTCATCAGGCAGCTTTGCTACAGCTATAAAGACCTAATGGAAGCAAAAGATAAAAAGTGAAACAATAATATTTACTAATATGATATTTATAGAATGATATTGGACCTTTACAAAGGATACATTGTAATATGCAAAGTCACCCCATTGACTAAAGTCCTATCTTGGCTGTGGGACCAATTGAATTGATTAATTTAACAGCAGCCAGTGGTCTACCAGGGATCCTATAAACAGAGCACAAACACAGGAACATTAAACACAAACAACAAGGAAGAGCTTACTATGAGATTGTTAAATAAATGTCAAAGTTAGAATTTAAAAACAGATTGATTCCTAATTAGATACTAAATGTTCCCTTGCACTAGTCTTACGTATATAAAAGTTCTTAATATCACACAATTAAAATGGATTAATGAGTCTATAAAACGTTTTTCCAAGAATATTCTTTGAAGTTCAGTTGGCAAATCATTGGTAAAGTGCAATTGATTTAGCATGCATGAAACATGTGTTTAATGTCACTTAATGTACTCTATGTTTATTAAAGTTTGTTATATAATATTATGACTTTCATAGGTTTCATGAATTCTTTGGTTTGCGTGATTTTATACATTTCATCAACCATATGAGAAGACAGTGTAAAGACAATCTGCAGCTACTAACCAGAATAAATGTCAGAATTAGTAAAGTTCAACGAGCTTTAGAGAGGAATTTTAATGGTCATTCAGATTTTCCTGAAATACTGTCTTGCTTTCTAGCTTCGGGTTCAGTGAGTCTTAATAATTCTGGATTACGTACAGATTACATAGTACACTTCTCACATATGTGTATATAATATTGTAGGATGATGATGACTATAAGGAGTATCTAAACACTAGATCTATAGTTGAAATTCTACAAGAAAGCTTAGATGATAAGCCTCGTTTCATTGGAGAAGAAGACTTTGAAGAGATAAGATATAAACTCATTATTGATGCTACTGAAGATGATTCAAGTCGCAGACTCTTAGTAATGTTTGGAATTATAGACCCAGCAAATACCAAAACAGTAGTTGGGAGTGACTTTCCTGATGATGGGGATTTGCAAAAAGTAAATAAAATTATATTGAACATTATGTAACAAATATCCCTATATATATATATATAGTCAAAGTATACATACATAATTAATATTATTGTGACATATAGAGAACTTAAAAATACATGGGGGTTATACATTTGATTATAGCCCTGAGAGTTATTTGATTTGTGTTTAACTTAATAGATCATAACTATTGCTGAAATAACTGATGCAGCAAGCCAGGGAGAAACAGTTCTGATGATGCAGACTGACGATATTCATGAGAGCTTCTATGATCTCTTCAATCAGCACTTTAGAAAGGTTGGAGGAGGCAAAGGAAAGAGGACACATTTCTTTGCTAATGTGGCCAGTGGTAGCCATAGTAAACCTTGTAAGGTCAACCCAGCATTCCAGTGTGTTGTGATAGTCAAGGAATCTGAACTGGCTCAAACACCAGCTCCATTTCTCAACCGTTTTGAAAAATATCAAATAACAACACATGATATGCTAGATTCAGCAAAGGGATTCTTGCCCAAGATTCTTAAACAAGCCCTTACTAATGCAAATGGAATGGTATGGAATATATTTTATACTGTGCAATTACCTATATATTCATATTGCAACAGCTTGACTCTACCTGTTACTTACCTCACTCCAATGAACCTACTCACATAGCTATTGCAATTTGTGGAGGCACTCAATAAGGAAAGCTTTTGTGGATACAATGAGAACACTATCCCATCTCTCTTCATTCATATGCTACCAAAGACAAGGAAGCCATCAAAGCCATTGCATCCAGCTACTGAATCAGCTGACTCAAACTTGGAACCTGCAGAGCTTCTCGGCGTCTTAATATCTCATTTGAAGCAATATGGATTTAATATCCTTGTAAGTGCCCCAAGCTTATTATAGTATTGGTTCTATTTATTTTTTGAGTAGTTCGTCTTTCATAATTTTTCAATGGAAATATATAAAGGCTAAAGAATACCTTATCTAGTAGAGAGCCTGAAGTACTATTAAGAGTGACGGTCATTGCATTAATTACCTCCAAGTCATTCGCATTTTATATATCATAATATATCTTTTCCACAGGAATTGTGAAATCAACTCCCATACTATAAATATTGTGCATGTATATGTATTCAACATTGTTTATGTTATCATCTATACGTACATAGGTCAATGAGCAATTGACAGATGAGTGGAACTACATTACTTGTTCATCAAAGAGGGATAAACAGATGGATAGATATTTGAAGGAAATTTTAGACATTGGGCTTCTTGAGGTAGGGAGGATTATGTCACAGTTGACATCAGAAGATCTTGAATCAGAGCTTGATGTAGATTCTGTTAACAAGGAAGGCATGCAAGCTATTCTCTATATACTATCTCACTGGATGTTTATTCATGTTGCCAAGCAGTTGCTGCAATTGATGACTCCTGAAGCTTTTATTTTGCACAAAGATCTTGGGTAAGATTGTGAACTTTTAAAGCTTTTATTGAAATGTTTAGTAAATAACATCTTCTTTACATTAATTTAGGAATAGAAAGCCCTCACTTGCCTGGTTTAAGGATGCCTACTTAAAGCAAAATCACTTTTGTTTAAAGAGTGTCCTTTCTGAATCAGAAAAATATGCATCACCTAAAAGCACTTTGTTAGTGTAAATATTATATAATTACTTGAGCATATACGTATACCTATATATATACTTTTATAAACTTAATCACTTATACGTATTAAAAAATATATGAAATATATTTTACATGACTTTATTTACTTTGAAGGATTCAAAAAGTTATTTGTTTCACACGCTCCTCTCAAGCTGTATCTTGCTTTTCAGACAGTAAGGAGGAGGATATTGGTAGTGAAGGATTTTTATTGGTAAGCCATTCATAACGACTAGGCATATTTATTTTGTATTGCTTGTATTACATCCAATAGCAATATTCCATTCTACATATAGTAGCCGTTTAGTATATGTATTACATATACTCATTGCCGGGGCCACCGCCTGTGTTTAAATTTTGTAACCTTGATATAACAGGATTTAAGAAGCTATATACTGCATCGGCTTCTTAAATCCTGTTATATCCCTGCCCAAATATGGTAAACTAAGATGTTTCTTCTTGGGGAGTGGACAATTCTCCTTACATTTAGGACAGTTGGAGTAGTCAGGGCAAGAGCATTCTATGAAGTCGTCAGTGTTTAAGCAAAACTAACCATATGCTAGATGAGCCAACCTGAAAGTCCCGCCAAAATAACAATAAGAAGCGACGGAGTATATATCACTCATACCACCGTAACCACAGCGCTGAGGTGTATATGGGTTTTATTGTACGAGTCACGAGGGCGCGTTGTATAACTAATACATATCCTGAAAACATCATAACTAACTATTATCAAATGTATATTAACTTTTAGCTGCAGATTGGTAGACCTATTTTAGTTAAAGCATATTTTCCCATTCTTCTTAATCAGTCTGAGAAAATGGTTGTTTGCAAATTGTCAAGTGTATCCTCTCAACAAGAATTTGTTGAAAGATTGACAGAATTTAGGAATGAAGATTGCAAGGAAGTGATGATAATTGTAAGTTATATTTATATTTTATTGCTTCTGAAAATTCACTAATAAGGCAGTAACTGAAAACTTTTATGTTCCACAAAAGGTTGCTAATATGCATGAATCCACCAAGAAATTGATCAACTTTGTTCGCTTGCGTATTGATGAGGAAGAAGAGAAGTACAAAGAAGCATTCATTCCAAAGGTACATTGCTTTAAAAGTAAAATTGATAAAAAGTAGTAACACTGAACTTTTTAATATTTTAGATGTATGTTCTCCTGCTGCACTTCCCTCCAACTGTCTCCCAAGAGTCTTGCTACCCAGCAATATTTCTCTATGGATGGGACTATCATTACCTTGACTCCTTAGTGTCCAGTGAAGAAAGCACTGTTGCCCTGAAGTGAGCTACAGTGCATAACAGATAATTGGTTCACTTTAACCAGAAGATTTAGATCTAATTGATGTACAATAATATGTATATGCATACATAGTTATATTGTTTATATACATACCTAGTTTATATAATATGAAAGAATACATGATTATCAAAAGTTGTAAACCTGTTGCAACGTTAAGAAATACAATATACATGTACGTATATAGAGTATATCATATTATTCAGAAATATTATTTATTACCTTTTATATATAAATACATTGTAGTCGTTGGTTTGATTTTGCCTATCAAACTGAAAATACCTTAAAGTCTCTTCAGCTCTTTGAAAGCAAAGCAGCCCTCATTGAGGAGGTTATACCAGTACTAGTGTCAAGGTACGTATGTATTGTATGTCGAACTCTATACACAATGTGTACAATTTTGTTTCAATATTCATGATATTTTGGAATTGTTCCTTGTGGTGTGTATGAATACTATAGTTATCCACCTAATGACCATATAATTTAATAATAATTTGTATGGGAAAAAAATTATACATGTATATAACAGTATACATATCATATCCTGTATATACGTATACTTTGTTTGATTTCCCCAAGTACTGTATATATATATGTGTGTTTTGTATCGAAATTAGCCCATTGTCCATTTGTGCCTGTTTCTGATTTCTTTTATATAATGTAGAGTTAAAGTTAAGAGAAGGAAAGATGGCTGGTTCAATCAGCATCTAACTGTTGATGGACGCAAAGACAACTTTAGGAAGCTGTTACAAGGCCCAGTTGGTAAACAATTGTTTGCCAGGTATTCTAAATACTGGACAGCGAAGAACATTTCAGTGTTTTTGAAGGGTGCAGCTGCTTATTCAAGATCCCACAAATCAATTCTTAGTATATCTGATGTGGTAAGTACAACTCAGCTAAATGATTATATAAATATATGAACAAAAGAATTTTAATAATAAATTTACAGGTTGAAAATCTGTATGAGAACACACTGTTCAATTTTCTGGCCTACATGATTCATCATGTCAATATGTACATTGACTTTGACACTTTTGATAAGGAAACAGAAGAGCTCTTCTTAAAACTACTTGATAAAGTGCCTGTGCCTGGAACCCTGAGGGAACTGCAAGCCTACGGTAACACTTGGGGTGTTGATTCTGACAGTCTTTTGGAATTGCCATGGCCAGCTAGAGGATTTCCAGCCTTTGATGTCCTGTGCTCAGCTTTTGATGAAGTGGTATCAAGTATGTTATAGATAAATGATGTTTAAGTTAAATATACATGTTAATATTTGATATATAAATTTGATTACTATAATACTACGTACTTACATACGTACGTATTTATACATTCTTATTTGTAGATTATCTAAATAAATCATTTAATGATATTTCAAAGAAGGCTGTCAAAGAGTTGGAAGTACGTAATTTTTAGATTTGTATATACTAAACCAAAATTTATTATAAATACTTACATAATATACAGAAATCACGTTCACCATATTTAATGCCTGCACTGGAATCTATTGAAGAGAATCCTGCTCTTTGGAGTAGATATCTTATTGATGTTATGGTTGTAAAGTTTAAGCTTGATAAGAGTGGTTCAACTGATACCATAGCCTATTCTGTTATGGAACATTTCACCAAAGGACAGAAGAGCTTACAGGAGAAGATTTTATATCTTCACTTCTCAGCTTCTACCAATCCACTTGACCTTACTAAATTGAAACGAATTTTGAAACCATTGGTTGAGATTCAAGGAAGCTCTGTAGATGATAAAATACCTAGTTTAACCAAATTAATAACTGGAGGAGACAGTGAGAAATCACAATTGGAAATGTGTCGTTTTGTGATTCAAAATCTCTATGAAAGTTTGACACTTTGTGATGGGGATTATGTCAGAATGAAAGATTGGTATCAGGTTTGCAGTATTGTGGTAAGTGTTAAGATTGCAGAACAAAAGTTATATATAAAGGAATGTACGTATTTCAATTTGTGCACTTTTGGTACACCAACTTTTGTAGTACTTGACTCCGAGCCTTGAGGCAGCAACTTATTCTGTTAAGCTCAAAGATTCCGAAGAAGGAAGACTAAATACAATAAAGGCCATTTACTTCCTATTGCAGTGTCAAATGGCTCCTCACACACCAGATTACTGTAAGAAGGTGTGGCTGTTTGCTACTGAAATCATTAAGAAACAGAATGAGGTATATACGTATATGTATTTAAAGCTAATTCTGTCTTATACTATTAGGTGAGTGAGTATATTTATTGATCTATGTATTTATTGCTGTATAAGATGAAATAATAGTAAATAGACTATATACCTACACACTTATACATAGGCTTATGGAACACAGATTAAAAATTATAGTATACGTATACGTATATGCATGTGTAACTTTCCTACATGCTCTTCATTTTGCTTGCTTGTACGTACATTTGCTTCCTTCAGACATGTGTTAGGTTCCCAGAGTTATTTGAAGCTGTAAGAAAGGAAGACTTATCTAAAAGTGTCAGAACAGAATATTTTCAGTATCTGCTTCAGCATTTCTTTCATCCTATGCTAAAGGATTTTCACCCAGTAAATGTCCAGTTTTTCCTAAACATGGATTATGAAGGGTACACACTATCTCTTTTAAAAGAATGCCTCATTAGAATCATGAGAACGAAGGTACTATTAACTTTATGTATTATCTGTATGTATTGTAACTTTATTTATAATAATTCACCTACCATTACATTCAACCATTCAGGAAACATTAGTCATTGATGCCTTGAAAGACGTGGACATTGGACCACATTTCTGTGATACAAAGGTTAGTAATCTTAGATCAAGCTTTAGACTTGCATTTGTATTAAGTACACTGTATATATTTTTTATAGGCTGAGAGTAAAATACCGAATGTTGTTCGACTCTACTTTTTGGCATTCTATGAAGGCTGTCATAGACAATCAGAAGGCACTATTGATCCTCTTTGGACCTATATAGCCAAATACGAATCAGTGAGTAATATGCATGTGTAATTTATACAATGGTTAATTTATGTGTGGCCTTAATATTCTTTAGGCAGATAAGATGTCTTCCAGCAATCCCAGTGCTCATTTACAAATTCAAAGACAAGTTTATGCCCTATTAGCATTAGAAGAGATAGCTAAAAAAGTCATTAGTGAGAAAGACTACGAAGAGGTATAATCAAGGAGTATTTGACTGCAGTTTTATCCTGTACTATTTTCTAAGTTAACCAGTTTTGGAAATATATTAATATATATGCCTAATATACGTATATATTAATATATATGCCTAGTATAGAGACAACTATATACGTATTGTTCTTTTTGCAGATGTCTTGTTTATACATACGTATGTACAATAAAATCTATTATTATAAAATAAAGTTTATGTATATAATAGTTATAGTCCAGAGGCAATGACTATAGTTATGCGCAGAGCATAGCCGAGGCTGAGTAGTATTTTTTCAGCAGAAGCCTGTGGCAATGGGCTAAGACTCTTTCTCCATTGCCATGACATTTGGGATTGAAAAAATACATGAGTATGCTAGGAAATGCCCTCCACCTATGTATATTTACAACATGTGTGTTATATAGCATATGTATAATACAATTATTGCAAGTTTGTATATACGTACAATTTTTTCTTCTATATACGTATATATCATTAAAATAGGTGCTCAAACAAAGGCGTAAGGACATCCTTACCTTGCTGCTCTGTGAAGACGATCACTATCAGTTGCACCAATTAGTACTGTTCAGTTTGATTGGTGAATTGAATGATGAGAAAATGGCTGTAATTATTAAACTGCAAGACTCATTATCTGATGCTAAATTTCCATACGTTGATATGGATGTGAGTGATTATAGTAATATGTTAGTGGTATATTAAATGACAAAGTATTGCATGGTGTGACCCAACTTATATACAGCCTTTTTTAGAAATGTATAATATCATAAGTATATAGACATGTCCTATGATAGGAAAAGATTAGTTGTTTGTTGCATTCACTGAGAAGAATATTAGGTGTTAGCTGAAATGAGCAGTACAATTTTTCAGCAATAGAATGTTTCAACCAGAGGTCCTCATCAATAATGAACATCTAGTTTAAAATATTAAATTGCAGAAACATTATAATGCTGAGGCTAATTTAAATTTTACTAATCCTATTAGGACATTCAAGAAGAAATCAGCTCTTCGAAAGTTAAAAGGTACGTATATACACATCTGTATATAAATATACAGATGTATATACGCATCACTGCATGGTGTGATAATCAGTATAATACATATGTAATCTATATATGTAAAATGTCTGTTTACAGAAATATGTATCCAACATTTTGGACACAAGAAAGCATTAAAGAAGTATTCTCTAAATGGAAGAAAAATCATGAACAAGAGATTGTGGTCATCAAAAGATGCTTAAGCTACTATGGCAAAGTCCAATCTGGACTAAAATTACTGCCAATTTCATTGAAGTTTTGTAAAACACTTAAAAAGAGTCTTGACTTCAAGTTGGATGAAACTGTAGCCAAGGAGTACACTATAAAACAAGCCATCACCAAGGCATCAGAAAAACATAAAGAGGAAAGAATTAAACTGAATAAACAGTTTGAGAAAGTTAAAGGTTAGTTGTACATGTACAGTGCACATTACCATTAATATTTGCATCAATATAATGTCCACCTGCATATATTACTGAGAAAGCTTTTATATAATCTACGTATATAACTACTGTATGAACTGTTATATAATTAAATTATTCTGAGAAATGATGGTAATTATATATGATGCGAGGAGGAAACATGATTAGAAAGAAAAATGGCAGACAGTCCATATACAATAAAACATGAAAATTGAATTTACAAGAAATATCTTAATAATACATAATTAAAATAATAAATTAATCAAATGCAGTGCCTATAGGACTGCCTCTGAAATAAAAAGGTTAAATTTGCCGGCCAGACAGGGGCTCAGGGTGGACAGCTGGTCAGTGTGCACTGATACAGAGTTCCTTTGCGGGATTGCTAGTGAGAACCTTTGGATTTGGAGCTGTTAGACCTCTCATCCTCAGTAACGTGATTCAGCCAGCAACCCTATCATGAGAAGCAGGTGGTATCTTCTTCAAGACCCTCACACAAATGGGTATTAGGTGACGGTATGGGATCTTGTGGCAGTGGATGTCGGGCTTTTATGCGTATAAAGCAGAAGAGTGAGTATTTACATTTGCCACAATCGGCAACATTTTGAACTATTTCTTACCTGACAACATTGTAAGAGATCCTTCTTACCTGATTATGTCATGAGGGAGCCTTCTTAGCTCAGAACAGAGGTAGCTAGTTTGGCAACATCGTGAGTGCAGTATGTTTTATAAGAGTTCTATTTTTGTTATATACAAATGGTGTGCCATACGGGCACAGCAAGGGGTTGTGAACTCCATGCTACTATATTAAAAGACTTCCTGAACCAGTTCATCAATGTCCGATTGGGCCCATGTATGCGAATGAGGTTGTTTCTGCAAAAAGGCATCAAGCAAAGGCAGACCAAAGACGGTGTCCCTGACCACCCTTATTGGTGGATTTGTCATTTATTCTCTATCACACACTTCTACAATCAATCTCTATCTCTATCAAACGCTGTTACAATCTTCTGCAATCTTCAAAAGTGGTCAGCCCTTTTTTAACATTTAATATTGATCAGCATCAGTGCTAGGGACCACTAGTCCATCCCTGACCTCACTTTTTGATCTACAATAACATGTTTAGCTGAATAATGTCTTCAAAAATTGTTTATGTTCTTCCTTAAATATGTTTTAATAACTTAATTTTCTTTTTTGTATTTCCATTTGCATATATTCAATTCAATGTTATTAAAAATAAATCTATATGACATTGTATAAACCTTAATACATGCATATTGGTATAAATACATTCTATAGCCTGCTTGGAAGAATACAGAAAGTATTCTCCTGACAGCTTACCAAGATGTAATGAATGGGAAGACCTGAAGCTGAGCTTTTTCTTGCACATTTATAAAGTAATAGAAGGAGAAAAGAATATGGAAACAATATTGAAACAAATAGTAAGATGGAATCTGTACACTTTATATATACTCTATGTTATGTATATAAATCTGTAAATCCAGGCAGGATACAATGAAGGAATTTTGGATGCTATGTATAAATGTCAGGGAGATCTATGCATAAAGTGGATACCAGATAAGAGGAAAGTCCCAGTAGTTGAGTTATCTCAAGCTGACTTGGAGTCTTGCAAACTCAGAATGGCACTAACTGAAGAAACGTTACTAAGCTGTCTGCGCCAATGCTTGCCTGTAGTTGGCACTGAGGCACCGGAACACTGTGTGGAAGATATGTGTGTAGCAGTCATTAGAATGTTCTTAACTGGAGTGCCTATCATTAAAAATACCAAACCGAAGTTCCTTCAGGAAGTTCTAACTGTAAAGCTTCTATCTACTAGGTAAGGTATAAAATATTACTATTTTCTATATAATTTATGGAAATATAAACCACACAACCTTCTCCTAAAATTCCTTTAGCAAATCCTCAAGTCAGGAAATTGTTGGAGAAGAGAATTTACTTGAATTGCATCAACAGCTAAAACCAATGAAGGAGGAGCATGGTGGAGTTCAAACTGATCTAAAAGATGTTATAGTTCACTTTCACTCTTCACCACCACAAGTGCTGAAGGCTGTTATTAGGGGTCTCAGTAATATTGCCCATGATCTCTCCTCACAGCAGGTAAATAGAATCAACGTAAATATATTTAATTCAGGATAAAACTTGTTTAAAGCTACTGTATTATCATTTCTTAGGATATCTTAGAATGGAGTGCAAGTTCCATTTTGAACTTTATTCAAAACACGGACAAAAACATTTCTCTTTCCAAAATCATCACTTTATCCAGGTATTCAAAAAGGAAGTATATATACTATACATACATACATACGTACATATATATTAAAATGCAATCAGTAAATGTACGTACATATTGCTCCTATTGAATTATATACCATTAGTGTCACAATAACTTTTCCTTTTATCGCTTTGTGTTTATACGTATGTACGTAGTTCCACTCCGGGATCAGTGGATTTCCATGTTTTAGAATCAGTTCCCCTCAGAAATCTGATGGATGTGCTAGACCTCTTTGTAGGATGGTTGAAAAATGGATTCTACACTTTCCATACCTTGCCTCTTGGAGTCAAAAAGGAAATACCTCCAAAAATTGCTGATATCATTAGGGAAAAGGCTACCAGAGGTATGATAAAATGACTGAATACACATTGTAGATTTGTATATAATATACAGACTGTGCTGTACATATATATAAACAGTACCTGATGCAAAGGTATTCAGTTTAAGCATATGCATTGTGCCTGCATAATATAGTATAGACATGTAAAATATATTTTTTGAAAAATATGTATATTGTTATTCTAGATTGTTATGCACATGAAAGTACATTTTGTGTTGTGAAAAACATGAAAGCATATGATCTCCACTTTGTAGAAGATGTCGTTCAAAAGTATGTCACCTTAGAAAAAATGATACCCCCAGAAGCAATGGGCCTTGGATTTGGTGATTTTGAGGTATCTATGATCACAAATGCACATACGTATATGTGCTGCACATATATATAGCAACATATACAAAAGAGGCATATATGTATGTTTATATGTGAGACTGTTTCTTAGACAAATAGGATAATGATGTTCCAATTTGAGTTTTACTAATAGGATGCATCTGTATGTAACAGTCATTTTTCTTTTTTATATAGACATCTGCATTTGAGCAATGCCTAGTACAATTTATCAAAAGAAATGAAGTGATTAAACAAAGATATTACAATATCCTGGATTTAATTCCAGAAGAAATTCAGCTTCAACACTATGTACACTTTGTAGTTTTACTGAGAGAGTAAGTGGTGGCTCAATTTGAAAATTTCTGTGTGGTTAGGTGTAGACATAATTAGGGATTGAGAACTTCACTAGCCAAGGAAATTGAGGGACCGATCTACAGGAAAAGGAGCAGTTTGCAATGTGTAAACTACTTGTAAATGAACTGAGTTTGCTATAGTTAGCAATGTAAACTGTGGTCGTTCTTGCAAGCTATAGCAAACTCAGTTCATTTGCAAGTAGTTTGCACATTGCAAACTGTTCCTTTTCCTGCATATACGTATATCTCGATTGCCACAAAATTACCAAACATTAGATTGGACTGAAAGGTTTGGTAATTTTGTGAATATTGACATCTGTCCCTCGATTTCCTTGACTAGTAAAGTTCTCAATCCCCAATAGTGCCTCAATCTACATACATACGTATATATATGTACATATGCCAAACCTCAGCTTAAACCACTTAATTGACTCCACAGCTGGTTAAGGCATATTTTTACTACATGTATATTGAATTTCTCTATGCTGATAATACAGTGGACCCTCGCTTATCCATCCCCAACGAGACCGGACTATGACTGGATAACTGAAACGACCGGATGTATGAAGCAAAAGAAACACCGCCTCGATCGAGATTTTCAAGCGAGGAACGAGTAGCATTTCGGTTGATTTCGTCGAGTGGTTAGTTCAAATAAGTTAGTTTGGTCTTTAAAGTACCACAACAACGTTTCCTTTTCAAAGAGACATCGCTACAGCCAGCCATTGTCGTATTTAAACTCGTATACACTATTAAACGATGGACGTTAATTAGGAACGGAATCTAAGGCCGGATAATCCGAGCAGCCGGTTAATTGAGGTTCGGATAACCGAGGTTCTACTATACATTAAAATATATAATTATGCTGCAATTTTTGGATTTCATAATATAATTAATGTAAGGTTTAATTTCTGGGAAAAGGAGGATATTGGCCATAGCACCTTTCATTCAAATTTTAATTCTAATTTGAGGCCTTTTAATAGGCCAAGTGATTCAAATTTAATGTGTTACACTATATTAAAATTCTAGGCTAATTGTTCATTAGATGATAAGGATTTCTTCTAACGTATCACAAACTTATCTTTTATTTGTCTTTTGAGTATCTAAAGAAACCAAATGCAGACTCTCTAAAGATGAAAGATGTACTGTTTGTTATATTCAGTGACATGAAAAATCTAATATACCATTTTCCTACTTGCTATACGTATACATATATATACATATGCCTATTCTGTAAAAAAGCCTATAAGGGAACTAAACCTGAGGAGAACTTTGGATGAAGATACAGGAGTCCTTTCTTTCTTCAAATTCTTTTCCTTTCTTTCATCTTCTTCTCCACTGGGTCAGACAGCTGTTTCTGGGAATTCAACCCTTCATCAGTTATCCTGGGAGTCTTTGTTTTTTTCTTTATCTTGATCTTCTGTGAATCCTTGGCATGTACATGTACATACTTTCAGCTATAATTTTTAATATATATTTGTGTGTACACTATAGCCTGACCAAGGACAGGAGAGTTCCCAAAGGTGATGATGAAGATTTTGAAAGCTTACAAGAAGAAAATACTGCTGAAGATTCTGAAGAAGATGAGGAGGAAGAGGAAGAAGAAGAAGAATGGGATCCAAAATCATATATTATTGATGTTGATAAAGAACCAAAGAAAAATGCAAATGAACATGATTTGGATGTCAATTCTACCCAGTTTACTGAAGAACTAAAAGCAGAAGAGCCAGAAGCCTTGGAGGCTGAGGATGAGCCTAGACCAAATGAAAATGAGCTAGAGGGAGCTACACAAGTGTCTCATTCTTCTTCAAACTCAGAGGAGGAGGAGGAGGAGGAGGATGATGAAGGTTGTTTTTCAAAACTTCCCCTACATACTACAGTTCCCGATCATCTATTTACAATGGAGGGACAATTTCAAACACCATCCCTTACCGGCCAAAATTGGGCACATGCAGATCCTGTCCACAGCATAGATCAAACAATGGATGAAGGAAGTCTAACTTTAGAGGACATTGAGGATGAAATAAACGATGAACACAGAATCAGGAAAAGCAATAAAGTTGGTGTCTCAGCTGGATCTGGTGCTGATCTCTTACAGGAAAGGGCACCAGAGATAATTCCAGCTCAGCAAATATTCTCTTCTGCCAATGAGGAATATAGCAGTACCTCACCTGGAGATGTACCAGTTTCAATGCCGAAAACATCTGAACTTGTCAGTGTATCAGGAGAAAGGGTAACACAAAGTGACATTGTCCTTGTTGATCCTGAAAAAACTACAGACCTGGATTACAGTTAGTCATCTGTTTTCAAAGTTTCATGGTGTACGATTCATGCTTATTAATTTTTATGTATACAGAAGTCCCTAAATCATCAGAACAGGATACCTTAAGCTCTGAATTAACAAGTGATTCACTTGTAAATCAGGCAACATATACTTCTGCTGGTAAGTATGTAGGACCCACATGGTTGCTAAATTACATTATATATCAGATGTATTCCAGCTAGACTGTATTGTGCATATAGTATTAATGCACCAGATGTAGTACAAATTTATGCTGTATATTGTCGATATCTATGCCTATGTACATTAATATGCATGTATCTGTATACTTATTTGTGTGTTCTTGATCCTGTAATTGTTCGTGATATTCATTCAGGTAGTGCATTTAACACTGATCAAAGTTTCCAAGGATACATGGGACAAATGCAGTCTATGAATCCATTCCCTCCAATGTCACAACCGCCACATAGCTGGGGCCAATTCCAGTATCCTGGCTATCCACAAGCTGGACCTGGTACCATGTATCAAGGCTATCCTGGTGCCTCTCTGTCAACCTTTGGAGGGCGCCCTCCTTTCTCTGCTCAATATCCATATGGTATGCCACCTGGCTATGGATATCAACAACCATGGCAGTCACAACACCCATATTATGGAGGTCATATGCAATCTCCACTTGGTCATCCGCTTGGCCCTCCAACTGGTCCTCCGACTGGTCATCCACCTGGCCCTCTGACTGGTCATCCACCTGGCCCTCCAACTGGCCCTCCAACTGGTCCTCCGACTGGTCATCCACTTGTTCCTCCAACTGATTATCCACCTGGCCCTCCAACTGGTCCTCCGACTGGTCATCCACCTGTTCCTCCAACTGATCATCCACCTGGCCCTCCAACTGATCCTCCGACTGGTCATCCACCTGTTCCTCCAACTGTTCCTCCGACTGGTCATCCACCTGTTTCTCCAACTGATCATCCACCTGGCCCTTCAACTGGTCCTCCGACTGGTCATCTGCCACAGGAAATACCAGCAGTGCCCACACCTGATATTCCAAAGAGTGTCCCAATTCCTACTACTGAAGTATCTCCTGCGACCAAAGAATCCAGTTAGTATATTCATTTATATACACTTGTTTTCCATAAAACTGCAAATGCATTTATCACCAAGTTCTCATTCACATTAGTCTGGCTTGCTACCCCCCACTTCCTGCCCACCAACAATAATTGCACAGGGATGATAAAGTAGAAAGTGTAAATGCCACACCTCGCGGATAAGTGCCCCGCGTACATAAATCAAGTGGAGGTTCTGTGGTTGTTTCAGCAGTCCAACGATGGTTTCAGCCACAGGTATCTCGTACTACTGGCCTCCCCATGTAGGCACCCGTTTACTGGTGTCAAATTGGTAGCTGTAAGCTGATTGGTCAAGGCAAGGTGTGGCCTTTACATTTTCTGCTAGACCCTACTTTCTCGCCCCCGTGCAATTATCGTCAGCGGGCAGGAAGCAGGGGATACCAATTAAGCCAGACTACATTCATATATACAATATCTATGCAGACAAAATAATATAATTTACTGGACATATTCTTTCAACTCATATAATTTATAGAACCTGAGGAACGCAAATTCAGTGAGAAAGCACTAAACATGACAGTAGAAGATACTGTTGAGTGGCTGCACTCAATTAAACAAGGCAAGTATGCTGACATATTCCAGGAGAATGAAATAGATGGTGATATGCTCTCAGACTTTACTGCTGAAGACTTAGAAGAACTTGGAATAAAGTTATCAGCCAGTAAAATAATTTTTAATAAATTTAAGAGGATACAGTAGTGAAAAAACTTCAACCACTAGCTAGTGTTGCTAACATTATGCTTACTTAACTAATTTGCATATACATGAACTCTTAGTAAATTGATAGATTAAGTGGCGAGTGCCATACAATGAACCTTTTTGTAATCTTCTAATAATTCATAGTCATATATATCACGATCTTCAGAAGTGGAAAGAGAAAATAATAGATCTGTATAATTAATTTGTGTGATGCAGATCTAGCTATATATATAGAGTGCATGTTATATGTTTCATAAGGGAAAGTGCTATAGCTATATATATTAAAACATTCATTGCAGAAGTGACATACAAAACTTATAACTACACAATTCTATATATGTTTGGGCGCATCGATCCCTATATATATACTTCTAGTATCCATATACACCCAAACACATAAAAGTGATGTGTTTAAGTTTCGTATATATATATCCCACTTTGATCTGCAATGTTGTATATTAAAGCCTTACCATATATATATGATCACTGCATGCATGTCTTGTTTCGTTACTTTTTCTATATATAGATGTGCCAATCACTGTTACGTGCATACCATATATAACTGCATCCTTCCTAATTAACTTCATTTTTGAATGTTTTTATATATGACAACTTTATAAACATGTACAGCTATTTAGACTACAACATAGTAGACTACCTCGGTCCTGTGTGTACTTATATATATCATGTCCAGCTGTAGGTTAAACACAGCCCTTACTATATACTCTTTAGAGTTCGATCAGCAAAGATTTAGACACATTCATACAATGAAATATTGTGTTTTTGAATTCTATGTATATCCACATATGCTATATATATGTATCTTGTATATATTTTCCAATTCATAAAATAGAGTAATCAGAGATTATTTTAGGTCCACTTACGTATATTCCAGCATGAGAGAGTAATGTATGGATAGAGATAGATGAAATTATAATGTATATTTTAATACATCAATTTTCTGAAACTTAACATTCAAGCTTATTAATTTTAAGTTTGTATATTTAAATTTACTATACTTCTATTAAAGTTGCGGTTTAGGTTAATTGACACGTCAAATTAACAATAACTTCATGAAAACAATCTACATTTCACAAAAATAGCTCACTCCTCCATATCCTACAGAATGACAATACTGTACATGAAATATACCTAATGATGCAATTATATGTGACTTAACTTCAGAAAAATAGGTCTTGTATATAACTGGTCGTAACTGGTCATGTACTTCTCTCAGCACAACTCAAGTAGAGCTGTCCCAGGGCACACCACGAGGAGGTGAAAGTACATCGTGCCCCACCCCACAGCGTTGACACTATTGTGTAACAGAAGCTGTAACTGCGCAGTAATCTGCACTCATGGAGTTACTAGCCATGACATAGGAATCGATCAGCGCTAGCCTCACTTTCAGCCTATGCCAAGTCCGACCCTCCCGAACCGCAAACTGCCCCGATGAGAATCAGTGTGTTGCCACACCTTTAACTCCTCAGGATCGGATGACGTCCTTGAAGTGGGGACTGGCGAAACAACTGCCCAAATCAGGTGTCGACAACCGACTTCAACTTACATAGTTACGCGATTACCTCAATCTCCGTGCCGTCAGACCCCAGCCGAAGCCAGAGCTAGTGAGGACCAATCCCAAGCACCAACCCTCCCACTGAGTTCCTGATCAAATTGCATATCCAACGTGACACCAGGTCGCATTCTTAGCTCGCTGGCGGAGCTAAGGGGAATCCTGGGTCTACTTGTCTAGCGCTTCGAACAGGACTACTCGGGATAAGGAAAGACCACCGTCAGGCACAGAAACTTTAGCAACCTCACGCGTCAAGTAAGCCACTGGGGGTAAACTGAAAATTTTCACACCTCGCCATCTTTTATACGGCTGCATTCCATTTTCCCGCGCAAAATCCAAATTAGGAAATTATAGTCACGTGTTAAGGTGACGTCAGCCTTAATTATAGTTTCACACCACTTACGCAATAGATACAAATGGCTGACGCCGTGCTTTTCTTAATCACACGCTAATCCGTTAATAAATCTGAACAGAAGCTGAGGTTTGTGAATTGTAGATTCAAAATTGGTATTGTTAGGCACAAGAATATTAGGGCTAGACATTTCTGCTGGTAATTATTACAAAGCCACATAGGTTTTCTAAAAAGTAATAGTTTAGGAAAACAATCCATTATATTCCATTAGTTTTTTTCTACATTCAACGGATGCATTCTAATGATAGATCACGTTTTACCTCTGTTTGATTACACCACTAAACGGTTTAGTGTTCATAAAATGAGACAAACAAAATGAGTAAAGAAACTGCATCTTCGGATTGCCAGCTAAAATAATGGAAAGTGTACCTTAAGTCAGCCATGTTCTATAAGAAAAGCCACGCCTACAAAAAACACTTGAGTGGTAATTGAATTAGATGCCAACACCCACTGAAGAAAGGAAAAATGTTTAAAGAACTGTCTGTGACTTTCATAGCATATACCTAGAGCAGGATAAGAGACAAAATGCGGAAGAAACAGCTTTCAAAGATGTCCTATACACATGGATACTCTTAATATCATAGTAAATGAAATTTTTAATAACATACTTAATACACACCTGTATAAATGACACTTTATAACACTAAGTAATCTTTAATGATGTAGCTGTATTGATAATAATATTAACGTGAAATATATATATCCTGAATATAAAAATGAGATGTCTGTACACAATTAAAGATATTTCAAATTCTTGGAATTCTATAGAGAATATAAAAAAACATTAGCGACTGTCCGTGTGAAAAAGATTTTCATCTATATTCAACAGAAGTAGCATTTTTTAAATTTGAAAGGGCTTCCATAGTCCTACAAATGGCAGTGTCATATCTGTAAGGATGACTACTGTAAAAAGCAAAAACTGGAAAATCTGGAATCTGTAACAGCTGTGCATAAGAGTCTGAGATTGTGTCTTAGAAATAGCATATGTATTGAAATTTAAGTGACATATATAGCTAACCATACACATCACTTCCATCGCATTGGGATAACTGCAAGTAGGGATATCGATGGTGTGCCCAAACATGGAAGTGATGTGTATGGTTAAGTCACTTAAATTTCAGTATATATGCCACTTCTGTATGATTATCCTTGTCACATGATCCCTGTCTTGTGTTGCTACTTTTTCCAGATTTGCTAGTGACTGTTGGAAGCACTGCCATCCCTACTTCTAATATATGTTTTTATTTATCTTGTGAGAGTACTCTAGTAATTTAATTTGGATGAGAGATCTAGAATATTCTATAGATTGACAAAGGCCATTGTTCTGAATTTCTTGCAAGATATAATATTGATAACTTGGGAACAACGTTTACCTCTGCTGCTCTCTCCATATATGTACCATTGCTTTCTCTTCGCGAAAGCTGATCATGTACAACAACGTATAAGAATAAGAAAATATGCATTATTGGTCCAATGAAATGCAATAAATGCAATAATGGCACTTTGTCACGTGACTCATCAGCCTGTATTGCGCCCCAGAACCTGAATCAATATGCTAAGGAATGTTTCTAGCCGCGTACCAAGACTAACCAGATACGTGTCAACACGTTTCCCAGCCAAGAAGACGGTCATGCTTCCCAAGGACACCTTTGAGGGTAAGGTGGCCTTCATCACTGGAGGAGGAACTGGACTAGGGAAGGGAATGGCGCTGAATTTGTCGAAACTTGGAGCTAACGTGTGCATTTTTAGCAGGTAAGGTAATAGTCAACTTTCAAATATTTGTTTGTATATAAAAGCTCCTCAGTCACTGAAGGAGACCCTAGGGGTGACGCCGAAAGATGATCCTTCCAAAAGATAAAAAGCTCCTGTTGCTTTGCAAGCGTGTATATACAAAATATTGTATTTATACCTTGGAATTTCATATGCCAGTTAAATTGATGTAATACTGTTTTACTATGTAGACTATAATTACTTTAACCTTCCGATTATATATTTTTGCGCCTTACTAATGCAAGTAGAACTGTAGCAAACTTAAGGTAATCTCAATATTATTGTTCTCTTTCCTTCCCTTTAATATGTATGATACCTTGCAATTGCATTTCCAAATAAGCTACATTTTGATGTAATTGCATTTAGAGTCACCATAGTTAAAGCCTATGGTTCATCTGTGATTAAATATGATTTTACAGATTGTTAAATAAAGTCTCCGTAAATATATAGTATAGTCTACCAAAAAAACAATAATGGGGAAGTTTAATTTAGTGCAAAGACAAAATTTTCATCCTGCTATTTGTCTAACAAGTTGAGCGTCAGCAACATGAATTTACTAATTCTGGATGTTTCGACCCGGACCATGATGAAGACCTCCGGGTTGAAATGTCCAGAATCATATTGTTGACACTCAATAAGGTTTTATTCTCATCTAACAGGTTGTGTGCTATTTTACTCCATTTAAGGAAATTGGATACACTGAAATCTACAGCTGATGAAATTGGTGATATTACAGGAAATAAAGTAAGTCAGAGTAGACAATCCAGTTGAGATCAGAGTCTTATTATGATAATGTACATATGAAACACAGCTATCACTGTGACAGCTGATCACTATACTAAGTATACAGTACATACACTATATAGGATGACCGATTAGTGCATTATTATGTATCTAAGTGGACGATTGAGGCATACGTAACTATATATTGATGTACAAGCTGTAATTAGGATAGGTGGATTGTCTAAGAATACTGCTTGATAAAATAGGCAAAGACCCTGGATTTGATTTTCGGTAGCTGTTGTTATTTCCCCTTCATAAGGAATGTGTCTTTAATATCAAAATAGCAGCACCAAGTGCTCTGTTAGGAGTGAATTGAGATTGGTTGATAAAATGCCTATTATATAGTGTACTATCATGGTAGCTTTGCTAAATTGTAGCTGTTTACTGTATACTTTACTTGTGGTTTCCTTATCAATGAGGCTACTGTATGTATATGCACGTACACTCTTAAGGTTGAAATGTAACCATTCTCCTGTTCAGGTCCTTCCTGTCCAGGGAGATGTGAGAGATGTCCAGTCCGTCAAGGCTGCGGCTGATACATGTGTGAGGGAGCTTGGCCTGCCCCAGATCATCATTAACAATGCAGCTGGTAACTTCATATCACCCACCGAGAGACTGTCACCAAATGCCTTCAAAACAGTAGTAGATATAGTCCTCCTCGGTTCAGCCTATGTCACATTGGAATTTGGTAAAAGACTCATCGAAGCTGAACAAGGTTTGTTTTTGAATGTTTTTGGTATAAACTGCTCATTTGGAATATCTGATATACGTATGCATATGGTAATAGTCTAATAAAATTATTTTAAACAAATCCATAGACATAATTGATCTACTGAAAACTTATTTAGCCTATAACTAATAAGAGACCTTAGCTGCTGTCTAATAAGAGTCCTTAGCTGCAGCCTAATAAGAGTCCTTAGCTGCAGCCTAATAAGAGTCCTTAGCTGCTGTCTAATAAGAGACCTTAGCTGCAGTCTAATAAGAGTCCTTAGCTGCAGTCTAATAAGAGTCCTTAGATGCAGCCCAATAAGAGTCCTTAACTGCAGCCCAATAAGAGTCCTTAGTACATGTAGTCTAATAAGAGTCCTTAGCTGCAGTCTAATAATAGTCCTTAGCTACAGCCTAATAAGAGTCCTTAGCTGCAGCCTAATAAGAGTCCTTAGCTGCAGCCTAATAAGAGACCTTAGCTGCAGTCTAATAAGAGTCCTTAGCTGCAGTCTAATAATAGTCCTTAGCTGCAGTCTAATAAGAGTCCTTAGCTACAGCCTAATAATAGTCCTTAGCTGCAGTCTAATAAGAGTCCTTAGCTACAGCCTAATAAGAGTCCTTAGCTGCAGCCTAATAAGAGTCCTTAGCTACAGCCTAATAAGAGACCTTAGCTGCAGTCTAATAATAGTCCTTAGCTGCAGTCTAATAAGAGTCCTTAGCTACAGCCTAATAAGAGTCCTTAGCTGCAGTCTAATAAGAGTCCTTAGCTGCAGCCTAATAAGAGTCCTTAGCTACAGCCTAATAAGAGTCCTTAGATGCAGCCCAATAAGAGTCCTTAGCTACAGCCTAATAAGAGTCCTTAGCTGCAGTCTAATAAGAGTCCTTAGCTACAGTCTAATAAGAGTCCTTAGCTGCAGTCTAATAGAAGACTCATGCAATATCTCCTGATGCACATTTTGTAGATGATACTCTAACTGAAAGAGATTGATAGTTATCATCAAATGACGATGTGATGGGTTGTATGGTTTAATGTATGTACGTATATATGTCATGTATTTATAGGTTGCAGCTTCTTATCTATAACCACAACTTACACTCAGTGTGGATCTGCTTATGTGGTACCTTCAGCCTCTGCAAAGGCAGGCCTGGAGATTATGACAAGGTTAGGTATGGATGAAGCTAGTGTGCCTGTCTTTTGTGTTCTTTGAAGGTGCATGTATCCACTGAACAGTGAGACAGTTAGTTACCCGTTTTGACAATATTAGGTCTTTAGCTTCCGAATGGGGAAAGTATGGAATGAGGTTTAACTGTATTGCTCCAGGACCCATTGAAACTAAGGTGAGTTACACAGATTTGCTTAACATGACACACCCTACTCCTATCAATGTATAGACTGACACACCCTACTCCTATCAATGTATAGGTTGACACACCTCCTACTCCTATCAATGTATAGGTTGACACACCTCCTACTCCTATCAATGTATAGGTTGACACACCTCCTACTCCTATCAATGTATAGGTTGACACTCCCTACTCCTATCAATGTATAGGTTGACACACCTCCTACTCCTATCAATGTATAGGTTGACACACTTCCTACTCCTATCAATGTATAGGTTGACACACCTCCTACTCCTATCAATGTATAGGTTGACACACCTCCTACTCCTATCAATGTATAGGTTGACACTCCCTACTCCTATCAATGTATAGGTTGACACACCTCCTACTCCTATCAATGTATAGGTTGACACACCTCCTACTCCTATCAATGTATAGGTTGACACACCTCCTACTCCTATCAATGTATAGGTTGACACACCTCCTACTCCTATCAATGTATAGGTTGACACACCTCCTACTCCTATCAATGTATAGGTTGACACACCTCCTACTCCTATCAATGTATAGGTTGACACACTTCCTACTCCTACCAATGTATTGGTTGACACACCTCCTACTCCTATCAATGTATAGGTTGACACACCTCCTACTCCTATCAATGTATAGGTTGACACACCTCCTACTCCTATCAATGTATAGGTTGACACTCCCTACTCCTATCAATGTATAGGTTGACACTCCCTACTCCTATCAATGTACAGATATGCACATTATAAATTGTTCTAATGGTTGTTTAAACTGTGACTATATATACACTAATGCTTTAGGGTGCATTTGATAGGCTGGACCCAACTGGGCAATTTAGGAAGGAAATGCTGAAAAGAATTCCTGTTGGTCGATTAGGAGAGGTTGAGGAACTAGCCAACCTTGCCAGCTACATTGTTAGTGACTATGCCAACTGGATGACTGGAGAGGTAATCTTATATATCTCATGTTTAGTTGCCGGGCATCAATCATATGAGCTGTATATCTCTTTGGTATCAGGTTATAACTTTAGATGGAGGGGAATTTCCCTGTATGGCCGGAGAATTTAGTGCATTATCATCAGTAAGTACATAGGTGGACAATTATATGATAGATGAGTGTTTTGTATGATAAGGAGCATCAGCAACATTTCTTGAATCAATTATCTTGACGTTTTGACCCAAAGGTCTTCTTCAGCAGAAATTAATGAACAGGGAGGAAAACCACTATTTAAAATGTAATTAGTTGTTCATGGATAACTATATACCTTGTAGGTTCTACTATGTTCACCTTTCAAGCTGAATTAAACTTATTAAGTTTAGGAAATTGAAATTGATGTTCAACACATTCTGGCTTGTATAAAAGGATTTCTTAACCTCCTCGTATTGATAGGTGACAAAGGAACAATGGGATGCCATGGAGAAGGCTATACGTGCTGTCAAAAGTTCCTGATCCAATAAAGCAACTTTAACAAATAAACAAATTTAACAAATATGGAACATTTAATATATGTATAATACAAAACTAAAATTACGTGTGTACATAAATAGTACATGCCACCTATAAGTCTATATGCTATATAATGGACCCACGCAGTCTAGTTCAAACGATATACACCTACGTTGTGGTATATGAATATGGATGAGTTGACTTTATTTGGGTATAGACCGCCCTTCAGTTCACGTGAGCTGTTTTGTTAGAACCTGCAAATTTCACAAGCCATCGGCGACCATGGCAGAGAAAGATGAAACGTAAGTACTGATTCATCGTGTACGTGTAGATCGAATCAGTAGGACCTACAGCTACTACTTTTTGTTAGCTTTCTCTGTATCTAGTAGGCTGATACAGTATATGTATATACATGTTGGTATTATTTTATCCTTTTCTGTTGGTAGATCCAAAGATCAGATCGCCTTTAATTACAGAGTATTCTTCTCTGGTGAAAGGACTGGTATCATTTCACTTCAAAAAAAGAACACTTTTCGAGATCTCACTGAGAAAATTTGTCAGAAGGAGGGGCAGCCTAACTGTTCAGCTTATCTGTTTCTGCCGAATGGAATACCCCTCAATGCAAATGAAACCACAGAGAAATGGAGCTTAGAAGAGTGGAATTTTCAATCCGATTGCTTAGTTTTGGTTGTTTTTGGTACAAAGTGTGAGGTAGATCCCGAGTTTGTACTGGACGAGGGCGATGATGTCCTTACGAAGGGTGACACGAGATTGCTAGTGCATGGGCTAAAATCCGGCGAAATATTTGCAGATCTAGAAAGCGATACCCACCGTTCGTTGTATCAGAGAGTCAGTTCTGCTACAAAGATTCCTATCAATTGCCTCAAACTCTCTAGCAACGGATGTTTTATTGAAAATAGTCCTGCGAAAAGGTTGTCCGACTCCACCGAGTTAGGAATTCAAGCTAATAGTGATATTTCGATAGAATATTCACCTGTTTTCAGGTACAACGATTGGTATTCGCTTTTTAAGGCAGAAAGGTACGATTTCAAAGTAGACCAAACAGAGGAGGGCAAGTCTGTCTTTCTCTCGACTCTCTTTGTATTGGCTCATTACATCACTAAGGAAAATCATGATTTAAAAGTTTTAAAGCTAATAATGGAGCTGACAGTCTGTCCACCTTTAGTTTTGGCATTAGCTATGCTGTTTGATCGGCGAGTTATTAGTAGAGCACAAAGGGTGGTAATTGTTACGGGACTTTATTACCTTTTCAGAAGCATTATACCAAGTGATAAGTGTATGGCCTTTTATGCTGAAGACAAAAATGTGTTTGAATTTTCCCATGATTGCTGGTCCTATCTGATAACTGAAGCTGTAAACTCCAATAAGGATGGTCTGCCCCGCCATTATGACCACTATATTTCCTTCTTTTGTAATGATTGTGGGAGAAGTTTCAGTAAACCCTTTTGTGTGAAAGGAGACAAGGTTTGCTGCCAGGCCTGTTCCTTAAGGTATGGACAGAATTCTCCCCTTTTAGTGTCTGCTAATGTTGCCCAGCTGATGGTTGCTTTGCCGGGAGAGAAGAGTGCATCCTATTGGGACCTAGTGAAGGATTACAAGGACTGGCCACGTCCTGACCCTCCTAAGGTTACTAGGAGCAGCTCAAGACCGAAGTACCTTATGGTCCTGACACCTGCCTACCTGAAGAGAAATTTGAGTGATCTGCCTCCTCGTTTGGTTTATGATGAAAAGAAACGTGTCGTGGTTTATATCAAGAATTCAAAACAGATAGATAAAGGAAGGGCACTGCAAGTTTTTGATCCACTTCAAGGCAAAGTTAGGGACGATCCAGTACTCCTTTCTGAAATTGAGTACAAACACCAGAAGATGCTGTTTCCCAACATTGAGGATTTTGCAAAAAACTGGTATATTACAGAAGCTCCTGATGAGGCAGTTGTAGTACTGTTAGATATAAGCGGATCAATGGTCTGGAAAAACAGACTCCATATTGCAAAGCAAGCTTTTCTCCACTTTGCCAATCAATCTATGAAATACAACTTCAATCAGGCCATTGGTTTGACTTTATTCAAAGAGAAAGTCTTACCAAAATGCCAGCTCACTGAAGCAGTTCAGTCTTTCAAGCAATTACTTGAGGATGATATTTCAAACTGGAAGGTAAGCAGGTTTGGGGACACTGCCCTTTATGATGCTATAATTGCAGTTATTGTTCAGCTGAAAGAAGCTACCTTGCCATATCCTGAATGTGCCAAGCGAATACTCTGTCTGACTGATGGTAATGATAAGTGTTCTGGTGCAACACTGGAAGAGTGCCTAAAAAAAATTGTCTCTGAAAATGTCACCTTGGATTGTATCCTTCTTTCAAACAAAAATGAATCAGCAAAAAAGTTAGCTCTTGCTAGTAATGGTTATGCTTTCTTTGTCAAGGAGGAGGAACAGTGTAAAAATATATTTGAAAGAGAAGCCGTTCTGTTCAGTCCCCAAAGGAGGAAACTCCCTGAGAGAAGTTACACAGTAGATTTAGATTTTGCTGAAGAGCTGAAAATTAAGGAACCCCAATCACTGACGTCAAAGGCATGTAATCCAAGTAAAATGTTTGCAATGTACTGGAATGGTCCCCAACCTGTTGGTAAAGCAAACAAAGTTAATCAAATTAATCCCAATTGCTTGAAAAATATCCTGAAAGATTTGAATATCTGTCTAAATCATCAAGACTTTCAAGGGAATTTTAAAATTTTTCCCATTGAAGAGGATCCCACGTTATGGTGGCTGCTCCTGGCTTTTGCCCAAAACCATGATCATGATAGCCCAAAACAGAACTATCTGTTCTATGTTCAGTTTCCTAAAGATTACCCCTATGCCCCTCCCATGATACGTTTAAAAACACCAGTGATGCTGTCCTGCAAATTTGTGTCAAAGGATGGTTACATTTTTGCTCCAGAATTAAGAGCTGATTATTACTCCAGTAAACCTACTATGGTTGACATTATGATGGCCATACTGAAGATGTTTCGTGAGCAACCAATACTTGATAGAGCTGAAATGCAAGATGCTGCTACTTCTAAGTCATTTGATGAAGATTATCATGTAAAGTTGACAGAAATCGGAATTGCAAATGTCGATCAAAGTGTACCTCAATTTATTGATGAAACTTGGTTTATGTAACTGTCATATTAGGAAGCCAACTATTCCAACAGCTTCATAATGCATTATAATAGCTATTTCAATGTAATGTGCCAACTTTATTTGATCATAAAATGTTATATATAGCATAATAAATGTTTTCTGGTTTATTTACAAAAAATCAGGTTAACGAGGCTAATTAATGAATGAATTGTATATATATATACGTATATATACGTATTATGAAGTGATAAGGGTGTTTTGTTGTGTTTATAATAAGTTAAAGTATATATCATATATATATATATATATAATTACATAAGGGCTATTTTGAATCAATATATATAATTTCTGACTGTGATCACATTGAAATCATCCCTGAACGATTAAGGAGTCACCCAATGCACAAGAAGTCTTGATTCGAGGGCATATGTTGCTGTAAGTATATATATGCGTACACCACAATAAGTTGTGTGTATAGACCTTTCCTATATGCCTCCCCCTCCCTATTATATAGTTTGACCCAATTGGCAACCCATAAGACACTATATAAATTAATTTTATAAGAACAAGCTCCGAGCTCCTTAGACAATCTCAATAATAATTGTCTTTCTAAAGAGCTATTTATTTAATTATTCCATACAACATACACTTGCCAGAATCAGAATCTCTTCATCTATAAATAATTACTCTAGATCTTATAAAAACTTGTACTTGGATTAATTACTCTAACAAAGTACCTACTGTATGGTGAAATTACATACAATGTGATATTCCAATCATTATATATGTATGTAGATATATATTTATAATATTGTTATTGCGATATACTTTTCTTGCATTGCATCCTATGATTCTATTAAACTACAGTGTTATGTGTTTTATGAACTTTTCTTTCAGTGATTTTCTTTTGTCACGAGATTTTATTCCTAAATCCTTCAGGTAGTCCAAATTGTTGCTTACCACTTCTGCTAGGAGTGCTCCATCAATGTCATTCTCCTTGAATGAAGTGCAGTACTCCTCAAAACCATTTAAATGCAGCCATTGAAACACTTCATCAGTTGTCATATTACATTCCTGAGAGCCATCTTTTCACAAGAAAGTGGATATGTAGTAACAGAAAATATTCGATGAATTATTACAATATTATAAATGTATATATATGTAATATATAATACAGTAAGGAGGTTTAAAATATATATAGGACTTCGAGGTACTTACATATTTACTGAGGTGTGAATATGAGAGCCGAGGTCTGATATTGAGGGTATAGACCTCCTCACTGTACCATATATAATATATAGTACAATCTCTAAACGATGATTACCTTCTTCGTTCTCCTATATATACAGTCCTAGATGATTCAAAAGGCAGATTTTTAGTGACTGTTGTAAGCACTGCCATCCCTACTTTTAATTTCATTTTTTAAATGTTTTATTTCTCTTTATATACGTATATACACCTACGTATATTCACTTATATGATGTACCACTTCCGAACTCCATGCTTGTACGTATGTGGCTGTCTGGGAAGTGCAGCCTGGTAGCCTTAAGTGGCGATGGCTAAATGCTCCCAGATAGTCAGGCTATGTACCTGGGCGGATGGCCTGGTAGCCTTAAGTGGCAATGGTTTATGTGTCCAGGTATAGCCCTGTACCCCTTAACCACCCTTGGGTTGCTTTTATACATTCATTGTATGCATGGGCACTCTAATAATATGTATAATACAATTGCAAATTAGAATATATAATACTCACAGAATCTGACTTCTAACATTTTCTTTTTGATATTGGATGTAATACCTAATTCATCCAAAAAATCAGGATCTTCTAGTTTTTCTTGCAATTTTTGGCCATCCATGTTATATTTTTCAAAAGCACTTGCATATTCTCCCATATTAATTGAATAAAGCCATGTTGAAATTTCAGCTGATGTCATATTACATTTCTCTAAATTGCAAAGAAATATAGTTGAGTACACGTAAATAATTCATCAGGAAAGATCAATACTTACAAATATCTACTCCTCTTAATTATACAGTAATAATTCCATTTGCTTCGAGTACACTCACTTTAATTACTAAATACAGTATTCTACAACGATTATAGCTTCTATTATTATTAGAGAGTACGGGAGTACGGGAGTACTCTCTAAGTAGGAACAACTGAAAAAAACATGGTCGCCCTATCTAATGTATTACCAATTAACACCTCATAAATCACCAACGAAGTGATTTTCGGTTATATTCGGTTGTTTTCAACCATTCATACACGATTTTCTAAATGCCAAAAGTCTTTCGATGCTCAACAGCGTTCAAATAGCGGTTATCTAGGAATAGGCCCATTTCCAAAATTCATTTTTCTTCTTTTGTCAAATGGACTATACGGGGACGTAAAAGTTATAAATCGTCATAAATATTTCCGAACTAGGAAATAGATAGCCCTAAGTTCGAATGCGCTCTACAAGAAGCATGTTAATTGTGAAAAACGAAAATTGTGGTCTTCTCGGCCGCCATTTTTAGATAAGAGATCATGGTTTTTGGCACATTTCTCTTGTCTGAGAGGCTATTTCGAGATTTTCGCCAAGAAAACTTTTAAATCAATTTAAAATAAGTAATATTAACAAGAAAAAAGGAGAAATACAAGTAAATAAAAAACATTTACAAAAATGATGTTAGAAGTAGGAATGGCAGTGTTCACTAATACAGTATCCAAACAAGACATGTACAGTATATGATAAGACTAATCCTACAGAAGTTGTATATATACTGAAATTTAAGTAACTTAACCATACACTTCTGTGTTTGGGTGTACCATTCCTTGTTTCGATACTTTTTGCAGATGTATTAGTGAACACTGCCATTCCTACTTCTAATTATTTACTTGTATATATACGTATACATACCTTTGGATAGGTCTGGATATTCTACACTGGATTCTGCAAAAGGAATAGGCGACATTTGATTGAAGGAAGCATGCGCAGCCTGTTCAGTATATGCAGGAGTGGATGATAATGGATCCAAGTGTTCATTCTAAAGATTGAATTATAGATTATATATAAAATAATAATGTTACTTGCTTTACTTGACATTTGCAACTTCTCTCGCCTGTCTTCATAAGCCTAAATTTAACCTAAAATATCAAGCATCCCCTAAATGATGGTGACTCAGGAATGTAAAAAAGCAGCTTTTTTGCGTATTATGCTCTATTAAATGCATTCCATAATAAGTTGTTTTACTTTTAATTAGGACAATAAGCTAAATTAAGACTCTGGCTGGATAACTAGATTTGCATATTATCAATTAATAATGTATATACTTCACTTGAAGATACGTACATTATGTATATATACGTATATGCACATATGTACGCTGCACTTATTATACCAGATATGCTACCTTATTTGGAATGGATTCTTCTGATTGGCTCCTTTGGTGATATTGGGTTTCCCTTTCAAAGATTAAAAGATGAATAAATATCTATTAAATTTCTATACAAAAACTGTAGGATCTGTAGATGAAGGTCACAGAAACTTTAATTATTTACTATAATATTTTTACTATAAATTTGGGGGCACTGCTGCTACAACAATGTAGTCCTTTACAAAAAGGATATACTTCCTCTGTAGATCTTATATACATACGTATGGCATATGGGTGCTATGTATAAAGTTGAGGCGGCTGGTGAACATCTGTTGTACGTATGTATGCACTAACAAGATGGATGATTATGCATTCATGAATATGCATTATTTCCAAAAACATTAAATTTAATAGGCAAATAGCTATTAATATTGGCTATATACGTATATATGTATTTCTTTGTACATACATACGTACGTATATACATAATTAAAATATTGATGATTTTTCTGATTCATGATCAATTCAATAGAATGTATTTAGGAGACCAGTTTTATTAACATTATATGTACCTACGTAAGTTACTAATTAATAAATTACTTACTTCCTTAGTGTTAAGACAAAGAAAACATAATGCTGACACTGCACATTCTCTAGAAGTCTGAGGGCTTGTGGTGATAGAGCATGTTCTTTAAGAAGAACCTCCCTCAGGGATTTATCAGAAGATGATGACTGAAAAAATTTAAAAAAAGGGATTATGTAAATCATATTTTTATGAAGATTAGATCGATGCTTTACCTCAAAACCACTAAAGTCTATCTTTTGGAGGTCAAGGTGCCAATAGAGCTCAGCAAGTGATGATGGGTCTGAGATAATGAAAGGTACTTACATTAAAGTGTATGTAAAAAAGCTGTAAATAGTACAGTAGTATAATTTGAAATTCTAGAACCAACCTTGAACTAGCAGTAACTGTTTCATTATTTCTAGAGGCAAATCCACCTTTACTTCAATTGGGCAGGTAGAAAAGTTGCTAAAACCAACTTCATACCAATACTCAAATAATTCTAAGCTAGGCAAAAGCATTTTCAAGCTGAGATCCTCTAGGAAATCAAGTTTGATCTTGTTAGGTTGCCTATATTAATTAATAAAATTATGACAACAATATGGAGTTTACATTGAAGCACTTAAATTGCTTAAATTCAATATGCTATTCATACATTGGGAATATGTATCAGGAAATATAAGTCTTTAAACACATAAATATTCTAAAACATTATCTCTACATCATATTATTATTTCTATATCATCAAGAGTGGGCAGGGGTAATATCCAGAATTCAATGATGATGATATCTATGCTTTAAGATCGGCTTTAGATCTATTTTTCCACAATATTTCAAGTCTGATTGACCTGCATATATAAGTAAGTTCATAATAGAATAGAAAAACATTCTAGCATTATTACTATAAAGTCTATAGAGAATTGGATGAGGATACTATATATTTTTGGGGCGCCGCAGGCGCCCCTATATTGTTTTCAGAAATTATGTTAACGTATGGCTTCCTGTTCGTAGTCTTGTAGATATATATCTGTCAAAAAATGGCGGACGTTCGGCTAGCTTTCGTTTTCTAGCTTAAAATTAGCTTTCTCTTCCTTAGCGTAGAACAGTGAACGAACGAAATGGACTTAAAAACCACCCTTACTAATACTATGTAACGTAAAGCTTGCGTAAAAACGTTTTCTACGAGATATGGCCTTGAAAAATTGACGGTCAACAAGAGTCGATCGGAAATCGGTTAACCGGATATCTATGAGAAGCAGCCAAGTAGTTCGAGTTTACTTAGGGGCGCCTGGCGCCCCACGAGTTTTTTAAACTCGAACTACTTGTTTCACCAAACATGAAGTTCACATTCAAATTTACTATATAGATATATCATATCTATACCTTAATCTCAACATCATAAATAAACTCATTAGCGAGTTATGAGGAAGTTCTTCAGCTAAAAATTCCTTCAAAGTCCTATCTCTCCACAGGGTGATATTCTATATATAATATACAAGAACAGCATATGTAGTAACACTGTTAATCCTTTTAAGGGAACACTGTTAATTAGAGTACACAGTATGTACAGGACTCCGACCTATACAGTATATACGTATATATATATGTATACACGTACATGCAGTCCACATTTATATATATATATAAAATCATACAATCATATATAATATGGCTAATACGGGTTTCTTTACAACTGGATACTGATTTTAAAATTGATTAATTGAAGATAATGAACCCCTAATAATCATCAATATGAAAGAAGAAATTGTTGGGAATTGAACCCATAACAGGAAAATGACTCAAATAACACATACGTACGTACTTAATAAGAAATTAAAAGTTTCAATAGAGGTATGGCTCCTTAATGATTGTAACTATATTAGTTTTATATACCTATATTATATGCAATTAATATATAAATACATGCAAAATGACCCCTATATATACATTATTGTGAATGAACCCTACTTCCATTTGAGACAGGTGATGACCAATATTCCTTAGGACTTCAATGAGGTCTATAAGAGTCTGTGACTCTATTGTGTGGAAGTTCATCTTTAAGCAGCTGTTAAGGCCCTGAAGAGCTTCTTGGTCAGTCTCCTAAATGGAAATATATAACCTCAAATGATGAAACCAATGATGTAAGCCACTAGTATGCTGGTAGTATATACTAGTATTATCATATATATATATAGGCTCACTGAAATTCTGGCCAACTGCTGATCTAAGTCAGACTTATTCTGCATGACTTGGAGACTTCTAAGTACATAGCAAATACATTATTTCACTTGGCATCACTGAATTGGGCAAGTAGTCTTCCTTATATAGCATTTCATAGGAGAAATTCATTAAAAATACATACGTACGTATATGCTAAAGGGAGATGGTTTATACGTACATAGATATAGGACTTTTAGACACTTACTGTGTTCTCTTATGTAGAAGAATAAAGAGATCTTCCAACAAGTCAAACTCGATTTCTGGAATACCTTGCAGGACCTTAATATAAATCGTAATACAGGCATCTCTGCCAAAGTTAGCACTCCATTCTTCCTGAAAAACTGGTAAACCTTGGCTTACGATTTTAGTCAAACTTTGATCTGCAAGTGTTTTAAATCTATCTCTCCACTTCTTTTGGAGTGGCTTAGAGAATAAATCAATTGTAGAAACTGTAGACACACTACTATCCTTCGTGAACGATGGCTTAAGTTCTTCCAAGATATGAAACTTCTTTAGCATTTTGTTGTGCATTTGAACCTATATGTAACAATATGCAAGTCTCATTACAGACCAGGAGAAAACCACATGAATAATCATTTTCCCATACATGCTCTGTAATAAATTTTAAAAACATATACCATATGGATAGTTAGATACATTTTCAGCTTACAAATTTTAGTAATACTTCTCTCATAGGTGAGGTTGATATTTGGGATTCACTACTCATTAACTGGGAGTCTGGAAAGAAGAATGAAACTGTACCAGAGTAATTGATGTTTTCATCATAATCTTCATTTAGCTTTTCTAGTAGAAATATGAAAATAGACATACGTAAGTGTAGTGATGAACTCTCTTCCTTAATCTTGATGATTCAAACTTACCAAATATGTAATGCAACTCATCAATGTCATCTCTGACGTCAAGGTCACAGTCTTCCAATGCCTCTGCTAAACCAAGATGTGTGACATCATTGTCACACATTCCTGTTTCTAATTGTGTCTTTAGGTGTAAACATAAATTCAGACCTACTAAAAGTAGCCTTAAACCAATAAAATACTTTTGATAGTTTTTAAAGAAAAATTGGAGAGCTTCATGATAGGAATTATCACTTCCAGAAAAGGAACAGCCTATTTCTTCCAATAAACTTTCAGGTTGCCAACATAGGGGGTATCTCTTCCTGAAAAGTTAAATGTGTACATATGTACAGTACGTATGTACATATACGTACATTATGTATTATATGTAACTACATTTATATACTTATATACACACACAAAAATATGTAAATATATAATGCAATATGATATTTTATGCAAATAAGTATATAAAAATAGAGGAAAACAGTCACACATTCTTTTTTTACCTAAAATTTTGTAGATCCACTACTCCCACTTCTGGTGTCTGGATAACAGACTATTTATCACATAAAGTGAATCTATAAACTGCTGTTAAGATTTCGAAATAGAATACTGTACCTGTAATTGCTCCAATTTCTGAGGATCTGTGGAGTGATGCTTAACCACTAAAAAATATTCATACTGAAGTAGTGAATCATGCTTGGATTTCAAATTTTTGAATTGTTCTTTAGCCTTTTTGAAGCAAAAATATCAGAGTACATACGTAATTAAGGGCCTGCAACTGGTCTTTAAACTCTTATTTGTAATTATCTATATAGATACCTTTTCAATGTTTGTATCCTTAAGGGTTTCACTAAAAGACTGCAATATGTGGTGAATGTAGACTTGTCTCTCAATAAGCAGCACTAGAGTTTCTCTTCTAATTTCATCTTCTGTCGAATTCTGTAATATAAACATAGCAACAATATAAAAATATTAATCAACATGTAGTTTGAGTGGGGCTAGTGCTGGCTACCCTTGCGCACGGGAATTATTTGGAAGCATTGCTGGGCTTATGTACGTATCTAATTCAGTAGCGTTTGTGTGTTTGTTTGTTTGTTACCGTGTTACTCCGTCGTTTCTGGACGAAATGCAGTCTAACTCTCACGGATTATGGAGTATACCTGAAGTATTTCATTTACGAAATGCGCTGCTGCGGAGAAGAGCGTCCAGTGTCAAATTTATGTACGGGATAGACGTCATTTCTTATCGTTCCATGTAACTCGCTGTCTAGCTGTAGCGGAGAAGCCCGCCAAAGTGCTAGTATAGTAATAATCATGGCTGAGTTAATTATATTTCAGAGAAATGCCTATTATAGGTGAGGTTTAAAAGTTTGTCTACTGTTACAAGGTCACAATTTGTCCTGCTACTCAGCTGCCAAGAACTAAGTAGCTAGTAACATAACATTGATTGAAATAAATACATTACATTCCACAACAAATTTGGTGGAACGTACGTACACATGCATGAAACAAAATCAAATTTCTAGGGAGAATGAATTTCTAGCTTACGTACTTCACTGATTTGTTTCATTTCAAGTGCCAATGACATGGTGTCAATTTGGTCATGATCCGGATATCTCTCTTTCAGGATATCAAAGAAAGTCATAAAATATACATGTGCCAAAGTTTGCTTAAGAAAATCATCCTGTAAAGTCAAATAACAATGTCATTATATTCATATGAAAAGCTGAATTTGTATTATTTATATATACACTGAGTACAGAATACGTAGAACAGTATCAATATATAAACTTACTGTTACGTCTACTAGATCAGGTAAATAAAAGTATGGAACATAAACAGATGGTAGAGTTTTAATCCTTTCTGAGAGAACCTTCCCGACTTCCTTCCTTAGCTAATAGCAATACAAAATAGGTACATTTATAAATTGTTGACACTCAATATGAACTACCCAATTATAGAAACATACCTTGGTTGAAACACCATCTTGGGTTAATGAACCGCTATCTTCGGTAAGCAGATTTCTAAAATAGTATCTTACATTACTGAGACTCAGTGGTTGCCCATTGATCAGTGCATCAAGGGAAAAGGAGTTGATTTCCCTAATGAAAAACTCTTGACTCTCAAAACAGTACACTGGACTATGTGGTGTTAAAAAGTGGTCATAGATGTTCCTCAACAACATGGGGCATTTGTGAGACTTAGTCAACTTCTCCCACAGTTTCACTGTGTCACACAGTTTAATGTCAGATGACTATATATAATAAATAAAACTTGTTAATAAATTCAGGCCCTAAAACGTCATATAAAGATACGTATTATTATTTCAATAATAGACCTATATAGAACAGCCATAATTCTTTGGTCAACTGTAGTTAGTTCCTCCATAAATTTTTCTCTTTCTGATATGCCAAAAATTAAGATTTATTATGTGAAGACGTTAATGTTCACATAAGCATTGATTATCAAATACATTAGGTTGGTGAGTGGTTGGTGGTACATCAGGCGATTAGGTAAGATATGTAATAACTTTCATATCTCAGCTATAGCTCTTAGCATACCTCATTTATTTGTTTTAAATGATGCAGCAGAATTTCACAATAAGCTTCATCAGGAGACTCAACACCTTGCAATAATTTCAAGAAAAGGAATAAAATATTCCATTTCCTTTTCTGCATGGCCTTCTCTACTTCAGAGATTAGAATATTTTCTTCCTGGAAACATTAATAATAGCGGAACAATCAAAATATATACAAAACAAATGAGTACCTCATTTTGTTGTTGTCTTATAATGAATGTTAACTAACCAAATGCTGGCAAGTGGAAAACCATCTAATTAACGTAGTTGCAGTCTCGCAAGATTTTAAGGTATCATAAATAATATCCAGTAAAATTCCAATCTCCTCATTCGAATTCCCTGATTTGTCAAATGACAAAATTGTCATGATACTTTTAAATGTTCTATGAAAGTCTGAATCCTCTAGAAATTGTAGTGACAGTCTCAAAGTAGTCTGAATTATTCCTAAACAGGCTTGGTTCAAACACGGCATAACATGCAACCTTGCTACCTGTTCTTCTCTTGTTTTTGAAGAACATACAATTTCATAAAGACCACTAACAAGTCTGCTATCATTACTACCAAATTTAACAGTAGCATAATCCTCTACATATCTCCTCCACATGTTGGGACTTTCAAGAGCTTGCAAACTAGTGCTGAATATTTGGGAGTCAATATTCTAAAGAAAATAATGCAGCATTGCATTAAAATTACAAAATATATATATAATATATACGTATATATATATAGTGAAGCCAGTATTTTCACCTTTATGCTCCTCAGAATGCCAGGCAAATAATCTGTTCCTGTCTCTGAGACATATTCTAAATAGTGAAACATTTCACAACATATATAAACCTTGAGATACTCACACTGTAGTCAGGCTTAGTGTATATACTTTTCATCATACATAGCTTAACAAATTTATACATTATATTATTGTGGGAAAATTTTAAGCCAACTAATTCAGAGGAGAGAGAGAGAGAGAGAGAATTCAAAATTTCTAATTTATATTACCTTCATTAACTGCAGTTGTTATAGCAATCCTTACAGTCTTATCTATCTGTGTACTGAGAGTATCAAAATTTGGGAACTTTCTCAATTTCTCTCTTGGATTCTTAACACCTAATTCTTTCCAGGTGTGACTTTTACTTTGCACTTCCTTTAAGGATTTTGGCTTTTCTACTAGGGGTAACAACTTTATCAAGAAGTCAACACATTCTGCACAATCAATACAACTGCTTAAATCAGTTCCAGTGCATATCTTGACAAACATAAAGGACAGATAGACACCTAAGAGGTTTTCAAATCCTCTGTTTAACTATATAATAAAAAAGAAAACAAAATATAGAAGATCATAAGCCAGCATGTACATATATGTATGCATATACCCACGAATTTCTATAGTTTATCTGGTATATATACGTATATCCGTATCCTGAACACGAGAAAGAACAGCAAGTGTCTGAACTGTATTCATGCATGACTAGTACTATAGCACAATTCAGACCCTTGCTGTCATTCATTTTAAAAGGTTGGATGAAAAACTAAATTTTCTATTTCTTCATTCCCCAGTCCTCTTTTTAATGCTACTCCACCAGCAAAGAGGAAGAAGAAGCAATTTAAAGGAAAAAAGTTCAAGGGTCTGATATAAGGCTCATGGTACGTACGTATGTATGTAAAGTCCAATTGGCTGGAGAGGCTTAATTCTAGGCAACAAGTGTGTTCCTTGAATTCACACTAGTTAATTACATGTATACAAATCTAGTGCCAATTGGTTGTGTTACAGACATATAAATTGCATATATGTACAACCAACCACTTCTGTGATGCTGCTGGAGGTATGTAGTGATACAATGCTATCATAGAGAAACATCTTGAGCACTCCATCACTAGACCAAAGACCCATAAAGGTTCTAATAAGCTCGGTTCCATAGTCACTTCTGAGAATTTTTAAGAAAACACTTTTCCTTTGTTCTATTCCTAGGCCCTTTCTTGTACAGATACCTGGTGAGATTCTGAAGGGTTTAAAAAATCTTTGAACAATTTTGGCAATTCATTTTTCTCAATAGGCATACCTTGAAGTAATACAGTCAGCAGCCCTTTCCAGAACTCTTGAAGGTAATTCCTCAGAAGGCATAACTAACTTACTACTGTAAGTATTTCTGAGCCAAAATCTGTTTAGAATCAAAATTGAAAATGTAAAAGTGGAAAAGATGCATTTTAGGTATATATATACTAACTGCAGAAAGCCTATGTAAAGGCTATGATGAAGAAGTGAATAATCACTGAAAGATATTACACCAACTAACCAAGTGACCTGAGTCTTAGCTTGTTAGGGATTGAAGTCCTATTAAGTGGCAACCAACATTTTAAAAATAAAAAAAAAATCTACACATGACTGTTTTGCCTCCTTTAGTTAGGTTCATCAGTGTGGTATACCTTGGTGGGTTTGGATGACTGCCTTCTAACTAATTTTTTCACAAGTGAATTAAACACTTATGGTTTCATAATAAGTGAAGATGGAGGCTATAAGTATAGAGTCTAGGCAAGAACAAGCATGTGTAATGTTTAATGTTCTGTAAATACCTAATTCCAAGGGAAGTATCTTCTATAGTGATGCTGTCCAAATAGGCAAAATCCCAACCATACAGAAATATGGCTGGGTACATCTTTTGAAAGTTTACCATTATTGGAGAGTAAAGAATAAGAATGAACACCTAAGAAGATGAAGATAGCTATAAAAATATATGTACGTACATACGTATATGTCTCTCATAATGAAAGACCACTTACATTTGAATACTTATAATGCTCTTAATGCTATGATCACAGTTGTCTCAGTAGAACATTATACATTACAGAGACTGATTTTAGACATACCTTTTCACTAGCAGCTGTCTTTTCAGATTCAGATTCAATGTCAATTCTTAATCGGAAATGGTTAATAACTTCTTTAGTGATTTCTTGAAGATTTATAATCTGAAAATTCAAATTTACATGTACTATTAAGCACAATTTCTAACTCTGTTATTGAAAAGAGACTACAACATATGTATACCAAGTACTTTTTAATATATGTAAATTTTATATATACGTGCATGTAACATGCATATGAAACTTACTAAAATCATCACCTCCAGAGATTCATTAACACTGAAATCTGCTACCTTTTCATCAATCAGCTGAATGGAAGTGTCACTTGTCACAGTCTCCTTAAAAATTACATATGGTAGACAGATATACGTATGATACACATTCAAACACATTCAATTATTTTACGTAAATACAACTACTGCGCATTGATAAGATTTTACAAGCATAATATTCATTTCCAAAAAGTGACCAAGTAATTCAAATGTGGGGGCAGCAGCCCCACAAGTTTTAATTCTAATTACTTGCTTTTAAATAGCTTCCACTACTTATGTATGCCTATGTATGTAAACATTGCTACTCACAAGTATTGCCTTTTTTTCTTTTAGGTCTTCTTTTTGAAAGCCGTTTAAAATTTCTTCATCAGTAGGGCATGAGTAGGTGTAAATCACGGTCTTCCTCCAGGACCTCTGGTGTCTGAGTCTAAACAATTAGAGGACGTACCAAATAATATATCTATACAAGATCTCTTAGAAATAAAGTTATTATAATTGGACAAGTACAATTTTATGCTCTATCTAGTACAGACAATGACTATTTTACACTCTCATTTTTTAAAAGACAGAAGAATGCTCTACCTATGTTAAACAATGGAACAGAACAAAAATAGAATACCTATATAAAATTCATTCCAATATATATATCATGGAAGTAAACAAAAGAGTTGAGTTTAAATGAAGGTAAATTTGTAACATTCAATCTCTAATCTCAACCTCCTCCTCATTGTCAAGGGTTAGTGTAGCAATTGTATACACATCACATTAATTACCCTCTAAGTTTTTGGTGTGGGGTTCTAGCCTTATGAAAAACATGGAATAGACTATCTTGTTGCTGTTCAATGAATTCCTCTGTAATCCAAAGGTCTTTTCTGAAATTTCTGGGAAGTTTTAAAAACAAAACAATAAAACCTAAGACATTACTTAGCACTGAATCATGTTTACATAAAATTATGCGACCTCTTAAATTGACAGTAATCCTTATAATATTATGGTTATAAGTAGGTAGTTACGGTTACCTTTCTTTTTCTAGCAAAACAAAATCTTTAACAGGAATAATTTGAAGTAGTTTTTTAAGAAAATGTCTTTTCAGCCATTCTGTTAAAAGACTTTCAACTGATTGATAGGGAAAAGCCTTAGGAAACCTTGTTGGCCGACCAAGTAAATGATTTATTATGCCAGAAAGTGATGTTTCCTCTTGGTTAGCCAACTCTAAGGACTTAAAATCTTCCATTTCTACCATTTTAGAAATGTCTACTGACAAATGGTCATCATCCTACATTGTATAGAGTAAATAAAAGTTATTTAAGCTATCATATATTTCATAATTTACAAACTCACAGGAATCATAAATCCCAATTCTCTAACGGTAGATAGGATCTCTCTTAAAAGAATTCTAGCATTGGATTTAACAGTTTTATCTTTCTTTGAGGCTAAAACATTTAAATCTAATTGACCAATAGGCAGACAATCAATAAATATTGATTGTATTGTACCAGAGTCTTGATCAACTCCAAACTGCTTTGTTCCAAGCTCAGTAACCTACAAAAATTATTATGTAAAAATAAATACGCATAGATTAGCACCAAGTGCTAAAAAGTGCTCACTTTGCCAATTGCCACTTCAAGTATATTCCTCAGTGGTGACTCTGGAATATTGTCAGTGCTAGCCTTAAGCATAAGTTCAGTGTTTAATTGGTACTTCTCAAAGCGATTAAGAAAAGGAGAAGGGCAATGCCTTACTTTTGTAGCTTGCATTATCACAATGCACTGAAAGTTAGGATCAACTTTACAGGGCTGGCTATAGCTACCAATTGCTACATTAGCATAGAAGTGATACTTAAATCCTTGCTTTCCTTTAGAACTTATTTTTCGAAAGTGTTGATTAAACAAATCATAGAAGCTACCATGAATTTCTTCAGTATTCATTAATATAACAGTTTGTCCTTGTCTAGCAGCCAGTAAGACATCTGATATAGCATTAACCTGAAGAGGAAAAGTAATAGGAGGTAGGTAAATTAAAAATTTGATCAAATCATCAATTGTTTCATACCCTTTGCAGATCATCAGGGAATGCATCAAGTGCTATTGTCTTTGCCTTTTGTGGATCAACTAGCTGATACTTCATTAGTAGTCTTCGACTTGATCCATCTTCTGACGAATCAATTATGAGTTTATATCTCACTTCTTCCAATTCATCTTCTTCACTGACTCTTGCAATGCTGGGCTTATCATTAAGGCTTTCTTCAAGTAATTCATAAATATTTCTTGGAAGTACAGAAATTGTCTGACAAATCTTTTTTGATCGAAAGACCTACGTATAGGTAATGCATACAGCATTGCATTAAGTAGCTGTTCATTAAGCTACAATATACCTGTATATATATGTATATATATGTATATATGAGTTACAGATTCAGGAAGAGAATGAATTGAGTCAACAACTAAACATTGATCGAGTACGTGTTTCCGATATCCTTTGATTTAAGCCACATGATGGTGATTTCTTTCAATTTATGTGGCATTGTCCTTAATGGTTATTGTTATACACTTTTAAAAACATTCGTAGCAAATTCACACATTACATTAATCTTTTTGCTAATGACTTTATGGGTGATAATTGTTTGAGTAGCATGAGTTTTTTACTCTACTTTTTACTACTTTTACTTTTAATTTAACAACTTTTGTAGGTTACAATGGATTACTTATAATTAATCCTCACTTTAACAACATTTACATGCAAAGTAGCCAGAAAAAGTTTATTTTTAATAAGTCTGATTGTGATGTTTCAAAATTTATGGTTTAAACTATTATGATCTATCATCATAAAAATAATAACACAGGGCTTCTATAAAAAAGCTATAAAACTAAAATGGCTGCTTTTAGAGAGGTTTTATGCTGTTTACTCAATCTCTTATGTATCTTTTCTTGCTAAGGAAATATATATACCACTGATTATTACCTATTGATTAAATTTTGTTGGTTAACATTCACCATTACCTTGCTGATATATACTTACAAATTTCCAGAATCGTTTCCAAATGATTTCTTCAAATAACAAGTGCCCACTAAAATTACGTTCAAGAGCTCTCAATATTTCCTGATGAGATCCACTGTTTTTATCTGAAATGTCCAATTTTCTTCCATCCTTTCCCCTTCTTCTGAGGTAATGTATGAAGTGAATGAAATCTCTTATACCATAGAAATGTTTGAAGCTGCATACATAAGAAGTAAAACATTACAAGCAACTAAACGTACACCAAACCAATGTATATAAATTACAATCTGAATATCCATTGCCAGAAATACATATTAGAAACAGAGCTATATACTATATAAAATGTAACTGTTAGAGTGGACCTTCACTTTTCAGAACCCAACGGGCCTACGGTAGGACTTCCTCAAGTTCAGATATGTGAAACAGTATAGTGTAGTACTGGATATTACAAGGGCTATATATAATTTTTAATAACATATGTACTTACATATACACCTTGAACATATGGTTTATGGAATGAAGTGTTATACCAAATTTCACTTCTGCTTTTTACTGAAATAGACTTACGTAGATCTAGCCATTTTATATACATGTAAAGGTAAATCCATATATAGAAAACAAATTTACAGGCTGCATGTATAATCTGATTGGCCATATATTCAAGGTCAAGGTACTGTACAAGAGGGTGCATTGCTTACATAGTACCACCAGATCCATTTAATTGTTCTTAATAACAGGTATTAAAAAAGATAGGATGTGTTATGCTCAATTTACTGGGTGTACAATTGCATGAATATTTATCAGTATTCACTTTATGGTGGGAAAGACACATTCAGGTATAATTAGCTAGCATACAGTGCAAACCTTTCTTTTCTCATTATTTCATAAAACAGTGTACTAAGTTCCTTCAACACTATTTTAGTACTGTCATCACCTTCAGAATAACCATAGCAACCCATAGCCAGTTGAGTGATGTCCTATATTAGATGTACCAGATATTTAAACATATATACGTACTAGCAAATCCATACAAGACTGTGTACCTCTTTTATTGTTTCTCGGCCACTAACATCTACACTGCTCCTAAAAACTGTTACTGCCCTGTTTGTCTTAGCAGCATCCAGAACATGATTAGTGATGGCGACAAAGGAAACCTCTGGGTTATCCAAGTACTTGTGCAATATCTAGAGAAATTATGACAATATACACGTATGTAAATAACTAAGATGAAATTATGCTTTTTGCATGTACGTACGTACGTAAGTAGGTAGATTAGGGTCTGATCTCCCCGATTTCAATAGCTTGGAAAATATTTTGCATATATAGGTATGGCTTGTGTGTACGTAATTGACTATGTATAGTTAGTCAGAATATCTATCTGTTAAATCATTTACACTTTGAATTACTATGTAGTTGATTTTTTCCTATATATAATATATATCATCATATCATTTTAGTATTTCTCATTATTTATTTCACAAATTTATTGTTGCAGTATTTTTCATAAATATATATACCAGAGTACATACATACCAACAGTATGTTATATGCAAGCAAGTAACTAGAGTTAAAAAAACTTCTATCCACCCTCTGCACTTGAATAACTCAGATATTCATATGTACATATTGTTGTTAACATATATCATTTCTTTGACACATACGTATACATGTACAACATGCATCACAAATATCAGACATGTGGAAAATTAAATGTTTTTATAAGTCACCTATGCTATGCTATCATGGGCGGTCAAAAATATATATATTTGCCTGTGTGTACCTTTAATGACTCAAATGCTTCCAATGGTAAACCTGCTTCATCCAAGAAAACAACTGAAAAAAATAATCATATGATAATGCAACATGCATACTACTACACAAAGCCATGAGACATTCTAATCAAGGCACAACAAATATGGCTGTATTTCTTCTATTATTTAATTATCCATTTACTTGTACAAATGTCGTTTGTCCCCTTTGCCTGGCGTTTAATAGCCCTTTCAAACACAATTTCTACTTCTTTTGAACTTGTCTGTTCCGAACATTGAAAGTAATGAACATCAAAACAAGGAAAAAGCTCTTTTTTCTGGAAAAGTATGCTACATATATATGTTAAGCAATATTTACTAAACAAATTAAAATTTATGATTTCATTAACATGATTAAAAGCTATTATTGTACGTATATACACGTATTACACATTCAATTGCATTAATGATAAGATCTTGTGTTATTAAAGCTTGCCTTTTTGACTCAATCCCTCTGAGATTAGATGCTGCCAGATTGAATGACAGTGTTTTACTGGAGCCAGGCTCGCCAACAATGATCAAGGGAACTCTTGCACAGCAACAAGCAATAATACAGAATAGATTCTCTTTCAAGGCTTCAGTCTTAGCTATTCCATGTGGTAGCTTCACCATATCAATGTAGAAATTTAGCTACAATGGCACAGAAAGTCAATTTCAAAGTGCGCAAAGTTCATCTCATGTAGCTTAAGCTTACTTCATCTTGAATTGCCTTTCTTAATGTCAATGACGTCCCAGTTACTGTTAATTTTTCTTCAAATTTCTTTCTGTATATGTTGTTAAGTCTAAAGTAGTATGTAAGTGCTATAGACATTAATACGGCTCTTATCATTATCTCATCTTCTGACTCTTTAGAGCAGCTGTGTTCGCTAATGCCATGCTTTTTAAATCTGTTAATTGTTAACATTTTAGGTAGATAATTATGTTGAAGACAATCATGTAAAATAAACTTACAAATGATAGATTTTTGTAAACCATTGATAAAATATGAATACTCTCTACAGAAAAAGAACAACTTATGTGTACAGTAACTATAATAATAGGCTATAGATAGGTGTATATGCTTGCCGGTTATGTTTTTGAGCAGTGACCACTAATTAATCCCATCATATATGCTTCAGAAATGCATTTATATATGCTTACACACTCTAAACTTGTTATAAAAAACATGGATAGTTGAAGTAGCTAGCTCAAAATTGAGAGGAAAAAATCAACACATGCTAATATAACAACAGTGTATGCATACAGTACACTAAATGAAGCTACGTATGTATAAAAGAGAAAATTAATAATAGTATTTTGCACAGAATTACAAATTGAATATACACATACCACATACGTATATATATATATGTACGTACGTAGTTTGCTTATGTATCCATCAAATTGTCTAATCTACGCACCAACATTTTTATGCACAAATTCATTGACTTAAGGTAAGGTGCTATAAACCAATACGTTTGTACGCATAATTACACATTTAACACACCAATAAACTACTCAATATATATATACCTGAATATCTCTTTGACTGACACAGTTCTTACTCATCTCACAGCATTCGTTATCTGAAAAGATTTTTGCACTCTTGTAGTGATCTTCAGAAAATGTTCTCAACATTTTTTGACTTTTGGTAATTAATTCACAAAGCATGTCATGATACCTGTTCGAGCAAGCATTTCAATTAACTTAAAAATGCATTACATATAATACGTTTGTATAGCTTTTTTATAATACCTTGTAGTTTCTAAAGAAGCATCTGATTGAGTTAGCAGCTTGAATTTTAATTTTATATATTTCTCTTCTTGCCAATCATCTAAGGCACCATAATTCCACATTAAACACTTTAAGGAAGGATGAAGTCTTTGCACATAGTAGTATCCCTTAACCCATTCCCAAGTATCAGCATTCTTAATATCTTCCTGAAGGATCACACTGTGACTTCGATGAGGATTACAAGCCCCAATGATGAAGACATTATCTGGTATCTCAGTAATCTAAAGCAATTGAATATAAAGAAACTGGTTTATTGGACAATGAATGTGTTAATATTTGCTGCTATATCAATGACAAATACCTTGTCACTGAATGTAAAGGTTCTATCAACTAATATTTCTTTCATTACACCAGGGAAAGATGTTGTATTAATTTCATCAAAGAATACCTGCAGATGTCACACAGATGAATTAAAAATATTTAAAAGTATAAATGTTTAACAAAGAGGAGGGAAATAATATAGGTACGTATATACGTAGGTATTTATAATTACAGTACTGACATGCTATTGCTCAATGGCTATATATGTGCTGATATATACATTTTATTAGAGCATCAACTCTTAGCTTACAACAATTTTAGGACCACCTGTCCCCCTATCTCCTTTCAGAAGCTGTGCATTTTGAATTAGAGGATAGAGAAATTCTTCGAGTTCATTCAAAGACATACCTGTTAGAGAAATATACAAAATATTTGTAAATTCTTAATATAATATAGCATTCTTATGTACGTATATAGACATTTTCACCTGCAGCTGAGTACACTGTGAATATAAATAATATCATGCAGTGTTTAATTCTCTCTAACTATCTCTCTATCTATCTATAAAAATGAAGTTAAAGCAGGGATAGGCTGGTCACGTAGGAACTTATTCATATAACACACTGATGTTAATGTTACTAGACTAGTCTAACAGGATTGGCCTAGTGAAACCATACATCATAACATCATCATCACTTTTATGTTTAGGTTTATCATACGTATATGTACATGTATATTTAAAATATGGATCAAAGAAGTTACAGTATCACTTAATATTAACCATACCACCATGAACAGTTTTCTTGTGAAAGAAGCGTGATTGTGGTTCTCCTAAAATAACTGTAAGCAGTGGGGCTAAATAGTTCTAGAAGCAAGAAGATAATACATGATAACTATAAGTGCACACTACTTTAGTATGAACTTTAGTAATTGTTTAAGCATATAATATTAAGAAGCTTTTAGTATGTAGGACAATGTCTCTCAAATGATCAAGAAGATTCCAGGCCCGGGTGAACTGATGAAAATGGAATTCCCAGAAACAGGTTTCTGGCCCAGTGGAGAAGAAGAAAAGTAAAAGGAGAAACCTCTTTTATCCTCATCTAAAGCTCTCATTAGGTTTAGTTCCCTATAGGCCTTTTACTCTAAAATAGATGTTTAGAATCTATTAAGAATGATTCAATGCATACCTCATGATCAAGGCTGGGCCCCTCTGGATTGTATTTCTTGAAGTTTTCTATAAGGAAAAGCAGCTCTTCCCTTTTGATCCTTCTACCATCCACTTGAAATTCAAATAATATAAGCCAGTGCTCTTCAATGTATTGGCGAATGTCCTGGATCATAATTCGGATGTCATCTGATACATTTCCATAATGCTGGATATATGTAATAAATTCATTGACAATGTCAGTCAATGTTTTCTTTCCTCCTGAAGTTTCTTTATGGCACATTCTAGAAATAGAATGTTGAGAAGATGAATTGTATGCTCTTCTGCTTAATTCATTTTCTGCTTGTGCAAGAAAATGCTGAAGTGTTTCATCTTTGCCTAGCCCTGGCTTTGGTGATTTAACTAGAGATAAATAAAGCATACATACATAACATAGCAGTTTAATCATCTCTTAATTAGAAACATTTATGAATTCTTCACTAACTAATGATCTTTTTCATCAAAAGCCACAATTTTAATCGCATTCTGATTAGTCTATCAATAAGTGATTGATTCCAAAGACTTGCAAGCATCTCTATTAAGAATGTCTTGCCAACACCAGTCTCCCCTTCTATGATTACTGGCATCCCAGATTCATATCTTTCATTTATTTCAAGCATCTTAAGAAAACATGTGAACAACATGGAAAAGTATACATAATACTTTACATTTAGTACATACGTATATATACATAACATACGTATATTATTGTTAGCATACATAATACATGTATATATATATATATGTATACCTTGACTGCAAAATCCAGGGTAAGTACATAGTCTTTGTCAACTATGACTTTTAAACAATCCCTTTCTTCTTTACCAAACTGAACTCTTTGCGTTTTAATACCAAATGCATCTGCCAATATTTTATCAAGACAGTCTCTTGACTCTAATTCCCTAAAAAAGAAGTGTTACATTTTACCTTGCATGAATATATACTCATCTCTCTAGGATGGTCAGTTCAATCAACCCCCAAAATATACACTATTATATTAATAGACATTTTTAATCTAATAATTCAGTCCATTATCTAATGTAGTCAGATAATACGTAGGTGACAATATACTTAAAGCATGTTCTACTGTATTGAAAGTGTTACATACAAAATTATTGAATACACTTACAGGCTACTATGCTTTTTAACTGGTAAATTGTGAAGCTTTTCATCTTTAAACTTAGAGACCTCCTTTGGTGATGTAGAAACCAACTCAAAGTGATAATGCCTTTTTGGTGGATCTCCTTCAACTCTGAAAATGATCTGAATTACAGCAAAAATCTTAAACTGTACATATTATATCAAAAGCTATATCATAACTATCAGAATTATAGTAAGTTTATATTGTATATATTATTGTATATTTGGCTTAGAATAATTAACATCAAAAAACAAACCTGCTCCCTTGGAACTGCATTCCAAAGTCCTAGGCCTCTTCTTCTTGGTGATAAGAAATCATCTATATCTTCCAAAAACAACTCCATAATATGAGTACCCAAGCTGCTGTTTGATGTATCTAGAAGTATTGATATATATTTAATTTTAGTAACATTGTAATTACTAATATAGAACATTAATCCAATCATTATTACAATTAAGTCATACGCATTTATGCTAATAGATTGCATTTGGACTTTCTGACTGTGTTTAAAACAACAGAAGTTCAATAGGTTAGTCAGTTTAAAATTAAGTAGCATTATAAATTTCAGCACATTATATTATCATCTTCAGAAAATTGATATAATTTAGGTACATACTGTACATATAGCATGTATATAAAGTGGATATCCCCCATAATTAGGTTATACTGCACTACAGAAAGAATATAAAAAGAGTAAAATAGGTACATTTTGAGTAGTTCCATTGGTATATACAGACATTGTAGCTTTTATCTACATTATAAGTGACTATAAAATTTCAAAAGGATATTTACGTACTGTATATGTTAAAATATCATGGTTTTATATTGTAAAAAAGTATGCTTGCATTTACAAACCTTGATTGAAACAAATCTTATCTAGCACTTGGAGTCTTCTGGCCATGTAGCTATTATGAGATTAAGAAGAGTTGATAAAAGTATGTAGCTATAGGTATATTGGATTTACCTAACATATACGTACATACTTTATATGCATGTACATATATGAGATGAGCGTAACAACTATATAGAGGTAAAAATGAAAACAATATGCCACATGCTGCTCCTAATAAGTACATACATTATTAATTTTGTATTTCAAATTAATTTCTGTATAAGACCACTAGTACAGAGAGCCAAAGACTCACAAAAGACCAAGAACAAGACAAGCACATCCAGGGTAATCAATGAAGGGTGGAAATCACAGAAACATCAGTGGAGAAAGGAAGAAAAGAAGCCTAACTGTATCATTGTCTATAGGTTTGCCCTAAGTCATCAGTCAAATATTGTGTTTTAGTCTTTTCTCTTTATGTTTCCTTATAATCATGATAACCAAAATCTTTGGAATAAGTGACTTAGATATTATAATATCTAAGTCACCTTATTCCAAAATTATGGTGACACTCTGTGGAGAAATATGCAACTGAGTCTTTATTATAGTATACATACAGCATGTATAATTAGTATGATACCATCTTTTATGTTAATGTCATCTGAAAATCACTAGTGATAGGATAAAAATATGTATCTTCGGATATCAGTATATACAGTATACGTACTAATAGTGTAAAAGTAAAGTTCTGTCTTACTCATTAGTAAATTTACCTTATAAATATTATTTGATATATTTTGTTAATTCTAGCATTAGGAGTCATACACACTGTTAACAGTCTTTGACATTCTCTTGTGGATACAGCTGGTTGATCATGAGCCCCTTTATGAAAGTAAATTAGTGATAAATTTATATATAGGCATTGAAATAATGATTTGCTTATACTAATAAATCCTGCATATACTAACTTGATTCTTTTTCAAAACAAAGTTGATTGATTCCAACAAATTCAACTCCCCTTAAGTCATAAGCTTTCAGATACTTGAACATCAATTGAAGCCTTTTATCATTTAGCTGCAATTCTAATGGCCTATGTATATAAAATGGAAGAGCAAATACTTCTACAGTATTCATTCCAAAAAACTATAAACAAATATTGTTTTAGGAAACTCACATATTAGGGTTTATTTGAAAAGGTGTACCGAGCAGTTCAAGGACAGGAAACATTTTAAAAAATTCCATTAAAGCTGAATCCATGGTATCCATGTGTGATAGGCTGTGATTTTCACTATTTAGCAAGGACAAGTCCTCACTGGGAACCTACCAATATAGCATCGATACACTGAACACTTCCATATGGTAAATTAACCTAATACATATGTATGTATATTCATTAACAGCTTTTGTTATAGTATGTCATAAGGTTGTATCAGGGTAATAAAATATTGGTAATGTGATTTACTTCTGAGGAGGGCAAATTTTTTATGGGAAGAGGTGATTACCCTAACCTGTACGTATATGAATTATTAGTACATCTTGCTATAACAGACTCCTTTAAAGAAAATAGTTGTGAAAATTCAATTGAAATGCATTTAATGATTACAATGTACACATACTTCAATAAAAACAGACAAAGACTCCTCATTCGGTCTGCTGAAGGATAATCCAGTGCTAGCATCTTCCACATATCCAATTACAAAAAGATCAAACAGAAAACGTTGAAGTTCATCCTTAAGCTCAGCTCTTTCATTCAGCTATGTATATATAAGAAATTCCATATCTTAAAGTTACGTTCATTAGCAGGGTTTCTTTCAGGGGGTGCAGAGGGGGCAATTTGCCCCCCCCCCCCCCCCTTCGAAAAAACATGTTCTGGAGTATGCAAGTACATATAATGTACTTGCATGAAACACTTCCACTTAATCAGCAAATATATAGTCATAAGTTGGTGAGACAGCAAACATTTCAAGAAATGTTAATAACTACAACTTATGTCTGCTCCATAAAAAGCTACTCATAAACCTATAAACCCTCTCAGAATGCAGGAAAATCAATCTTATATAGAAGCACTAAAGAAATGATTTTTTTCTGGAGAATATGTACCCAAAACCCATACTCTATAGACGATTTCACACTAAACATGTGCCAGAATGAACATTGGTGACAAAATATGTTTACCCCCTTTAAGTATATTATCATCATTTTGCCTGCCCCATGCTATATACTCTGAAAGAAACACCGATTTGTATTGGCTGCTAAAATACAAGTTTCACTATAAATATCATCTAAAAACTAATATATGATTGTTAAATGTGGTGAAACTGTAAGACTATATAGAACTTAACATATGTACACAATATTGAAATATTTTTTTTATTGATGACACATTGAATAGTGCACTCAGGATGTTTGGCCATTATTACTCTCTGATATACAGTACTACACAGTGTAAGTAGTTCAATGTCCAGGTGCCCCAGGAGTGTTTTAACTCGAAATACTTGTTTAGTTCATACAGGTATCTATACGTACATATCTGTATGTGGTAATCAATACTTATTTAGTATAGTGTCTAGATTCAATGAACATACGTATATGATACATATGTATAATATATACAGTACGTACTTCTGTTAGAGCTATTGTAAAATTCAAATGTAAGCCTTTTGTTGAATTTGTCGAAAGTTTTCTCAATTTTTTAATCATAGACACTCTGGAAAAAGTTTCATCAAGACACAAGACAGCAGTTTCTTGAATATGTGCTTCTCTTAACTTTTGCTTGATATAGAAGGTCTTTCCATTACCTAATGTAATGAATTTAAACCTCATTCAAACCCAACACATGAGACTATACATATATATATGAATTTACTACATTTTGATTGAGGATTATAAACAAACAAAGTTCACTTGATGGGAACCAGAATGTGAGTTTGTGCAAACTCAAATATCCATCGATGAACACCAATAATGAAACATGTGGTTTAACCATCTTCTTTCAGTGGCAAAGGGAAGACTCTGCTATTACATTTTAGCTATTCACATTCATTACACTCCTTGGGACAATTGATTTTAAGGCTCTACTATTTTTACCCACCAATCCATTCCAATCATCATAGAACTGCAAGAACAAAGGCTTACCAGCTTTACCATAAACCAGTTGAAATATTTTGTAACTGGAATTTTTTGGATTTAGAAAAGTCTTTAGACCACTTTCCACTACAGCTTCTGACCACTGTAGGTCATTATCTTGCAAGGGTTTACGAATGATTCCAGGTATATCATGCAGCATTGTTCTTCCAGAGCCACAAAAAACGTAAGAAATATTGGAAATTCTTTGAGATTCTTTGTATAGAATCTGCAGAAAAACATTCATTACTTTGTCTTCATGTTTAATTTAAATGAACCCTTATTTTCTCATACGTACGTATGTATGTACAATAGTTTTTGCTTGTTATATTTTTTGACTGAAATGAAAATTTGGCAAATATTCACCTATGTTAAATTCATCAAATATGTCCATTTACATAAAGTTCTATCTACTTGAGTAGGAAACAATTTGCTGAGTAGTTTTAATACATATATGTGCTTGGTGCTAATAAGTAATTGCTGGAAATAATAATTAATGAATAGTTCCAAAATATGGTGCAGATGGCAGATTTAGCAAATTGGAAATTATAAAAATACATATACCTATGTAGTAGAATTTGCTTTTACCTCTTGCAATCTAACAGACAGCAGCTCAAGATTCAGAATTAAGAACACTTCTCCATTAGAAGCACAACTACAACATATGTTCATATATTACGCATCTTGTTAATTGCAGTACGTATATACATAAATAGAACAACTATTTTTCTTGGACTTTTTGTTAATGCATAATAAATCAATCTACGTATATACGTACGTATATAGATAATACATAGATGCTGAATGATATGTTGTATTAGTTTAATGAAGTTTAACTATTATTCCCATGCATATACAATTACATATATTTACTTAGCTGCTCTTTGACAAAATGATGATATCTCTAAGCTTGTAATTCCCTTGGAACACCACAGCAATTCATGAGAAACAGGAAGTCTTGGGGAACCTTGATTAAGATGCTTCCATAAAAGTATTATGATACTTCTTTGGTCCTCAGAAGGCAGTTCATATAAAGTCTATATACGTACATACATACATACAAACATGCATTTTTAAAATTGATAGCAAGTTATAAAATCTATTTAGTTAATTATTCTTTAAATCTCTCCCTTATAAAATCCTTAATTTAGCCACCACAAAAAGTAACTTGAATAAAGTTGGTTCCATGATGCATACGGTTTGGTTTACAGGCTTATTAGGAAAATATATACGTACGTACATACGTACTATATAGATATGAAAAAAATCATTCTAGCTAGCATGCAGTGTATTAAGGAAATACCAACGAAATATGTTGCAACAATACAAAACAAACTAGCATTCACAAGTAAAAGACCATATTAAAGGACACAACCAAGCCCAATCTGGACAATCTTAGTTACATTGAATCTACATAACTGCTAAAATTTTGACTTACGTACCTTGATTGTTTTTGGGTGGTGCTTTAGGGAAGCTTCAATGTAACTTAAAATGCATGGGGAGTACATTTTGCTTATGTCCATAAGAAATTCCCCAACCATTTTGAAATAATCTCTCTCTGCTCTTTTGGCTAAGTCATCGATTGAGAATTTTTGATCCTACAAATTAGTATATTACAGTGTTAAATTAATATCTTCAAATTTAAAACACACATACGTATTATATACGTATGTACAAAATGAAAATTGGAACAGAAAGAAGTAATATATGTATGTACGTATGTATTTAGTACAACTAATAATATCTCTATATATATTGATGGTATTACTCTCACCAATTCCTGCATGCTTTCACTTCTGCTTCGACTTGTTGAATTGCTAACTACCTCAGGGTCATAGTAAGTAGGGTTTAGTATGTAAAGTAATTCATTGTGTAGAGCATCTAGATCTGGAGTTTGGTCTCTTAAAGCATTATAGATTTGAAAGATTTTAGGTGTTGAAAAGAGGTGTAATATTTTAAAATGTTTCTTTGCATCCTGTAGATGCTCCTTCCAATCCTTTAAAATATCCCAAAAAATTTCAAGCTATAAAAATTATAGAAAAATAGAAGGTACGTATCTATGTATACATATATACGTAGGTAAATGTACATATGTATATAATTGAACAAATAAAACATGCCTACTTACGTAATTAAGAACAATCAAGACACAAGTACATTATATTTTTTTTATTTTATTATAGATTCCTTTCTGTAAACTTTTAAGAATTCATAATAATGATAATATTATTAATAATAGTATGCAATGCTCTGTGAAATATACAAGGCTAGAGTGCTAGGAAGACTACAGTCATCACTACATTTCCACCAATTAGCTAAGCCAAGAGTACTCTTGCCCAAGATTTTAACTATCTATAGGTGAACCTATGCAGTCAATTGAAAAAGGTGCAGAAGAGCTTGGTCTTTCCTTGAACCACAGTAAATCTGAGGCCTACTATTCCCTATAAGTAACACATTTCCTTAACAAAGTCTACATACTTATAATGTTTTTGTGATAATTACTCATATACTTACAGTTTGCATAACGCTTGCCTCGGACGCATTGCAAGCAAAGAGTATGCAGCAAGCAGGGAAGTTAAACTGTAACTGTTTCAAAGAATTCCAGCTTAACAATGCTTTTCTGGCTGTCTAATGTAAACAGAACATTGAAATTTACAATAAAACCATATATAGCCAAATTTTTTATTTCCCTACTTTGAAGTTAAATTGAAATTTTTGTTGCATGGTAATATCCTCCTCATTTTTTCTTTTAAGTAAACAGAGTGTCCTGTTGAAATCAGTTATTTTTTCTTCATTCCATGTCGTCACAGTTTCCTCTTTATGTTCTCGGTTTACTCTTCGACTACACTTATACTGAACTTCTAGTGCTCCCTTTGAAATTAAAAATGTCCCAGAAGCCCTCAGGTCATTCAACAAATCATGAATTGTTTCACTAGTATCACCCTAAAACCACAGGAAAATAACAAATATATGTATATACAAATATACGTAAAACCATTGAACCTCTCTACACCTCAGGACCTAAGAAAACCTTCACTCTATCAGGGAGTTCACTATATCAGATTTGAATTAAAATGTTTGAAAAATCAAATAAATTTAATAAATTCAAAGTTACAAAGCTTGTATATATAAACGGTATATAGGCCTATAGGCAGTGATTACTGTTGTTTCTTCAGAAGACATGTATTTAAAGTGGCTGTGTGTAGCTTTGAATACTCCTAAAAGTCCATTTCTCTACAAATACATCTCTGCTCAGGTTTTTTGCTTGCTTTCTAAACTAGCAATGATGGATAATTTTTTAATAAGGCATATGAATTTGTATGTTTGGTAGCCATTTATAAACAGTAAATGTTCATTATAAATAGGTTCAACTTCATTTATAACCCATTGCTATGGTAACGAGCTAATAATAGTGGGTATATGTGAACTAGTTATCACAGGAAGTGAAGTAAATCTTACACATTCGCTTCTTAGTTGTGCCAGTGATTTCTTTAATTAGTCCCTCAGGACTTCAATTCCCATTTAGCCATTTAATGGCTGCTCGAATATCAAGACAATAGGGTATAATTCAGTTATAGCCCATCACCTTAGACGTCTGCCAAAATATAATTACTCGGCCTCAGCTCCATCTTGGCCTTTTACTATATTTAGGTTATAATCCTCTCTACTGGACTATAACACATTTTTTAAATTTTTACAATGTAGTTCCCTAAAGACTTTTTACAGAGTATATAGGCATAGCATGTACGTATGAGAATTGTGTATTGGATTTTTCACATATATAAATTAATTGCACAACAGTTGAACTGATGGATTATAACAATTAAAAGTACTAAATGGAAATAAGCATAGGTCACATTTTTTAATCATGAAATAATTAACCAACCTCCACTCTAGAAAAGCAACTTTGAATAAATGCAATATTCTCATTCACAGTTTTCAGTGCTGCAAAGTCCACTTGTGGATCCAAATTTAATCCTTTAATAGCTTGAAAGAGATTACCTAATGATTGATTCTGATCTATAAAAGGTAGTAGCACCTTTCTAGCACCAGCTACTTGATCAAGAACCTCTTCATACTCCTGGTGCTTCAGACTTTGAGTAACTATTTCGTAGTGGCTTTGAAAGCTCACTCCACCATCAAAAGTTTGAAAAAACTTGAGGGACTTGCTGCTTTTATGCACTTCTCTAAATAGCTGAATTTGTACTGTATCTAGAGTGGTAAGTTCTCTCAACAAATGATAATCACTGGCAGCTTCAGATAAAGTCCTTTCGAGATAATTGAGTCTACAGTACTTTCTGTTAATTTCAACTATAGTCTGAAGGCATTCCTCCCTTGGAAAATCTTTTTGTAAAACATCTACCAGTTTCTCTACAGCCTCTAAATATAGAATGATATCATTATATAGTTCCATTTGACTAAAGTCTTTTGTTGGAATCTTGTATCCATCAAAGAGCTCAAAAATTTTAACCTCTCCAGCCATCTTATCAGATAATATGTTATCAAACTTAAATCTCTTCATTTCTTTAAAGGTCAATAATCCTTGCGGAATTTTTTGTATAAAAGAGAACAAGATTGAAAGACTATCTGCAAAAATCTAAAAAGAAAATATTGATTGTCTTATGATAAAGATTTGTTGTGATATGTATATTCTAAAATTAGACAATGCATTGTACATATGTATATACGTACGTAGCTTTTAAATACAACTTGATATATAGTATAAAGAAGTATATATTGAATACACCCTACCTGGATCTCACATTTATCCTTTTGGGGTAGTCTATCTTTCACCATATTCTCAAATATTTGACTTCCGTGCATTTTAAAATGAAGTAGCATTGGTAGATATTTTGAGAGCGGCGAGAGAAATTGCTTTAAGTGTTCAGAAGCTTGACGAATGTCAGAGAGCTTTGTGTGTCTAGGAAACCATTCTGGTGGTATTGTATGGTAATCTTCAGCTTTAAAATTAAGTTTATGAAGTATTTCTCGAATATTCTGGGGAAGTACAAAGTAGCAATCCAAGACTGAAGGTAAATATATCCTATAGGGATGAAAGGTGATAAAAACAAAGTGTATAGCATCTGTTTCATTATTTCAGGAAAAGTATCTGTTTAATGTTGAAAAACCATACGGTACTTAGAATTAAAAAAATACAAATTAAATATACTCTATATATGTGTGCATGGGAAAAGGCAGCATAGCATAAATCCTTACTTGCTGTCTCGTCCCTTCATAGTACAAAACAGAATATCTTGCACAAAAATCTTAGCTCTTTCTAGATTCTTCTCCTTCATTTTGGAATCTACCTGAGAAAAGTGATCATGAATGTGCAGATTGCGTGTAAGTTCTTTTACAGACTCCTCTGATGATTTGTATTCTTCTAGGTCAATTTGACTCCAATTATCTCCTTGAAATTTTTCAACCCATTGTTTGATAGCTTTCTTAGCCCTATCAATCCATTCAAAAAATGGTTTGACTTGAGAGCTGATGCAGGTAGAACCCTTTTCTGTCGATTCATGTACCTTTAAAAAGGCACTGTAAAGGCGACACAATTGGTCTATAACATGCCTTGAGGTAATATACCATTGTGGGTTCTCTGGTTCTTGAGGAAATGCAATTAGCATCACAAGTTTCTCCACTAGTTTCCAATAGTTAATATGACCTACTTGGAAATCACTACGCCAAACACATTTTTCAACTGTGCAAGGTTTACCACAATAGTCGCTTTCTATCTTTTTAATTACGCCAACAATAAGGTCACTCAAATCCTTTGAGAATGGAGGAGAAGTGTCCAGAATAATAACCTATAAAAGTTGAGAGTCAATGTTAAATGAAAATATAATATGTGATCTATATAGCCATATATTTATATATTTAAATAGTGATGAATAATTACGTACGTACGCACGAATAAACATTACCTCACAAATTACAACAAATAACTTCAATTGCCAATCATTTTCAAAGATGCTTTCCTTATGCATATGACTGTGCCACTGCAAAGCAAAAAATTAAAGACATACTTAAGTATTATATAGCTATTTATGCATTAGTATATATATATACAAGTTAAATATATAAAAACATTCAAAAATGAAGTTAAGAGTAGGGATGGCACTATAACAGTGATTGGCACATCTAGAAAAAGTAATGAAACAAGACAGTGATCATATGGTAAGGCTAACATTGCAGAAGTGGCATACTGAAACTTAACTATACACATCACTTCTATGTTTGGGCGCATCATGGATATACTATATAGAAGTAGGGATCGATGCATCCAAACATTTGAAAAAAGAAGAAAAATGAGGAATTTCAGAATTTGGCCTATTTTGGTTTATGAGGTGTAAATTGAAATACATTGGATAGGGCGGCTATGTTTTTTTCTCGGCCATCCCTACTTAGAGAGTACTGCCGTACTCTCTGATAATGCACCCAGTATGAAGTATACGTAAATGTATATACATGTAAAGTTCTTCTCTCAAGATCTATTATAGAATTTACTGTGCCTACGTAGTACGTATATACGAATATCAATGACTTTGCCAACATTCTAATGATAATCACAATAAGTTTTTCCAAAAAATGAGGGCCTACAATTCAAGTATTGTCTAATACTAAACCTACGTACATATATATACAGGGAATAATTACTTACATAATCAATTACCCATATCCATATACATGTACATATATATAATCACATGTACAGTAGTCATGCTTTGAATACAAACATTGAAGAGGATAAACTATACTTACACTTTGAGCAACATACAGTATACATAAAAAAATAATACCATTCAAATTTTACACAAAATGGTAGCTTACTAATGTTTTAAAATGCTCTATAATTTCACATTGAAAATCTTTAGGCTGGAGTTTACAGGCCAATTTTTTAACAAAGTCTTCCTTTGGACTGTCATGATCACCAGTTGCAAAGAGCTTAATGTCTATACTGAATAAGTACTTCAAAAACGTTTGCTTTCTCTTTGGATCCAACTGTTCAGCTGCTTTAACAATGATGTCGCTGATCTTTTGATGCAGTCTTATGTCAGCTGGCCATCTATATATATATATAATTAAAAAAATTGAATACTGAAACTTGAATATTGATTATATTAGTAGATGGCATAAAGAAAAATAAATACAAGAAAATGTGTCACATCATAAACTCATGAATAAGACACTTTTGTAAATAAGTATGACATTATAATTCAAAGGATTTCTTCAAACTGCATCGAACTTATCCTTTGAAAGGATCATCTTACAACTTCAGTCACTGAAGAAGACCCTCGGGGTCAAAATGTTTGACAACCAAGAGAGACAACAAAACTGCGTCTTTAGACGTTCTAAAAGTCAAAAGATGATCCTTAAAAAAGATTATAATTGAAAATGAGCAGTGTAAATTTACACGTATATATGGTAGAAACTGGTTATAATGAGAAATACACAGTGCAGGGAAAAAGTCTTTCTTGTTATCAGTATTTCTTGTTAAGAGTATATATGAACAATTCAGCATAATAATAAAGATGTAAAGTTCGCAAAGATACATGAAATACATTCAAAATAAAATAGCAATTAAAAGAAATTGTCTAACCTACTCTAACCATATTGCATTCATTCAATGCACTCACATATCAAGAATAAGTACAGAAAAAGATTTAAATCCTTGATCCTGTGATTCTTCAAGAACAATAGGTTCCCTTCTTAGACAAAAAGCATTCAGATACTTTAAAACAACCTAAAAATTACAAAATCATAATTTAACTATATAATTTTTACCATAACTTTGAAGTATGTACAACAAGCAGTCATACGTATATCAATAAATATGTACATAACATTATAATGAAGTACGTATAGGAGTCAATTGCACTAGGTCTGTAAAGCTTATATGAATAAGTGAATGGTTGAGGAAGATGACTAGCCAAGTGACTTGACTGGGGTATCTACATAGTCCTGGCAACCAGTGATCTATATAGTCATCTAAGATGGAATGCTCATCAAAGTACCACAGACAGTTGTATATAGTGTTCTCCTTTGGGCTCATCAGTGCAGTACACTTTGATGTGGTCCCCAGCTAAAATAAAACTCTGGTTATGCTTGCCTAGTCTGCATTTATAATATATCTTTCAGTGAATATACAAAAGCTATAGGATAGCTAGACCATTACTACATATGTCAACCTTTTTCTATTAGTTTATAAATAATTATACACAAAAAATTACAAACTATATCTGTCATGGCTTTTGTAGTAACATACGTCATATGTGATTAATTGATTTTTCTCTCCAAATATTAGGTGAGCCATATCTTGAAATGACATTCTGCCAAAATGAGACACCAAGTCTTCAGAAAACTGTAAAAAGGAACTATATTCATCATACATACGTATGTACGTACATACTACGCATATTCATAAACATTCATAATCTCAGAAAATGTTTGAGCAATATAGCTATATAGCTAGGTATGTCTATCCAAAGAGCAGTTATTATACATATACAAGAAGCACCTATATATATATTATTATAATGATTATTAAAAACAATTAAGGTATAATGTAGGAAAATCACTTATCTACAGTGTATACAGGTTATAATGAGGCTATATACGTACATACGTATAAATTGATTAACAGTTTTCCTTGGAATATGGTTGGCATTTAGGGAAAGTCTATAGAGCTTGAACAAGAATATTTACCAATGTTTTCATTTCCAAATTAATAAGACTCATACAATGCAATTATTATACCTAAATGTAGAATATCAAGAACTCACCTGTTCTTTAATGTACTCCATTAAAATTTCAGATTTTAATGCATGTTGAATTGTTGGAAATGAATTGATAATCTTTGAAACATTTTGCATGTTCGCAATCAAGCAAGCTACAATGCAGTTGCACCATGGATGAAGTAAAGTAGCAGCATCTTTAGATTTCATCAGATTAAAAGCAAATGCTGTAAAATCGGCCAACTGTAGAAAGACAATAATTGTCATAGTAAACATCTGTAATTACTGTGATTGTATTATACAAAGTGCCTTGATATACTGACTGGTTTTTATTCACATTTTGCTTTTGTAAAATGTGAATGCTATGATATATAAGCTCTAGCCTATTTGAAAGATGACCCATCATTTTAATATTGCATTACCTCCGGGATCCAGCATTTACGTACTATGGAAACAGTTAATATACTATACTGATCCCTATTTATATAGTTTTTACAGCTGCTTAAAAGTTACGCTGTTCCATGTTTCCATGAGTAACTGAATAGGATCAACACTACACCAGTGAAAAAATACTAGATAGACTAACTATATTATCAACAACACAATTTTTAGTAATTGAACATTATAATCTAGAGGTCTTAATTAGTAATAAAGTGGGAAATAGAAAATAGCCTAGTTTAAATAAGTAAGGAGAATTATTAGTTGAGTGTGCAGAATGATAAAAATGAACATTAAAAAGTCTACCTATAGACCTATAATACCTGCCTATATACTACACAGTGCAAGTTAAAATTGCTATACATACATTTAAATTTGAATTTTAGCTATTCTAGGAGTCAGATGCACTGTGTAGTACTTATATATACCCCCGGCCCAGTTGCCTCGCCATTCCTTCACCTCTTTAACCTTTTTGATCCCAGGACGAGTGAATACTGTGGTAATGGGGTATATGTATATCCCATTGCCTTGGACTTCTGCCAAAATATATTTATATATAAGTCTTGTCCTGGCTTTAGTCCTTGCCTCCAGGCTATAATTATTACATAATATATATATTTAAATTTATAAACAATTCATCCAACCAATGCACGTGTTCAATGTGTGACTTATTAAAATATTTAAAAGTAATATAATTAGAGTACCTCTATCACAGTCTGTGGGTCTTTAAACTTTCCCCGTTTCTTCCATTGTTCATGAAGATGTGACCCTGTTTTACTTATTACGTCATTAAGTTTGTCAGCTTCTATTCCCATTTTTTCCATAGTTGCTGAATCAGATAATATAGTCCTATACACATAGAGTTTATGTATACAATATCAAACTGCTGTTGACTGAAAATGATTCATAACATTTCATATAGATATTTAGGGGCTATGATGAGGATAGAATTCTAGGAAACAGCTATGTACGTATCTGTCACAGAAGGAATATAAAAGAAACTGTAAAATAATCTTATTCTCTGTAGGTAGTTTAACTATTTATTCTATTAGTGTAGTAATTTATGTGTTAATATATAGATGTAAAACTGCAATTTTGAGGATTCATTCAATAATATTATGAACAAATATCATTAGGTAAATTATGATTTGATAATTTGAATACTTATGCAAGTGAGAATTGTATTGTTAGCATATTTTAAGGAAGTTTCTTAGCTTGTAGGAACAACTCTGAACTAACATTTATTATTTCACTGTATTTATTTCCATAAACACAGTTTAGGTGTATATATATACACTTACATCTAGAGACAATGCTACTGAAGAAAATGACAGGCATTGCATAACCACCATATTTGTTACAGTTTAAAGTGATAACATATAATATTTAACATATTAATAAATACATGTACTGTAAGTTACCTGAGACATTTTAGATCATCATGGTTTTGAACTTGTTTACAAATGTGCAGTAAATTATCTGGTGACATGTGCTTAAGGCCCAAAGTACTAGAGAGGTCAATCCATTTGATTATGTTCTGAACCATATCTTCATCAATTTCTGTGATCTATATACCATTAGAGGGAGGATATATAACCAACCTAATTAGAAAAAGTGTTTTAATGTCTATATAGTGATAAAAGTTTGTAATATAAGTTGAATTTCAAAAGTAAATCCTATTTGATAAAAATTTCTCAATAATTGCATAACATTATTCGTGTGAATACACCATATATTGCATGGCGCAAAATTTTCAAGGAGCACAATATCACATTTTACACAGATGAGTTTTCAACTGCAAACATTATGCTCTGCAAAATTTTGGCAATATTTACTGCTTGTCACATCGTTCGATATCTTCTTTGGAACGTGGTTGACTGTAACTCCTGACGTCACCACTGCCGCAGCGGATGACGATTCCCTGGCTCTCTTTCGCCACAAAGTTCCTACCCAAGGGCAGCTTCCCAGACGTCTTTGTACATATGATAGCCGTGCACCATTGCCTCCACGCTGAAGTTTTCACTTCTCATCTCTAGACTACACGTCTTCAACACTATTCGTTCCTTCGAAATCTTTCAGCATTTGAATGACACCTCATTATCTCACCTAATAATACGATTACTGTTATCAACAAACACTTCAAAAGGTCACAGGGCTCTCCATCCACGAAAATCATTTCTGAAAAAATTTGTAGAAGGCCAATCAGTGAAAATTGTGCTCCTTGGAACTTTGGCACCATATGGTACATAAATATATACATACACATGCTTGCATGAATAAAATACATCCACAAATTACTCTTTTAAGAATGAAGAAGTATATAAAATTTACCTTCCCGACTAATTCACTCCAGTCGGCTGATAAATCAGTAGCTTTTAATTTCTTTATATAGTAATACAAAGTCACTACATAGGATATTATGTAAACTTTGTAAATAAGTAGATGTCCAAGTTTTTGGCATGCATTGGTACAACAAAATATGTTATAAAATTTTCTATTAATTTCATAGCTAAAATACTGAAACTTATTGATTATGGCATAAGATAGCTAACCTGTGCAATAAAATTGTAAAGTTTAAATAATTTTAGCAATTTTTCTTCTAGTAAATTTTTGGTGTGCTAAAGGCACCACCATACTGGTTTCACCATTAGGCTTTTATTTGGCTTCCTGTTTGTATATAACCATATTATCTACCTAATTATACAGCATAAATTGCTGATTAATAGGATGTACGCTAATATATACATATTTATGTCATTACTATTTATTAGAATAATTTCAAGATTAAATTTTAAGATTGGCAAAAGTGCAATATTTCTATATATACAGTACTCACTGTTTTTAAAAAGTATATAATTCATTAAATTAGGTTTATTGATGATTTCTACATACCCCATATCCATTGTTCTTTAAAATTCTTGAAATCAGATGAATTGGCCAATCGGTTAGCTGCTTTCTGCAAGCTTTTAAAGGCATATTTACCCTGGCCTATTTGGAAATCTCTACAACATATATATATATGCATGACATGTATATAATGTAATTATAACAACATATATATACTTTTACAGACAATTTGAAAATACATTTGGCCCAAAGGTATCATACTAGGATTATTTTTCTAACTGTTAAAATCTTAGCATGCAGTGGTATATATAGTTAGAGGCTCCCTACAAATACATTCATCATACTAAATATTATTAGAGAATAAGAATGAATCCTCACCTCACAAACTACAAAGAAGACTTATATGAAGACATTTATTATGTTTTCAAACTGTCAAATGCTCTACAATATGTGCAGAATGGCTGAACAGCTATATATATATTTTATACCGTACTTCTAGTGAGTTTTGCGTGTATTAAAGTCTTAATTGCGACTTTTCCAAGTAGATTATGGATCACTAAACTATAATCACAATATATTACATCATGCAATATAATTGCATATGCACATGAGAGCTTAATAAGTTCTCACGTGGTAGCTGCATCACATGAGTAAGACTCATTTTAAATTTAAGGATTTTTGATTTAGGTCTCAGTTTGGTAGAAAAAGGAGGAAAAAGTCTGCATATAAAAGGCCATAGGACTATAGAAAACCTACGTATGGGAAATTTATATTGAAACAATGCGATATATTGATAAAAATTATCAATTGGTCAGATCACTGTGAAACCGACATATATCATGGTACATGTGTATGACAAACGTCTGGCGAAATATTGCTTAATTAAAGTTGCAAAATAATCGAGATATAATGAAAGAATGCAAGCTTACGATTGCGCAATCTGGTGATGTAAAGTGATGTTCCTCTCTAGTGCGACATAAACACCTCGCATGTCCTTGCCTACAGTTTTGGGAATCATTTGACATTGCAAAGACGTCATCGCCTCGCTGCAAAAGAAGATCATCCTTTCGAGTACGGCTATGATAAGTTGACACTCTCCTACGAGAAAGAGCTATGGAATAAGCGAGTTGTAGCGAAGGTTAGAAAAACGTATTTGTGTACATTTCCGTTTAGTTTGAGGCAGAATTGTCCCTATATTGATGCAAAAGAAATTCGTTAAGTCGACCGTATTAAAACTTTGGCAATTTAAGCTCTCTCTTCTCTTCTTATGTTTTTTGTTCATATTTCTACTTGTCCATGCATAGGAATAAGGAGTGTTTGTTGCGATCATTATGAGAATAAAGCCTTGTTGAGCGTCAGCAACATGAAATTACTAATTTCCTACTTGATATTCCCATTCCTGTATTACTGATGAAGACCTTCGGGTTGAAACGTCCAGAATTAGTAAATTTATGTTACTGATGTTCAACAAGGCTTTATTCTTATCCATGTGTGTACGTTTTTCATGTGTATTATAGTATCTCATGACGAAATTGCTCATAGTGATCATGAATGTCTATAAGTATAGTGAAGTACTTTGCTGGCTAATTACACTCAAGTACACTACATAGTGAAAGTTACTGGCAAATATATAAATATTAAAATTACAATCAAGTACTACACAGTACAAGTTACAAATTTATGAGGGCCAAGTGACTATATAATATTAAAATTACAATCAGGTACTAGCTACACATGCAGTGCAAGTTACAAATTTAAAGAGTCCAAGTGACCCATAGGATAATCAGTATTTTAAACAATACAAGACTTTAGTCACACTGTTGCAGGCTTTGAAATTAATGAATTATGAATGAATAATTTGAAAAGTAGTTGATACAGATCATCCAATTGCAAGGTAGAACGCATGGCCTACCAATTACCATTTCACACCTTAGTATAGACTGAAGATGATGCATCTGCATGCCATATATCAACAAAGGCTCCAGTCTTAAAGGGGTCTCAGCTAATAACCACAGCAGATTTGATTTGCCTTGTGAGGGAGCTAAGAACACCGACGGTTGGTTGCATGCATTCGCATAATCAACAGGGTTAGAGACCATTTTGTAACTTGTACACAAGGGACATCATATGACATACGTATATAAAGGCCTTGGCCTTTTATGTCCTATGTCCGTGACACAATACAGAAACATCGTAATACATCACCAGATTGCACAATCATAACCTTGAATTCTTCATTATATCTCGATTATTTTGTAACTTTAATTAAGCAAAACTTTGCCAGACGTTTGATATACACATGTACCATGATATATGTTGGTTTCACAGTGATCTGATAATTTTTATTAATATAACATATGGTTTCAATATAAATTTTCTATAGCTTTTCTCTAGTTCTATGGCATTTTATAAGTTGCTTTCAATTATATTTGGGGATGAGTTCCTGGCAGGCCATTGTGCTAAGGGAAAGAAAGGATCCCTTAATCCTCCAATTGATGCCCAGCAATTGGCAGCTTGCAAAGGTATGTGCATGCATGCTAATTTGCATAATTCATATATGCACGTTATTACATCCTCTTTTAATGTAGATTATGACGTGAGGCTATGTAATAACACTCCAGATCTAACAGAAGAGGCCTTCACTAGGGTGGTAAATGATGTATGTAAGGAGCCTCGCAGATGCCACTAACTCACAACCTTAGCAATTACATATAATAACTGTGAGACCTAAGCCATTTTAACATTTATAGTTTAAGAGACTGTATATATTGTGTAGTTATTTACATCTTTAGTTATTTAAGTCTGTACTATTTATTTTGCATGCATAATATATTTATGAAGGCCCATATGCAGTGCAGTGTGGTATGCCCTTTATAGGTATTTGTTATGCAGGTCTGCCAGGGGTATGTACTTTGCACGCATGTTTTATACAGGCCTGTCACAAGGCTCTGCTATACAGTTGTTTAGTAACTATCAAAAGCATGTCAACACACAGGCCTGCTGCAGGCTATAACATATTGTCACCTTCAAGGTGTTGGAGGGAAAATATCTCTAACACACCTGTGTCACCCCAATAAAAGGTCGGCAACAGGCTCATTATAGCTGTGTGTGCAGGCCTGCCACATGTACAGCTTTTTTATAGGGTATATGAGACCATATTTTGAATTAAAATGACACAAATTAACATGGCATACAGCTTACCCTTTTTGAGTGAATGACTTCAAGCATAAGCAAATCTCTTCAGCACTTGCTTTGCTAAGATTCTGCTTTAAAGTTAGTATATATGACTGTCTTGTTTTTTTATCATGATAATATCTACAATGAAGATGGGCATCATGAAACATTGAATAGTTTTAGAAACCTAACACCTTAAAATATAAATTGAAATCAAACTGATACCTACATACCCTAACTTCATCAGTCTCAGAAAATAATAATTTATATACGTACGTATATTAAATTGTTTACAATAAAGTTATAGTTAGTATTCACCATAAGTCTGTATGGTTGAAGTGCCATACAATCCTACACACATGCAGAGGGTATATTTGTTTAATTCATAAGGCTTCTCAAAATTAACCTTCCACCACCATTGTAGTCTTATCGAAATCTCTGCAGAAAGTGTGAAAAGCCTAGGTTAGGTTGTAGGGGATACTATCAACAGTACTATCTATAGCTATCCTAAAATTGCTGACATTATATATCTTGGAATCCTTGCTATTTTCAGGCTCACAACAAAGCCACTAAACTTCCACTTGGAAGGGAACCTAGCTACTTTATAATTACTATACATGACAGGTAGTTACTTCATTTAGACCTAGACTTAGTAAATCAGGTTGACTATATAGACAGACACACTGTATATATATAAAATACAAAAAGAAACAATTTTATTCTTTGTGCATCAAGGCACCTTAAAAGCAATATATACACTCCAGCTACAGTAATCAAATGCAAGTACATATGTACGTAGGTACATACATAGCGCATACCTGGCATACACATCAATCCTCCAAATATTAAAGGAAAACCTCTATATAATGCATACAAGGGTATATCCTATGGTTCCAATGTAAAAAATATTGTACAATTTATGCTTTAAAATGGTTTGGTATACGTATCTATATTAACTGTGCTAAAGAGTTGTACTATACAGAACACCTTTGAATCACTTGCTGTTAAAAAGACTGGCGGGACCTTTGAAATTATTGCAACAAATAGGACCTACGTATATGGAGTTAATTGAGTGTGATAATGTAATTGATAAGGCATTTGGTACAGTTTTTATAATCTGTAAGTGATTGTTCATTTGTAAGTGTGACAATACATTTTACAAAGTACTAGTATAGTGACTGAACTCTGAATTATTCAATACTAAAACTAGATTGTATCCTAGGAGTTTTAATATTTCATAACTTATATATATATGACTATCAGGTACATAACTATCCAGCTGTCAATTATATGGTTAGGTAAACTTTAAAAATCTATTTCTCGAGTACACACTTTATATATTTTCAAATAACTTCAAATCCATAATGAATCTGACAAATGATGCCTTTGAATGAAGGCAAAATGCAAATTATGTCAAAGACCAAAGTGTACCTTTCACATGAACACTCACAATATGTGTCATACGGACATCTTATGTAAGAACTACAAAAATTATTTTGTATTGATTTTGTATTGATTTTTTAGTCTGACCATACATTGGACTTCAAGCAAGTATATATAACTTTTAAAATGCTAACATCCTTAGAAAATGTTTATATAATTTACTTCTGAAAAGGGTTATAATTGCATACCTATAATAGAATATAACGAGGCCAAAATCACAACATAGATATATATTTTACTGTATAGTGAAACTAGACTATAAGCTTGGCTCACTTCAGTACTCTTTTCAACACTAAAATGTGCAGAGGCAGATATTTTATTCCAGTGGAAGTAAAAGACTTCACAACAACTGCAAGAACCTACGTAACATATGAAAGAATGCAACATATACGTATATGTATATGAAACTTTTGGTTTGTACTAATGTATTATCTGGTAAGTAATTATGTATATACATACGTACACTATTATAACTCAGGACACATAATCTATATAGAAGTTACTATATTTCATGAATGCGACATCACAAACAGAACAAATTCATCCATAAATGTGTGCATAAGTATAGACAATAAATATATTCATTTAATGATAATTGCATATCTGTACAGTATGTTGCTGCTGCATGGTTGCAATCTTCAGACAAAAGGCTTATTTTGTTGGATTTCCTTTTTTCCTGTAAATATTACTTGTTTGAATTTGTTTTCAAAGTTTTCTTGGACACAAGTCAAAATTAACATCGCTTTTTTGGCTCCCTCCTAGGACACCGTAACAACCAATGATTGCAGTCTTCCATTTCCTTATTCGTTATACACTCTCTACACAATCTATCTTACACCCATCTGTCAGTTTCAATCTGGAAAGGGGCCGTTTCACCTCTCAACATCATCAGGACTTTCCTATGGCTCTTCTCCCTCACCTTTCAACATCTACCATTAAAACAGTTCACCCATACAGAGTTCAAAACACAGACTTTGGGTTTGCTGCCAAGATCATCACCCCAATCTTTCTCCACACACCTGCACACCACACTCCTCACCATCTCCCTGAGTTGTCCCCTGACATTACAACTAGAGAGGCACAGCTATAGTCATGCCAACCTAAGACATCAAAACAGATTCTTAACTTCCTTGGCTATCTTTGTATCAAATGATGGTGAAACCGCTGGTCTGTCAATATTCTATGCCAGAAAAGAATGCACCTTATAGACTGGCTTTACAGCCCACAGAAAATACTTTCATCTTTGCAAAAAATGATGTCCTAGGATAAGACCTGGGAGCACCGATTTTTTTAACCCCTAAACGTTCGCGTTACACGTTAAAAATAATGCTTGCTGCGAAGCGGGTAAGGCCGACTAGCTATAATACAACCGCATATCACGTATATAAATAGGCGTATGTATACTTCGTACACTTTATTTGTAGCTAACTGTTTACCAGTAATCTATGTGTGCTACTTCTAAAACACTTATTCACCAAATAAATAGACATATAATTATAATATACATTTTTTATCTGGCATGTGTCACTTTTTCGTAATTGGTAGTGTTACTTGCCTGTAATTTATCATATAGCACAGTTTTGATTTTCGTTTTATCTTCTTATATATATACGAGCCTACCTCGACTTTCTCTACCTCATCAAACTTTCACCCCAAGCATTCCTTAACATCTTCAACCGACACCTTCTTTCTTGTCCCCCACAACTTCCTCACACCAACATACTCCCCGTGTCTATTCATTTCTCAATTATCTGGTTGTTATGCCATAATTTAATATGCATGATCATGATAAATGTTACTGAACAGCTTAGCTGTTAGCAACAACAATAAAAACAACAAGATTAGTGTATAATTCCACAAACCTTTGGATTGCCCTTTTTCAATTGCGAACACACAGGTATCCAATATTCTTTTAGGAAAGAATATACGTCCATTGACTCCCAAGCAATGCTTTCAATTTTGGACAATACATCTAGAGAATTATTAGAAATCACATAGTAACAAAATAAGCAGATGACCTATTCAAAAGTAATGGCTAGTCTCTATTGTTGCAAATACCACAATTGCCATGATTGTGCAAAGTACTACTTGTTCCCCCTTAATTTATCATCTATATTTGTATCCATCCCACTCCCTATTATAACTTATCTATTGTAACCTGGGCTCACTGTGTATTAGCCTATGGCTAAGGGCTTCCCCAGCATTAATAATACTATCTTATCAAGGTGGTACCATATGTAGGCATTGCAGGGCTGGCGCCACTGGTCAGGTTGGTCACTTTTTTCATGTCCTGTAATATTTTTTTACGTCATTTGGTAGCAACACAGTATGAAGAGGTAAGATAAGACACACCTTTAAGGATTGATAGATACTCCATAAAGTAGGGAACTGCAGGTGAAAAGCTATAGCAGGCTAGAAGCCAATATAGCACAATTTATGGAAGGATTTCCGTCTCAGGCTGCATAAACATTGGGGCGGCCATTTGTGCACTTGCACAATACAGTGTGGGCAATCCCAGTGATTTAACATGGCCACCAGAAGCGCCTCGAGCTCGAACGTGCCCGAACCACCAGAAACGCCCCACCAACCACTCTCTTTCAAGTTTCCAAAGAGGTATTACAGGAAGATCCATCAAGATTTTACTGATCATGAGAGCATGAACATGAAGCTAGTGGCCAATGACTTTATTAGTGTATATGAGTCATGCATGAGTGTATTTGCGAAGTTTGACATTTAATTTGATTTACATATACACTTTATAAGTTGTTTAGAAGCTATCAATATTAAATATATAATTAAACAGTACTATGCATACTCTAAAACTTAATTTTGCTTGGCAGTTGCTATTACTCTAGTATGTGTAACTAACTGCTGTCACTATTTTTTGGCATGCAAATTATGATTTTTCCAGTTACCACATAATGTAAACAAACTACGTAATAGCTATATATTATTATTATAATTATTATTATTATTATTATTATTAAAGTGCCCATGCATGTACATACATTGAGTTGTAGATAAATGCCAACCAGTTCTGGTTAAGGGGTACAGGGCTATACCTGGACACGTATAAACCATCGCCACTTAAGGCTACCAGGCCGTCCACCCAGGAACATAGCATATATTTTACCTCCAGATTGGACCAGAAGTGATCTTAGAAGGTCTTAAACTCCACTTGAGGGCGGCATGCCCCTAAACTCCCCTAGAAACTGTTGTGCCCACGCATTATCTAGCAATTACTGACCACTCTAAATCTACTGGCTCCGGGCCTGCATTGTCTCACTATTTTTCTGTACTAATGGTTGTATAAACTGCAGAGTCGTAGACTGGATGAAATCGTTACGAAATAACCGTTTCGTCCAATAGGTAAACACTTAGGCTATCTGACAGTGAACCCTCTGACAGCTACACTTACTTGGAGGGTTTGACATACGTCTACTGGTTTAGGTTGTACGACAGACAGATCAGATACTGTAACTCACCTTGGTCTCCATCATTTGTCTGTGAAAACGGGAGCTTCGGTGAAGGCCGCGATGTTCCCGTTGATAATGGCTCTTCGGCCATCCTCTTCTGAAGCTAAGCTATAGATGTAGCGGTAAACCAGTTCCTGAAGGTATATACTGCAGAAATTGAGAAAAATTACTAGTCTATTCAACGAAGCTGTACGTGCAGTTAAATAGGATACTAACGGTATATAGAGGCCACCCACCTGTCCTTCTGACGCTGAAGTTAGACCTATCAAATATCAAATGTAATACTTAATATATGCATGGAATTCATGTGCTGCCAACCTGTGAATTATCCCTAAAAAAGTAACAAGCTAATGTGATTAAAATAATGTGTAACACTTTCATTCTCAATTGTTTGACACATTTGTCTATAACTAACTAACTAATCTCTTTTTGTAAAGAAACTCATGATCAGTTACTCTAATCAGAGTAGCCACATCATTAACAACTTAGTGCAATACTAAGAGCTTGGTACAGTAACTGGAAAGTACAACTTATATTAAACATGCAACCTTATAAATATAATATTTCATTGATCATAATTGGAGTTATTTGTCTACCATATAATTCAACTCATGTCTAGATCTAGAGACTTTGGCTAAGTGCATAGGCTTCTCACGTTTGTCTTTGTTTACATAGCACGTGAATGCCAGCTTCATCCTACAAAAACAAATGAGGAATTCCATGGCAACCAGACAGCCTAACATAAAATATGATCATCTAGGGAACAAGAATATTCTTGGATGGGATTCCCCAATTGTTGCAATGAAAATAAGTACACATCATATAGAATATCTAGCTATATATTAAAACACCCTGCATCATTCAGCTCAGTTATAAATTGCATGTGCGTCAGTGACTGATTATTACATGAGCACATCTACATACATGTACACTAATAGCTAGCTAAAATTTTGTTGAGTTTACATATAGCAGAAGTGTATATGGTCCTGAATCAAAGTTAGCTAATATAGTGTGTATCGGCAATTCCAAGGAAGTTTATACCTGATTGTCTATTGTCCTCGAAGTTTATAAAAAACATGCGAGCTACATGTGTCGGATGAAAGGGGCTTGGTAGTGTACACATTGGCCAGGGGAAATCCCTGCCTTACTCGATAGAGGCGTAACTCGAGACAATGAGCTGTCCAGAAAGATTTATCGATGAATTCCCTGAGGTATTTGTGTGGTTTCACCATTACACTGCACGCGTTTTGTTCTTTTTGTCTACTTTCTCTCATCTAATGTTTGGCAGGCATTCCATCCTGACGCCTCTCCTTGGAAAAATAGGCATGCTTTCGATTCGAAATTGAAAGACTCTATAAATAATGCAGCTGGGTAAGCAGTGCCTGTCTGCATGTGTTGGTCAATGCTTAAAAGAAATTTAAACTGTAGAGTCAAGTGCGCATGCATCTTGTAAAGTGTGAATTGTTTTGTGCCAGATATGTTCAGAGAAGTGGCAAAGTAATCATTTTAGGAGATGCTGGAGTTGGAAAAACCGCTTTAATACAAAAGTGAGCTTTCCTTAATGTACAACAGCAGTTAAGTAATGTCCTATCAACTGCAGCTGTAGAAATGCTTGTGTATCTGCAGCTTTGCTAGCTTTATGGAGTAACTGCTGTTTGGTCATTTGTAGGTTTTGCAATGGAATATTTGATAAAAAGTATAAAGTGACCATTGGTGTTGATTTTGAAGTTCAGAAGTATCATATCTGTAATACACCATTCTCCTTACAAATGTAAGTTATCTAACCACAATTATATATCGTAGGGTACATATACACGTAGATAGGTGTAGTTTGTATATAAAAGATTATTGATTGTTTTATGAGCGTAATATTGCAAGAAATTGCTTGATATGACAATTCAGATGGGACACTGCTGGAAATGAGAGATTCAGAACAATTACTCGTAACTATTATCGTGGTGCTGCATGTGAGTTTAGTAGTACAACCTATGTTTTTGATAGTACTTCATCCAATGTCTGACTGCCTGAATTTAATCTATATAACTGAACTTTTGTATTTTATAATATATTTGGGTGTATAGTAGTAGCTGTTAAATTAGTGGTCTCCCTAATTAAAACAGGAAAAATTCAATTCCATAGGCAATGGAAGAGGGGAGCCTGCCCCCTACTTTTATAGACCAGGGGGAGGGTTTTTAGGGTTTAGGGGGTTTGAGGGAGAGCATCCCCCCCTGAGCTTATGTATGTATTTTAGCTCCAACCTACGCCCCCTCCCTATTTCACTGGTGTAAGACCCAGGGTGGGGGAGGGCTAGCCACACCCATTGATCACACCCACTGACCACGCCCACTATACAAATTTCTGGGTTACCCCCCCCCCCCTTAAAAGTTTTCCTAAAAACCCTGCAGGGGGACACAAAGGTCACACCACATTCAGATCAAAATGATTTAGATCTCTATAGCCGTAATGCCCCCCCCTTCCCCCACCTATCTGGAGGCCTTTCCTTCACCTATGAATTCAATTTGGTTTTGTATATGATGGGTATTTGCTAATCTTAACAGGTTAATAAACCTCTTAATGGAGTCCATGTCAAATGGTTTATGTTGTCTTATACTTCACCAGTGTGGTATTGAAGTACATGTATCTCTAGCTCCTTACATACATTCATATATTCATATGTACATAGGTGTAATCATAGCGTTTGATTTGATTGAGATGAAGAGTTTGGATAACATACAGTAAGTTGTTGAAGATGAAAACAAGATTGTAGCATTTCTGTATGGTCATATCATTATATATACTAGTGAAATATATATAAACAACATAAAAACAATAGTACTGTTTTCAATCATCTACTTATATATGTATAGGTATGCGCTTCACTCATCTACTGTATATGTATACAACGTGATTTGTTAAATCTGATTAATGTATAATAGATCCTGGGTTACTGAAGCACGGAACTTTAACAACAATACTGACTTTGATTTGTTTTTAGTCGGCTGTAAAAAAGACCTTGTGGTTAGTATTGATCAAATTATTACCGCTACATTATATACATTCTGTTACATTTATATATTCTCACTGCAATAAAACCTGTCTAATGCCAACTTGGTATTAGAGAGGTGACTCCATTATATATAGAAAGCCTTATTTATGGCTCATTTTATAGTTTTCTGGGACTTAAAGAGCCGACTGTAATTCCATAAGAGATGGCTGCTTACAAAAGCTTTATTGTGTCTATTTAAGAGATTAATAAAAAGAGTAACTTAGTATTTGTAATAATTATAAATTTAAAGGAAGACGCTGTTTACAAATCTCAAGAACACATTGCAAAGAAGATGGCAGAACTGATAAAAGCAGAGTTTTGGCCTACATCAGCTAAAACAGGTGCAGATGTAACTAAGAACTTCTCCATGACAAAACATGTTGACCAATCACATCTTATCCTGTCGAGTGACATATAAGTTGCCTGCATGGGGTTTTCCCCTTCCTTCCCCCACTAGGAGAGAATGTGTACAGCTTCTTTGACCGACTAGCCTGCATATGCTTTGAAAGGACTGTACTAGAAAGTGAAAAAAGGAGGAATAATACTATTTCTATAGGAGATCCTCTCTCAGGTGAAGTGCATGACATTTCTTATAATATCTTGAAGGACATATGTCACTGAAAGCTCACTACATTTCTTATTCAGGTCCAACCTCTGTTGAAACACATAAGATTAAAAAGAAGTGTTGCTGAAGTCTTATGAGTGACTTAAAATATTTTTGTTTTTCAAAATTGTTTAACATACGTAAATAATGTAAATAATGTGAGCTTTGAAGAGGTGTTTTTATACCGTGTGGAGTATACCATTTGCAATTGATTATTGCGCAATAGCCAATTGCAACTTGCTTTATGTGCGTACAATGTCAACACGTTTCCCAGCCAAGAAGACGGTCATGCTTCCCAAGGACACCTTTGAGGGTAAGGTGGCCTTCATCACTGGAGGAGGAACTGGACTAGGGAAGGGAATGGCGCTGAATTTGTCGAAACTTGGAGCTAAAGTGTGCATTTTTAGCAGGTAAGATCGATCGCGATGTCAGTATAGAGACTCCTGCTTCTACATCACTAGTAGGGGAATACATGCGTACATGTGCACTTACAGACTTGTTACCTATTAGACTGTATGTCAGCAGCGTATCTCATAAGATATCACATCTAACAATGTTGGGCACCGTATTTATATATATTTATATCTATAGCTACGTGGTTGAAATACTGTACGATAATTGAGGTTGTTAATGTTTTTTAGGAAAATAGAAGTGCTCAAAAGTGCTGCCAAAGACATTGAAATGGTCACTGGAAATAAGGTAGCTTTACCACTAAGTACTTGTGTATCTAAGACTACATGTATGTATTTCCATGCACTCTTAAGTTAGAAATAGAATGTAACCATTCTCCTGTTCAGGTCCTTCCTGTCCAGGGAGATGTGAGGGATGTCCAGTCCGTCAGGTCTGCGGCTGATGCATGTGTGAGGGAGCTTGGCCTGCCCCAGATCATCATTAACAATGCAGCTGGTAACTTCATATCACCCACCGAGAGACTGTCACCAAACGCCTTCAAAACAGTAGTAGATATAGTCCTCCTCGGTTCAGCCTATGTCACATTGGAATTTGGTAAAAGACTCATCGAAGCTGAACAAGGTTTGTTTTTGAATGTTTTTGGTATAAACTGCTCATTTGGAATGTCTGATATATCAGAGAGTACGGTACTCTCTAAGTAGGGATGTACATATAGCAATAGCCTAGTAGAATTATGATTACAATTGGCTATATCGTGTACTATCGTGCCAAATTTTTAATAATTTTCAGTGTTGCTTGTGTTAGGTTGCAGCTTCTTATCTATAACCACAACTTACACTCAGTGTGGATCTGCTTATGTGGTACCTTCAGCCTCTGCAAAGGCAGGCCTGGAGATTATGACAAGGTTAGGTACGGATGAGGCTAGTGTGCCTGTCTTGTGTGTTCTTTGAAGGTGCATGTATCCACTGAACAGTGTGACAGTTAGTTACCCGTTTTGGTAATATTAGGTCTTTAGCTTCCGAATGGGGAAAGTATGGAATGAGGTTTAACTGTATTGCTCCAGGACCCATTGAAACTAAGGTGAGTTACACAAGCAAGCACAGAATCATTAGACTTTCTGTTATTTCTCCTGTTTTTAGGGTGCAAGTGAGAGATTAGATCCCACTGGTCAATTTCTAAAGGATGTACCACAGCGACTCCCTGTTGGTCGATTAGGAGAGGTTGAGGAACTAGCCAACCTTGCTAGCTACATTGTCAGTGACTATGCCAACTGGATGACTGGAGAGGTTTTTAGATAAAATTAATCATGAGATTTCTTAAGATTGCCTCCTAATGTACCCACATTTAGGTGATTACCTTTGATGGAGGGGAATACCCTTATAAGGCTGGATTGTTTAGTGAGCTTACAAAAGTGAGACTATTATATATGCTATACATATTCAAGTACATTTATAGCACTTAGCTTTAATTCTATAGATTTCTAAGGAAGGTTGGGATATCATTGAAAAGACTATACGATCCTCAAATAGAAAGTCAAAACTGTAAAATCTCCAATACTGTATATGAAATATTAAAGCATTTTTTGTATCCAGCAAAATGTACATGAATACACAAACTTATGTATATAAATTGGTTACAGTTTGAGCATCAGCAACACTTATTGTATGTAGGCTACATACATCCTAACGATTCTAATGTCCTCAAATTAATAACGATAGAAAAGCTCAAGTTTCCCCCGAACGCCGCCATTTGCAAAATTGATGTGTAGAGTATTGACTAAAATTAAGTGTTACAGTACTGTTTGGGTATCACTCGTAACTAACAAACTGACTTACGAATGACGTGCATGCAGCGACCGAGTAACGGTCTGGACAACCTAACCGATTGCAATGTCCGGTCTGGACAACCGATCCAAAAAGTACAGTATAGAAGTAGAGAAGCAATGTGGCTTTATACTTTATACCCATGCGGTGCTAACCACGTCTTTAATTTACTCTTCAATCTTGGCATAATCATAGAAGCGCAAAAGAAGCAAGGCCTGAGTTTCTTTTGATTGCTTTGTTGCAGAAAGTGAAAGTAGGAAGAGGCATACGCAGTTCTTCATTTAGCAGTATATGCATGCACAAAAGAAGAGCGAATTCCCATATCTCCATGGAAGAAATGTTTGGCTCTGCATGTGCAAAAAAAACTAGAAATAAACATAAATGGTTCTAAATTATTCATGTAAAATGTGCGGCATACCTACCCCCCGCACAGATGCGTGGAAATTCCCCATAGTCAAGAAGTGTGACTATATAGTACTTGATTCCACGATGAGCTGTCCAGAAAGGTCTATTCGGAAGTTTTCTGAGGTATAAGTCTAAGATTTTATAGACTACAAGAGGATAATCCGGTTTCTGCTGGGTGGCGGGGGTTTCTGCATGAATTAAGTCAAGCTAGAGACGAATTAGTTGTTGGATGGTGATGTGTGGATAGCTAGTGTTGCAACAATATATAGCACATCTGGAAAAAGTATCGAAACAAGACACTAGTCACGAGAAACCATACATAAAGTGGCATACTGAAATTTAAGTTACTTACGTATCCATTACACATCACTTCTGTGTTGGGCGCACCACGGATAACAGGGATGGTACGCCCAAGCCAGAAGTGATGTGTATGTGAAATGTCGAAATAACGTCCCAGTCAAAGAGAAAAGAACCGAAAATTGAACAAAAATGGCGCCGAGAAGACCACTATTTTACTCGTTCGTGAAAAAGATGAATGAATTTTGGGAGTGGGCCTATACTACTTTGCTAACGTTTAAAGCTTCCTAGCAACCCACTGTGAATAGTCTCAGTTGTGCCCATCTCCTACAAATACAAAAGAATCCAGTGCATGATCCACGCCTTGTCCCAGTGGCAATTGAGACAACTGCTGTGCTTGGGCCAGAAACCATGAATTTTCTTCATAGTCTGCCTTCCTAGCTGAATCAGAGTCATCACAGGGTAAGATATAGCCCGTTGCCATCTAATCCAGCAGCTATCAGTTGTCACCCGGAAGGGCAATGTGTCCATTATGGCAACAAGGGAACTAGCTTTATATGTAATATTATATATTATCCATTCATAAAAAAGCAAAAAAATAAATAGTAATAGTAATAGTATATATGATTTTGGAATTTGTGCATGAATGTATAATTACTCATCTTTGATTACTGAAAGGCTTTCTTCCCTGATGCCTCTCCTTGGAAGAATAGAAGTGCATTTGATTCGAAAGTGAAAACATTACTAAGAAATACACCCGAGTAAGAAGATCTAGAAGCCGTGTACGTCTGCATGATGAAACGTGTTATTTGAAATTTAATTTAGATGTTTAAAGAGAAGTGGCAAAGTAATCATAGTGTTCACTAAAACATCTGCAACAAGTATCGAAATAAGACATGTACAGTGATTATATGATAAGGCTAATCATACAGAAGTTGCATATATGCTGAAATTTAAGTAACTTAACCATAAACTTCTGTGTTTGTGCTTGGTGATTATCATTAGATTATCATAATACTTTGCAATTTGTACTATATAAAATGCTTTTAGTCTTATACAAAATGTTGACAAAGCTTAGCTCAGCTTATTCATATTGTAAAATATACGTACTTTTGCTGTAAAATAGGTAATTAGGAGATTCTTATAATTACTGATTAAAGTAGGTGCAACCACAGTCATTCATGCATTGCCAAGTACTACATTGTACAAGTTACAAAATGCTCTGACTCCTATTTAGGAATAGGAAACAGTTACTATACTGCACTCAGTGCCCATAAAAGCAGCATACCTAACTCCTATTCCATGCTATATAGCAAAGAGAATATTATAGCTGGAAAACTTCGAAATGCTTCTATTGGTCATTCTTTTGCAATTGATGCTTTCAGCTAATGCCTTTCAGTTTCAAGGATGCTACAGTGATTCAGATGGAAGCATACTACAAAACCCAAGCACAGTGAGCCAATCCTTCTCTGAAAATCTCAACAGTGACTGTGCTGAGTTTTGTCGGGATGAAGGGTTTGCTGTTTCAACCACTAATGGTCCAACATGTTACTGCACCAACACCCTGCCAACTCCAATTATATTCTCCCCAAGAAACGCAGATTCCGGTGGGGTAGGAGGCAGGTGTGTTACTCCATGTCCCGGTACGGCCTTGGCTAAATTGGAACATCCCAGAGATTGTATAGGTGATGAATGCTGTGGTGGTCCTACTGCCTATTCTGTATACCTAGTTGGATCTATTGATGCCTTGCTACAATTAGAAAGGAGAGTCATTCAAGGATTACTGTCACAAGATAAGTATTTATTGAAAGATCTATTCCCATCAGCTGATGAACCCGGCCTAATCAACAATCCAATAGCGATATTTCAGACATATGTATCAAGACATCATTTTTATACTCCAGGTTATCAGTTTCAAACTGATGGTTGGTTTGGAGCTGGTATTCATGGTAGTCCTACAGTTACTGCTGAAATAGTATACGAGTCTAGCTATAGTAAGAGCTATGAGATAGAAATAGACCTGGGTCGAACTTGCACAATCACAGAGTTTAAACAGATAATACAAACAGGAACAGTCCATTCGACAATGCATTTTTACTACTACAATGGTGATGGTCAGCAGATCCGGTACAAGAGTCTTAGTCCTGTAGTTGATACTTCGAGCGGTTACAACGAACTGATCTCAGATGACAAAATAGATGGAGGTGGACTTGTCGGAGTGAGAAAGATTGAATTAAAATTTTGGTCCCCTTCTACTTTTTTTTCTTCGCGGGAGTATGGCTACGGTGGATGTACTGCTGAGTCTATTATTATTAGTGTATTGGCATCTGGTACAACTGTTGATAAAGATGGAGTTCAAGGATTGCAGACATATAATTTGACATACAACACTTACACTAGCACAGAACAACTGAGCAAGACTGGAATTGAACCAGAAGTAAGCCAAGTCAACATGAAAATTAAAAGTATGGACAAGGTACTAGATTATAATGAGCCCGTTAACGAATCTCCACTTGGTTCCAATTATGAATGTACTCTTACACATGCTGGTGCTGAATCTGAGTGCTGGAGGGACTACACAATTACATCATCCTTTTCTGAAACCTTCAGTACACAGGCTGGTATTAATATTGAAACAACCCTTGGTTTAGAAACAGAAGTTGGGTTACTTTTTACTCAAGTAAAAAACACATTTTCGATTTCTATTGGATATAGTCTAACATTTCAATATACCTCAGAAAAAACCACTACAGAATCTAACACATTCAAAATTGTGTCTCCAGGGCAACCAGGTGAAACTGTTCTAATTTATTTTACAGAAACATACACGCCCACTATTCTCAGTTGGAAAGCTAGAATTGTTGCTTCTGATGACGTTACTGTAATTGCAAATGGATACAAAAGGGAACTTGACATGGGAGCTATTCTGCTCGCAAGTCAGCGTAATTTATTTGCTCTTGGAACTATTGATTTTGGGGAGCAGCATTTCATCAGATCACACATTGAAGTTAGGGATGTCAATGGTGACCTTATTTATAATGGTGGGGAAGAGGTGCCTGTTTCTACAGCCTTTGAGGATTCCCTTCAGGGTATCTATTAAGAGTATAACCATTATCAACCTTCCTTTGATTTGATATCTATAGGCCAATAGCTATGAATTTATCTAGTAGGAAATAATCATATATACGTAGCTTATATACACTTTAATGGTCAGCTAGTCAGCAACTAGTTAATGTAATGAAATTAATTTAAAACAGATTTGATTACAATTGAATGCATGATTAAGACTTGATAGTGTACAGTTTTAGCACTAAATTTAAACAAATCCTGGCACATGAAGTTTATGTATATGGTGAGATTTGTATTGGAAAAGAAGCATATAGGATACATAGGTCAATGTGAGATTTTATCATTTTCATGTGTCTTATAGTTAATATATATATGTTCCCTTGATAATTTTAAAGTACATGAAACTACAAAGGAATAAGGAGTGCTTGTTGCTATTGTTATGAGAATAAAGCCTTATTGAGCATCAGCAACATGAATTTACTAGTTCTGAACATTTCGAGCCCAAGGGCTTCATCAGCAATGTATTTGAGGAATGCATGGGAATACTAGCCAGTTTAAATAAGAAAGGGTGTGACAGCTGGTGATGTTAAAAGGGTGCCGAATAATTGATGAAGATAAAACAAGTATTTCAAGTCGTGGGGCGCCTTGCACCCCCAAACTCGAACTACTTGCTGGATAGATGTCTGGTCGTCCCTTGATTGCCGTAAATTTCAAGGTTATATCTTGTAGAAAACGTTTTTGCACATGAATTACTTTACATAGTATTAGTAAAAGTGGTTTCTAAATCCTTTCGTTCGTTCAATGTTTGACACTGAAGAAGAGGAAGCTAATTTTACAAATGAAAGCCAGCCCCTATATTAAACTCAGAAATTAGGTTAACTTGTGGCTTCCTCTTTGTAACCTTGCATATACAAGTAAATAAAAAACATTTACAAAAATGATGTTAGAAGTAGGAATGGCAGTGTTCACTAATACATCTGCAAAAAGTATCGAAACAAGACACTGATTATATGATAAGGCTAATCATACAGAAGTTGCATATATACTGAAATTTAAGTAACTTAACCATACACTTCTGTGTTTGGGTGCACTAACCTTAAGTAGGAATGGTGCGCCCAAACACAGAAGTATTACTTGTTTTAAATTGATTTTGAAAGTTTTCTTGACGAAAATCTCAAAATAACGTCGAAATATGCCGAAAACCATGATCTCTTAATTAAAATATGGCGTCCGAGAAGACAACAATTTTCGCTCTTCACAATTAACATGCTTATAGAGCGCATTCAGATTTACGGCTGTCTATTCCCTAGTTCCGAAATATTTATGACGATTTATAACTAGTACGTGCCCGCATAAGTTCGCATATTAGCGCTAGTCTATTCCATAAAAGAAGAAGAAAAATGAATTTTGGAAATGGGTCTATTCCTAGTTAGCCGCTTTTTGAACGCTATAGAGCGTGTAGAGCGTCGAAACATGTTTTGGCATTCAGGAAAGCGTGCATTAATCGCTGCAAATAACCGAATATAACCGAAAATCGCTTCGTTGGTGATTTATGAGGTGTTGATTGCTAATACATTGGATAGGGCGGCCATTTTTTCAGGCCATTTCTACTTAGAGAGTACTACCGTTCTCTCTGATATATCAAGTACGTACTACACGTGCAGTACAAGTTACAAATTTCAGAGATCCATGGCAAAGGATAATCAATATTTTAAACAGTACAGCTGCAGGCTTTGAAATCCTCAACTACTGCATAGAGAGTAGTAGTTGATACAGATCATACAAGGTAGAACATATGCATGGCCTATTTTACACTTTAGTATAGATTGAAAATTATGCATCTGCATGCCATTATCAGCAAAAATTCCAGTCTCAAGGGGTCTCAGCCAATAATCACTGCAGATTCGATTTGCCTTAAATTGAGTGTGAGCTAGGAGTACAGACAATTTGTTGCATGCATTCACATAAACAACAGGGTTAGTGACCATTTGGTAACTTGCACACAGGGACATAGAAGGCTGAGGCTTAAATTTATTTCATGCACAATGTTACTAAATGGTCTCTAACCCTGTTGTTTATGGGAATGCATGCAACCAACCGTTGGTACTCCTAGCTCACACTCAAGGGACATCATATGGTATACCTATATAAAGGCGCCCCAAAAATGATTTAGTTAATGAATGGACTGAATAGAGTGTTAATGAGTTTGTTGACAATGATGCCGTCTCAAATGGCAGCAAAATGCATTCCCTGATCCATGTTCATGCATGGTGTGCTTCTGATGTGTATGGTCTCTTTGATCTTCTTCTTGTTCTGTTTTTGTGCGAACAAAACAGAACAAGAAGGAAGATGTAAGAGGTCGAAACATCCATAATTAGTAAATTCATGTTGCTGACGCTCAATAAGGCTTTATTTTCAACGCATAACTACAAATAATACATATATTATATCCAATATACGTATATTGTTGAATTTTTATTTTATGACTCTGTGATTTCATTACTGAGACTGTTGAGTGTTCAAAAGGATAACTACTGTTTGACCTGAATGAATGCGATTGATAACTAAGAGGTGGACTCCATGGTTCGTGGCTATCACGTCTATCACAATATTTGGGAAGCTGGCTGTTGGGCATGAAGCATGCTAGTAGTCTTGGCAATGAGATCATGAGCACAAGGGACTAACCCACTGAGCATGTGCAGCAGTATGTTGGGGTGGCATAGTTGCTGGCATCTATACCATCATCATGTTACCAAGTTTATAACCACAGAAAGAAATTAAAGTGATTGTATATAGTTTGGTATTTTGTCTTGCCACCCAGTGCATAATAAGCATAGGGCTAATACACAATTAATGTTTGTGGAGAATATTTTCACGAATAGCTATCCATCCACGAAATTTCCAAAAATATTCTCCCATGAAAATTTCCGCTATATTATATATACGTGCATTTATTATGTTTCGAATGCTATTATTAATTAAAGCATATCATAGGTTTATTTGGCTGTAAAGGGCTTCATACATCATATTACATTAGTGTTGATATCATACTTCACAGCACTACATATATACTACTCTGCCAGATATTAAGATGAAACACTTAGCAATGAATATTATTTTAAGCAGTGTACGCATATGCGTGTATTTGTTTCTATTATTCCCTATATATTCTCTATATAGTTCTTAAAATCTTATAATTCAAGTTCAAATTCGTATTACTCTACTAGTAATTCTCACTGAGTAATCATTCATGTTATCAGTTGGAGGACAGAAAACCTTTGCAAATGATCCACCACTTGTACCTTTCACTAACAGACCAGGATTGACACACACACTGCCCTGGATCAACTAGAAAGAAGGAAAAAAGACATGAAAAGTGCACCACAAAACATTCTATACCAAAAAGACAAATCATATGTATATCTGTATGTATGCATTATGCATGTGAACATTTGAAAAGACAAGGATTCCTAGGATCAATGATGAATGGTGGAATTTTCAGAAACAGCTGTCTGGCCCAGTGGAGAAGAAGCAGCAAGAAAAGAAAGTCTCCAGGACCTGTTTCCTCATCCAAAGCACTCTCCAGGATTAGTTCCCTATAGCATGTAGGAAAATGGTGTATTACATTTTTCATGTCCTACTTTAGCAAAGGGCTTCAACTCTGATGGTAAAATAACAACATCAGGTTGAAATGGGATCTTTGCTTTGTCATTACAACTTTCCACTTCCATATTGATACTTTCGTGAGTGGGAAAAAGAGGATAAAAACTACATAGAGGAAAAATAATCTACCTTTTCCTAAATGGTACCAAGTAAAGGGCATATGTAATGATGTTAAAATTAAGAGCTGTACAACCTTGGATCAGCTTAAAATAGAATTATAGCCCTCCAGGTACAAACTCAAGTCTACACCAGTAATAGAGTTGTGATGGACAGCAATAGATACAACAAAAGAAATGAAAATGAAACACGCAGTAAACACTTATGAACTGGACACTAAATGAGAACATACCTCCTTTGTGAATACATGTGCTGAACAAGAGTTGTCATCCTGTCCGCAGTAGGTCCAGCAGTACTAAACAAACACAGAAACAGGAAGGTTACCCATTTTCTCTCTTCTAACAAGATGGCCGCTATATACTACATATGTATGAACAACCAGCCTCACTAGGTCTGTCCAGACAAGTGTTTTAGTATGTCAGTTGAAGTGACACCTATTGTCACATTATTGATGGTGAGGATTGAAGGATCTGTAGCAAAGTTCAGTCTTTCATCCTGAGTAAATCAAGACAAAACCATCAGAGAAGATATTAAAGGCATTAATAGTACTTACAATGTTTGCTTCTCTTCTGTAAGGAAGTTTAAAGTCATCAGAAAAAGGTGGCTGAGGGTAGAGTTGATGGTGATGGAAGTCATTTTGAGAAGGAATCAAAACTACTCTAGTTTGAGCCCTGTAAAGAAAATTAACAATGCTAAAAGAATGCCTCATTCTACAAAACATTATGCTTCCAGATATGAACAATTACTTCATTAATTCTTAAGTACAATAAGTCTATAATAATTCCCTTCAATTTTCCTTTTTCATTTTTTTAATGTCAGATGTCTCTCTCAGGTCAAATCATAAATACGTATAAACATGATGGATGAAGTAAAGTAAAGAAGTCAACTTACTCTATAGCAACCTCTAGTGTATGGGACAGGAAACTATCAAACCATTTTGACGGATCCTCCTCGTAACACCAATTCTGTTCAGAGTAAGTAATGTGATTAGTATTGTGTTCTTTACATATAACAGACAAACAAACCTCAATCTCACCATGTCTTGCATCAACAAAGGGACCACACTAAAAATATAAAATTTTAGTAAAATAACATGCCTTCTTACATACATAGGTATAATAATTACTTGAGAATAACAATAGGAAACACTTAATGACATTATCAGTACACTAGCTCAGGCTTTGGTAGGGTTAACATAAGAGTTGTAAAACAAGTGCTGGCTACTACAGTGAACATTAAATTTCTTTACCAAGTTAAGCACATTTAGTTGACAGGTGCACTGCTCATACTCATATAAAGGTTTTATTAGTTTTATCAGTGCCCATTATCTTGCTGCCACTGAATAACTACTACTGTAGGTGTCTTTGCACAGAGATGATGTGTAAGTTATGCTGCTGTGCAAGGGAAGAAATCCAACACAACATACGTACCAGTACAAGAACCCTTGGCTTATCCCTTTTAACTACTTGCAAGAGATCCATTAGAGGTTCATATTTAAAGTTATCACTTGTAGTGAAGGGACCAGAGGCCACGAGAAGAGTAAATCCTGGAGGGGGAGGAGGTAAACATGTCACTAGGCTAAGAGATTTATAATCTATCATCTTACCATCACTACCTTTATTAGCCCTAACACGCGGTTCAAGAGGTAAATCCTGAAAGAGAGAAATGAGTACACAAATGCCAATCAAACCATGTTTATATTAATCTTCTGTTACGTATGTAATATTCTAGAAATGGTACGAGTTATTTTGTGGTGTTCGCGGTCATATAAAATAGAATACGAATGAGTATCAGCAACATCAGTTAATCAGAGGGGGCAATGGTACAAGGGTGTTGAAGCAATATACGTAGGAGGTTCATGTTCTCTAAGTTATCCAGGGGAGGGGGGGCAAATGCCCTCCTCTATGCAGCCCTGCAAAAATAACATTTTATACCTACGTTACAAATCATAATAAAGTAAACGTTTTGCGAACTACGGACGGGACGTAGTACGGATACGGCTACGGTCGTAGCTCGGTGAAAGTAGCAAGCAAAAGGTACGGACGTTCTATATGGCTACGTGTACGTGATACGGGCGTTTTCATTTATCGGTACGGGCGTATACGGCTACGGATATAGACCTTCTCTGGTACGTCTGGTACGGGTCACAGAGTTAAACTTGAATACATATGGTTTTGTAGACGTACTTACAAATTACAAGTCGATAAAGTGTACGAAGGAAAGATACCTATTAAGTATGAGTGTCCGTTCGGCAAAGAAGGCTAATCAAGAGAAGGCTAGTGAGTTAACTTGCTCCATTTTGGAAGTAATTACCCTGAAGCAAAACTTACCTCATTGCTTATTCCTAACTATACCTTCAGAGGATCATGCACTTGTGTATTGGCCAGAGGAAGACTGTGTCAGTATTTTGAACCCTGTCCTCCTATCTTGAATAAACAATACAACATTAACCCTCTGACTCCACACCTATATCAATTTGTTCAATATAGGGAACAAATTTCAACAATTTTTTTGAAAAAAGCCGACTTACCGTCAATTCACTTGGGATTTTTCCTAAACTATGACCTATGAATGTATTATAATCCTAACGAGAGGTTTTCCCATTCATTATAAATAGGCGGAGATATAAGCCTTTAAGGCGAATTTCAGCGTTTTTTCCCCGTATATATAACTATTGTATAACTTTGGTTACACAATAACAAAATGGCCGCCCCTGGCGATTTTTAGGGTAATATTGTTTTCATTTGCCGATTACGTTGTACGGCTTCATGTTACGGAAAGATATATATATATATATAGTGCAAGTTACAATATACTAAGGTAATCTAAATAATATAATATAATATAATATAATGTAATTAAATAATTCATATGGCTCCAAGAAAGGATCTAGAAACAAAATGGGCATATCATCATAAAATATAGGGTATAAAACTCGTTTTAAATTAAGGGATTTCTTATTTAGGCTCAATTTGTTAGAAAACGGAGGACAAAGTCTGCATATAAAAGGCCATAGGACTATAGAAAACCTATGGAAAATTTATATTCAAACCACGTGTTATATTAATAAAAATTTTCAATTTGTCAGATAACTGTGAAACCAACATATATCATGGTACATGTGCATAGAAACATCTGACGAAGTTTTGCTTAATTAAATGAGCAAAATAATCAAGATAATAATGAAGAATTCAAGGCTACGATTGCACAATCTGATGATGTATTATGATGTTTCTCTAGTGCGTCACCAACACCTCTCGTATGTCGCTCTGTAAACATTTAGTGAATCTTGTGACGTTCAGAAAACGTCATTGCCTGGTTGCTAAAGAAGATCATCCCTTTCGTGAACAGCTATGACAAGTCAACGCTCTCCTACGAGAAGGAGCTACGGAATAAGCGAGTTGTAGCGAAGGTTAGATAAAGCGCATTTGTATACGTTCATGTTAAGTTTAAGAGTAAATGTGAAAAGTTACAGTATCCTAGTTCATCTGATGATTTCAAAAAAATTATGAAATTGACCACAAATATGGTGTCAGCTACCTTATTGCTAATTTTATCATACTTTTAAAATAAAATTATTTATTTATGTCTTCTATAGATTGTACATTTACAGTAATATATTGTAGAAAATTTAAGAAAGAAAAACCAAATAGTTTGGCTATAAATAAAAAGAGAGCAGTAATATTACCTCTATAATGCGGCGGCCAATTTTTGTATGGTGGGGTCAGAGGGTAAAACGGGTACAAGAAATTATACTGGTGTTTTAATTAGCTTGGGTAGGTTTATACAAACTGTCAAGAACAATATGGTGGATTTGGCGCATGAAATCCTGGAAACTCTTTTTCCACTGATATATAGGTTCTAGGAGTGATATTGAGCTAAACGAAAACGATATTTTGGAAATATTGTTTGGCATTCCCAAGGTTGATATTTCGGACATGTCTGTTGTGATACCAGCTGCAGATCTTCACCAGGTCCAGGAAACTGATGAACAACATGAACAACAGACAGTAGAAGATGATGATTCAGCACTTGAATGGACTCTAGATATGCTAAAACAACCATTGGCAAGAAAACGTGGCCCAGCTAAATCCCATGAGTCTAAGCCAAAAAGTAAGCAGTTAAAAAATCAGGATAAAGAAAGCCAAGTTCCAACAGGAGAAATCCTGGATGTGACTGACTATGGGAATGCACAGGAAACATCAAATGTTGCTGAACCAACAAAGCATATCAGAGATATGGAGCCCACATTAAAAAATATAATGAGTGCTATAAAGGAGCTGCATAAAGATGTGCAGCAATTGCAAATTAAGGTGCAACTGATCATGAACAACCAGACTACTCAGTACATCCATGGTCCTGCACCACAGCAGTTCCCCCTGAGTATTGCTCAACTAGAGCAGCTACTGCCACAACAACATGTAGCACCATTGATACCTGCACATACACAGTATGGTGCAGGACTGGTACCGGACGAATGGAGTTTCAACCAGTCTCAGGCCCTAAATGAAAGAGATTACCACTATGTTAGAGACCAACAATCGCCACCAGCAACACAATGTGCTCCCATACCTTCAGTGAGCACAAAATATAGAGAGTTGTCATCTGATGACATCAACAAAGCTCGCCTTAAATCTGTTCAGGATGTTCTGCAGCGATATCCTAATTTACAGACTGAATCCACGATTGGAGCTTTGGCTGTTAAGGTGGCAAGAGAAGCCCTCTTTGGTGATGAAATCTTGCGTAGATGTACTCCAAGAGGATGGCAGGACTTACCAGCATTACCTCAGGCAGAACTGAACATGTTGAAAACATAAACTGTTCCCAAGCTGTCCTGAGGAATATGAGAAAAAGTGGGCCACTGCCCAGGTTGCTGTTGCTCAGGCCTGTAAGAGACTTAGAAGTAAACAAGTTTAGTTAACTATATCCTATTTATGCATGAAACAGACTTTTGAGAACCTATATACAACTTATTTCAATTTGTGTATACTGTTTGGCTATATAAACAGTATTTTGATTATTTATCTTGAGGTTAACCACAAATTCACAAATACCAAATGGCTGACTCCCTACTCACGCAATACAAACAAATTCCATGTGGTAGTAGATAAAGAAATGAAATACTTGCTGTATATATTGGCAAAATCAACTAAGAAAAAGTTGCAACAATCGGTAAAGACTAGATTAGAATTTAAATTGCTATTATAATTGACACACAGTGTTTAGGGTCAGTAATCATAATGAATAAGGAGAGCTTCTGCTGACGTAGAGAAACTTACCTTCAGTTAACTTAATGTTTCTTCGTATAAATTGATACAACGTTAGTCTTTTTTTACAAGAAAAATGTCCTTGTCCTTCTTTATCAAAGGTAATAAAAGTACGATCGTAGAAGCAGCTTCTATCAGTATCCGATGGCCATTTTTTCGGCCGACAAAATGGCTGGCTACATAAGGAGTCCTATATTGGTCTTCGAATTCTAGCTATAATATTTCTCTTTTGATGGAAACGCAGATGAGTGTAACGTTGTTTAGAGGTTAGTTACTTGCGCCACACGGTACTTAATCTAAAAATTACTTTTGACAAAGGTATAAAGTGTCGATTTTTATAACATCAAGACGAAGTAGCTACTTACATGCCTATACTTTGCTTAGATTTGGTTAATGATCTTACAAACTAAGTGAACCCTGATGCTATGTGAATAAATGTTTACAAAGTACAAAAAAGGATAGATATGAATTTATTTAGTAGGTAATAATCATACATATGTAGCTTATATACACTTTAATGGTCAGCTAGTCACCAACTAGTTAATGTAATCAAATTAATTTAAAACAGATTTCATTAAAATTGAACGCATGGTTAAGACTTGGTAGTGTACCGCTTTAGCACTAAATCTAAACCAGAGTACTCAAAGAGTACATACCCCGCGCAAGATATAGCTATATAGAAGTGAACGTGTGAACGAAGAGACAGGAATGAAAGCATTAAATGTATATAAGATATATAGCTACGTATGATTTAGTCTCGTACCCAGCCCCAACTTCCGAAAAAATGGCTGACGCCTGTCTATGTGTATAAACATATGCCATATGATGTGCCTTGAGTGTGAGCTAGGAGTACCGACAGTTGGTTGCATGCATTCACATAAACAACAGGGTTAGAGACCATTTGGTAACTTGCACACAAGGCATGAAATAAATTTAAGCCTCAGCCTTTTATGTCCGCGGCGTCAGCCATTTTTGCGGAAGTTGGGGCTGGGTACGAGACTACGTACGATGAAGTTCGGGGGGCAGCCATTGTATAACCGCATTCAAAATGGTGGACATAAAAACCACCATTTAGTCGGCAATTGCAAACACCAGTGGTGTTGAATGGATTTGAAGAAGCTGGAGCAGTTTTTCCGCGATGGTCCACCATTGGTGTTGCCTACAAGTTGCGCAGGCTCCTAGATGTTGAGATCGCTACCGCCATTTGGCAACGACAACAACAACGACAAAACCGATCACTTTACCCCTATTTCAAGTTCAAGAAACTCGAACTACTTGCTGGTTAGATGTCTGGTCGTCACTTGATTGCCGTAAATTTCAACGCCATATATGTCGTAGAAAACGTTTTTGCACAAGCCTTACTTTTCATAGTATTAGTAAAGGTGGTTTCTAAATGCTTTCGTTCGTTCAATGTTTGACGCTGAAGAAGAGAAAGCTAATTTTAAGCTAGAAAATGAAAGCCAGCCCCTATACTCAGAAATTATGTTAACGTACTATGGCTTCCTGTTCGTAACCTTGCATATATATAACAAGTGCCATACATGCAGTAGGCACAAGTTACAAATTTAAGAGATCCATGGCAAAGTGACCCCTAGGATAATCAGTATTTTAATCAGTACAGCTGCAGGCTTTGAAATCCTCAACTAATGCATAGAGAGTAGTAGTTGATACAGATCATACTAGGTAGAACACATGGCCTACCAATTACCTTTTCACACCTTAGTATAGACTGAAGATTATGCATCTGCATGCCATATCAGCAAAAATTCCAATCTCAAGGGGTCTCAGCCAATAATCACTGCAGATTTGATTTGCCTTGAGTGTGAGCTAGGAGTACAGATGATTTGTTGCATGCATTCACATAAACAACAGGGTTAGTGACCATTTGGTAACTTGCACACAGGGACATAGAAGGCTGAGGCTTAAATTTATTTCATGCCTTGTGTGCAAGTTACCAAATGGTCTCTAACCCTGTTGTTTATGTGAATGCATGCAACCAACTGTCGGTACTCCTAGCTCACACTCAAGGCACATCATGATCATATGGCATATGTTTATATACATATACAGGCGCCCCAAAAATGATTTAGTTAATGAGTGGACTGAATAGAGTGTTAATGAGTTAGTTGGCAATGATGTTGTACCAAATGGCATCAAAGAGCATCCCCTGATCCATATTAATACATGGTGTGCTTTTGATGAGTATGGCCTCTTTGATCTTCCTTCTTGTTCTGTTTTTGTGTGAACATAACAGAACAAGAAGGAAGGTCAAAGATGTAAAAAGTCCGAACGTCCAGAATTACTAAATTCTTGTTGCTGATGCTCAATAAGGCTTTATTCTTAATGCATAATTACAAATAATACATATTACATCCAATATACATTGTTGAATTCTTACTTTGTGTCTGTGATTTCATTACTGAGACTGTTGAATGTTCAAAAGGTGTAAGGATAACTACTGTTTGACCAGAATGAGTGCAATTGATAACTATGAGGTGGACTCCATGGTTTGTGGCTATCACGTCTATTACAATATTTGGGAAGCTGGCTGTTGGGCATGAAGTGTGCTAGTACGTATATAGCCTTGGCAATGAGATCATGAGCACGAGGGACTAAGCTACTGAGCACTGTGTTGGGATGGCATAGTTGCTGATATCTATACTATCATTGAAAGAAATTAAAGTTAAAGTAATTGTAGTTCAGTATTTTGTCTTGCCACCCAATGCATAACAAGCATAGGGCTAATGCACAATGTTCATGGCACGAATAGCAATCCATCAACAAAATTTTCCAAAAATATTCTCCAGTGAAAATTTTCCAATATATACATGCATCTATTATGTTTCGAATGCTATTAAAGCATATCATAGGTGTCTATTTGGCTGTAAAGGGCTTCATACATCATATTACATTAGTGTTGATATCTTACTCCACAGCACTGCATACTACTCTGCCATATATTAAGATGAAACACTTAGCAATGAATATTATTTTAAGCAGTGTATGCATATGCGTGTATTTGTTCACTATATATTCACTATAGTTCTTAAAATCTTGTAATTCAAGTTCAAATTCGTATTACTCTACTAGTAATTCTCACTGAGTAATCATTCATGTTATCAGTTGGAGGACAGAAAACCTTTGCAAATGATCCACCACTAGTACCTTTCACTAACAGACCAGGATTGACACACACACTGCCCTGGATCAACTAGAAAGAAGGAAAAAAGACATGAAAAGTGCACCACAAAACATTCCATATCAAAAAGACAATCATATATCTGTATGTTTGCATTATGCATGTGAACATTTGAAAAGACAAAGATTCCCAGGGTCAATGAAGGGTGGAATTCTCAGAAACAGCTGTCTGGCCCAGTGGAGAAGAAGAAGCAAGAAAAGAAAGTCTCCAGGACCTGTTTCCTCATCCAAAACACTCTCCAGGATTAGTTCCCTATAGCATGTAGGAAAATGGTGTATTACATTTTTCATGTCCTACTTTAGCAAAGGGCTTCAACTCTGATGGTAAGATAACAACATCAGGCTGAAATGGGATCTTTGCTTTGTCATTACAACTTTCCACTTCCATATTGATACTTTCGTGAGTGGGAAAGAGAGGATAAAAACTACATAGAGGAAAAATAATCTACCTTTTCCTAAATGGTACCAAGTAAAGGGCATATGTAATGATGTTGAAATTAAGAGCTGTACAGCCTTGGATCAGCTTAAAATAGAATTATAGCTCTCCAGGTACAAACTCAAGTCTACACCAGTAATAGAGTTGTGATGGACAGCAATAGATACAACAAAAGAAATGAAAATGAAACACGCAGTAAACACTTATGAACTGGACACTAAATGAGAACATACTTCCTTTGTGAATACATGTGCTGAACAAGAGTTGTCATCCTGTCCGCAGTAGGTCCAGCAGTACTAAACAAACACAGAAATAGGAAGGTTACCCATTTTCTCTCTTCTAACAAGATGGCCGCTATATGAACAAGCAGCCTCACTAGGTCTGTCCAGACAAGTGTTTTAGTATGTCAGTTGAAGTGACACCTATTGTCACATTATTGATGGTGAGGATTGAAGGATCTGTAGCAAAGCTCAGTCTTTCATCCTGAGCAAATCAAGACAAAACAATCAGAGAAAATATTAAAGGCATTAATAGTACTTACAATGTTTGCTTCTCTTCTGTAAGGAAGTTTAAAGTCATCAGAAAAAGGTGGCTGAGGGTAGAGTTGATGGTGATGGAAGTCATTTTGAGAAGGAATCAAAACTACTCTAGTTTGAGCCCTGTAAAGAAAATTAACAATGCTAAAAGAATGCCTCATTCTACAAAACATTATGCTTCCAGATATGAACAATTACTTCATTAATTCTTAAGTACAATAAGTCTATAATAATTCCCTTCAATTTTCCTTTTTCATTTTTTTAATGTCAGATGTCTCTCTCAGGTCAAATCATAAATATGTATAAACATGATGGATGAAGTAAAGTAAAGAAGTCAACTTACTCTATAGCAACCTCTAGTGTATGGGACAGGAAACTATCAAACCATTTTGACGGATCCTCCTCGTAACACCAATTCTGTTCAGAGTAAGTAATGTGATTAGTATTGTGTTCTTTACATATAACAGACAAACAAACCTCAATCTCACCATGTCTTGCATCAACAAAGGGACCACACTAAAAATATAAAATTTTAGTAAAATAACATGCCTTCTTACATATGTAGGTATAATAATTACTTGAGAATAACAATAGGAAACACTTAATGACATTATCAGTACACTAGCTCAGGCTTTGGTAGGGTTAACATAAGAGTTGTAAAACAAGTGCTGGCTACTACAGTGAACATTAAATTTCTTTACCAAGTTAAGCACATTTAGTCGACAGGTACACTGCTCATACTCATATAAAAGGTTTTTATTAGTTTTATCAGTGACCATTATCTTGCTGCCACTGAATGACTACTTGGTGTCTTTGCACAGAGATGATGCGTAAGTTATGTTGCTGTGCAAGGGGAGAAATCCAACACAACATACGTACCAGTACAAGAACACTCGGCTTATCCCTTTTAACTACTTGCAAGAGATCCATTAGAGGTTCATATTTAAAGTTATCATTTGTAGTGAAGGGACCAGAGGCCACGAGAAGAGTAAATCCTGGAGGGGAGGAGGTAAACATGTCACTAGGCTAAGAGATTCATAATTTATCATCTTACCATCACTACCTTTATTAGCCCTAACACACAGCTCAAGAGGTAAATCCTGAAAGAGAGAAATGAGTACACAAATGCCAATCAAACCATGTTTATATTAATCTTCTATTACGTATGTAATATTCTAGAAACGGTACGAGTTATTTTGTGGTGTTCGCGGTCATATAAAATAGAATACAAATGAGTCGTAGGCGTCAAAGCTGGGGTGTCTGGGGCGGTTTTGGCCGCCCCACTTTTGCTCCACTCCTCTTCTTTTTAACAAAAGCTTATAGGTTGTCAATGTGGCAAAGATTTATAGCCAATAATAGTACAACTTATTTTTATCAATGCTAATAGTGAGGCCTCTCCACTATGTAAGTGCTTCCGACGCCTATGTGAGTATCAGCAACATCAGTTAATCAGAGGGGGCAATGGTACAAGGGTGTTGAAGCAGTATAGAGGGTTCATATTCTCTAAGTTGTCAAAGGGGAGGGGGGCAAACTCAATTGTAGGTGGGGACAAATGCCCTCCCTCTATGCAGCCCTGCAATAATAACAGCTTATACCTACATTACTCTATACAATATAAGTAGATCTATATCAGAGCATGAAAGCATATAGAACTACTGGTCACATAATGAACAACTAACATGATACATATTCAAAACTTTCAAATTGCCACCTCTTGCATTGACTCCTTCAACAACTACAGTCTATGCACAGAAAAAGGTTAATTTACACCTGACCACAGACAAAACATGGCACACATAATCATATTCATAGCAGCTTGCAGCCACAAAGCTCATGAGTATATAAACACCTCTTGGGCACTCACAGATACATACACCAAGTATCCCTGGAAATAGAAATAACTACTCATTGACAACAAGAACTACCAAGATGACTAGAGGAATGCAGAGCAGTATACTAGTCCTAATTGGCAGTCTATCCTTAATAGCCTGTGAGGTAAGCCACTATTAAAGATTCATCACAAATCACAAGACCCAACATTTGAATTAATTCTATCATTTGTTAATTTCAGAAACTGCTAAGAACAACTAGTTAATACAATTAAATGTTCACGTAGCTTTGCTTGTAATCTTGTCTAGTAAATTCATATAAAGGAACTTAATAAAGGAAAATGAAATTAGAGGCAGTTTCAGCTTGCTACATTACTTGTTATTAGATTAAACCACCACCCCAGTCTTGTGATTCAAGCAACGAATATCAAATTGTCAAGCATAATAAGTGTGAATGGTGGATCTGTGAATCCTCAAACTGGCACATGTACCAGTGAGTTAGAGCAACAAGCACAATTAGGGACTACAGCTACTCTCACATAATTCAATGCTTACTAGAGATAGTGCACACCACAAATCCAAAATACAGACAAAGATATAGACACCACAGACAGAAATAGGCATTAAGAGTAGGCAAGGTAGAGGTATCACTTCCATAAACTAGTGTATTACGTATGTTACACTCCTCTTGCAGTATCCATTCACCCATTGGAAGTTCTCAAGAGTTTCCAGCAAGGTCATGCCAGGAAATAAAGGAACAGAAGTGTAGATGGGACAAGATTAACCAAGCATACTGGATTAGGTTAGGTGAACCTCCTCAAGTCATGCAGGTTCGTCAATAAGAATCAGGTCTAAGGATATTAAAGATTAACTACAGACCAATAAGGAAATATAATGACCATTTATTAAACAATTAGTGATACTTATAAATTTCTAAATTTAAAATTCATGTTTGTAACAGTAGTTAGGAACTAAAACACGTAGCCAGCCAAAAAGCCTTTGTCTAAAACAATTCCTATACCTGTGAACCCGATTTTAAACTCAAAATAAGAGATAAAAGAGTGTTAGTAGTGAATTGAATACTGTAGGTCTTGATACTGTTAGAAGATGTAGTTAATGGTCTGCCTTACAGGTTTTCTGCGAAATGGAGATTGATGATGGAGGGTGGAGCCTTGTCTGGAAACACTCATACGTGGAGATAAATCCTCTAACAAATATGTTTTGGCATGCTGATAACACCAAATACTGCACAGACCTCGAAGCTGGTGCAGATGGTTGGTGTAACATTGCAAACAAGTCAAGGTTTAGACCAAACGAGATGCTAGTAGCTGCATACCATAACAGTCAGTTGGTCTATGCTTACAAAGGCTGGTTCAATGCTGATATTGACCACAACTGGCAGGGAGCCAAAATACTCAGTCCCACACAAATTGTTGACCACTGCAACAACAGTCACAGTAGAGGAGTAGCTCCTTATCCTCAGGAAGAAGGAGAACGTGTCACGGGATTAGCATTAGCTAAGGACCCTAATATTGATAACACAGACACTTGGGATGGAAACGGAGAGGATGACGATCGCTGGCAAGATTGTCAACTTCCACCATCAATTTCCTCTAAGAATAGTGACACTCAAATGACAGTTGCCATTTATGTCCGTTAACTCCATACCATAACACTAGTAGCACACTGTTAACTGCTCTCCTGTATCATTTTGGCAAAATCAATTAGTTTAGTCCTTCAAAGTTGATTTATATTATCAAATGCATGCACTAATGTGTAGTTGTAGCAGAATTGCAGCATAATTGGAAACAGGAACAAAATCATTTTATCACAAAATTAACGTAACACAATCTCTGTAAAGCTACACATTTCATATAAACTGCATGAAATTTCACACCATGTGATACTTTTTTCCATTGCATAAGAATATGTGTATATATTCGCACAACAAAAAGTTTTGTTGAGTATACAAGTGTCACACCCATCTCTGAAAGTGACGAACATGAGTCTCAGTAAATACGTACTTCATTTGGGCAACAATGGAAATGTTACTGTTTATTATACATGGTTGTACGTACGTACCTGTCCAGGAAATATGGAGAATGAACCAGCTTCGCTCAAGTCAAGCTTTACAATTTCTCCGTTGGATACTTCCATACAACCCTCTAACTGGGCAGATTCTGCATGCAATTTTCCTTCTTCGGTATCCAGCCATATCCTCCCAACATATATGGATGGTTCCTAGAGAATCAATTAGAATGCACTCTGTATTTGTGTTCATATTATCTGGGAATGAATCCAACCTTTGTAGCATCAGCTATTTAATACGTAATTAAATGTAACATAACATGTATTAGACTATTCATGCATAAATGCTACATCACTGTAAAGTGTGGCAGATGGGGATTTACAGGTTGGCCAAATATGTATGTAAACCATTTGCCATACTATAATACACTCAAGTCTGGAAATAAAGTAAAAGGCATGTCAGTAGGAGAGAGAGCCATGTTATCAGAAGTTGTGAAACTGGTACGTTTATTGCTAGTTATGCCAGCAACGAATGCTGTCAGTGAACGGTCATTTTCAGCCATGCGGCGTATAAAGACATATCCACGATCAACAATGCTGCAGGAACGCCTCAATGCTGCAATGATCATACATATACATAAAGACTTGACTGATTGCCTGGACCTTAAATCCTTAAGTAATAACTTCATTGCTAAGTCTGATTATCGTAAATCTAAGTTCCCTATGTACGTATTAATAATTTTTAGGAATTATACCTGAACTGTTCATCAAGATAATGGAATGTCATCATGTGTACACTTTAAACATGTACTTTGTTTTGTAACATGTCATTGAATGTAAAATGTTAAAATATGATCAAAAAGTGAGAATAAAGAAATTTTGAGCGAAGGGAGCAAAAATTTTTTTGCTCGCCTGACCAAGGCTTATCTCATTGCTACACCCCTGTAAAAGGATTTTATTCATTTCTCAAAATACATGCATTTACACAAACTGTAATATCCAGACTCTCTCTGATGCAGCCAGTAAAGTTGATCACCTGGGTGACCACTATAGGCTGGTTTCATTGTATTGTGATACTATAATACTAATCCTATGGGATACATACAATATTAATATTTAATTTCTCACCTGTGAGGGAATACAAAGACTAACTGGATCATCCAGATTGTAGTAGGACAACAATGAGGAACTGACATTTACAATTCTTTCATTTAGAGCTGCAAGGACACATATATGCATAAGTACGTACATTACCATATAGGAAGATTTTATTATTCACTGAATAATTAAAAAATACAGATCATAATTTAATCTGTTAAAGGCCAGCTAAATCTATATACCATAACACGGGTATTATGAACTTGTAATGTGAAATGCCCACACAATCTATCCTACTTGACCTAATTTCTTAATTTGCCTACGCCATGCAATTACTACCAACATAATTAGTCTAAGAACCCACAAACATAATTATTCAAATATGCAGTATACCATCCTGACTATGAAATGAGACAGCTACCTACCCACACTACTTGATCTGGTTCATGATTGTGTCTCAGTAGACCGGTACAATCTTACCATGAGATTTACTTCGTCCCGTTTGATACATGTATTGAAACTTGATTCCCTTTTCATCCGTCTCCCAGGAGGGGGCAATGGCGAGGTGTACTGGTCCATTTGGGGATCCCCCCTCACCGCCCAAACTGCACATCAAACAGAACAAAGGAGGAGAAACTAGCATGGACAATTAATTCTTTGAAGACAAAGAAGCAATGAAATTCTCACACAACTGATGTGCGTAGTCTTAAGATATGAATAGGTAGGCTTTATTGAAAACACTGTTGTGTTAATTCAATAACAGAACAGAGCAATGGTCAGTTAAATCTCAGAGACAGTGAAATCCACACACATCTCACACTCACAAGCACCCTGTACATACGTACCTAGCTATTACTTGTCCACTGTTCTTCCTGTCTTTATAACTGGACTGTACAGGTGTCTCCATGGTAACAATCCTGGAATAAGATAATTTCATGTATTCACTACTTGGCTGATCTTTTAAGGATCTTTCACTCACTCTAAGAGTGATTCGTCTACATCTTCTGTCTTCATAGGTGTCTGACCATTAATATGAGGTTTGCTATAGTGTGTTCTAGAGGGTGTGGTGGTTGCTAAGCTCTCTTTGTGCTCCTTCTACGAAAATATAAAAGTGTAGTAGTAGTATAGTAGTAAGAAGTAGTTACTTTTTAAGGTTCCCAATTAGTGAACTTCTGTTCCACCCATTAGCTCATTGAGTTCCTCAAGGCGTAGGTGGGTGGGGTAAATCTAGAGTTCACTGATGATGACATCCGAGCTTTAACAACAGCTTTTGATCTTAAAGTCCCTTAATTTTCAGTTTTGTCTGTCAGACTCGCACTTAATACTTCCAGAGGGTACACATGTGATGCATGTACACTGTTAACTCACAAGCCATTGCCTCTCCGCTGGGGTGGCATAATTTCCCATTAAGTCTTCATCTAACCTCACACTGCCATCACTACACAACAAAATTAAAAATATGAATGACAGCATGCATGTAATTTACCTGTCTCACATGTTGTCCGTCGTAAGGAAGACACTTGTCTTAACTTGCTGTCTAGGGGTAACTATGTCTGCTCTATTACTTGAACGACTGGACAGCTAAAGTAGAGACATAAAAAATCAAAGTACGGACTTAAAGCTGTTACACGTTATAAATATTACAACTATTAATTTGTCATTATAATGATCATAAGCAGAAAACCTTAAAATAGGCGTTAGACTTACTTAAACTCCCTTATAATGATGAAGCACACACTTTGGCTAAAATCTTATCGGCTTAAAAGATAACAAGTTTTAAAGTTTGTGAGAGTCTTCAAGCAAAATCCCAACAACAGTGCTCTCACTTCTAAATACATACAGCTCATGGGCATATGTTTCATCAGTCAATGTGATTTAAAAGACTGCTGCTACAGTTGCTATGCCGGGATTGCTAAGATTCCGCTCAGGGTGTATGCTAAAGAGCTAACCTTGGTCTCAAACTGATCCAGCGATAATTCAGTTACCTCCGTGACACCTTCTTTCATCGCAAATGCAATCCATTCCTCTACAACCTCATCGATGTCCATCTTCTGTAGAGCTCGGATTTCATCAACTAGTAAAGAAATAACGACACTACTAAGATCGGAAAAGTAGTCTCAAAGGACTTACATTTATATAACATGCGTTCATCTTTAACATCAAAGTCAAAATTCTCCAATTCCTCTCTCAGATTTTGTAGGCCATCCATGTCTGCGAAACTCCCGCCAATTTTCAGGTTACACCTTAACGAGTAGGGTTGTCCTCAATGATGTCGCGTGGAACGTGTCTCGGAACAGGTTCGCTGCGCACCTTTGTGCGAGTTCTGCGACCATCTACAAGGCAGTCTAGTCCTGTAGCACGTCTCTTGGGTGGAAGGAGATGTGTAACTTCCGTCTACCGCATTCCAGCTACCACCTTCTCTTCGTGGCATAACGTTAGACTCTGGTAAAACGTTTTGTGCACTTTAGTTTATTTTTGAATGCATCTACTATTGTTCGTTTGCTTATTCCAATTACACCATTTCTATATTTATATTGAAGGGCTGCATGTAGAACTTGGGGCCAGAGGGGGCAAAATGAACATTTTCAAAATTAAGGGTGGGGACAATGGTATGAGGGTGTCAAAGCAGTTAATGGGGGTTCCCAAAAGTCTAGGGGAAACCACCTCTATGCAGCCCTGTGACAGTTCACATGTGAAGTTTAATGTGAACATATTAATTGCAATGTAATATTAATATTTTGTAGCGGTCTGGATGTGCCAAAGTTGTTGGAAAGCGGGGGGCTTGCGGGCAGTAGGACGTACTGGAACTTCAGTTGGTGCATCTCAAGTCACTTATGTGTGGGTCTATATACCAGGCAAAGTGTTTATCACCCTATCACTTGAGTGTGATTGATAGTGCGGCCTTGTGCAGCTCATGGATGGCTGAAAGGTTCTAGTATACTGAACTATTTCTAAGACTTTTGACTAATTTCAGGCATTGCATTTATATATTTCTTACTACACTACTTCACACATATAGTCTCTCTAATTTACGCAATGTATGTATCTTTTACAGTACTTGTTGTTCATTGAATAAACCAATGTAAGCATGTGGCTGCTTTAGTTGATACAAATGAAAGCATTATACAGTATATGAAATTGTATTCCGATAAAATGTAAAATAATGGCCATCCAAAAAGTGTTAGAGCATTATAAATCATGTTGCATACCCGTTTTAAATTACGCCAACATTTATCTTGCCTGTTTAGAAGTAAAATTGCCAAATTCTTGAAACGCCAATATTCCCAGCTATACAGTACTTAATTCTTGTAATTGAAAAACAAAATAAACTTCAGAATTCCACGTTATCTATCCACATAATAAATGTATTTTAGAGTTAACAAGTAAACTAAGCTGAATGTTACAAACAATCCCAACCTCTGAGCAGTCAATTAATGACGTAAACCTCTTTTTGGCCTATCTCATTAAAATTGGACAGCAACTCCACAAATGTGCATACAGATATATATGAAGCTAAAAATTGATGTCGGCACACAAAATGGTCTTGTGCTCTAAGTATACTATATATTTGCCCTATTTCTCACTATAAATTTTCGTATATACGTACGTACATATACACTAGTTTTTAATGTGTTGCAGCTCTATCAAATTGGTAGATATGAAGCTAACAATTGCTTCAGTATTCAGATACATCTATAAATAAATTTAGAAATTGTGATGTATACTTCTATCTGCCCTATATCTCCACCATAAATGAATCTAAACCCAATGTCTGTACCATTCACAAGCACTCATACAGATTTTAAAGGGTAAGCGCCACTTTGACTCTGTAGTGAAGTTTTACTCAGTTTATTTTTGGGCTTTAAAGTTCAAAGCTCTTGGAGTCATAAATCTTCTGACCTCTTCCACTGTTACTTTAGCTCTGCACTCCCTGTGATGGGTAACAAGAAGTTCCAGTTCTCTAATTAGCTCATTCTTTAAGTCTCCAGTCAGCATCTTTCCACTCTCATAATCCTATTTCAAAAGTTAAAGTGAATAAAATAATCTTTACTCAACACAGCTTTTAAACCCAAGAGTGTTGCATATGCTACGTATAGCCCAACCAATCTCACTCCTTAATCCATGAATAATCAATTTACATACATGATGCTACATCTACTTTTAGAGTAAAGGCCTATAGGGAAATAAACCTAGTTGAGAGCTTTGGATGAGGATACAATTTTTTTTTATCGTTTTACTTTTCTTCTTCTGCACTGGGCCAGACAGCGTTTCTGGGAATTCCACCCTTCATCAGTGACTCTGGTAATCTTTGTCTTCTAAAGAGTGCCTAGTGAGTACTCTTGTACCCTCATCCAAAGCTCTCACTACAAACAACAAAGTTTGTAAAAATTTGAGTGTGTAATATGCCAACCAACCAAGTGACAATTGTCTACTTGGCTGGCCGGGGGAATAAACTCCCCTCTTTCAATTTGAGTGTGGTTACTACGGAGAAAACCCACAGTTAATCACTAATATCCCCACAAAGCTGGCCGAAATAAACAAACCTTTTTAATTTTTGTAGCTTTATACTGTAGTGCATTGCAATCTTACTTCTTTGATACATTTCAACTTGTCATCATCATCCATGAAAAAGGTTAAATACTGATAGGACACATCAAGCTCTGTGTTACCTCCATCGTTTCTGTGTTTTTCTATTGTGTCTTGTCCTCCAGAAAATGCATATCTGTTAATCTTTTCAAAACAGCAGATATTAAGGAGATCATGAAGATATTGGTTCATTGGAATGTGATAATATAGAGAATAATACAGTTTATGTTAGTCAGTTAAAATGTGGTGGTACAGACCAGTCTAAACCAGCTTGTTTGGCATATACAGTATAACATCATTCCAATCAAATACATCGACAGACCACTTATAAGGTATTTTTAATGTAAAAATTCCATTTCCATTAACATTGGTAGTTTAATTAACTCGGAATCCCTATTAACTGTGTCCTGATTAATTAATTGTATATGCGTACTATATAGGAAAACTGCATCTTGATCAAAGGTTTTTATGTATGCGGTTATATCCTAATTCATAATCTAGGAATTTGTATGTTTCCTTAACCTTAATCAAAGGTTTTTATGTATACAGCTTATATCCTAAGTCGTAATCTAGGAAATACGGAACAAATCATAATAAAGTAAACGTTTTATGCCCGTATGTAAACCCGTACCCGTAGCCGTAGTACGCCAGTATCATTTGCGAAGTACGCCCGTACCCATAGCCGTACTACGCCCGTAGCTTCCAAAGTGAAGCGACTTACTAGCTTCTTTCTCATTAGCCTTTCTTGCCAAACAGGCACTCATATTGTTGCAGTATCAAAATACGTACGTATTTCAGTACATACGTATGTACTTTTCATCGTAATAATTATTTACGTACGTATTAACACCCACGTAGTATATTGGTAGAACGGCCGTACTTTTGGATGACTACGCCCGTACCCGTATCCGTACTACACCCGTACTGACACCTGTCCGTAACCTGCAAAACGTTTACTTTATTATGATTTGTACCGTAATGTTTTAGTCTATTTATACATATGTTTCCTTAGCTTCATATACATGTCAACTATTTTACAGGAGAATGGTGCCCCAGATTGTTCCATCAATGTAGAGTTAGTACATATAAATGTTACCTACCTTCTTGTTAATCTGTTCATTAGTATCAGTCAGATAGATTGATGATGTAGGATCACTGGCACTCATTTTTAACTTAGTCCCTTGCAGAGCAGGTAAGAAAATTGAGTGTAAAAGTGCTGGTTTAAGGTATCCCAGCTTTGATGCAACATCACGAGTCATCCTAAAATATGGATCCTGTGAATATATTTGAGGGATAAGATGAGAATAGTATATCCAATGACAATAGAAGTTGGGAAGTATGTGGAGAAATTCAGTTTCCATTTAAAGTTAAACTTCTCCTAGTTCAATTAAAGTTGCTCTGAAATTCGAAGCCAATTTCGACAAAGTTTATTGGTAGGCAGTAGCAAAGTTTGAATTGAAACTGAAATTCCACACATACTGTATCTTCTTCACTCACCTGATCAATAGCACAAGGTATCAAACACGGTACATCCCTTTTCCCTCCAAAAATGTGGGGAAATGTGTTGCTGAAGGAGGGAGCTGCCTGAACAGCTGGGAAGGCCATCTTTCCAATATTGTCTGAGTCTCTAAACCCAAATATACTCTTGGCTTGATTACAAGTGACACACTTCTGTATCCTCAGGATGTTGCGATAGAACTCTGGTACTAAGCTGATGTAGTCCAAATCTGAAAAGATAAAGGTTTTTTGTTCATCAAATCCAAGAGCTATGATGTCTTTGGCATTCTCGTAGGCCAGTTGATAGGTTTCTTCAACAGATACATCTTTCCACAGAAACTTTTCATCATCTGTAAGCTGAAATACAAGTGGAACCTCGAACACATCTTGTAACCACCTGTACAAACATAGACACACATTTGTCAATCTTGAATTCTTCCAATGGTCATAAAATTATACATGGCATATACGTAGCTAAAACATTTAAATATGCCTGCTGACAATTTGACTAGATTTACAAGTCAATTAATTTCCCAGATTGAATCTCAGAAAGAGCTTTAGTCTTTGCTTGTGCAATATTTCAACAGAAAACGACACCAGATATTTACTTGGTAAACATAAGTGGAATCAAATGGCCCAAATGCATGGCCTCGGAGGAAGGACCTCTTCCTGTGTAAAGAAAAAATGGCTGACCATTCTCATAGGCATCCATTATCAGGCCAAAATCTCTACACAAAGATAAGCACATACGTAGGACTGGCATTTGTTAATATTTCACAGTCTTGATCTACATGTATGTACATAGACTATAATAGACTAAATAAATGACAAACAGCTTCAATTACAATTGAATATAATTTAAAGTTTAAGAAATCCAGTTTATCTGGTAGTGTTTGGTTACATTTCACAATTACCACATAGTATGGCTATATAGTGCATGATTCATAAGTCTGTTTAGTGCTATAGCTAGCAGTACACACACTTAATAAGTACACAAAACATTCCATTAGCTGTTGCATTATTGTCACTGCAGGCACCATTGATGAGATCTGGCTTATGCTATAAATATACAGTACACTACTACATAACGTGAAGCCAATTTACAAACATATTCTACTGTGTGGCATACTAGCTGGAAAGTCCATAGGATTTAAATTTATTAATGTCTAAAAGTGTTTCACTGGTAATCCCTAAAGCATGACTGCTGACAGTGTTATACTGAAGTTATAACCTGTGAGAAAAGAAAATCTCCCTCCTCAAAAAGCGGTGTGGCTTATGATTGCAGAGCTTTTCCAATCTTGCAATGATTTTCTTATCAATGCGTTGGCTGCCAAATTGTCCTACAAAAGCAAACATCAAGTTCTACCCAAACAAGACACTTTAACAAGCATAGGCTGGGCATACTGGTACTAAACTAAAGGCATGTGTAAAACTCTATTATTCTCAATGATATACAAAACTGGAGCCTAGCTAGAACACAGGGTGTAATTAAATGTTTAAACACTGTGATCAACCAAACATTACGATTATGTTAATAATTGATCACCTTACTTATAAGTTTGTTGTAATCGATAGTGGCAGTTCCTTCTGCCGCAGCAACATGCCACGGATTGACAACTTGTTCTGTTGATGTAGTATCAGTAGAGAAAGAGGCTGTACCTACCAAAGAGCGGCTCCAGTACCGCCACAGTTTACGATAAGGGAATGGCAAGCTTGGCTTTTGGAAATTCTTAAACAGAAACCCCCGCAATGTCTGCTGAATGTTAAAACAATAATCTTTTCTATAATAGTAATAAAACTAGTCTTTCTTATAACGGAAAAGTGACTTGCCATTTGTATGTCCTAATTCAGCGGACTTTAGTTTCATAGACTATTTATCTAAAAAGTACAGATATAAAATGAGAGATTGCAGTATTTAGGGTTGGGAAATTTCAATTTGCATTACACAGTACATATACGATCAAAAGTCTTCAGATGATCCATATCTGCCGCGCCGAAGTCCGCCAATTTCAGATTACGCCTTCAAGGTTGAATAACGAGTAGGGTTGTCCTCAATGATGTCGCGTGGAATGTGTCTTGGAACAGGTTCGCTGCGCACCTTTGTGCGAGTTCTGCGACCATCTGCAAGGCAGTCTAGTCCTGTAGCACGTCTCTTGGGTGGAAGGAGATGTGTAACTTCCGTCTACCGCATTCCAGCTACCACCTTCTCTTCGTGGCATCGCGTTAGACTCTTGCGACCTGACGCTTCAGTAAATGGAGTATTTCGAACAGATAATACCTCTATGTCACTAGCGTTTTATACTTCGGAACGCAAAAAGGTTATTACAAGCCGCGAACGTCTGAAAGTTGTTCTTAAAGAATATGGTCCTGTAGCTGTTGTGTTCCACACTGTGATGTCATTAGGGTCCCTTGGAGGATTCTATGTACTAGTTAATAGGTGAGGACTGGTGTGTACTTATTATTTAACTTCTTTGGGACATAGAAAGCAATTTGAAAGTGGTCTGTCCAAAGAATATTAATTTTACAAATTTAGTGAGCCAACCTTTTTTCTATTTTTTTACTGTATACGAAAGGAAGGAATAATAGCTGTAGGTAGCTTGCAGATGAGGAGAACTCAAATAAACCTTTACAACTAGGGAAAATACATATTCTAAGTACTTGGTTTGATTTCAGCTGCAGTTTTTCCTAGTGCTGATCTCCATAGTAGAAGTTAACAAGTAATTCAACTTGTGGGCTTCTGCCTCCCACGCTTGAATTTCTTGGCCACTTTGTTGGACTTCTGTCTATTGGTAATCTTAAGGATTCTGTATCCTCAAAATTGTAAAGAAAAGCTTAGCTCCTGAATGACTTCATTTATGAATATGTATATACGTACCTAGGAGCCAATATCAATCTTTCCATAACTTACTGCCATACAACAGAATCAGATTAATGCAATTACCACCTCCACCCCCACCATATTTCTTTACCCCAGGGGCACACTACAGGGGAGCTATAGTCTATACCAGATTAAATTATTGAATGCATGACTACTGATATATTTCCTATATTTCCTTTGTCTTAATTCTAATTATGCTGAGCCAGTTGTAATATTAGTTGAGCTGGCTTCAATTACTTAATTGTGGGTACACCTAATTGCTACAACCATGTACTTACTGTATTCATAGTTGTACCACACTTTGAAATGATTGTTGCAACTGATATTATAATATATTTATGTACATTTCTGCTTGGTTTAAATTTCTGTAGTGGTTTAGATGTTCCAAGACTATTGGAAGGTGTTGGACTGTCGGTTGGCAACATTGGAACTGGTGTTGGTGTATTTGGAGTAGCCTATGTTTGTCATAAAGTTTTTATGCCAGTTAGAATTTTTATCACCATCACTTGTGTGCCGCTGGTAGTGAAGGCTCTTAGAGCTCGTGGATGGTTGAAGGGACCTCAACAAACTAAACCTAAGGCTGATTGACTTCAGACATTGCATTTATAGACTTCTAAATAATATCTGTTTATATTATGCTACTTATACTTTGTAATTCTATATAATAATTACGTATTCCTATATTTTTTCTATAAATTTTGGACATATAAGCTGTCATAGTATAGCTATGTCAATTAATTCACATATATCTTAACATCAAAATTTGCAAAACTCTTTTGAATATGTTCTATGGATGTCTGTGAATGCTGACACCAAGTTTCAGCTTCATATCTGTTATAGATTAACAGATTTTTTGTATACTTAAATATACGTAATTATAATGTTGAGGAAGTTTCTTAAGAGAAGTACAGCAACACAACGTGCTATATATGGGTGTGTTCATTTGATATAAGACAGACTAATGCCACACCAAGTAAATTTCATCATCCGTCCCTGGTAATGGAGCTATCAAAAACACAATGTATTAAATATATGCCCGCCTGCATCCATGGCTTTGAAACCACTTCCTTGGATGAGAAACAGGAAATTATCTTGCTGTGGCCTAAGTCATGCAACTACAATGCAGCATGCAAGGTACATGACTATATACGTATGTACCATTATAACTTAAACAATATAAATGTATACACTGCATATATATAGTACATAAATGGTGTACATGCACTATATGAAAAGATCTACTGTAAATGTTTATATTTAATAAGATGCATTTTTACTTCAGCTGCCTGCATGTTTGTATAATTAATTAATGACTCGTTATATGTGTATACAAATATATGGAGTGTACGTAGCAGCAGTGAAGTGGAGGATATGACTCATTGGCTTCTAAGATTTCCAGCTTGGATGTACATATACCCCAGGGCCACACTACAGGGGAGCTATAGTCTATACCAGATTAAATTGAGTGTTTATTATTGAATACATGACTAATGATACGTTTCCTATATTTCCTTTGTCTCTTAATTCCAATCATGCTGAGCCAGTTGTAGAGCTGCATGGCTTCAATTACTTTATTGTGGGTAATATATACCTATAATTGGCACAACCATTAATTGTGCCAGGCTTTGAAATGAGCGTTTAATTGTGTTGCAACTGATATAATATCATTAATATGTTAATTCCAAAAAAGATATAAGGTGTATATATACTTAGCAAAACACACAAAAGGCAGTGATCATAAATGTATGTATATGGCAAGGTATACATGGCATACAAAAAAACATTATAATGTATAAATACTTAATATATTAATGTCATACCTGATCATGATTGATTCAAGACTTGGTCCAGATTCCTAGTCACAGACCTATAACTTTAAGGTTTAATAGCCATGGTAAACTAGCTTTAAAACATGCTGGTTAAAAGTCCATGGCCATATAAGTTCTTTTTTTCAATATATGGGCAGCTTTAAAACAAGTGCAGGCCTTAAAATTTAACTGCTTGTGCATATATTACTTTCACTAAGCATCTTGTACTTATAGACAGAACAGTTACTCTACAATTTGTCAAAAATTAATACTGTACAGTATGTACTTATAAAAAAATAAACTTTAACATATATACGTTTGTATACTTTAATTAGTGGTAAGTCAGTTGTTCAAGTGCATCTGGCTGCAGTCTATATAAATCGTAAATTTAAAACGTCGATCTGTAGACGTGACAAGGGATGTACTTTTAAACTAGTATACATGTGACGCCGGCGCCGGTTTCGAACCCGGTCGGAAATTTGCTCACGCGCGTACAACAACGCATGTATATAAGATCTATACCATAATATTAGTAGCATATACTATCCGTGACTTAAGTAAATCAATGAACCGTGTTTGCGTGCAATTTCTGCTTTGCGTAAAGCTACTAGTACTGCTGATTACTGTGCTAAGGTCTGCTGGCAACAAAAATGGTCAGTGCATACAATTAACTGTGTGTATTACATGTATATATATTTTTACGTCACTGTAGGAACGAGCGCGCTATTTATGTTAGGAGATCCCACGCTATAAATTATAACTATATATACTCAAGCAACTTAAAATGGCTAAATTCATCCCTGTTTTCAACTGTCGATATATAGACTATCCATGCAGTTTAGAAACATCGCGCGAGGCTTAAACAAATATCGAACCATATTAAAACCGCGCTCGAAGATACTTCCATATACAGCGCTAAGACGCTTGACTGGTATATTTATATAGTGACAGTTACATAAATCAATTTTCGTACACCCAATATCGGATGACTTTTTTGGACGCCATGCTTGCTTTAAATTTCCCAAATATATACTCTGTACAACTGGGGTTGGTATATGTTGCATGGTTTATGTATAGTTTACATAACATTCATTGTACTGTATTATTTAGAATTCGTTCAGCATTTCCTTGTGCGTGAGTTATTACTAGCTATGGTATTTTGTAACTTGCACTGCATGCATGTATATATACAGGTTATTATCTACAAATGTGAAGTCTTAGATCTCAATGTCTCACTGTACAATTTGTTAGAAGACTCTATATGCATGACACCTAACAGTGCACTTTCTAAAATTACAATTTTAAAATGTTTAGTTAACTTTAATTGTTTCAGATTTTATAATTTGTACTGTGTATAGTACTTAAATCATTTTCCTAAAGTACTAGACTCGTTACAAAAGCAGAAAACCTCAAGTCTTTAGATGTTGTCCTCCCATCACGCACACTTTATGAAACAGGTATATAGCTATATTATTATATTGTACATTCAACAGTTATCAAAAGGGAGTTAAATTGTGCACTAAACCCAGTGAAACACTGGGAGACTAACCAATTTGAAGTGACCAAAGTCCTATATCTTGTTTGGTAACCTATAAGTCCAACTAATGATTGCCTCCCAGTCATGATTATCCAAGATGAATCATCACTGAAAGAACCAGAGACATGATAAAATGTATAAATTTAGTCATATATGTATGCTTTTCAGTTGGAACTATAATAGTTTTATAATTATATAAATCAACCTTTTGTATAAGATTCCAATTTTTCCTTGTCACCCCTTCAACTCTTAATTCTTAAACACATCATCTCATAAGTTTACTGCTTGCATTCATGCATCCTCTGTATTAATTGTCCATATCTCACACCCATATAGGAGTGCGGGCACTAAACACTCTCATTTAATTTGGTTTTCTTCTGCAATTCCCTTCTCTCCAATACTTCCTTCCTCGTTGCTCTACCACTCTCGCTGTATGCTGCTCCAATTCTCTGCTTAATCTCCAAATTAAATCTGATTCAATGCATAATACATGCATAATAGTCATGCATTATCGTTTTAACAGATGTCATTTTTGTAGATTGTCTAAAAGGTTATGGTTAAGGGTGTATATCTTTTATAGGGGATGTTCGTCTCTCTAATGGCACAGAGGAAAATGAAGGAAGACTGGAAGTTTACTATAATAATTCATGGGGGACCGTATGTGGAAGATATAGTTTCTATCTAACAAATGTAGAAGTCATTTGCAAATCTCTTGGATATCCAGATGCTAACTATTATAAGCGCAATGCATACTTTGGACCAGGCAGTGGTCCTATTTGGTTGCCTTATGTATACTGTAATGGAACTGAGGAATCTATATCAAGCTGTCGTCATGGACGTTGGGGATATACTAATTTTTGTGACCATGGAGATGATATAAGTGTGGCATGCAAAGGTGAATCATTATATACAAAGTATGAATACACAGTCTCACAATAATACTTGATATATATATATATATATATGACCACCTGCATACATGCTTGGTTGATATATATAATTGATATTGATCATGATGTTCAATTTTTGCATTAATAATCTGAAACATCTAGTCTATTGAATAAAATATCTATAGGGAATTAAACCTATGAAAGCTTTTAATCAGTAGAATATATATATATTCTTCTCCACTGGCCCATGCATGCAGGGGTTGTATGGTACGTATATTTAATGTGCAAAACCAACTTTAAAAGTTACTATATAATTTAATATCACTTTTAATTAATTTAGTTTTAGATGTTGATATCATAAATGAAACTACTATAAAGGTGGCATGGAAGCTGTTTCCAAAGGCAATATCTTATCACATAACTCTGAGACCAATCCCCAAACCAGAAGAAAGTAGTATCAGAAGCCTATTACCAACAGTGGTGACATCGTCCAGCTACAGAAATATTAGTCTTAATAATGCAACAAGCTTTGTGGTCATCAATGGATTAGGTAAGCAACAGTTGTATAATATCAGGTTTCGCATTGCCTTTTGTCTACCCAGCTTCACATATACTGGAAAGATAATAATAATTATGTACATTTAATTCGAATTCAAGATTTGAGCTATATATATCCTTTTTCCAAGTTTAAATATGTATGTAAACGGAAAAATGCAAAATAGAGGAAAGAAATGGCTGCCTTGAGGCTGGTTTTGGTTTACTAGGTGTTTCTCAGCCGCAATTGTACTTGTAAAGTTCAGCTACTTTAAGCTAATAAAAATAAACAATACTAAAGAGAATTGTTTGAAGGTTACTATCAGCTGAAAAAGCAACTCTAATGAACTAACCCTGTTAGATAACAGTTATACTAATAATAAATAATAATCGTCTGATAAGCGAGGCTAGTGAAAACACTACGATAAGCTTTAGATAATACGTACAATAATGTACTGTTTCTATGCATAAACCTATTCCCATGGCACTTGTATAGTGCCACTCTCTTCATATAAATTGGAATTTAAGGAACTCACTGCCTCAAACAACACAGGATATACTGAAGAATACAATTTTGTTGTTAAACAAGGTGGAGGTATGTATGGATTCATCAAAAATGAATGAATGTCTTCATCTTAAAATTGTTTGTATGATAATACTTACGTATGTGAATATTGATCTTTTAATATATATGGGATAAGACTGATTATATAAATAAATGTACTATTATTGTAAGTTTTTTTGCATAAAGTGTGTTTCACATTATAATGTATTTTACTTTACAACTGCAGTTGATATACGTTTGGTCAATGGTAAAACTCCCGCAGAAGGCACAGTTGAACTGCTTTATAATAATACATGGGGAACATATTGTAATCTCACCATGCGCCGGGAGGCTGAAGTATTATGCAAGATGCTTGGATACCCAAGTGGCTTCCGTGACAAATACAGTGTCCCTATGAGTTCAAGTAGTACTGTGTGGTTGTCAGATGTAGGATGTAGGGGTACTGAGACAAGTATAGCTGATTGTGACCATGATGGATGGGGGCAAACAGATAAATGTATTCATGAAGCTGTGGTGGCATGTCAAAGTAATTATAAATTCGGGATAAAAGATTATGCATATTATAATGGAGTGATTTAAACAGCTGCATATATATAGATATATATATTATAGGGGAAAATAGCTATATAGATTACAAAATTAATAGTACATTTTATAGAAACTATAGTCTGACTTTCCATGGAGTTATAGTTTGTAGCAGCATTACATTGATCCCTTAATTAGTTAATTTATCCGTTGATATACACTTATTGATCAGTTGATATTTTCTTAATTTTTATTTTAGGTATAATTGTTGAAGTGTTTAATTACACAACTGCTAAAGTGTCATGGAAAATATCATCAAATCCAGATTTCCAAGATTATCAATTAATCCTAAGACTAGAACAAAGAAATGATGGATTTTCAAACTATGAAACTCAGAGTGGAGTGGGAACTGTAATTGTTAATAAAACAAACTTTAGTAACTCAGCATATTATGTCTTGAATGATCTAGGTAAGTTATAAAATGCTCATCAAATAATACACACCCTTGCATGTTAAAGTACAATTACTACTCATCCCTATTATATAATATTCTGATTAATTATGTAGAACCTTATTCACAATATTCAGTGGAAATACAAGAGCTTTTGAGTGTAAATGTAACAGGATTTAGGGAGACATTTGGTTTTGTGGCCATACCAGGAGGAAGTGAGTATAAGAGAGAATGATAGTAGCTATATAACTCTCTATGTAGCTGAAAAAGCATAGCTGCCCTATTCAATGTATTATAAATAATTATTACCTCATAAATTAATAACATGCAATAAAGTAGTTTCAGTTAATAATACATTCAACTACACTTTTAACTGAATTACTGTATAGCCTATTGAATGACATGCAGTTCTTGTAAATGAAGAAGAAATGTGGAATTATTAAGTTAACCACTTTTCAAGTGAACTATATAAGAACACTAAAGCAATGTTTTGACATTTACGAAAAGGAATAAAAATTGTCAAAGACAACCTTAAATTACTTTGTTTGATTTATGAGGTGATAATTGTTAACTGGCTATGGCTGCCCATATTATGGGCCATCCTACTTAGACACAATGTACGATAAACTGAAGAATAAAATTTTGTTGCTAAGGTGGAGGTATATATTTATGAATGAATATTCATTTTTTAAGAGCTATATACATACATCTTGAGATGATTGGGATAGTGTGTTCCAATCGTAATTAAGAGTTTTAAGCCTCAGTTGCACATTTTATAGCAAATTTAAATGTTTAGACCATGCAGAAGGGTTCATCAAAATAAGTTAACGTCTTCATGTTTGTATAATTATGCCTAATATATACTTATATATATGCATGGTCAATTTTGGCTTTATATATATATACGTACGTACATGATAAATATATCATATACTCTGAAAAGTACGTATATATATGTGTAATTTAATTGTAAATATATTCTTGCAAAAAAGTGTTTTTTAAATTAATATATATAAATTATATTTGTCAACTGCAGTTGATATACGTTTGGTCAATGGTGAAACTCCAGCAGAAGGCACAGTTGAACTGCTTTATAATAATACATGGGGAACATATTGTAATCTCACCAGGCACTGCGAGGCTGAAGTATTATGCAGAATGCTTGGATACCCAAGTGGCTTCCATGACAAATACAGTGTCTCTATGAGTTCAAGTAGTACTGTGTGGTTGTCAGATGTATCATGTTCAGGTGATGAGACGAGTATAGCTGATTGTGAACACGGTGGATGGGGGCAAATAGATGAATGTAATGCTGAAGCTGTGGTGGCATGTCAAAGTAAATTTGAGAAGACTATAAATTATTGGAGTACATGTATATATGAATATGAATTATGTGTCTGCATATGTACATATACATATGAAGTAATAAGAGGTACTTGTTGCATTCATAATTGGTTGGTTGGATATGATTTAAGCATCAGCAACACTTATTATTAATCAAAGAATTAGGACGTTTCGACCCGTAGATCTTCTTCAGCAATCAATGGGGAAGAAAGTATACAACCAGTTTAAATTGAAGAAGGTGATGTGTGATGAGTTATGATGTAATGTTCTGGGCAGTTGTATGCTTTCTTCCCCATTTATTGCTGAAGAAGATCTATGGGTCGAAACGTCCTAATTCTTTGATTAATAATAAGTGTTGCTGATGCTCAAATCATATCCAACCAACCAATATATACATATACATATGTATACAGTGCAAGTTACAATATACCAAGGTATATATATTTATAAGCTAATCTATAATATAAATGAATAAATAAATAATTTATATGGCTCCAAGAAAGGACCTAAAGAAGCAGAATGGGCACATTATAAAGTTTAGGGTATAAAATTCATTTTAAATTAAGGATTTTAAATTTAGGTCTCCGTTTGGTAGAAAATAGAGCTTAGACAAAGTCTGCATATAAAATGTCATTGGACTATAGAAAAGCTATAAAAAATTTATGTGTTATTATTATTATTGATAAAAATTTTAAATTGGTCAGATCACTTTGACTCCAACGTAAATTATGGTACATGTGCATAACAAATGACTGGCGAAATTTGCTCAATCAAAATTGCAAAATCATCAAGATATAATGAAGAATTCAATGTTTTGATTGTGCAATCTGGTGATGTCAGGTGTTGCACCAACACCCGCGTAAGTCACTCAGTACACTTTTTGTGAATTATGTGACACGTTGCGAAAACGTCACCTGTTGATTATGTGAATGCATGCAATTGCAACCAACTGTCGGTATTCCAAGCTCCCTCTCATGCAAAGCTAATATAATGTGCTATGGTCATTAGCTGAAACTCCACTAAGACTAGAAAGTTTGTTAATATAAGCCATGCAGGTGCATCATCTTCAGTCACTAATGAGGTGTGAAAAGGTAATTGGCAGGCCATGTGTTTAACTGTTGTACAAACTACTACTTTGTATGCAGAAGCTGAGAATTTCAATCCTTGTTAAGTCTGGCTGCAGCAGTGTGGCTAGGTTTTGTACTGTTATATAGATATTTTGGAAGTCACTTGCATTCGTGTTTAAACTTGTAACTTACACTGTGTAGTACTTGATTGTAATTTTAATATTATAGATACAATTTGCAAGTAACTTGCATTGTGTAGTGTATTGAGTGTAATTATATTTATAGCTAGCAAAGTACTTCACTAAACTGATCATTCACTATAAGCGAATTCGTTATTGTGAGATTCTACTATATGTACACATGACACACATGAATTTGCACCGTACACAAATGTATTCAAATGCATCCCTACGTACCATATAGACAAATATTATGGGGAAAATATGAATTTTTAGTAACATACTTCTTTCATATGCATGTTTTCCCTCTCCACGATGTTTAAGACTAATTGTTATAAAATGTCATTTGATTATCACTTCAATTATTTATGTATATATTTAAAGGAATCATAGTACATTGCCACTTACAATTTATACATGTAGCACATAATATATATATACATGTATTATATACCTAGATCCTTTAGTTTAATTCATCCTTTATACTCTTATAATAATTGATCAGTAAATTTTTCTTCATTTTCAATTTAGGTGTATCTGTCGATGTGCTTTATGACACAATGATATTCGTGCGATGGAAAATATCATCAAATCCAGATTTCCAAGATTATCAATTATTTCTTAGACTGGAACAAAGAAATGATGGATTTTCAAACTATGAAACTCAGAGTGGAGTGGGAACTGTAATTGTTAATAAAACAAACTTTAGTAACTCAGCGTATTATGTCTTGGAGGATCTAGGTAAATTATACAATGCTCATCAAATAATACACACCCTTGCATGTTAAAGTACAATTACTACACATCCATATTATATAATATTCTGATTAATTATGTAGAACCTTATTCACAATATTCAGTGGAAATACAGGAGCTTTTGAGTGTAAATGTAACAGGATTTAGGGAGACATTTGGTTTTGTGGCCATACCAGGAGGAAGTGAGTATATAGGAGAGTACAGTAGTAGCCACTCTCTAAATGTGAACTATGAACTATGTAGAACACTAAAGCAATGTTTTGATATTTTGAAAATGAATAAAAACAAGAAACATGCTCTCGATTATAATCTATTCTGCTACGTACTTTATTTCGAGTTTTCGCCGAGAAAACTTTCAAAACAAATGTTAATAAGAAAAAAAGGAGCAATACAAGTTAAATAAAAACATTCACAAAAATGAAGTTAAAAGTAGGGATGGCACTATAACAGTGATTGGCACATCTAGAAAAAGTAACGAAACAAGAAAGTGATCATATGGTAAGGCTAACATCACAGAAGTGGCATACTGAAACTTAAATATACACATCACTTTTATGTTTGGGCACATTGATCCCTACTTCTAGTATATCCATGATGTGCCCAAACATAAAAGTGATGTGTATATTTAAGTTTCAGTATGCCACTTCTGTGATGTTAGCCTTACCATATGATCACTTTCTTGTTTCGTTACTTTTTCTAGATGTGCCAATGACTTATAATGCCATCCCTACTTTTAACTTCATTTGTGAATGTTTTTATTTAACTTATATAATATTAATTGTCAATATGCATGTATTTACAGCTGTTGTTAGACTTGTTAATGGGAAGTCAGCCCGAGAAGGAATAGTGGAAGTGTTTTATAATAACACCTGGGGAACAGTTTGTGATGATCACTTTGATGAAGAAGAGATTAAAGTGATTTGCAGAATGCTTGGATATGAGAGCGGTTATGTTATATCAAATTCACTTCTTCAAGTTGAAAGTACCTTACCTATTTGGTTGGATAATCTATACTGCAATGGGAATGAGGACACAATAGTTTATTGTAGACATACAGGATGGGGAATACATAATTGTGACCATGATGAGGATCTTGTTCTAGGATGTGGAGGTATACATTATGTACATATAATTATCTTCATTGTAACACTTTCTGTCAATGACCAGTATTGCTGATGCTCAACCAATTTGATTATGATTAGATATATACATGCTATTAACACATCAACTGAGCCCTATATAGTCTATATACATATATAATATATAATGATAGGTATTGAATGAGCTTTCTTTAGCAATATGAAGCATTTTACAAATTGCTAAACAATTTGATCCAACTTGAAGACCTTTATCAGCTGAATATAGGTTTATTGTTTCAAGGCATTAGCAATGTGGTTAAAACCAAAAAACCTCATTTTTTCTTCCTCTTTTTAAAATGAACTAGACACTGCTTATACAGGGACATTAATAATCTAACACACCATTTTCAACATGCTACTTACATCAATATTTGAACTGTACGTATGTAAATTCCAGACATCCGTATTTCTTACTGTCTTCCGACAAACGCTAAAAAGTAACTTATATAGGCACTAAGCACAAATATAAGACAAATGGTATTTAATTCATAATCACTTTAGCTTAATGTTTTTACAAGTAAAGAATACAAATGTCAGAATTAGATATATAATCTGAATAAAGTGTAACTGTATATTAGTAATTGTGCATGTACTGTATTAACATAAAAATATTATTTACAGCTGTTGTTATACTTGTTATGGTAAGACAGTCCAAGAAGGAATAGTGGAAGTGTTTTATAATAACACCTGGGGAACAGTTTGTGATAATCACTTTGATGAAGAAGAGATTAAAGTGATTTGCAGAATGCTTGGATATGAGAGTGGTTATATACATATATTATATCAAATTCACTTCTTCAAGTTGACAGTATAGCCTACCTATTTGGTTGGACAATCTAGACTGCATTGGAAATGAGTTTACAATATTTGATTGTGAACATAGCTATATATAGAGGATGGGGTATATATTGAATTGGTAAATACACTTTCTGTCAGTGGCCAGTGTTATGATAATGCTCAATTGCAACTAATTTAATTATTATTACATATGTATATATAATATCAGCACAACAAATACACTCTATAGATTTTCAGAGAGTACAGCAGTGCTCTCAAATAGAGATGACACAAAAATACATGGCCACCCTTTATATTCAATGCATTACAAATTTTCACCATAAAATGTTGGTGAATGCATATATACATAGCTTGTTAATTTCCCAGAACATCTATGATATAACAAAGGAATTATGGGTTCCATGCAGGTAGAAAAGCTATATAGGCAAACTTCCAGATTTGCTTTCCTTTTAGTTTATGCTAGTGCATGTAGGTTTGAACACCAAGTAATTTAATTCTGAAGGGACTAAATTGATTTAAGTAAGACATCCTGGTATGGCTGAATAATCTGTTCTATTGAATAAAAGTCCTATATATAGCTAGTGAGAGCCGTAATTGGAATACAACTATATAGCAGGAGTCTTCTTTTCCATTGGGCCATGCTGGTTGTTTGGATTTAAGGTGTAAACTTTAAAAGCTTGTATATAATTAATATTTCCTTTAAATAATTTAGTTTTCGATGTTGATGTCATAAATGGAACTACTATAAAGGTGGCATGGGAGCTGTTTCCCAAGGCAATATCTTATCACATAACTCTGAGACCAATCTCCAAACCAGAAGAAACTATTATTGGAAGCCAATTACCAACAGTGGGGACATCGTCTAGCTACAGAAATATCAGTCTTAATAATGCAACAAACTTTGTTGTCATCAATGGATTAGGTAAGCAACAGTTGTATAATATCAGGTTTCGCATTGCCTTTTGTCTACCCAGTTTCACATATACTGGAAAGATAATAATAACTATGTACATTTAATTCGAATTCAAGATTTGAGCTATATATATCCGTTTTGTAAAGTACTAAATAGAGTTTCACATTGATTGAAGCCTTTTGTCTGGAAAGAAAATATTTATATTTCGAAGTCTTTCCAAATTTATATATGTATCATGTATACACTTTAACCCCTTAATATATAGCCGATAAAATTTTTTAGTTACTTAATCGTCCAAAATTTTAAGTGCTTCTTTTAAAGTACAATAAACAAAATGGCCGCTTTGAGGCTGGCTTTTGTATACAAAATGTTTTTCAGCCACAGGGATGCAATTGTATTTGTAAAGTTTAGCAAAACTGTTAATAAAATTGTAAAATGCTAAAAAAGGACTTGCTTAACGGTTAATGAATGTCTTTTATATTATTGCTCCTCTAATACGAATATTCATTTTTAAAAATTGTGCATAATATATAATGTACAATATCTTTTTATACATTAAATGCAAAAGTGATGACAAAGGTTAAAATTATTCCCACTGCATTTGTATAGTGCCACTTTGGTCGTATAACTTGAGATTTAAAGGAATTACTGCCTCAAACAACACAGGATATATTGAAGAATACAATTTTGTTGCTAAACAAGGTGGCGGTATGTGGATATGGATGGATATAATTATATATTTGAAAAGGCTATATACATAATATGTTCATGATAATATATACGTACTCAAGTAAATATTGATCTTTTAACATATAAATAATTATATATATATATGCGTATGTATGCTCAATTTTGGCTTTAATTTAATATGTACGTATATATTTTAAAGAATTTATTTTTGCATAAGTGTGAATTTATATATATAAATTACATTTGTCAACTGCAGTTGATATACATTTGGTCAATGGTGAAACTCCCTCAGAAGGCACAGTTGAACTGCTTTATAATAATACGTGGGGAACATATTGTAATCTCACAAGTCACCGGGAGGCTGAAGTATTATGCAAGATGCTTGGATACCCAAGTGGCTTCCATGACAAATACAGTGTCCCTATGAGTTCAAGTAGTACTGTATGGTTGTCAGATGTATCGTGTATGGGAACTGAGACAAGTATAGCTTATTGTGAACATGGTGGATGGGGACAAATAGATGAATGTAATGCTGAAGCTGTGGTGGCATGTAAAAGTAAATTTGAGATTATAAAATAAAGTGCATGTATGAATATGAATATGAATTATGCAGCTGCATATATAGACATGAATATTAGGAAAATATATATAAATTAAACAATTAATATATAGTACACGTTTTATATATAAATGTATATACAGAAACTACTCTTTGTATGCAGTGTATATAGTTTCTATAATAAGGTGAAAATCACTTCACTTTAAGGTATAATTTTATGCCAAACCAACCGGCTATAATCTTCCTAAATTATTACTAAATTGCCAGTAATCAAGATGCATCAATTTTAGCTTTTACAATTGGTAGATCATGTGTTCTACCTTGTATAAACTACTACTCTGAATTAGTTTATCATCATAGCCTTTGCACAAGCCTTGTGCAATTAACTCCCTTTACTACGTACTCTCTATGCAGAGGTTGAGGATTTCAATGATTTTTGAAGCCTACAGCAATTCTAGTGTGACTAAGACTTGTACTGTGATAATTCATTTGCATCTTTATGAATTTGCAACTTGCACTGTGTAGTACTTGATTGTAAATTATATAATATGTTGGGGCTAGCAATATATATATATATATATATATATATATATTTAATTGATCAGTTGCTATATTCTTAATTTTCAAATTAGGTATAATTGTTGAAGTGTTTAATTACACAACTGCTAAAGTGTCATGGAAAATATCATCAAATCCAGATTTCCAAGATTATCAATTAATTCTTAGACTGGAACAAAGAAATGATGGATTTTTAAACTATGAAACTCAGAGTGGAGTGGGAACTGTAATTATTGTTAATAAAACAAACTTTAGTAACTCAGCGTTTTATGTCTTGAATGATCTAGGTAAGTCATATAATGCTCATCAAATAATACACACCCTTGCATGTTAAAGTACAATTACTACACATCCATATTATATAATATTCTGATTAATTATGTAGAACCTTATTCACAATATTCAGTGGAAATACAGGAGCTTTTGAGTGTAAATGTAACAGGATTTAGGGAGACATTTGGTTTTGTGGCCATACCAGGAGGAAGTGAGTATATAGGAGAGTACTGTAGTAGCCACTCTCTAAATAATGATGGTATTATCAATAATATGACCTCATAAATCAACAAAGTGATTTAGTGATTTTTGATTACATTCGATTAATTGCTGTTATTTTGATACACGTTTAAATGTATAGCTTAATATATAATGAACCTAGTATATAGTAGGTATATATATATATGACAGCTGAAGTTCTTGCAACTATATATGGGAAAAAGAGACAGAAATTGTGTCACCATATACCTCAGAATGGAGGATTCCCTAATTCACTAAAACATTATTAAATGTGGAAATATGAAATTCGTCCTATAGCTGCTTAAACCACTCTACAAATGAACGATCTAAGAACACTAAAGCAATGTTTTGATATTGATATTTTGAAAATGAATAAAAACAAGAAACATGTGATTTATGAGGTGATAATTGATAACTGGTTACATAAGAGACCTGTTATGGGCCATCCCTACTTATAGAGAGTGTAATGGTAGATATAGAAAGAGGTTGCATGTACAGTACCAATGATGGTATAAATTAAACATTTTTCCCTAAGTGGATTTTCCAATGTAAAGTACGTATGTACGTAGCTGTGAAATTTTAATTGCAGTATTTACATATAATATAATATTAATTGACAATATGCATGTATTTTTAGCTGCTGTTAGACTTGTTAATGGGAAGTCAGCCCAAGAAGGAATAGTGGAAGTGTTTTATAATAACACCTGGGGAACAGTTTGTGTGGATCACTTTGATGAAGAAGAGATTAAAGTGATTTGCAGAATGCTTGGATATGAGATTGGTTATGTTATATCAAATTCACTTCTTCAAGTTGAAAGTACCTTACCTATTTGGTTGGATAATCTAGACTGCAGTGGAAATGAGTACACAATATTTGATTGTGAACATACAGGATGGGGAATAAATAATTGTGACCATGATGATGATGTTGTTCTAGGATGCGAAGGTAAACATTATGTACATATAATTATCTTCATTGTAACACTTTCTGTCAATGACCAGTGTTGTTGATGCTCAATGCAACCAATTTAATATTGATTATGCTATCGACACAGCATCTGAGCCCTATATAGTTATGAACCACATGCAATTCTAAAATGAATGATAGGTATTGAGCAACATGAACCATTTTGCAGAATAATTAATTTTGATCCAACTTGTATACCTTTATCTGCAGTTTATTGCTTTAATAGTCTAGTACATTTGCAAAGTGGTAAAAAACTGTAAATGTACGTAGGTCCAATCCCAAAATACCTCATTTCTTCTTCCTCTTTTTAAAATGAACTAGACACTACTTACGTATGCTAGGACATGAATAATATAACACTCTATCATGAGACATCTATATTTGGACTGTATGTATATAAATTCCAGACATCCGTATTTCTTAAAAGTATACCTTATATAGTCACTAATCACATATACAAGCCAAACAATGATTAATTCATAATCATGCACTTTAGCTTAGTGTTTCTAACAAAGATGGCAAGAAAAATACAAATGTATCGTTAAGATGGTATATCTTCCGATTTTTTGAGCGTCTAAAAATGCCGTTTGTCTTGATAAATCTTTTGGTCGAACGTTTCGACCCTGATGGTCTTCTTCAGCGACTGATGGATAGGATTTTTCAGTGGTCCTTTTATAGACACCTTTCCCCGCCCTTTTTAGTTCCTGTCACATGATCCACACTTCCTGTCACATGATCCACACTTCCTGTCACATGATCTTCAACCGGAGGAGAGGAAGAGGAAACATAAAACCGTTTCTAGGATTGCTGTAGAATGATTTTTGATCTCAGTTCATTCTAACCTGACATTGCTGGATCCTTAGTGCTTCCTTGACTCACCTCCTATGCCAATTTGTTTCCCTATCAGCAATTATGGCCTGGTCCCAAGCAATAGCATGGCCCATCTTGAGAGTGTGAACAGCAAGACCATTGTTCACATCTCCCATTTGGACTGCCCGCTTCTGTTCGGTCATTCTTGCCTTAAGGATTTCTACCTGTTTCCCCAGTATACACTGCAGAACACTGAGAACAGGGAATTTGGTAAACCACGCCTTTTATATCCATTGGTTGTTGTGGCTGTTTTGGCCTGGAAAGGATACTCCGCAGTGATCTTTGTTTCATGAAGATGGTTTGATTACCTATCTTCTTGCAGCTTAGATCATCTCACCGAGGCCCTTTACATAAGGGATAATAATTAACTCTACCCTACTTCCCTGGCTTTGTTTCTTCTTCCTTAGTAGTCCCTGAGCCTCCTTTCTAGGGTATCCATTGGCTTGGAGTACCCCTTTCAGGTGTTCCTTTTCTTCATCGAGGTTTTGGGATCCAGTTCGGCACATGCACAGTTAGAAGAAATCCTTATTCTATTAAATACAAATGTCATACATTAGGTATATGATCTGAATGAAGGCAGTGTAACTATGAAATTTCAAAATTTTAATATTATTAATTGTGCATGTACTGTATTAACATATTTAATATTATTATTAGCTGCTATTAGACTTGTTAACGGTAAGACAGCCCAAGAAGGAATAGTGGAAGTGTTATATAATAACACCTGGGGAACGGTTTGTGATGATGACTTTGATGAAGAAGAGATTAAAGTGATTTGCAGAATGCTTGGATATGAGACTGGTTATATTATATCAAATTCGCTTCTTCAAGTTGAAAGTAGCTTACCTATTTGGTTGGATAATCTTGACTGCAATGGAAATGAGTACACAATATTTGATTGTGAACATGGAGGATGGGGAATACATAATTGTGACCATGATGATGATGTTGTCCTAAGATGTGAAGGTACGTATGTATATAGGTATATTGTTACACTTTTTGTCAATGATCAGTGTTTGTGCTCAATTTCAACTAATTTGATTTTAATTTCAGCACAACAAATACTCTCTCTACAGATTATCAGAGATCACCCTTTATATTCAATGCATTATAAATTATCACCATAAAATTGTACTATACATGATTGCATACTTAGCTTTTTAAGTTCCCTGAACAGTTCCCTATGTATATATAATATATATATTTAATACATTACAAATTATCACTCATTATTACCCTTATATATTTATGTAGAACCCACTGATTTACCACTAGACCTGCCAGCTCAGGATTCAGTAGTAACAATAATTACTGTGACATTTTCTATTTTTGGAATTCTTGGATTCAGTGCTTTAGTAATCATAGTGGGTTATTGTCTTAAACTGAGATTTAGAAAAGTTAGGTAGGTAGACTAGTCCTTTTCTATGAGTGTTTTCATGAATATACCATTGGTGTTATATAGATTATATACTAAATATCTACATCACATCAATCTTATACCTTATAATATATAATTTGAACAGGATTGTTTTGCTGGATGATTTAGAACTTGAAAGGAACCAAGTACGTGTGCATAATATAACACATATATAATGCATTTAATATTGCTTCAGTATATACTTAACATATTACGTAGTTTATACATAAAATAGATATGTATGTGTAATATGTACATTATATACGTATATACAGTGCAAGTTATGTATTTATATATATATATTATTTATTAATATAATTTAGAGTATCTTAGTATATTGAAACTTGCACTGTATATGTATATTGTAACTATATAAGCTTAGAAATGCAATGAGTTCGGTGGAACAAGACAATGAATGGGAGATTTCTGAGAATGACATAACTCTATTAAGATCAATTGGCAGTGGACACTTTGGTGAAGTACAGTTGGCACTTCTCCCTAGTGACATTCAAAATGAAAGTGCAAAGAAGTATTTCAGAAGGGCCGAATATGCCAAAAATCCTAATTTAGTTATTGTCAAAAGACAAAAAGGTAGTTCTTATTTCTTTATATCTATTTCTTATTATTCTCCACACTCCGTTCATCTTTTTTATCATTGTTCATTCTATATACATGCACCATATATCTTGTTGATAAGAGCATAGTTATACACATCAAATAAAATATATATGCATGGTTTGATATACGTATATTTACTGTCTATACATGTCCACCTAATCGAAGTTATTCCTATATACTATTATGCATTAATGTTAGATTAATATGTATAGTTAAATTACATGTATATATTTACATTGTCTATGTTTGTATATATAAAGGATTCCAATTGTATCAGTGTAACTGAACCTTCTTCTAGGTTATTCAACTTTGGACCAGAAAAAATCATTTGTTAATGAGCTGTGCATAATGCAAAGAGCATGTATTGGAGATTGTCCGAACATCATTCACATCATAGGCTGTGCTGTGATTGGTATTGACCTTGCAATAGTCATGGAGTATGTACCACTTGGGGACCTGAAGAACATGCTAGCAAAATGGAAAAAATTGGTATGGAATATTTGTTGAGTACTTTTGTCAAGTATTTAACTCAAACAAAAATTACCCAAAAAGTGCCTATATATAACTTAAATTGCCAACAATATGCATTGTTTTAAATGTTATATTATTCTGTATAAATGGCTGCTATATATATATCTTTCTCCAAAGACCTACCCCTCTACCCATATTTTGATCTATTCAGCACAAATTATTATTGTTATATATATATAGCTATATCCTTTAATATATATTGCTATATACCAACACGATGGGTTTTCTATATAAAATAATATTATATAGAATATTAATGAATATCTATTACATTGAATTTCATTTTGTTTATATGTATGACATTGTATAATAGAGATTGGGGATTCTTTCAGAAGAAGATATGTTGAAGACAGAAATTGTAAAAACTGTGAGGATTAATGAATATTAGCTTTTTGGGGTTTTGGTTCAGTAAAATATTTTTGCATCTTTAGGAATCCTTTCCCGATGAAAGAGATATTTCTCAAGCAGCAGTTCTATTACAAAATAGTGATGGAAATTACTATCATTGCCTTGAGAGGCATGATTTTCCATTTAGACCTGAAACTGAAAAAAATTCTGAGACTCCAATAATTTCCATCGAGAATAAAGATTTATTGTCCTTTTCTTATCAGATAGCATCTGGAATGGTCAGTTATTGATCGTGTAGTGTATATAAGCACAATCTTATATGTCTATAATAAAAATTTGAACTCCTATATAAAGGAGTACCTGTCAGGTATTGAGATTATTCATCGTGACTTGGCATGTCGCAATGTTCTTGTTGGTTACCAAAAGCTATTGAAAATAACAGATTTTGGTTTATCACGAGACGTAGAAGAAGGCGACTACCTCTCCTCCTCTTCGATTCATCTTCCTATCAGATGGCTGGCACCAGAATGTTTCTCTGAGAAGAAGTTTTCTGAAAAGTCAGATGTGTACGTTGTACATGCTGTGTGTTTAAACAGAATATTAAATTGAGTATACTATATTCTGACCAATTGCTGGTTGCAACATTTATACATAATATTATAGATATACTTTAATTATGATTCTTCTTCTTATATCTGATAGGTGGTCCTATGGAGTGTGTTTGTGGGAGATATGCACATTTGGTTAGCTATATATATACATACATGTATATATGTATGATGCATTTCTTAAGCCACACTTAGAAAAAGTATATATATAGCCACCCTTATACTAGTACCCATCCACATGTACGTACGTATATACATACGTATATAAATACATTCTCATTTTACTTTTTTTAATAATATACTGTATATCTGTAACATATAATTTACATGTATACATAAAGATATACAGTATATATAACCTACATTAACCTCTCTATAGGAAGTCACTTAATTCAATCATTTAAATGACCACTGACATGCCCAAATATATGTATATGATTTTGAGTTAACAACATTTTCAATTTGAAAGTGTCAAATATATAATAGGTGAAAACTGAATATCATTATCGCCAATACCATTCCTTCAAAGGGAAATCTAGACACAAATTAAGTAAACAGTGAAGTAGTGTAACATTGTTTATTCTTTGGGGAATAGTTTGTTTTGTCATCACTTATGATTGTATAATATATCCCCTGATCCAGATCCATTCACATTTCCATATTATATCTGGTGTATGTATTTAACTATAGGAATTTAAATATGTTATGTATAGGTAGCAAGCCATACCCTGGGGTTAGCAATCAGGATGTTATCCTGCGAGTTCCATGTGGTTACAAAATGAAAAAACCTACTGGTTGTACCGATGTAGTGTAAGTTGTACTCAGTGTGTAGATGGATATCAGTAAATTTATACCTACATATCCCTAAATAGGTACAAGTGCATGCTTGAATGTTGGGAGTTGGACCCAGCACAGAGACCATCATTTAAAGAGCTAAAGAAAGTATTTGAAAACATGATTGAAGAGAATCCTGATTTTGAATACCTTGATTTGAATATTGCTGTGACAGCAGATGTTCAAGAGGAGACAATCACTAGTCCAACAAAAGAGGTTGCGTAACAGTTCAGGTGTATACACAATAATGCTCTTTTCTATGAAGCATATATACAAACTTTTATATGTACACTGGCTCTAATGATTCATATTAATCCTTCCGCAAACATTTATGTGTACACTGGCTCTAATGATTCATATTAATCCTTCACCAACGTGTAATATGCTTATCTACAAAATGCAAAAAAATAATTTGTATAGATGCAACTTTGCATGCAAAATATTAAACTGAATCAATTCTTTATAGTTATAGTGAAAGTATATATACCATGATCTTTTGCTTATATATAATACTAGTACACACACAAATATAGTGGTATAAAATTCACATGACTCTAACCTCATTATAAAGGAATTAATCCTTTGGCACTGATCCCCAACCACTCTCAACAATACCAAATCCATTACAAGCAAGGTCTAGAAACACTAGTTATTAAACGATTCAACTAAACTGTGTCACTTGATTTCATTGGCTTCCTTGTTGTTCTGTTTTTATGGAAGAGAGAGAGCTTGAAGTCAGAATAGCATTATTACATACGTATAATACATTGTCAGACACAGACTCTGTAGGTATTATACTATGTGCATTACTTCAGATTCCTAGCAGAGATATACAGTCTATGTAGGACAGGAAAATTGAATGTTTACCCAATTTAGAGGATTCAATTAAGTATATACAAATATTCAAAAAATTGAAAATGGGGAAGGATGTATATATAAAATATTATACTTTTCCTTTTACATATTACATGTTACATTACAGCACTGATATCCCATACAGTATATCAGGGTCTATGCCAGTCACTGTCTTGCAAAGTAATATGTATGTATATAGTATATCTAATATGTATTTTTCTTTCATACAAACTATTAAAAGATTTAACAAAAGGTATATATAAAAATGGCGCAAGTGATATGTATAAACAATTTCATATGTACATGTACGTAGCACATGGTATAGTGCTTGCTAAGAAAGAGATCACTTGGCAAGTACTAATATAATCGATCTCATTACAAGAAGAATAATCAACTAAAAGTGGCCAAGCAACTCATTTCTTTATGTAATATACTGTTGATTCATAAAGATGTAACATAAAAAGAAGAAATTGTTTTATATATTCTACTGGATATTACAATTTCAACCACATATGCCCAGGACATGTAATTGTCATATTACTATAAGCATGAAATACTTTTATACATGGAAGAAGAAATAATCAATTAAAATTAAGGAAAATAGAGGCAGGTTAATTGAAACATGCAAGTTAGCTGCTATATATATATATTGGCCATCCCTACTTAGAGATCACTATGACTCTGCATGTCTATATATGACTAATAGTTTATAAATGTATGTTATTGTTTCAATTGTTATTGTGAGATTCATTTTCCACTATACATATACATATATGCATTAAAATATTCCCTCAAACTTAAACTTGAAATACAAATTTAATTTTGTTACATGTACAAGTATATATTTTCACATTTTATTTAAATATGTGCCTACGCCTAATATGCATGTTAAACAACCAAATGGTAATATTCTATATGTGAAATTTCAATTTCAACTACATGAAAAATCTCATACAATTTTCCTACATGCTATGCCTATTCTGTAAAAAAGCCTATAGGGGAACTAAACCTGAGGAAACTTATACAAATGTATATATACACAAAATAAATAAAAACATTTAAAAATGAAATTAGAAATAAAGATGGCAGTGCTTCCATTGCAACCGCGAGTATAGAGATGGTGCGCCCAAACACGGAAGTGATGTGTATGGTTAAGTCACTTAAATTTCAGTATATATGCCACTTATGTATGGTTGTCCTTGCCACATGATCATTCTCTTGTTTCGCTACTTATTCAGATTTGCTAGTGACTGTTGGAAGCACTGCCATCTCTAATTCCAATTTTATTTATCTTGTGTTCCCACTTTTTTCTTGTTAATAAAGGTGTTAATCCGTAATACATTGAATACGGCCGCCATCTTTTTTCGGGCAATCCGGTCCACTACGTGATATACGTATATTTGTTATAAACTGTACATATTTAGCTAGACTATGTATATGTTTATATAATGAAGCTGAGATTTTATTTTCCATTGCAAGAAGCATTCTGACCAGCTAGAAAACTGAAATATATAGAAATTGTTATAACAGTAACATACGAAAATCAATACTATATGTACCATGTATATATATATGTACAAAGTTGGTTAGATCAGACTTTGTATAATAAACTGTACTCAGTAACAATATACATACGTATATAGAAAAGAGCTGATGATATGAATGTATATGTTGTCACACCTATTTTAGTTAGACTATACACAGTGTGGGTATGAGAAGACTCATTATCTACAAGCTTATATCATTTGCCTTTATATTCCTTCATACAGCATTGTTATTACTGATTAAACTATATAAAAAGCAGGATTATACTTGATATATTTAGCAAGGACTATATTCATGAGCTCAAAGTTAGTTTATTATACATACAAATTAGTGAGTGTACGTGTTGTATAAAAGAAGTAACTTTAGCTCATAAAATTATTCAGAAGCAAAAATTTGAAGGAACTCTACAGGACACAGACAACCAGAGATGAAAGTGGTTTATGTACTTCTTCTGACTGCAGTTGTATACAGCTACACTGCATCTGCTCGTGCTGTTGGTAGGTTGCATGTTAAGATAACTGTTATACACACTTAGACAAAGAAGTATATAGTTGAAAATGGATTAATATTTCAAAAATACAGGGAGGATAATATACATGTATGACTTATATATTAGGAAATATATACAGCATTTAGACTTATATACTTAGTATATATTTTATATGTTACTTTATAGTAGTGTGTGCCACTAATTCAATTTTTAATTTTTCCAGCTGAAGACACTGACCTCTCCAAGGTTGAAGAAGATGCCTTAATTGAAGAGCTGATGTCTCAACTCGCTGAACCTCAAGCTGATGAAGATGATGAAAATGATGAAGACGATAGCGAAGAAGGTGATGGTGGTGATGACAACAATACAATACTCTTGAAAGCTACCTGAAACATCTTGCAACCTTTCAAGAGTTTGAAAAGGCCAAAGCACAAGGCCGGACCAGAAGGACAGTCGGTAGGGTTGGTAAAATTGCAATGAAAGCATGTGATATCTACAGGAAGTGTAAGGGAGCAATTCACTATGCAGCTGGTCCACTTGGCAAGAAAAAGAAATAAACATATGCGTGTGCATTGCATAATTGAGAATGTATATAGATACATATCTCACAGGAACTATATATTAATCATGAACTTTCATATATAGGTTAGGAAGACTATTATTGTGTGTCCGTATTATATATTATACAGTGTTTCAAAAAGTATAATTATAAATACATCTTTTCATTCATCCTAATTTCATTTATAGATTATAATAAATGTATACTCAAATACAACTTACTATAGTGAACACATGCATGGCAATACAGATAACCATGATCAGATTTTGTGCATATACATATCATGCAGTGCAAGTTTCTATTGTTTAACAGTTGTGATCATTATAGTTGCATAGTTATTTGAGCATCAGCAACATTTATTGATTAGAACCTTTCAACATAGATCATCATCTATATTGCCAAGGAGACTATGTATGTGCTATATATACTTTAATTTATAATAAGATCTAGTCTTTTAAAAGGGGTGCATGTGTGAGTTACAACTAATATATAGCCAATTTGTAAGCAGATTTCACATATATATATACCATGAGAGGAGCTATATATATATACATACTGGATTCTGAGCCATATAGGCCATTTGGTAACTTGTGCATAAAATTTTGTATTGTATAATGTTTTTAAGACATTATATGGGATTTTCTCAACTGGTGTTAAATTTTGAAAATGTTATCTGAATACCAGACTTAATACTGCATGCCAACATTTTGACAAACTCTAGGTATACGTAGTCTTCTTATAAAACTTGCAACTTCATAGATACTAGATCCTACAAGCGAATTGTGGTCTCCTATTCCTTGACACCCTACCCCAAAGACGCTAGCAGAGCCATCCTGAAAGTCCCCACACATCTGGAAAAGTATGCAAAAGTGTCATATTAAAGTGACTTAATCATACACATCCCTACTGTGTTGGCATATCATGCATGATAGGTGAAGAAATCCAGAGGTATTATTGAGCAATAGCAACATAAATTATTAAATTATTGATAACAACGTTTTGACTTGTAGGTCTTCAATAGCAAATATGAAATAGTTAAAGCAGGGATGTGTATGATATTAAATCACTTAAATTGATACCACTTCTACATATCACATTATCTCCGTCTTGTTTCATCCCAAATGTATATATATACATATATACTGTACGTAGTCACTATAATATTAAAGTGACAATCAGTTAAAGAAACTGATCATGACCAGACAGTTCTGGCTTATTAGTCACTAGAACAGGGATGGAAGAATTATATATAAATTAAGAAGAGAATAAAATATATGGCGTTGTACATAATATAATGGATATAAGATGAATAATACCTAGCCTACCACCAGAATTTACTTAGCTATCTAAATTTCCTATTAATATTGCAAATCCATTTTTCTTCAAATAGCATAGTTGTATCATATATACTATAGTGATTGAATTAAATAAAAGCATGCATTGGGTAGACTATATATTAGGATGACAAATAGAGATAATCTCTCTTACCGAGGAGGTCCACTTACGGATGCCTTCACAAGCAAGATTACAACTTTCATGAAAAACAGATTTTGCAATATGAGAACAATTTGCAGAGTCTATTTAATATTTTATGACTGTTATTTGTGTGGAGCATGAATTGGTTTCCAACCCATTTCTCCTACTATATACGTATGTATATGATTAATTTATATATTATAATTCCTGTATCCACTTCCTTCCTCTATGCATTTTCCTGTAGTCTAACTACCGTGTATGGAACAGAAGTTTCCTTGTACAATGTACAAGTAGTGTTTATTGCTTTATATTGTACCATTTGGCAATAGTGGGGCAACAATTGAATTATCAATAAATAATGATCTTACAAAGGCCGGAGACAAGACTATTTTCTCTAATGAAGGTTATACGTATAAGCTATATATGGCTACGTAGCTATAGGTTTAGTTTGTGCCACAATTAATTACATGCAAACAGAAAATCATTAAAGAGTACAATTGTACTCCTGACGTCATTTGCATAATGGGCGAGAGAACACAGTAAGAAATATCACTCGCATATATGTATGTATATGTATATACCGTACTTTCTCAACTCATATATATATATAACCTGGACCTCTCTATAGCTATATAAGGATTTCTTTTTATTATATGGCCAATTTACTTTCCTCGTCATTTTGCCAATGAATACATCCAAGTTGAACATATATACATCCAGACTTAAAGAAGCTATTTATATATTATAGTTAGATGAATTCATCTCATGGCTAATTCTTGCATACCAATTACAGATCTTTACTTACTGGTCTTTTGGCTACTTGAGGAGATTGTGCACAGTTGTTGATAGCCTCAGCTAAGAGAAGAACATCAGTGGAGGTGGGACTTCAGTAGACAGAGAATATATAACTACAGGAATACTGAAAAACGCAACTAGGAATAGCGAAACAGCTACAGCAGGTACTTGGCTTTTGTATTGACAGATAATATATTTTCTTGAGTTAATTTCATCTTCCATTCTTAGTATTATATCAAAATTGTATATATAGGAAAGCTTTTTTGTTTATGACAGTTGGTTAACTCGAATGAAGTGTATAGACACAAAAGCCATATAGTGACAGATCGATGGTGTTATACGTGCATGGCTAGTGTTGTTTTCCCCCATGTATATATTTCAAAATCATGTATATTGAGTCAATAAATTATTTTCTGACCTATGCATGCAACATAGATTAACATTATTGGTTTAGTAAACTTAAAGTATAGCTTAAAGTGGTTTTTCTTCCATATTATATTTTACTTATTACTGGTATATATCTCTGTTATTCAGAAGGAGAATGTCTACAGATCCTCTTCCTAGTATTCAAAATGACAGACTTGATTCTCTGGAAATCCCTTTTAGACAGAGGAAAAATCAAATTCACTATGGTGATCAATCCAAAGACATCAAAACAAATTTAAGTTCAGCAGTAGTTGTAATTTCTGTCTCTTTTTGATCACACTTTAATTGATGTCTTGTTCTAATAATTTTTTTCCGAATAGATCTGTATATATATTCAAAAATTTTATGTAATATATGTATATACAGTATGACATATAAAAATGCCTCTATACAGTACAAGTTACAATATACTAAGGTAATCTAAATAAATAGATAATTAAATAATTCATATGACTCGATCCAAGGAAACAGAATGGGTATAATATCATAAAGTTTAGGGTATAAAACTCATTTTAAATTAAGTGGTTTTTCATTTAGGCCTTCGTTTGTGAAAAGGTAATTGGTAGGTCATGTGTTCTACCTTGGATGATCTGTATCAACTACTACTCTCTATGCAGTAGTTGAGGATTTCAAAGCCTGCAACTATACGTACTATTTAAAATACTGATTATCCTAGGGGTCACTTGGATTTCTAACTTGCACTGTGTAGCTAGTACTTGATTGTAATTTTAATATTACATAGTCACTTGGATCTCTTTAATTTGTAACTTGTACTGTGTAGTACTTTATTGAAAATCCTTTAAATATACTATATATACAGTATATATATACTATAGATGGTTGCTATACCAACACGATGGGTTTTCTACATACAGTGGAACCTCACAAATGCCACCACCTTTGGGACCACATTTTTTGGTCTTAATTTTGAGATGGTCCTAATTCTGAAATTATTACGTACATGTACACGTAGAAATAACTGTCAACAAAATGGCGGACGCTCGGCTGGCTTTCGTTTTCTACCTTAAAAACAAGTAGTTCGAGTTTAAAAACTCGTGGGGCTGCCGCCCCCGAATTAACTCGAACTACTTGGCCGCATCGTTAGGATTTAATATATATATTCGTAATGCTAACGATTGAGGACGCTTAAGTGTCCTGAACTTTATAAATAACGATGGAAAAGCTTCGTTAACTAAAGCTTCCTGAACGCCGCCATTTGCAAAAACGATATATTGACGTATAAATTAAGTGTAACAATAGTTACGTATGAACTCGTATTATACATATATCGACGTATAAAATAAGTATTATAATAGTTGCGTATGAACCCGTATTATATATATAGATATATATATATATATATATCTTTCCGTAACATGAAGCCGTACAACGTAATCGGCAAATGAAAACAATATAAGGGGCTGCCACAGGCAGCCCCTAATAAGCTTTTTCTTCCTTAACGTCGAGCATTGAACCAGCGAAAGGGATTTAGAAAGCACTTTTACTAAGGTGAAGCTTGCACAAACAGTTTCTATGAGATATGGCATTGGCGACGACGAGAATTCGAATTTAGTTTTCACACCTGGTCGTTATACCGAGATTATTTGCCGGTTATTTTTATATATCGGTCCAAAAATAGTGGTCGTAAAAGTGAATTCCGAGGTGGTCGCTTTTCTGAACACCTAAAGTATAGCGCGAGATACAAGAATTACTCGGGACCAAAAAAATGTGTTGCAATTTTGAGGTGGTCTTAATACTGAGGTGGTCGTTAAGCGAGGTTCCACTGTATATAAAATACGCATATAGAATATTAATGAACTGCTGTAATATATTATCCTTCTCCTAAGAGCTCTAGTTTTTAACCCTCTACCCATATTTTGATCCATTCAGCACAAATAATTATTGTTATATATATTTATATTTATATATAGCTATATCTTTTAATATATATTGCTATATACCAACACGATGGGTTTTCTATATAAAATACGTATTTAGAATATTAATGAACTATAACATTAAATTTCATTTTGTTTATGTATGACATTGTATATATAGAGATTGGGGATTCTTTCAGAAGAAGATATGTTGAAGACAGAAATTGTAAAACTGTGAGATTAATGAATATTAGCTCTTTGGGGTTTTGGTTCAGTAAAATATTTTTGCATCTTTAGGAATCCCTTCCCGATGAAAGAGATATTTCTCAAGCAGCAGTTCTATTACAAAATAGTGATGGAAACTACTATCATTGCCTTGAGAGGCATGATTTTCCATTTAGACCTGAAACTGAAAATAATTCTGAGACTCCAATAATTTCCATTGAGAATGAAGATTTGTTATCCTTTTCCTATCAGATAGCATCTGGAATGGTCAGTTATTGATCATGCGGTGTATATAAGCACAATCTTATATGTCTATAATTCAAATTTGAACTCTTATATAAAGGAGTACCTGTCAGGTATTGAGATTATTCATCGTGACTTGGCATGTCGCAATGTTCTTGTTGGTTACCAAAAGCTACTGAAAATAACAGATTTTGGTTTGTCAAGAGAAGTAGAAGAAAGCAACTACCTCTCCTCTTCAGTTCACCTTCCTATCAGATGGCTGGCACCAGAATGTTTCTCTGAGAAGAAGTTTTCCGAAAAGTCAGATGTGTACGTTGTACATGCTGTGTGTTTAAACAGAATATTTTATTGAGTATTATTATATTCTGACCAATTGCAGGTTGCAACATTTATCTATAGATAATCTATAGATAGAACTGAATATGATTCTTCTTCTGATATCTGACAGGTGGTCCTATGGAGTGTGTTTGTGGGAGATATGCACATTTGGTTAGCTATTTATATATATACATACATGTATGTATGTATGATGCATTTCTTAAGCCACACTTAGAAAAAGTATATATATAGCCACCCTTATACTAGTACCCATCCACATGTACATACGTATATACATACGTATATAAATACATTCTCATTTTACTTTTTTAATCATATACTGTATATCTGTAACATATAATTTACATGTATACATAAAGATATACAGTATATATAACCTACATTAACCTCTCAATAGGAAGTCACTTAATTCAATCATTTAAATGACCACTGACATGCCCAAATATATGTATATGATTTTGAGTTAACAACATTTTCAATTTGAAAGTGTCAAATATATAATAGGTGAAAACTGAATATAATTATCAACAATACCATTCCTTCAAAGGGAAATCTAGACACAAATTAAGTAAACAGTGAAGTAGTGTAACATTGTTTATTCTTTGGGGAATAGTTTGTTTTGTCATCACTTATGATTGTATAATATATCCCCTGATCCAGATCCATTCACATTTCCATATTATACAGTATGTGTAATTCTTATATACTGTAGAATCTCATTATAATGAATCGCTTATAGTGAATGTCTCAGTTTAATGAAATACTTTGCTAGCCCCAGCAAAAGTTGTACGTATACTATTATATATATTCAATATAGTGAATATTCGATATAAGGAACTATAGTTCCTTATATCGAATATTATAATTTTGGTCCCCATTGAGCTTCACTATAATGAGATTCCACTATATGTACATTTTACTATAGAATATATCTGATCTCCATATCCTCTGGTGTATGTATTTAACTATAGGAATTTAAATATGTTATGTATAGGTAGCAAGCCATACCCTGGGGTTAGCAATCAGGATGTTATCCTGCGAGTTCCATGTGGTTACAAAATGGAAAAACCTACTGGTTGTAGTGATGTTGTGTAAGTTGTACTTGTGTAGATGGAGATCAGTAAATTTATACTGATATATCCCTAAATAGGTACAAGTGCATGCTTGAATGTTGGGAGTTGGAACCAGCACAGAGACCATCATTTAAAGAGCTAAAAAAAGTATTTGAAAACATGATTGAAGAGAATCCTGATTTTGAATACCTTGATTTGAATATTGCTGTGACAGCAGATGTTCAAGAGGAGACACTCACTAGTCCAACACAAGAGGTTACATAACAGTTCAGGTGTATACACAATAATGCTCTTTTCTATGAAGCATATATACAAACTTTTATATGTACACTGGCTTCAAACATTTATATGTACACTGGCTCTAATGATTCATATTAATCCTTCACCAACGTGTAATATGCTTATCTACAAAATGCAAAAAAAAATTGTAGATGCAACTTTGCATGCAAAATATTAAACTGAATCAATTCTTTATAGTTATAGTGAAAGTATATATACCATGATCTTTTGCTTATATATAATACTAGTACACAGACAAATATGTATAGAGGTATAAAATTCACATGACTCTAACCTTATTATAAAGGAATTAATCCTTTGGGCACTGATCCCCAACCACCAACAATACCAAATCCATGACAAACAAGGTCTAGAAACACTAGGTAAACAATTCAACTGCAGCTAGACTAAACTGTGTCACTTGATCTCATTGGCTTCCTTGCTGTTCTGTTTTTATGGAAGAGAGGGAGCTTGAAGTCAGAATAGCATTATTACATACGTATAATACATTGTCAGACACAGACTCTGTAGGTATTATACTATGTGCATTACTTCAGATTCCTAGCAGAGATATACAGTCTATGTAGGACAGAAAAATTGAATGTTTACCCAATTTAGAAGATTCAATTAAGTATATACAAATATTCAAAAAATTGAAAATGGGGAAGGATGTATATATAAAATATTATACTTTTCCTTTTACATATTACATGTTACATTACAGCACTGATATCCCATACAGTATATCAGGGTCTATGCCAGTCACTGTCTAGCAAAGTAATATGTATGTATATAGTATATCTAATATGTATTTTTCTTTCATACAAACTATTAAAAGATTTAACAAAAGGTATATATAAAAATGGCGCAAGTGATATGTATAAACAATTTCATATGTACATGTACGTAGCACATGGTATAGTGCTTGCTAAGAAAGAGATCACTTGGCAATTACTAATATAATCGATCTCATTACAAGAAGAATAATCAACTAAAAGTGGCCAAGCAACTCATTTCTTTATGTAATATACTGTTGATTCATAAAGATGTAACATAAAAAGAAGAAATTGTTTTATATATTCTACTGGATATTACAATTTCAACCACATATGCCCAGGACATGTAATTGTCATATTACTATAAGCATGAAATACTTTTATACATGGAAGAAGAAATAATCAATTAAAATTAAGGAAAATAGAGGCAGGTTAATTGAAACATGCAAGTTAGCTGCTATATATATATATTGGCCATCCCTACTTAGAGATCACTATGACTCTGCATGTCTATATATGACTAATAGTTTATAAATGTATGTTATTGTTTCAATTGTTATTGTGAGATTCATTTTCCACTATACATATACATATATGCATTAAAATATTCCCTCAAACTTAAACTTGAAATACAAATTTAATTTTGTTACATGTACAAGTATATATTTTCACATTTTATTTAAATATGTGCCTACGCCTAATATGCATGTTAAACAACCAAATGGTAATATTCTATATGTGAAATTTCAATTTCAACTACATGAAAAATCTCATACAATTTTCCTACATGCTATGCCTATTCTGTAAAAAAGCCTATAGGGGAACTAAACCTGAGGAAACTTATACAAATGTATATATACACAAAATAAATAAAAACATTTAAAAATGAAATTAGAAATAAAGATGGCAGTGCTTCCATTGCAACCGCGAGTATAGAGATGGTGCGCCCAAACACGGAAGTGATGTGTATGGTTAAGTCACTTAAATTTCAGTATATATGCCACTTATGTATGGTTGTCCTTGCCACATGATCATTCTCTTGTTTCGCTACTTATTCAGATTTGCTAGTGACTGTTGGAAGCACTGCCATCTCTAATTCCAATTTTATTTATCTTGTGTTCCCACTTTTTTCTTGTTAATAAAGGTGTTAATCCGTAATACATTGAATATGGCCGCCATCTTTTTTCGGGCAATCCGGTCCACTACGTGATATACGTATATTTGTTATAAACTGTACATATTTAGCTAGACTATGTATATGTTTATATAATGAAGCTGAGATTTTATTTTCCATTGCAAGAAGCATTCTGACCAGCTAGAAAACTGAAATATATAGAAATTGTTATAACAGTAACATACGAAAATCAATACTATATGTACCATGTATATATATATGTACAAAGTTGGTTAGATCAGACTTTGTATAATAAACTGTACTCAGTAACAATATACAAAAGAGCTGATGATATGAATGTATATGTTGTCACACCTATTTTAGTTAGACTATACACAGTGTGGGTATGAGAAGACTCATTATCTACAAGCTTATATCATTTGCCTTTATATTCCTTCATACAGCATTGTTATTACTGATTAAACTATATAAAAAGCAGGATTATACTTGATATATTTAGCAAGGACTATATTCATGAGCTCAAAGTTAGTTTATTATACATACAAATTAGTGAGTGTACGTGTTGTATAAAAGAAGTAACTTTAGCTCAAAAATTATTCAGAAGCAAAAATTTGAAGGAACTCAACAGGACACAGACAACCAGAGATGAAAGTGGTTTATGTACTTCTTCTGACTGCAGTTGTATACAGCTACACTGCATCTGCTCGTGCTGTTGGTAGGTTGCATGTTAAGATAACTGTTATACACACTTAGACAAAGAAGTATATAGTTGAAAATGGATTAATATTTCAAAGATACAGGGAGGATAATATACATGTATGACTTATATATTAGGAAATATATACAGCATTTAGACTTATATACTTAGTATATATTTTATATGTTACTTTATAGTAGTGTGTGCCACTAATTCAATTTTTAATTTTTCCAGCTGAAGACACTGACCTCTCCAAGGTTGAAGAAGATGCCTTAATTGAAGAGCTGATGTCTCAACTCGCTGAACCTCAAGCTGATGAAGATGATGAAAATGATGAAGACGATAGCGAAGAAGGTGATGGTGGTGATGACGACAATACAATACTCTTGAAAGCTACCTGAAACATCTTGCAACCTTTCAAGAGTTTGAAAAGGCCAAAGCACAAGGCCGGACCAGAAGGACAGTCGGTAGGGTTGGTAAAATTGCAATGAAAGCATGTGATATCTACAGGAAGTGTAAGGGAGCAATTCACTATGCAGCTGGTCCACTTGGCAAGAAAAAGAAATAAACATATGCGTGTGCATTGCATAATTGAGAATGTATATAGATACATATCTCACAGGAACTATATATTAATCATGAACTTTCATATACATAGGTTAGGAAGACTATTATTGTGTGTCTGTATTATATATTATACAGTGTTTCAAAAAGTATAATTATAAATACATCTTTTCATTCATCCTAATTTCATTTATAGATTATAATAAATGTATACTCAAATACAACTTACTATAGTGAACACATGCATGGCAATACAGATAACCATGATCAGATTTTGTGCATATACATATCATGCAGTGCAAGTTTCTATTGTTTAACAGTTGTGATCATTATAGTTGCATAGTTATTTGAGCATCAGCAACATTTATTGATTAGAACCTTTCAACATAGATCATCATCTATATTGCCAAGGAGACTATGTATGTGCTATATATACTTTAATTTATAATAAGATCTAGTCTTTTAAAAGGGGTGCATGTGTGAGTTACAACTAATATATAGCCAATTTGAAAGCAGATTTCACATATATATATATACCATGAGAGGAGCTATATATATATACATACTGGATTCTGAGCCATATAGGCCATTTGGTAACTTGTGCATAAAATTTTGTATTGTATAATGTTTTTAAGACATTATATGGGATTTTCTCAACTGGTGTTAAATTTTGAAAATGTTATCTGAATACCAGACTTAATACTGCATGCCAACATTTTGACAAACTCTAGGTATACGTAGTCTTCTTATAAAACTTGCAACTTCATAGATACTAGATCCTACAAGCGAATTGTGGTCTCCTATTCCTTGACACCCTACCCCAAAGACGCTAGCAGAGCCATCCTGAAAGTCCCCACACATCTGGAAAAGTATGCAAAAGTGTCATATTAAAGTGACTTAATCATACACATCCCTACTGTGTTGGCATATCATGCATGATAGGTGAAGAAATCCAGAGGTATTATTGAGCAATAGCAACATAAATTATTAAATTATTGATAACAACGTTTTGACTTGTAGGTCTTCAATAGCAAATATGAAATAGCTAAAGCAGGGATGATGTGCCTAAACATAGAAGTGATGTGTATGATATTAAATCACTTAAATTGATACCACTTCTACATATATATCACATTATCTCCGTCTTGTTTCATCCCAAATGTATATATATACATATATACTGTACGTAGTCACTATAATATTAAAGTGACAATCAGTTAAAGAAACTGATCATGACCAGACAGTTCTGGCTTATTAGTCACTAGAACAGGGATGGAAGAATTATATATAAATTAAGAAGAGAATAAAATATATGGCGTTGTACATAATATAATGGATATAAGATGAATAATACCTAGCCTACCACCAGAATTTACTTAGCTATCTAAATTTCCTATTAATATTGCAAATCCATTTTTCTTCAAATAGCATAGTTGTATCATATATACTATAGTGATTGAATTAAATAAAAGCATGCATTGGGTAGACTATATATTAGGATGACAAATAGAGATAATCTCTCTTACCGAGGAGGTCCACTTACGGATGCCTTCACAAGCAAGATTACAACTTTCATGAAAAACAGATTTTGCAATATGAGAACAATTTGCAGAGTCTATTTAATATTTTATGACTGTTATTTGTGTGGAGCATGAATTGGTTTCCAACCCATTTCTCCTACTATATACGTATGTATATGATTAATTTATATATTATAATTCCTGTATCCACTTCCTTCCTCTATGCATTTTCCTGTAGTCTAACTACCGTGTATGGAACAGAAGTTTCCTTGTACAATGTACAAGTAGTGTTTATTGCTTTATATTGTACCATTTGGCAATAGTGGGGCAACAATTGAATTATCAATAAATAATGATCTTACAAAGGCCGGAGACAAGACTATTTTCTCTAATGAAGGTTATACGTATAAGCTATATATGGCTACGTAGCTATAGGTTTAGTTTGTGCCACAATTAATTACATGCAAACAGAAAATCAATAAAGAGTACAATTGTACTCCTGACGTCATTTGCATAATGGGTGAGAGAACACAGTAAGAAATATCACTCGCATATATGTATGTATATGTATATACCGTACCTTCTCAACTCATATATATATAACCTGGACCTCTCTATATAAGGATTTCTTTTTATTATATGGCCAATTTACTTTCCTCGTCATTTTGCCAATGAATACATCCAAGTTGAACATATATACATCCAGACTTAAAGAAGCTATTTATATATTATAGTTAGATGAATTCATCTCATGGCTAATTCTTGCATACCAATTACAGATCTTTACTTACTGGTCTTTTGACTACTTGAGGAGATTGTGCACAGTTGTTGATAGCCTCAGCTAAGAGAAGAACATCAGTGGAGGTGGGACTTCAGTAGACAGAGAATATATAACTACAGGAATACTGAAAAACGCAACTAGGAATAGCGAAACAGCTACAGCAGGTACTTGGCTTTTGTATTGACAGATAATATATTTTCTTGAGTTAATTTCATCTTCCATTCTTAGTATTATATCAAAATTGTATATATAGGAAAGCTTTTTTGTTTATGACAGTTGGTTAACTCGAATGAAGTGTATAGACACAAAAGCCATATAGTGACAGATCGATGGTGTTATACGTGCATGGCTAGTGTTGTTTTCCCCCATGTATATATTTCAAAATCATGTATATTGAGTCAATAAATTATTTTCTGACCTATGCATGCAACATAGATTAACATTATTGGTTTAGTAAACTTAAAGTATAGCTTAAAGTGGTTTTTCTTCCGTATTATATTTTACTGATTACTGGTATATATCTCTGTTATTCAGAAGGAGAATGTCTACAGATCCTCTTCCTAGTATTCAAAATGACAGACTTGATTCTCTGGAAATCCCTTTTAGACAGAGGAAAAATCAAATTCACTATGGTGATCAATCCGAGATAGCTTGTGGCAATTAAATAAAAGATACCACTTGTGGTAAAATCATAGGCGGGTTTGAACTGGCAATCTGGATTATATCCTCTAAGTTGACAAGCTGAATAATCAACTATGTATATACTCCTGAAATCATTCTTTTCCTATATATGAGCCACTCCAAAAGAGAACACAGCCATAGTTAATACACCAAAAGAGATTGCAAATGAAGACATCAAAACAAATTTAAGTTCAGCAGTAGTTGTAATTTCTGTCTCTTTTTGATCACACTTTAATTGATGTCTTGTTCTAATAATTTTTTTCCGAATAGATCTGTATATATATTCAAAAATTTTATGTAATATATGTATATACAGTATGACATATAAAAATGCCTCTATACAGTACAAGTTACAATATACTAAGGTAATCTAAATAAATAGATAATTAAATAATTCATATGACTCGATCCAAGGAAACAGAATGGGTATAATATCATAAAGTTTAGGGTATAAAACTCATTTTAAATTAAGTGGTTTTTTATTTAGGCCTTCGTTTGTGAAAAGGTAATTGGTAGGTCATGTGTTCTACCTTGGATGATCTGTATCAACTACTACTCTCTATGCAGTAGTTGAGGATTTCAAAGCCTGCAACTATACGTACTATTTAAAATACTGATTATCCTAGGGGTCACTTGGATTTCTAACTTGCACTGTGTAGCTAGTACTTGATTGTAATTTTAATATTACATAGTCACTTACCTTTTCACACCTAAGTATAGACTGAAGATGATGCATCTGGATGCCATTATCAGCAAAAATTCCAGTCTCATGCAGGGGATCTCAGCCAATAATCACCGCAGATTTGACTTGCCTTGAGTGTCAGCTAGGAGTACCATTGGTTGCTTGCATGCATTCACATAAACAACAGGGTTAGAGACGATTTGGTAACTTGCACACAGGGACATAAAGGCTGGGGCCTTTAATTTATTTCATGAACAATGTCCCTTGTGTGCAAGTTACCAAATCGTCTCTAACCCTGTTGTTTATGTGAATGCATGCAAGCAACCAATGGTACTCCTAGCTGACACTCAAGGCAAGTCAAATCTGCGGTGATTATTGGCTGAGATCCCCTGCATGAGACTGGAATTTTTGCTGATAATGGCATCCAGATGTATCATCTTCAGTCTATACTTAGGTGTGAAAAGGTAATTGGAAGGCCATGTATTTAACCTTATATGATCTGTAGAGACTACTACTCTGTATGCAGCAGTTGAGAATTTCAGTGTGGCTAAAGTCTTGTAGTGTTTAATATACCTGATTGTGATTATTTTGGGAGTCATTTGCATCCGTATTATATTATATACCTCAGTGTGATTATCTTGGGAGTCACTTGCATCCGTGTATAAATTTGTAACTTGCACTGTGTAGTACTTGATTGTATTTAAACAAGCATAATATATAACACTCCTTATTCCTACACATGGACAATTGCAAGTATATATATATATATATCGGAGCTTAAAGTACCACAGTTTTACTATGGTCGTCTAAACGAATTTCTTTTATTTCTTTACATCAATATATATAGCAACACTTTTGGCTTAAACTTAGCGACTTGTCATAGCCGTTCTCGAAAGGATGATCTTCTTTAGCAACGAGGCGGTGACGTTTTCGCAACGTCACAAGATTCTCAAATTGTGTGTCCCGAGCGACATACGAAGGTGTTGGTGACGCAATAGAAGAACATCACAATACATCACCAGCTTGCGCAATCGTAACTTTCAATTCTTCATTATATCTTGATTATTTTGCTCATTTAATTAAGCAAAACTTCGCCAGACATTTCTTATACACATGTACCATGATATTTGTTGATTTCATAGTTATCTGACCAATTGATAATTTTTATTAATATAACACATTGTTTCAATATAAATTTCCCATAGGTTTTCTATAGTCCTATGGCCTTTTATATGCAGACTTTGTCCTCTGTTTTCTAACAAACGGAGGCCTAAATCAAAAATCCCTTAATTTAAAATGAGTTTTATACCCTAAACTTTATGATGATATGCCCATTTTGTTTTTAGGTTCTTTCTTGGAGCCATATGAATTAATTAATTATATTATATTATATTATATTATATATATTATATTAGATTACCTTAGTATATTGTAACTTGCACTGTATATATACTATAGATGGTTGCTATACCAACACGATGGGTTTTCTACATACAGTGGAACCTCACAAATGCGACCACCTTTGGGACCACATTTTTTGGTCTTAATTTTGAGGTGGTCCTAATTCTGAAATTATTACGTACATGTACACGTAGAAATAACTGTCAACAAAATGGCGGAGGCTCGGCTGGCTTTCGTTTTCTACCTTAAAAATAAGCTTTTTCTTCCTTAACGTCGAGCATTGAACCAGCGAAAGGGATTTAGAAAGCACTTTTACTAAGGTGAAGCTTGCACAAACAGTTTCTATGAGATATGGCATTGGCGACGACGAGAATTCGAACTTAGTTTTCACACCTGGTCGTTATACCGGGGTTATTTGCCGGTTATTTTTATATATCGGTCCGAAAATAGTGGTCGTAAAAGTGAATTCCGAGGTGGTCGCTTTTCTGAACACCTAAAGTACAGCGCGAGATACAAGAATTACTCGGGACCAAAAAAATGTGTTGCAATTTTGAGGTGGTCTTAATACTGAGGTGGTCGTTAAGCGAGGTTCCACTGTATATAAAATACGTATTTAGAATATTAATGAACTATAACATTAAATTTCATTTTGTTTATGTATGACATTGTATATATAGAGATTGGGGATTCTTTCAGAAGAAGATATGTTGAAGACAGAAATTGTAAAACTGTGAGATTAATGAATATTAGCTCTTTGGGGTTTTGGTTCAGTAAAATATTTTTGCATCTTTAGGAATCCCTTCCCGATGAAAGAGATATTTCTCAAGCAGCAGTTCTATTACAAAATAGTGATGGAAATTACTATCATTGCCTTGAGAGGCATGATTTTCCATTTAGACCTGAAACTGAAAATAATTCTGAGACTCCAATAATTTCCATCGAGAATGAAGATTTGTTATCCTTTTCCTATCAGATAGCATCTGGAATGGTCAGTTATTGATCATGCGGTGTATATAAGCACAATCTTATATGTCTATAATAAAAATTTGAACTCTTATATAAAGGAGTACCTGTCAGGTATTGAGATTATTCATCGTGACTTGGCATGTCGCAATGTTCTTGTTGGTTACCAAAAGCTACTGAAAATAACAGATTTTGGTTTGTCAAGAGAAGTAGAAGAAAGCAACTACCTCTCTTCTTCAGTTCACCTTCCTATCAGATGGCTTGCACCAGAATGTTTCTCTGAGAAGAAGTTTTCCGAAAAGTCAGATGTGTACGTTGTACATGCTGTGTGTTTAAACAAAATATTTTATTGAGTATTATTATATTCTGACCAATTGCAGGTTGCAACATTTATCTATAGATAATCTATAGATAGAACTGAATATGATTCTTCTTCTTATATCTGATAGGTGGTCCTATGGAGTGTGTTTGTGGGAGATATGCACATTTGGTTAGCTATTTATATACATACATGTATGTATGATGCATTTCTTAAGCCACACTTAGAAAAAGTATATATATAGCCACCCTTATACTAGTACCCATCCACATGTACGTACGTATATACATACGTATATAAATACATTCTCATTTTACTTTTTTAATCATATACTGTATATCTGTAACATATAATTCACATGTATACATAAAGATATACAGTATATATAACCTACATTAACCTCTCAATAGGAAGTCACTTAATTCAATCAGTTAAATGACCACTGACATGCCCAAATACATATACGTATATGATTTTGAGTTAACAACATTTTCAAATTTGAAAGTGTCAAATATATAAAAGGTGAAAACTGAATATCATTTTCGGCAATACCATTCCTTCAAAGGGAAATCTATATAGACACAAATTAAGTAAACCGTGAAGTAGTGTAACATTGTTTATTCTTTTGGGAGTAGTTTGTTTTGTCATCACTTATGATTGTATAATATATCACCTGATCCAGATTCATTTACATTTCCATATACAATATGTGTAATTCTCATATACAGTAGAATCTCATTATAACAAAATCACTTATAGTGAATGTCTCAGTATATTGATATACTTTGCTAGCCCCAGCAAAAGTTGTATACTATTATATACATTCAATATAGTGAATATTCGATATAAGGAACTAATTTTGGTCTCCTTTGAGCTTCACTATAATGAGATTCCACAGTATGTACATTTTACTATAGAACTTGATCTCCATCCTACTGGTTGTAGTGATGTTGTGTAAGTTGTACTTGTGTAGATAGATATCAGTAAATTTATACCGACATATCCCTAAATAGGTACCCAGTACAGAGACCATCATTTAAAGAGCTAAAGAAAGTATTTGAAAACATGATTGAAGAGAATCCTGAATTTGAATACCTTGATTTGAATATTGCTGTGACAGCAGATGTTCAAGAGGAGACACTCACTAGTCCAACACCAGAGGTTGCGTAACAGTTCAGATGTATACACACAATAATGCTCTTTTCTATGAAGCATATATACAAACTTTTATATGTACACTGGATTTAATGTTTCATAATAATCCTTTGACAAATGTTTATATGTACACTGACTCTAATGATTCATATTAATCCTTCCACAAACTTTTATATGTACACTGGATTTAATGTTTCATAATAATCCTTTGACAAATGTTTATATGTACACTGACTCTAATGATTCATATTAATCCTTCCACAAACATTTATATGTACACTGGCTCTAATGATTCATATTAATCCTTCACCAATGTGTAATATGCTTATCTACAAAATGCAAAAAAATAATTTGTAGATGCAACTTTGCATGCAAAATATTAAACTGAATTAATTCTTTATAGTTATAGTAAAAGTATATATACCATGATCTTTTGCTTATATATAATACTAGTACACACACAAATATAGATGTATAAAATTCACATGACTCTAACCTCATTATAAAGGAATTAATCCTTTGGGCACTGATCCCCAACCACCAACAATACCAAATCCATTACAAGCAAGGTCTAGAAACACTAGTTAAACGATTCAGCTAGAATATGTCACTTGATTTCATTGGCTTCCTTGTTGTTCTGTTTTTATGGAAGAGAGGGAGCTTGAAGTCAGAATAGCATTATTACGTATGTATAATACATTGTCAAACACAGACTCTGTAGGTATTATACTATGTGCATTACTTCAGATTCCTAGCAGAGATATACAGTCTATGTAGGACAGGAAAATTGAATGTTTACCCAATTTAGAGGATTCAATTAAGTATATACAAATATTCAAAAAATTGAAAATGGGGAAGGATGTATATATATATAAAAATGACGCAAGTGATATGCATAAACAATTTCATATGTACATGTACATAGCACGTGGTATAGTGCTTGCTAAGAAAGAGATCACATGGCAAGTACTAATGTAATCGATCTCATTACAAGAAGAATAATCAACTAAAAGTGGCCAAGCAACTCATTTCTTTATGTAATATACTGTTGATTCATAAATATGTAACATAAAAAGAAGAAATTGTTTTATATATTCTACTAGATATTACAATTTCAACCACATATGCCCAGGACATGTAATTGTCATATTACTATAAGCATGAAATACTTTTATACATGGAAGAAGAAATAATAAATTATAAATTAAGGAAGATGGAGGCAGGTTAATTGAAACATGCATGTTATATATATAGCTGCTATATATATTGGCCATCCCTACTTAGAGATCACTATGACTCTTCATGCCTATATATGACTAATAGTTTATAAATGTATGTTATTGTTTCAATTTTTATTGTGAGATTCATTTTCCACTACACATATACATTTATGCATTAAAATATTCACTCAAACTTAATCTGAAATACAAATTTAATTGTTACATGTACAAGTATATTTTCACATTTTATTTCAATATGTGCCTACGCCTACTATGCATGTTAAACAACCAAATGGTAATATTCTATATGTGAAATTTCAATTTCAACTACATGAAAAATCTCATACAATTTTCCTACATGCTATGCCTATTCTGTAAAAAAGCCTATAGGAAAACTAAACCTGAGGAAACAACAAAAATCAAATTATGCTTATACAAACGTATATATACACAAAATAAATAAAAACATTTAAAAATGAAATTAGAAATAACGATGGCAGTGCTTGCAACAGTCAAATTTAAGTGACTTAACCATGTTTGGGTGCAACCGCGAGTATAGAAATGGTGCGCCCAAACATGGAAGTGATGTGACTTTGCTAGTGACTGTTGCAAGCACTGCCATCTCTACTTCTAATTTCAATTTTAAATGTTTTTATTTATCTTGTATTCCCACTTTTTTCTTGTTAATAAAAGGTGTTAATCCGTAATACATTGAATACAGCCGCCATCTTTTTTTCGAGCCATCCCCTACTTGATATATGTATATTTATTATATAAACTGTACATATTTAACTAGACTAAGTATGAAATGTCATGTTTATATATGAAGCTGAGATTTTATTTTCCATTGCAAGAAGCATTCACCCAAACCTAACCAGCTAGAAAACTGAAATAGAAATTGTTATAACAATATAACATACGAAAATAAATACTATATGTACCATGTATATACGTACAAATTTGGTTAGATCAGACTTTGTATAATAAACTGTACTCAGTAACAATATACATACGTATATAGAAAAGAGCTGATGATATGAATTGCCATATTATATTCTTTCGTACAGAATTGTTATTATTGATTAAACTATATAAAAAGCAGGACTATACTTGATATATTTCGCAAGGACTGTATTAATGAGCTCAAGGTTATTATACATATGCATGTATATATATATGTACAAATTAGTGAGTGTACGTGTTGTATAAAAGAAGTAATTATATAACTTTAGCTCATAAAATCATTCAGAAGCAAAATTTGAAGGAACTCTACAGGATACAGACAACCAGAGATGAAAGTGGTTTATGTACTTCTTCTGACTGCAGTTGTATACAGCTACACTGCATCTGCTCGTGTTGTTGGTAGGTTGCATATTTAGATAACTGTTATACACACTTAGATAAAGAAGTATATAGTTGAAAATGGATTACAGGGAAGATAATATACATGTATGACTTATTAGGAAATACAGCATATAGACTTATATACTTAGTACATATTTTATATGTTACCTTATAGTATAATGTGTGCCACTAATTTAATTTTAATTTTTCCAGCTGAAGACGCTGACCTCTCCAAGGTTGAAGAAGATGCCTTAATTGAAGAGCTGATGTCTCAACTCGCTGAACCTCAAGCTGATGAAGATGATGAAAATGATGAAGATGATAGCAAAGAAGGTGATGATGGTGATGACGACAATGAGATTTCAGGAATACTCTTGCAACGCTACCTGAATCATCTTGCAACCTTTCAAGAGTTTGAAAAGGCCAAAGCACAGGGCTGGTTTAGAAGGGCGATCCGTAAGGTCGGTAGATTTGTAAAGAAAGGATATGATTTTTACAAGAAGCATAAGAAACCAATTAACTGGGCAGCTGGTCTACTTGGCAAGAAAAAGAAATAAACATATGCGTGTACATTGCATAATTGAGAATGTATAATAGATACATATCTCACAGGAACTAATTATAATCATGAACTTTAATATTCACCTACATATAGGTTTGGAAGACTATATATTGTGTGCCTGTATATACACAACTACCAAGTGTTTCAAAAAGTATATATAAAAATTATAAATAAATACTTCTGTTCATTTATCCTTAGGCTAATTTTTTATCAAATTATAGATTATAAATGTATATACTCAAATACTACATACTACATGCAGTCAACACTTGCAATGTCGTTAGAGTGATTCTTACAGATAACCACAATCAGATGTTGTGCATGTACATGTCATGCAGTGCAAGTTTCTGTCGCTTCACACTTGTGATCATAATGGTTGATAGTTATTTGAGCATCAGCAACATTTTTGAACAGATTAGAAATTAATATAACCTTCCCCCTTTCAACCTTTAGGTCTTCATCAACAATAGTGTATATATATACGTAGCTAGTAGACTGTGTATATATGTATACTTTAATTTATAATTACTTCCAATAAGATCTAGTATATATTTTGAAAAGGGGTCCATGTGATGAGTTACAACTAACAGTCAAAGCAGATTTTACATATATACCTTGAGAGGAGCTACATATATAATACCATGATGTTTCTCTATAATTCATATTCACATACACATACTGCCATATGCATATAGGTCTTTTGGTAACTTGCACACCTTGTATAAAATTTTAAATAAAGTGGGAATTTCTCAACTGGTGTTAAATTTAGAAAAAGTTATCTGAATACCAGTTTTGCATGCAAATTAAGTTAAATACTGCCAACATTTCGACTAACTCTATATAGCTATAGTCTTCTTATATACAAGATCCTACAAGTGAAGAGAAAATGGTAGCCTCCTATTCCTTGACACCCTACCCCCAAAGGAAGAATGATGGCAGTCTGGATGGATGCCGCCATCTATAGAAACTTGTACATGCATTAATATCTGAACTTCCCATCCTGTCCCTATATATTATATTCAAGTCCAGAGAGACCTTGTCAGATGTGCGTATGAGAGGGCAAGGAACATATCATGCACCAAGACAACTGAAGATTGTAGAAGGAAGAATGACACATTATAGTTAAGATCCTGAAGCAGAATGGTTACTCTCTTCATCTGTTTTTCCACTCATGCAACTCTACTGGGCATGCACACGAGACCAAACTGCATGAGAGGTACAGACCTCCACTGTTGTTGCTACCCTGCACAGTGGGGATCAACAAGGACATCAGACATGTCTGCAGGAAATTAGTTAGTTTTAAAGTGAGGGTGTTCCCTATATGGTCAATGCTTATATATCCAAGGTGTATACCAGTTGAAGGACAGTCCATACCACAGATCCCATGCACCAGCTACATTAGGCCTAGGGAGACTGTCAAAATACTAAATCAGATCTAGAGTAAAAAACTGAATATCATTTTCGACATTCCTTCAAAAGGAATACTTTAATTATGATTCTTCTTCTGATATCTGATAGGTGGTCCTATGGAGTGTGTTTGTGGGAGATATGCACATTTGGTTAGCTATATATATACATACATGTATATATGTATGATGCATTTCTTAAGCCACACTTAGAAAAAGTATATATATAGCCACCCTTATACTAGTACCCATCCACATGTACGTACGTATATACATACGTATATAAATACATTCTCATTTTACTTTTTAATCATATACTGTATATCTGTGACATATAATTTACATATATACATGTACAGTATATATAACCTACATTAACCTCTCTATAGGAAGTCACTTAATTCAATCATTTAAATGACCACTGACATGTACTAGTTATACCACACTTGAGTTTGGTATAATTAATATATATCACATATAACTTGAATCAATTATAAGGTGATGATAAGTAAATATGAGTACTGGTGATATAACATTTATCACTAGTTCAAGTGTGAAATATATATCACTAGTTCAAGAGTGAAATATAAGGTTTATAACACCCCAGATATCACCCGGTTGCCCTGGTAACGAGATATATGCCCAAATATACGTATATGATTTTGAGTTAACAACATTTTCAATTTGAAAGTGTCTAATATATAATAGGTGAAAACTGAATATCATTTTCGACATTCCTTCAAAGGGAAATCTATATAGACACAAATTAAGTAAAAAGTGAAGTAGTGTAACGTTGTTTATTCTTTTGGGAATTGTTTGTTTTGTCATCACTTATGATTGTATAATATATCACCTGATCCAGATTCATTTACATTTCCATATACAATATGTGTAATTCTTATATACAGTAGAATCTCATTATAACGAAATCAATTATAGTGAATGTCTCAGTATAGTGAAGTACTTTGCCAGCCCCAGGAAAAATTGTACACTATTATATACATTCAATATAGTGAATATTCAATATAAGGAACTAATTTTGGTCCCCTTTGAGCTTCACTATAATGAGATTCCACTGTATGTACATTTTACTGTAGAATCTGATCTCCATCCTCTGGTGTATGTATTTAACTATAGGAATTTAAATATGTTATGTATAGGTAGCAAGCCATACCCTGAGGTTAGCAATCAAGATGTTATCCTGCGAGTTCCATGTGGTTACAAAATGGAAAAACCTACTGGTTTTAGCGATGTAGTGTAAGTTGTACTTGTGGAGATGGATATCAGTAAATTTATATACCGACATATCCCTAAATAGGTACAAGTGCATGCTTGAATGTTGGGAGTTGGAACCAGCACAGAGACCATCATTTAAAGAACTAAAGAAAGTATTTGAAAACATGATTGAAGAGAATCCTGATTTTGAATACCTTGATTTGAATAATACAGTGACAGCAGATGTTCAAGAGGAGACACTCACTAGTCCAACACAAGAGGTTGCGTAACGGTTCAGGTGTACATACAATAATGCTCTTTTCTATGAAGCATATATACAAACTTTTATATGTACACTGGCTTTAATGTTTCATATTAATCCTTTGACAACTGTTTATATGCTCATCTACAAAATGCAAAAAATTAATTTGTATTAATATAGCATACTAAATGCAACTTTGCATGCAAAATATTAAACTGAATCAATTCTTTATAGTTATAGTGAAAGTATATATAGTATATAAGTATACCATGATCTTTTGCTTATATATAATACCAGTACACACACAAATATAGAGGTATATATCTACCCCAAAACATGACTCTAACCCCATTATAAAGGAATTATTCCTTGGGCACAGATCCCCAACCACCAACAATACCAAACCCAATACAAGCAAGGTCTAGAAACACTATAGGTAAACAATTCAACTGCAGCTAGGCTAAACTGTGTCACTTGATCTCATTGGCTTCCTTGTTGTTCTGTTTTTATGGAAGAGAGGGAGCTTGAAGTCAGAATAGCATTATTACGTACGTATAATACATTGTCAGACACAGACTCTATAGGTATTATACTATGTGCATTACTTCAGATTCCTAGCAGAGATATACAGTCTATGTAGGACAGGAAAATTGAATGTTTACCCAATTTAGAGGATTCAATTAAGTATATACAAATATTCAAAAAATTGAAAATGGGGAAGGATGTATATATAAAAATGGCGCAAGTGATATAAACAATTTCATATGTAGATGTACGTAGCACGTGGTATAGTGCTTGCTAAGAAAGAGATCACTTGGCAAGTACTAATGTAATCGATCTCATTAAAGTGGCCAAACAACTCATTTCTTTATATTATAATGTTGAATCATAAAGATGTAACATAAAAAGTAGAAATTGTTTTATATATTCTACTAGATATTACAATTTCGACCACACATGCCCAGGACATATGCATGTAATTGTCATATTACTATAAGCATGAAATACTTTTATATATATATACATGGAAGAAGAAATAATAAATTATAAATTAATGAAAATAGAGGCAGGTTAATTGAAACATGCATGTTATATATATAGCTACTATATATATTGGCCTCCCTACTTAGAGATCAGTATGACTCTGCATGTCTATATATGACTAATAGTTTATAAATGTATGTTATTGTTTCAATTTTCATTGTGAGATTCATTTTCCACTACACATATACATTTATGCATTAAAATATTCACTCAAACTTAACCTGAAATACAAATTCAATTGTTACATTTTCACATTTTATTTCAATATGTGCCTACGCCTACTATGCATGTTAAACAACCAAATGGTAATATTCTATATGTGAAATTTCAATTTCAACTACATGAAAAATCTCATACAATTTTCCTACATGCTATGCCTATTCTGTAAAAAAGCCTATAGGAAAACTAAACCTGAGGAAACAACAAAAATCAAATTATGCTTATACAAACGTATATATACACAAAATAAATAAAAACATTTAAAAATGAAATTAGAAATAACGATGGCAGTGCTTGCAACAGTCAAATTTAAGTGACTTAACCATGTTTGGGTGCAACCGCGAGTATAGAAATGGTGCGCCCAAACATGGAAGCGATGTGTATGGTTAAGTCACTTAAATTTCAGTATATATGCCACTTCTGTATGGTTGTCCTTGCCACAAGATCATTTTCTTGTTTCACTACTTTTTTCAGATTTGCTAGTGACTGTTGGAAGCACTGCCATCTCTATTTCTAATTTCAATTTTATTTATCTTGTATTCCCACTTTTTCTTGTTAATAAAGGTGTTAATCCGTAATACATTGAATATGGCCACCATCTTTTTTTCAGGCCATCCCCTACTTGATATATGTATATTTATTATATAAACTGTACATATTTAACTAGACTAAGTATAAAATGTCATGTTTATATATGAAGCTGAGATTTTATTTTCCATTGCAAGAAGCATTCACCCAAACCTAACCAGCTAGAAAACTGAAATAGAAATTGTTATATATATATAACTATATAACATACGAAAATCAATACTACAAGTACCATGTATATATGCACAAAGTTGGTTAGATCAGACTTTGTATAATAAACTGTACTCAGTAACAATATACATACATATATAGAAAAGACTGATGATATGAATTGCCATATTATATTCTTTCGTACAGAATTGCTATTATTGATTAAACTATATAAAAAGCAGGACTATACTTGATATATTTCGCAAGGACTATATAATGAGGTCAAGGTTATTATACATATGCATGTATATATATATATGTACAAATTAGTGAGTATATGTGTTGTATAAAAGAAGTAATTATATAACTTTAGCTCATAAAATCATTCAGAAGCAAAATTTGAAGGAACTCTACAGGGCACAAACAACCAGAGATGAAAGTGGTTTATGTACTTCTTCTGACTGCAGTTGTATACAGTTACACTGCATCTGCTCGTGCTGTTGGTAGGTTGCATATTTAGATAACTGTTATACACACTTAGATAAAGAAGTATATAGTTGAAAATGGATTACAGGGAAGATAATATACATGTATGACTTATTAGGAAATACAGCATATAGACTTATATACTTAGTACATATTTTATATGTTACTTTATAGTAGTGTGTGCCACTAATTCAATTTTTAATTTTTCCAGCTGAAGATGCTGACCTCTCCAAGGTTGAAGAAGATGCCTTAATTGAAGAGCTGATGTCTCAACTCGCTGAACCTCAAGCTGATGAAGATGATGAAAATGATGAAGACGATAGCGAAGAAGGTGATGATGGTGATGACAACAATGAGATTTCAGCCAGAATGCTCTTGCAACGCCTGAAACATCTTGCAACCTTTCAAGAGTTTGAAAAGGCCAAAGCACAGGGCTGGGGCAGAAAGGCGTTCCGTCGGGTGGGTAGAATTATAAGGACAGGATATAGGATCTACAGGAGGTATAGGAATCCAATTAAGTGTGCAGCTGGTCTACTTGGCAAGAAAAAGAAATAAACATATGCGTGTGCATTGCATAATTGAGAATGTATAATAGATACGTATCTCACAGGAACCATTAATAATCATGAACATTATTATAGTGTGTGTCTGTATACAGCTAGCTAGTGTTTCAAAAAGTATAATTTCAAAAAATTTAAATAAATACGTACATGATATCTGTCATTCATCCTATAATTTATGAAGATATAACATATTGAAATAAAATGCATATGTGTAATATATATATTTGTACATGTAACTTTTAAACCCGGCCCTATATATACTGACCATCCCTATATACTTAACGGAAGAAATGTATTGCATGAAAAATCTAAGATACCATTTTCCTACATGCTATATGCCTATTCTGTAAAAGAGCCTATAGGGGAACTAAACCTGAAGCATGTATGTCTATATATGGATAATAGTTTGTAAATTATGTTATTGTGAGATTCATTTTCCACTACACATATATGTATTCAATATGTGCCTACGCCTATACTATGCATGTTAAACAACCAAATGGTAATATTCTATATGTGAAATTTCAATTTCAACTACATGAAAAATCTCATACAATTTTCCTACATGCTGTGCCTATTCTGTAAAAAAGCCTATAGGAAAACTAAACCTGCATGAAGAAAGAAACAACAAAACAACAAAAATCAAAATATGTAAAATATGCATATACAAACGTATCTGTATATATATGTATTGTATAAACTGTACATATTTAGCTAGTATATAATGTCATGTTTATATATGAATCTGAGAATTTATTTTCCATTGCAAGAAGCATTCACCCAAACCTAACCAGAAAACTGAAATAGAAATTGTTATAATAATATAACATACGAAAATCAATACTACATGTACCATGTATATAGGTACGTATACAAAGCTGGTTTATTACTATATTCATGAGCTCAAAGTTATTATATTATACATACATATGCATGTATATATGTACAAATTAGTGAGTGTGCGTGTTGTATAAAAGAAGTAATTATATAACTTTAGCTCAGAAAATCATTCAGAAGCAAAATTTGAAGGAACTCTACAGGGCACAAACAACCAGAGATGAAAGTGGTTTATGTACTTCTTCTGACTGCAGTTGTATGCAGTTACACTGCATCTGCTCGTGCTGTTGGTAGGTTGCATATTTAGATAACTGTTATACACACTTAAGCATATAGTTGGAAATAGATTAATTTTCAAAGAAGCAGGGTGTATAATATACGTACATGAGGATTACAGCATTTATACTTATATACTTAGTACATATTTTATATGTTACTTTATAGTAGTGTGTGCCACTAATTCAATTTTTAATTTTTCCAGCTGAAGACACTGACCTCTCCAAAGTTGAAGAAGATGCCTTAATTGAAGAGCTGATGTCTCAACTCGCTGAACCTCAAGCTTATGAAGATGATGAAAATGATGAAGATGATAGCGATGAAGGTGATGATGATGATGACAACAATACAATGCTCTTGAAAAGCTACCTGAAACATCTTGCAACCTTTCAAGAGTTTGAAAAGGCCAAAGCACAAGGCTGGTTCCGTAGGGTGGGTAGAATTGTAAGGAAAGGATATGATATCTACAGGAAGTATAAGAAACCAATTAAGTGTGCAGCTGGTCTACTTGGCAAGAAAAAGAAATAAACATATGCGTGTGCATTACACAATTGAGAATGTATAATAGATACATATCTCACAGGAACTATTAATAATCATGAACTTTAATATTTACCTACATATAGATTTGGAAGACTATTATTGTGTGCCTGTATATACGTATATACACAGCTAGCTGGTGTTTCAAAAAGTAAATATATAAAATATTATAAATAAATACATCTGTTCATTCATCCTTAGGCTAATTAATTATCAAATTATAGATTATAAATGTATACTCAAATACTACATACCATCACAATTATTTCCACAATCAGAGTTTTTGCATATACGTACATGTCATGCAGTGCAAGTTTCTGTCGCTTCACACTTGCGATCATTATGGTTGATAGTTATTTGAGCATCAGCAACATTTTTTGAACAGATTAGAACCTTACCCCTTTCAACCTTTAGGTCTTCATCAACAATAGTGTATATACGTAGCTAGTAGACATGTGTAGTTTATACGTACTTTAATTTATAATTACTTCCAATAAGATCTAGTATTTTGAAAAGGGGTCCGATGTGATGAGTTAACAGCCAAAGCAGATTTTATATGTATACCTTGAGAGGAGCTACGTCTATAATAACATGATGTTTCTCTATATTCACATACACATGCTGAATTAGGCCATTTGGTAACTTGCGCACATTGTATTCGACTAATTTTAGCTATTGTCTTCTTATAAACATGTAACTTCATAGATACAAGATCCTACAAGCGAATTGACGTGGCCTCCTATTCCTTGACACCCTACCAAAGAGGAAGAATGACGGCAGTCTGCATGGATACCGCCATCTACAGAAACCTGTACATGCATTAATATCTGAACTTCTCATCCCGTCCCCATATTCAAGTCCAGAGAGACCTTGTCAGATGTGCGTATGAGAGAGCAAGGAACTTATCGTGCACCAACACACATGTACAAGACAACTGAAGATTGTAGAAAGGAAGAATGACACTTTATATAGCTAAGATCCTGAAGCAGAATGGTTACTCTGGAGCCTTCATCTGTTCCTCCACTCACGCAACTCTACTGGGCATGCAGAACACACGAGACCCAACTGTATAGAAGAGGATAGAGTCAAAGAGTCTGACAATGTAACTGAATATTCAAGAACCTTCAGCTGTACAGAATCTGATCAAGAAACAGATGAAGAAACTAAACTTGTTGAAGTTGAAAATGACATTGCAATTGAGGAAGATCAGAGAAGACTAGATTTGGGATCGGATGAAAGTGATAGTGAAAGAGGAATATCTGTAGCAACAGGTACTGTCAAAGAAAGAATGGCCTCCAAAGAAGCTACAAATTTGAATCCAACAACTGAACGCCATTGGCAAAGGGTTGATAATTACAATGAAATCTTGAAAAGACTGAAAAATGCAAAACCCTTCAGCAAAGAGAAAGCTACACAAATTACTGATATCATAAACCTTTCCATGGATGACCGTCACCGTTTATACAAATACTGGGTATACAAGCTTCAGATCAGCCATTCACAGCAGCTTTTTGATCATTTCAATGATATTTGCAGGGAATACCAGAACCTGGATAGGGCACAAGATAAATGTGCATTGGAGGAAGTGGATGTCATTGGTATGACGACAACAGGGGCAGCTAAATATCAGCACATCCTCCATTTAGTTAAGCCCAAAATTGTAATCATAGAGGAAGCAGCAGAGGTTCTAGAATCCCACATAACCTCATGCTTGACTGCAAGCACTGAACATCTGATACTTATTGGTGATCACCAACAGTTGAGACCAAAGCCAAATGTATATGATTTAGCAAAGAAGAAAAACTTAGAAATTTCACTCTTTTAAAGGCTTGTAAAGAATGATTTTCCCAGAGTAACGTTAGAAATTCAGCATCGCATGAGGCCTGAAATTACTCAGCTTGTTCATCCTCTAATCTATCCAACTTTATTCAATCATGAATCAGTGTGCAATTTTCAACCCATCAAAGGGGTTGCTCAGAATCTTTTCTTCATTGATCATGAAGAGCAGGAAAAACCAGATGATGAGCTAAGGAGTCATTCAAATGTGTACGAAGCAAAAATTGTGTCTCTATCTAATTCAACAGGGATATAAGCCACAGCAGATAACAATTCTTTGTGCCTACACGGGTCAATTATTTGAAGTTAAAAAGTACATGCCCAAAAATATATTTGAGGGAGTTCTTATCAGAACACTCGATAATTATCAAGGCGAAGAAAATGATATTGTTTTGCTTTCCCTAGTGAGAAGTAATTGTGAACAGAGGATTGGGTTTTTGAAAGCGCAACATAGAGTGTGCGTTGCCCTTTCTAGAGCTAAGATGGGGCTATATTGTATTGGAAATTTTAAACTTTTGGAGAAAGTTAGCGAAATTTGGCAACAGTTAGTACCTCAGTTAAGAAAATGGCAGGTGATAGGATCTCATCTCCAAGTACAGTGCCAGAATCATGGCACACAGAACCATGTGCGAATGCCAGAAGACTTTGATCTTGTTCCTGAAGGAGGTTGTAACAAAAACTGCTGTTCCAGACTTCCTTGTGGACATGTGTGCCCTCGCAGATGCCATAATGATGATTTAGATCATTCATCTTTGAAATGTTTGCGTCCTTGTCCTAAAACCTGTAATTTACAGCATCCCTGCCCACTGGTTTGCAGTCATGCTCCGCCCTGTCCTGACTGCAAAGTGCCTGTTGATAAGAATATTCCTGAATGTGGTCATAAAATCAGAATAAAATGTTCATTACATCCTGAGAAAGAAATGTGTCAAACCTTCATAACAGTGACCTGTAATGAAGGTCACACGTTGCAAGTTCAGTGCTTAAATGAGTTTGACCCTTGTATGGTATTAGTGGAGAAACAAATAGAGGAATGTGGTCATACTAAATCTTGTCCTTGCTCGGTAGAACCACAGGCATCAGACTGTAATGTTCTTATCACAGTTGAGTGTCCTAAAGGGCATTCCACAGAGAAAAGATGCAAAGAAAAGCGGAAGCCATGCTCTACACCGGTTTCCTATGACCTTCCCTGTGGACATTCACAAGTTGAGGCATGCAGTAAGGATGTCTCTAAAATTGAATGCAATAATCCATGTAACCGCAAGTTTTCATGTGGTCATAGGTGTCAACAAAAATGTTTTCAGCCTTGTAATCCTATTTGTAATACCAAAGTAACCAAGATCCGAAATTGTGGACATGTTATTCAAGTTCCTTGCCATCAAAATCCTGATAATATTCCATGTAATGAACCTTGTCCGCTTCTCCTTCCATGCAAACATAAATGTACCAAAAGCTGTGGTACGTATTGTGACCAAATGTGCTCAACCAAAGTTACAAAGAAGTTGGAATGTGGACACATTGTTGAAGTTGCCTGTGGTGAAAATTTGTCTACTTATAAATGTCAAGTTGAAGGTAAATTTACCCTTCCTTGCAAACATAAACTTAATAAGAGAATTAAGTGTCACGAAAGGGTGAGCATTGAGTGTAAAAAGCAAGTTCAAACCATACTTCCTTGTGCTCATGAGGCGAACATTCCATGCCACAAATCTGGTAAGTGGACTTGCAGAAGACCTTGCAATGCTATTCTGGCTTGTGGTCATCACTGCAAAGGAAATTGTTCTTCATGTTATCAAGGCCGCCTTCATGTAACATGCAAGGAGGTACGAAACCTGGTAAGACTTCCATGTGGACACATACGAAACAGCATCCCTTGCTATGAGCAGTACTCTCTGAATTGTGATGCTGACTGTGACTATTGCTGCAGTCACACAAACCGAAAGCATCCATGTAGGTCCACATGCCCCCGCCAAAGATGTAGCTCACCTTGTAACTGGCAAATAGAATGTACACATGGGGCTGATGTATGTACAAAAGCCTGCAATGAACCTTGTGAGACATCACCCTGTGATCATCCTTGCCCTAAACCACTTCCTTGCAAGCATCCCTGTGAGGGAGTGTGTGGGGAAGCATGTTTAACAGTCTGCAGGAATTGTCATGGAAAAGCTTCTGGAAAAAAGAAGACATCAAAAGCAAAGCATTCCTGCTATACATCCAAATTTACTAAGCAACTGGGGTGTGAATTGCCAGTTAAGGAAAATTACAGATTCTTACAGCTTGATTGTGGTCACATTTTTGAGGTAGACTACATGGATAGGCATATGTCAGAATCCACTGAGGGTGACATGCAAGTAGAAATGAAATTATGTCCAAAGTGCAGTAAACCAATTTACAATATGCAAAGATATAGAAATGTCACCCAAAAGACTCTACAAATAATTGAATCTGCCAAAAATGATTTCATTTATGAAAGGCAATGCTATAATAATGTTTTGCCTACTATCACAAAGTACGCACTAGACAAACTTTCAGAGTTTCTTTCTAAGCTAAAGCCACCTGCACCTGACAGCAATCTAACTAACCACATGGAACACCTCAGCAGCTTGGATATAATCACAGAGATTGACAAGATAAACATTCCACATAAACAAATTTATGTGAAACCTAGGCTTATTATGAATACAGGACTTAGAACATTTTCTAGTCAACAGGAGAAGGCTTTTACATCTTTACTCAGGTACATATTATATGCGATTATAGTACCAATTTGTAAACGCTTTGAAGCTTCTGATGATTCTGGAGTGAATCACCTACTAAGTGTTGCATACAAATTACTGGAAGGTATGTTAAATTTGGCCCAATTTTCATTTTATGCTGGCAAAACTACTGAAAATCACATAACACCACAAATAGCACATGACTGGATACAAGAGATTTTGAGGCATAATTTCTTGATGATTGCAGCTACTAATTGTATTAAGGCATCACTTCCTGATGGGACTGCAATAGCTCATTCAGTAGAACAGTCAACTTTAAGTCAGCTTAAACAAGTTGAGCAAAAGCTTGATTTCAAGGTAGTCGGGAGAGGAAGGAAGCTGACTACTCTAAAGAAGCTTAAAGAAGTAGAGAAAACCTTAAAAATCTTGCCAACATGGTTGGATTATTCAGTTGCTTCAATTGATGAATTGCATCTGCCTCTGTTCCAAAGCTGTGAAATGTATCAATGTCAAAAAGGAAAGCATACGTATTACAAATTTATGCAGAAGGGCTTGGATTTGTTTCATCCCTTGCAGCTTCACTGCCCTCATTGTAGTGGAACAAACATTCTATATAATTAGATATAGGCAAACTCTGAATCCATAAAAATATTCATTTTTCATAATCAGCTTAGCTATAAAATTATTTTGCTATATATACCAGAATTTAATGTATACATTGAGGGCTGTCACTCTATCAAATGTAGAGATAAATCTTTCTGTCAGCATTCACAGACATCTATAGAGCATGTTCAATGGGTTTTAGAAATTTTGATGAAACTTAAAATTTGCCCTATCTCTCACAATACATTAACTTTGTATACCAGAATTTAATGTATACATTGAGGGCTGTCACTCTATCAAATGTAGAGATATGAAGCTAAATCTTTGTGTCAGCATTCACAGACATCTATAGAGCATGTTCAATGGGTTTTTGAAATTTTGATGAAACTTAAAATTTGCCCTATATCTCACAATACATTAACTTTGTATACCAGAATTTAATGTATACATTGAGGGCTGTCACTCTATCAAATGAACAGATATGAAGCTAAATTTTTGTTTCAGCATTCACAGACATCTATAGAGCATGTCCAATGGGTTTTTGAAATTTTGATGAAACTTAAAATTTGCCCTATCTCTCACAATACATTAACTTTGTATACCAGAATTTAATGTATACATTGAGGGCTGTCACTCTATCAAACAGAGAGATATGAAGCTAAATCTTTGTGTCAGCATTCACAGACATCTATAGAGCATGTCCATTGGGTTTTTGAAATTTTGTTGAAACTTAAAATTTGCCCTATCTCTCACAATACATTAACTTTGTATTCCAGAAATTAATGTACATTGAGGGCTGTCACTCTATCAAATGGAGAGATATGAAGCTAAATCTTTCTGTCAGCATTCACAGACATCTATAGAGCATGTCCAACGGGTTTTTGAAATTTTGATGAAACTTGAAAGAGAAAATATTTATTTTCATCAGATATCCTAAATCTTATATGGAAGAAACTTTGATGTCTGTGAGTATAAATACCAAGTGTTAACATCACTAATATATATAAATAAAATTATAGAATAGGAAGATAATGTAATGTATGTATATAGGGCAAAAATTTCTTTTCATCATTGAAAAATCACAGTATAAACATGAGCATCTAAAGACAGTTTTACAGCAGGGTTTCATCTTTTGTTGGATTTTTGACTTTAAAAACAAGTTGTATATCAAATTTTCTGAATAACAACATTACAGCATGTATGCATATATATACAGTACAAGTTACAATATACTAAGGTAGATATATATATATAGTTAGGAGGTTTTGGATTTGAATATACATAATATGCCTAACATATACGTACAACAGTGTCTATAAGTACACTTTATTTGCAAATCAAACAGGGACATTGAGTAATCTTTCTTCCATCTCCTTATCCGACTTGCTTTCAGAGTAGTGTGGGGGAGGAGACTGAATATATATAGCAGCTTTGTTGGAGTCCCCCATAGTTGCCATAGCAACTGTAGGAGATTGACGTCTCAGTGACTTTGACTTAACCTATAAAAATGTATTTAAGTAAATGTACAGCATGTCTTGGAAATATATCCATGATACAATATAATAACTTTCTATGTACTTTTTCAAATAATATGACTTCTACACATCAACCAATCAGATCACCTATATACGTATAATCTAAGTATATAATAGCACCAGTGCTGTAGTATACTTACCACACAACAGATTGCTACTACAGTAGCAACCACAAGTATTAGGATGAAAGCAAAAAGTGACAAGCTCAATCCGAGAGCGAAGGCCAGGTTCACTGATTTCAGATGAGGACCTAAAAATAGCATTAATTATCACTAAATTAGTGGATATTATAAGCAAAATATATGTATGCATATACAGAAACTGAAAATGTCTTTAATTTTGGACATCTGACCTGAAGATCCTTATCAGAAATAATTATTAACAGCTAGTGAGACCTTCATGTTAAATGTTCCAAATTTGTTAATTATGAAGAAGGAGGATGCACATTGTGTTATGTTTGTCAGTAGGTCATTAATGAGCTATGTATCTGAAGAACTGTACTTGTAGGAGTATTAAACATAAATCTAAACAAGAGGCAATTGTGTGGCGATACTGACCTGGTTGATCAACACATTCATAGTCACAGGAACAAGGATCACTTGTGGTACTGACGTAAACCTGATTATATCCACATTCTAAGAAGAAGCAGTCTACAGCTAACTCAAGTACATCAGCTGGACCAGGATCACATTGTCTATATGAAAGGGAATTACCAGTGTTGATAAACACAATGTACATAGGTGAGAATAAAGTCTCAAGCGTCAGCAACATGAATTTAATGTTGCTGATGCTCGATAAGACCCTATTCTCCTAATGATCGCAACAAGCACTAGAAGTCTAAACCCCTAAATCTACAAGAAGTGAGCAAGTTAAAAAAACTCATAGCTGCCGCCCCCATACTCCATGTACTTGGAAGCTTTGTTGGGCTAAAACATAGTCCTAATCTTAACGATTCTGACCTTTGCAAATATGTATACACAAGACAAGAGTAACAGAATTTATGGTTGAAAACAAGTTTCTTGTGCCCATGGAATTTATGAAATATATTACATGGGACAAGTATTACCATTTGGGGCACAGATATAGTCTTCTACAGCCACTGCACCAAGGTGTGTTACTAATATACACATACACATACGTAGTACAGAACATTCATAAGAAACACACATCAAAGGGATCTTGTGCAACATTTTATAATTGGCTGAAGTTGACTGCATATACGAACCTTAATTAATAGGTACAATCTATTATATCTAAATGCACCCAATGACTGTTACAACAGGTAACCATGCTAACATTGAAATTGACTTTATATATATGTACAATATTCTACTTACAAGAAGGCACAATAGGTGAAGTTTTGTAATCGATAATTATATCTATCCTGCAGGAGGCAAAGAAATATATGTATATACATAAGTAATAATATGTAAATATAGTATTGACAGAGTCATTCCATGAAGTATAGGAAGATGACATCAAATATAAAATTAATTTTATATTCAGACATTGAAAACCTTTAAAATTGATTATTATGATTAACACAACAACTGACTTGCAATCAACACAATTATTTCAGTCCTTAACCAAATCCATGAACGGTTGTTATATAATACATAAACATGTATAGCTATAGTGAGATAGAGTGCATTAACAGTATTGCTATTCACAGTATTAATTGCTAATTTAAAACAAAATGCATGAAAATTAGGTATACAACATTCCTACTTTGATATTCTAAGGGATCATAAGGGCTACAGACTTGATAGGTCCTACCAGTAACTGAAATCTTATAAGTAACTAAAGAGAGGCTAGCTTTACTGTATTTATTGTTACATTTCTCAACTAATGCATTTAAATTACCTCACAGATGGCAGTCGTATTCACATTTTTACAAGTTACATTTGATATAACTTCCGGTGGGAAAACTATCTCAGAGTAGTAGAGATAATCGTCATCAAAGGTGTCATAGTCACTTTGTACAGCAATGCCAGTTGCAGGATCCACACACCAGCAGTACTGCTTGTCATACAGTGTGTCATTTGGGGTTGAACACTGGATTGGGAGGAATGTTCCATCGCTGCTGCACTGAGGAATGTAGTAGCTGTTACTGGCATAATATCCATGAAATCTCCAGCGAGAAGAGTAATCATTATTGGCCATAGACTCCTCAAATGCAGCCTTCACTGTAAAGCAATCTTCTATTGTAAAATATTAGTTATCAATTATATGGTGTAAATTTAAGGTTATAAGGACTTATTATTGTTCACTAATGTAATTACATAATCTCACAATTCACATAAACTTAGTATATTGCCAAGTATCTGTTCTGATGTGCCAAGATATAGGCTTTATTCATTGATGTATATAAACTGATGAATCAGAAAAGTTGTCTCAGTGACTCACTCTTTCTTACCTTGAGCTCCTGCAATACAGCAGAGGGTGAAAGTGACAATGATGACACCTTTAATAGACACCTAACAAACAAAGTTTCAGTATCAGTAACAAAACTGGTATATAATCTACTTTACTACGGATTTGACCACTATTCGTGCTGGGATCACGGTACGTGTATGACTAGAGACACTTATAGCTTACTGAGGCTGAGTAATTTATCCTCTTCATCAACGTACGAAATTAGTACGTTATTCAAAAACCCTGTATACTCTTATATATGTGTACATTGTGCAGGTTACTGTCGCTATTCCACATTATCCAGGTAATCATATAAATCTAAGTCTATACGAACATATCTACGGGAGTTCTAAGAAATACGCAAATAGTACATGAATCATCTAGTATATTCTTACCATTATTTAGATTTACGTCCAAATAGATCTCTTACACTGTGTTGTTTCCCTTAATACACCCACACACTATCACGTGATCATGCGACCACAAACGTCTAAGGAATTTACTGGCCAAGGATTTGAACAGGTTGTATATATATCAAATTTTATGAAGAACAATATTACAGCATATATATATATATATATAGACTTACATTACATATATATGTAAACATAGTTTGCATCACACATTGTTTATAGTCCTACCCAACCTAGAAATCTGGTGCAAAGCCACCTATGTAGTTTCAGAAAATGATCTATGCTGTCAATATCTAATAATATCTATGCTGTCAACAATACTGTGACCACCTACCCTGGATTATGGATACTTTCCATCCTGACTTGATTTTGTATGATGCAGGAGTAGATGTACATATGGTCTCAAGGATCCCAATCTGTACCAGTATCCAGTGTATACAAGAAGCCACAGTGCAGCGCACAGATCTGATCTTTATCACAACTCTTCTCCTGTCAATCCAGAGCTCTGGATCATGAGAGCAGTAGCTTTGTTGTGTGATACTAAGTGAACTGACAAGCAATATAAAACATGAGAGTTTTAAGAATTCCAATTGCTATTATATTATAGTTCATGTCTTTTTGTGCAAATTATTATTGTTTGTGATTGCCTAGTCCTATATATACAAAGGTAGAAATATTGCCACAATAAGTACATCTATGCTAGATCTCACTTTTCTAAAGGAGTGCAGTGATCAGAGAGAACTTGGCTAGAATGTTCCAGATCTAGTTCTGATGGTTAACTGTTATAGGCCTATAACAAAAAGAACTGTATATATAGCAGTGTCAAGCATAAGCAAGCTCAAAAACAAGTCGTGTAATATATAGCAATATTAATCCTATTACAGCTATATATATTATTACCATATATGGTAAGAGTTCATAACCACCATTTATAGTATGTAAAATAAGAACAACATCCACTCGCACCAGCAATTCAAATTGCCTTGAAAACATTTCAAGTGGAATTCATATGCAGAATTAAATGTGCACGTAAATTACAATACTGATATACGTATATATATTTGATGTAAGGTGAGAGATATATTAACGTGTAGCGTATATATACATATGTGAATTATTACTAGTATATTAAATTAGATTACTATGGTATTTTGTAACTTGCACTGTATACAGGAAGCTTTGGATATATATACATATGCAAAGACCTCAGGGTCGAAACGTTCAGAATTTACCAATTCATGTTGCTGAAAAAACCTTCATCTCTTATAACAAGCACTACATATGCGTATGTCTAGCATATACAGTATGTACAACAGTGTCTATAAGTACAGTTGCAAACAGTTCATTTGCAAATCAAACAGGGACATTGAGTAATTTTTCTTCCATCTCCTTATCCGACTTGCTTTCAGAGTAGTGTGGGGGAGGAGACTGAATATATATAGCAGCTTTGTTTGAGTCCCCCATAGTTGTCATAGCAACTGTAGGAGATTGACGTCTCCGTGACTTTGACTTAACCTATTAAGTAAATATACAGTATGTATTGAAAATATATATACGTTTCTATTTTTTAAAATAATATGACTTCTATATATCAATTGATCAGATCACCATATATAACTGTGTATAGCACAAATGCTGTAGTATGCATATGTACTTACCACACAGCAGATTGCTACTACAGTAGCAACCACAAGTATTAGGATGAAAGCAAAAAGTGACAAGCTCAATCCGAGAGGTAAGGCCAGGTTCACTGATTTCAGATGAGGACCTAAAAATAGCATTAATTATCACTAAATAAGTGGATATTATAATATAAAAGTTTAAGGAAAATGTGCATATGCATATACAGCAACTGAAAATGTCTTTAATTTGAGACATTTGACCTGAAGATCCTTATCAGAAATTAATTATTAAGAGCTAGTGAGACCTTCATGTTAAATGTTCCAAATTTGTTAAGGAGGATGCACATTATGTTATGTTTGTCAGTAGGTCATTAATGAGTTACGTACGTATCTGAAGAACTGTACTTGTAGGAGTATTAAACATAAATCTAAACAAGAGGCAATTGTGTGGCGATACTGACCTGGTATATCAACACATTCATAGCCACAGGAGCAAGGATCACTTGTGGTACTGACACGTCTCTGAGAATATCCACATTGTATGGGGACACAGTTTATCAACAATATTTCAGCTGGACCAGGACTGCACTCTCTACATGAAAAGAAAGTTCCAGCTTTGTCATTAATACATACCAGATAGGCGTTGCCACCTCAATGAGATTGAGGATGCCACCCACTTTTTGACCACATGTCCTGTATTTCATGCTTTAAGATGTATGTAAGTTATATAATGAATGCCATACCAAATATATAAACCTTAGGTTATGCCAAGTAAAAATAGATGTACACAAGTCAAAATGTCTATGAAAGGAATAGTCAACTGAAAAATAGAGGAATTTAAGATCTAGAAATCTTAAAGCTTCAAATGCTCACTTCACATACATAGACAGTAGCACAGCACACACGCATCATAATGTAGCTCTACTGATAATGCGTTAATCATGTTCACATTACAGATTTCACTGTAATTTCACGTATACAGCAATATTCCACTTACAGATAAGCACAAGAGGGGTAGTCTTGCAATCTATAACTAGATGTATCCTGTAAGTGGCAATATAAAGGTAATACAATCATTCAATGTATCCTGCAAGGAGCAAATAAAACCTTTATATAGGGAATACATATAATGAAATATAATGGGAGATTTTGGCATTCAAAAGCATACCTTAAGGCTACTAATTTTAATGAGTACTAATGTTAGCGGTTGAATAGTCTGGCATTTGGCGAATATTAATCTTAGGGATTTTCCCATTTTATGGTTACCATGTGAATTAAATTTAGCGATTCTGGATGACTACCGGCTTGGACTGAGACTACAGATGGCTTGGACCAAGGAGACACAGACAAGTAAGTATTAGAGACAGACGTTTCGAACAAGGGGGATTAGGGGACACAGAAATATGTGTTACTGTACTAAGTTTAGAGTACATTTTTATCTGCGAGTACGTTTTTTGCGGGGACAATTTTTAGCAATTATGGCATTGCTCACTAAATTCACTAACATTAGTATTCATTAAAAAAGCTTTAAAAGGTATTTTGAACAAACATACTGATTAACAAAAAAAACTAAAAATTTAAATATGAAGGATCTGGTCAGGCTGAGCATACAATGTAATTTCATAGTTATAGAGACCTCAATTATTTCTATTCCTAACATTGCAAAAAAGCACTTATATGACAAAACCAACTACGTATGCAATAACTGTAAAAATTGTATAAAAACAGCTATCACATTAAAGGAACCATTGACATATGTACAACACATATACGTACAGCCATTTTCTCTTACCTTACAGATGGCAGTCGTATCCACATTCTTACAAGTTACATTTGATATAACTTCCGGTGGGAATAGTATGTCAGAGTAGAAGAGATAATCATCATCAAAGGGGTCATAGTCACTTTGCACAGCAATGCCAGTTACAGGATCCACACACCAGCAGTACTGCTTGTCATTCAGTGTGTCATTTGGGGTTGAACACTGGATTGGGAGGAATGTTCCATCACTGCTGCATTGAGGAATGTAGTAGCTGTTACTGGCATAATATCCACGAAATCTCCAGCGAGAAGAGTAATCATTATTGGCCATAGACTCCTCAAACGCAGCCTTCACTGTAAAGCAATCTTCTATTGTAAAATACAAGGTTTCTATTAAGGTATGTATCTATTATAGTGTCCGTTTAGGATTATAAAGACTTATTATTATTATAATTTGATTGCATAATCTACATAATAAACTTAGTACATTGCCAAGTATCTGTTCTAATCAATGATTAAATAGATATATTCATTGATATAGGCTTTATTCATTGATTGATGTATATAAACTGATGAATTAGAAAAGTTGTCTCAGTGGCTCAGTCTCTCTTACCTTGAGCTCCTGCAATACAGTAGAGGGTGAAAGTGACAATGATGACACCTTTAATAGACACCTAACAAACAAAGTTTCAATATCAGTAACAAAACTGGTATATAATCTACTTTACTACGGATTTGACCACTATTCGTGTTGGGATCACGGTACGTGTATGACTAGAGACACTTATAGCTTACTGAGGCTGAGTAATTTATCCTCTTCATCAACGTACGAAATTAGTACGTTATTCAAAAACCCTGTATACTCTTATATATGTGTACATTGTGTAGGTTACTGTCGCTATTCCACATTATCCAGGTAATCATAAAAATCTAAGTCCATACGAACATATCTACGGGAGTTCTAAGAAATACGCAAGTAGTACATGAATCATCTACATGGGGTTCATATAACTGCATAATTACAGAATTAGTATATTGTTATTATTACTAAGGTTACCCATGATCGGTTTCAGTCTTACCATTATTTAGATTTACGTCCAAATAGATCTCTTACACTATGTTGTTCCCCTTAATACACCCACACACTATCACGTGATCATGCGACCACAAACGTCTAAGGAATTTACTGGCCAAGGATTTGAACAGGTTGTATATATATCAAATTTTATGAAGAACAATATTACAGCATATATAGACTTACATGTACATATATATGTAAACATAGTTTGCATCACACATTGTTTATAGTCCTACCCAACCTAGAAATCTGGTGCAAAGCCACCTATGTAGTTTCAGAAAATGATCTATGCTGTCAATATCTAATAATATCTATGCTGTCAACAATACTGTGACCACCTGCCCTGGATTATGGATACTTTCCGTCCGGACTTGGTTTTGTATGATGCAGGAGTAGATGTACATATGGTCTCAAGGACCCCAATCTGTACCAGTGTCCCGTGTATACAAGAAGCCACAGTGCAGCGCACAGATCTGATCTTTATCACAACTCTTCTCCTGTCAATCCAGAGCTCTGGATCATGAGAGCAGTAGCTTTGTTGTGTGATACTAAGTGAACTGACAAGCAATATAAAATATGAGGGTTTTAAGAATTCCAAATGCTATTATATTATAGTTCATGTCTTTTTGTGCAAATTATTATTGTTAGTGATTGCCTAGTCCTATATATACAAAGGTAGAAATATTGCCACAATAAGTACATCTATGCTAGATCTCACTTTTCTAAAGGAGTGCAGTGATTAGAGAGAACTTGGCTAGAATGTTCTAGATCTAGTTCTGATTGTTAACTGTTATAGGCCAATAACAAAAAGAACTGTATAGCAGTGTCAAGCATAAGCAAGCTCAAAAACAAGTCGTGCAATATATAGCAATATTAATCCTATTACAGCTATATATATTATTACTATACATGGTAAGAGTTCATAACCACCATTTATAGTATGTAAAATAAGAACAACATCCACTCGCACCAGCAATTCAAATTGCCTGGAAAACATTTCAAGAGGAATTCATATGCAGAATTAAATGTGCACGTAAATTACAATACTGATATACGTATATATATTTGATGTAAGGTGAGAGATGTATTAATGTGCAGCGTATATATACATATGTGAATTATTACTAGTATATTAAATTAGATTACCATGGTATTTTGTAACTTGCACTGTATACAGGAAGCTTTGGATATATATACATATGCGTACGTATGTCTAGCATATACAGTATGTACAACAGCGTCTATAAGTACAGTTGCAAACATTTCATTTGCGAATCAAACAGGGACATTGAGCAATCTTTCTTCCATCTCCTTATCCGACTTGCTTTCAGAGTAGTGTGGGGGAGGAGACTGAATATATATAGCAGCTTTGTTTGAGTCCCCCATAGTTGTCATAGCAACTGTAGGAGATTGACGTCTCAGTGACTTTGACTTAACCTATAAAAATGTATTTAAGTAAATGTACAGCATGTCTTGAAAATACATGATACAATACAATATCTTTCTACGTATGTACTTCTTACATAATAGTAGATAATGACTTCTACACACAGGGTTTCTTTCAGATTTTAGCCCAAGGGGTGGGGAAAATGAAATGGTATGGATTATTGGGGGGTGGGGGACTTAATCATTATCAGTTTTTGTGGTGATTTAGTGTGAAAACAGTCCCAAATTGCATGCTTTTCACACGTACTTGTCAGAAACAATAGAAGACACATCGGCTAGAAAATCTAGGAAAATTGTTGTATAGAATACTGTGCATTTCATGTGTCATTAAAGCTTTTATAAAGGCCTCAATTGATTTACATGTAAAATAGAATTCTCAGCATATCCAAGGGGGGCAAGCCAAAGCCAAGGAGGGGCAATTGCGCCCCCCCCCCCCCCTCGAAAGAAACCCTGACACATCAATCAATCAGATCACCTAGGTACATATAACTGTGTATAGCGCAAATGCTGTAGTATGCATATGTACTTACCACACAGCAGATTGCTACTACAGTAGGAACCACAAGTATTAGGATGAAAGCAAAAAGTGACAAGCTCAATCCGAGAGCGAAGGCCAGGTTCACTAAAAACATAAATTGTTATCACTTAACTTGAATATACGTACATATACACATAGGTATCCCAAAAATGAACGCTTTGACCCGGAGGTCTTCATCAGCATAAACACATTACACATTGCACTGTATACACGTATACAGTACAATGTATATAAACAACGTATACCACACTAATGAGCTCTAAAGAGGGCGAAACAGCTATCTGTGGGTTTTTTCCATCTTGGACAGGGAGGCGATCACTAGTTGCCATTTAATAGGATATTAATCTCCAACCAAGATTAGACTTTAGACACTTGATTGGACATGCATAACACCTCCAGTGATTATTTATATCACAGGTAGGGAAGCATTGTACATACACTGCATTTGTATGTAGAGATACGGACCTGGTATATCAACACATTCATAGCCACAGGAACAAGGATCACTTGTGGTACTGACACGTCTCTGAGAATATCCACATTGTATGAAGGCACAGCCTAGGGCTACTATCGGCAATAATTCAGCTGGACCAGGACTGCACTCTCTACATGAAATGGAAGTTCCAGCTTTGTCAATTATACATACCAGATAAGCATTGCCACCTCAATGAGATTGAGGATGCCACCCACTTTTTGACCACATGTCCTGTATTTCATACTTTAAGATGTATGTAAGTTATATAATGAATGCCATACCAAATATATAAACCTTAGGCTATGCAAAGTACATGAGTCTAAGTGTTTGTGAAAGTTATAATAGTTAACAGAAAAAATAAGGGAATTCAAGATTCAAGAGCCAAGCTTAAAGCTTCAATGTTATGAACACAATTAAAACTCCTTATCACTTCACATACATAGACAGTAGCACAGCACACACGCATCATAATGTAGCTCTACTGATAATGCGTTAATCATGTTCACATTAACAAATTTCACTGTAATTTCATGTATACAGCAATATTCCACTTACAGATAAGCGCAAGAAGAGTAGTCTTGCAATCTATAACTAAATGTATCCTGCAAGGAGCAATATAAAGGTAATACAATCATTCAATGGAAATACGGGAGATTTTGGCATTCAAAAGTATACCTAAGGCTACTAATTTTAAAGAGTATACTAATGTTAGCGGTTGAATAGTCTGGCATTTGGTAGATATTAATCTTAGGAATTTTCCCATTTTATGGTTACCATGTGAATTATATTTAGCGATTTTGGATGACTACCAGCTTGGACCGAGGAGACACAGACAAGGCAGCATTAGAGACAGATGTTTCAAACAGGGATTAGGGGACACAGATATATGTGTTACTGTACTAAGTTTAGAGTTCATTTTTATCTGCGAGTACGTTTTTGCGGGGACAATTTTTAGCAATTATGGCATTGCTCACTAAATTCACTAACATTAGTATTCATTAAAAAAAAGCCTTAAAAGGTATTTTGAACAAACACACTGATTAACAAAAAAAACTAAAAAATTTTAATATGAAGGATCTGGTCAGGCTGAGCATACAATGTAATTTCATAGTTATAGAGACCTCAATTATTTCTATTCCTAACATTGCAAAAAGAAAGCACTTATATGACAAAACCAACTACATATGCAATAACTGTTATCACATTAAAAGAACCATTGACATATGTACAACACATATACGTGTAAAGTAGCCATTTTCTATTACCTTACAGATGGCAGTCGTATTCACATTCTTACAAGTTACAGTTGATATAACTTCCGGTGGGAATTGTAGGTCAGAGTAGAAGAGATAATCATCATCAAAGGGGTCATAGTCACTTTGCACAGCAATGCCAGTTGCAGGATCCACACACCAGCAGTACTGCTTGTCATACAGTGTGTCATTTGGGGTTGAACACTGGATTGGGAGGAATGTTCCATCGCTGCTGCACTGAGGAATGTAGTAGCTGTTACTGGCATAATATCCATAAATTCTCCAGCGAGAAGAATAATCATTATTGGCCATAGACTCCTCAAACGAGGCCTTCACTGTAAAGCAATCTTCTATTGTAAAATACAAGATTTCTATTAAGGTATGTATCTATTATAGTGTCCGTTAGGATTATAAAGACTTATTATTCACTAATTGATTGCATAATCTACAAAAAATTGTATTGCCAAGTATCTGTTCTGGTGTGCTAAAATTGCTTTATTCATTGATTGATGTATATAAACAGATGAATCAGATTAGTTGTCTCAGTGACTGTTTTTTACTATATACATATGAATATATAATGTATAAAATGTGTGTGTATGATTTTAACATATAATTCTATATAATATAAAAATGATCTACTAGTATATATGCAAGGATTAACTAAGATGTATGCGAAGACACCGAAATCTTATAACCTATGCATGAAGAATTGGAGATCTATAATTACAACTGAATTTATATATAGCTTATAATTGAACAATGGCAGTTCCTAATTTACGTAAATCATTTTGTTGTTTCGTTTTTTGTGACTCATGTGCCCCAGCTTGGCCTAATTCCCTTCCCACACGTGTCTCTTTAATAAATTAATAATAATATAAACAGATGAATCATCTCAGTGACTCACTCTTTCTTACCTTGAGCTCCTGCAATACAGCAGAGGGTGAAAGTGACAATGATGACACCTTTAATGGACACCTAACAAACAATAAAGTTTCAATATCAGTAACAAATCATTGCTATACTTGTATACTCCACTTAGCTACATGGTTACTCCACAGGGAGGCCAGGTAAAGCAGTTAAGTAAAATATATTTCTTTAAATGAATTCTTAAGAAGAGAGTTTATGACTGAAGTTGTAACATTTGACATTTAAGTATAAGTTGACATCTAAGTCTTGTTGCAGATTTCTGTATGACGTATTAAAAGAGTTTATATATAGCTTATAATTGAACATACTGTTGATGTCACTATCTCAAAAAAAACTACAGATTTGATATTCACGTAGAGATCACAATGCGTGCATAATCGAAGACACCTCGTGTGTCTAGCTTATAAATCAACTTCAAAATTACTGAGTCCGAGTCATGCACCCTCTTAATACGCATATCAATTGCAATGTGCGAAATTAGTACTGTCATACACACATAGTACAGTACTATGCTTAAGCCAGAATCCCAAGAAATACATTTAATACCCTATGTGGTTAAACCTAGTTCAAAGTTGTACATATACTCGTAGAGCCAGTCTTACCATCATCTCTACGTAGGTATATATCCAACTCTTTCAATAATTGATCTTCTTTCAAGCTGTTTATCCTTAAAAACTTCCCGTTTATTGTCACGTGATCACGCACCCACAAAATCTGTGAAATTCTACACCTTTGTATGTTTCCAGAACTGAATGCTACGTACATATTATATAAATAATTACCTGAATTTTCATTGGTGAGGAATTTATTAGGATAATATATATGCGAAATTGGGCATTGAGCAAAGATGGCAGTGATTCAACTAGCACTCTCTGAGACTTATATGCTGTTATTCATTAAGATCGATTGTATATGGACTTAAGCAAGTGGTCATAAAGAACTACTTCAAAAGTTCTATATTTTCTCATGTGATTAATCCAAGCTTATAAGCTCAAGGTTAATTGTTTTGTCCTTAGCTAAAACACACCCACTTGTTATCACACTGTCACACACCCACTTGTTATCACACTGTCACACACCCACTGGTTATCAAACTGTCACACACCCACTTGTTATCACACTGTCACACACCCACTGGTTATCAAACTGTCACACACCCACTTGTTATCACACTGTCACACACCCACAGAATCCTGTGGAATTACACACCAGGCCTTATATATTTAGAAATGGTTATATTATTAGCTATATAGACCATCTCAATAAACACTATATATATATAACAGCCATTAATTGTTACTAAAGATAAGGATATACTGTCTTCTGGGAAAGCGTGCATTTTTAATTTAGTTTTATTGTTTAATTTTTCTTTAATTCTTTGTCACTCTTTGCCTACATGTATTTGTTGGCCATATAAAGAAGAGCTTTTATAGGATCACCATCACATGCACTGCCCTTGAACTCATGTCCTTCATAGCCTTCAGCCTGAGCTTTCTATACAGAGTTGAGCAAACAAAATTAATATAGAATAACAACATGTACCATTTTATTTACGTGTCCACTCTTATATTATAGCTATATATACGTATATTATTCTTCCATTCACTATAATTTATTTATGGTATATAGAATTCAAATGTTAGTTTGTCTACATGACATATGTGAATGATAATTTTATATATAAGATATAGACTGCATATGGATATACGTAGAGACTAGACATACCGAAAAGATGCTAATGAATCGTAAGCAAGCAACAGGGATGGCTTTTTTAAAGTTAGGATAAAGCTTTTGAGGAGTCATTTCCAATTTATAGATGGAAAGTGAACGTAGGTAAGCTTGAAACAAGTCCTTTCTGAACTTTTCCTGTGAAAGATCTTGACCTATATACGTATATGTATGTAATGAATTCTATATACAAAATACATACCAGGGATATATAATTATACATGTACAGTACACATACAGTGCTGCCAAATTATTTGATCTCGTAAATTTCATTCTATGTCTAAATCAAGTATTATATCTAATTTACTGCATGTAAATGTACTCACATGTCATTTGGTTTAGAAGAGGGTGATTTTCTGGGCAATTGAAATCTTGTGGTCCAAAAAGGCATAACATGAATTCAGCCAAATCACAAGATGCATCCCCAAGACATGACATTTCAAAGTCCAATATTGCTTTAACTTTAAGTGTACGATAATCAAACACCAGGTTTCGAAAGTTGAAATCACCGTGCATAAATACTATAAGAATGCAGAATGATCAATATAATTTAACATGAAAATAATATATTAAAATACAATTAATATTGTAATTACCACAATATTTGTAGATTTACCTTTCAAAAGTTTAGACTTGTGTTCTTTTTTTAATGAAGCCACAAGGGAAGAAACAACTTGAAGATCATCTTGTTCACATATGTTGCACCACAGTTTAATCTGTATGCGAAAATCAAATAGTTTACAGTAGTACCCTATGTATGCAAAATGCATGGTGAGGCCCTATTCAATGTTATGTATATCACAGTAATGGATTTAGAGTACTAACATTAACCTGGTTTGTTTTTATTTGTTTACAGATAAATACATCTTGGATGCATGTAATATATACTCCCTGACAGGACATAGCATGTCTATATTATGACAATGCATGTGGATACGTATACACTTATATGAAGAATATTTATTCAGTGAAACCTCACTTATCCACACCCCGATTAAAACCGGCTGCTCAGATTATCTGTGGTGATAACAAAATGGCTGCTTTGAGCAGTGGAAAAGAAAGCATGTAGTTTTTAACCTAGAGGAAATAGTAGTACTCCACCACCCGAAGGATGGAGCAACTCAACAGAAACTTGCAGACGAGTACTTGCACCCTGCATACATTAAGAAGGTTATTATTGTGCACTATTAATATTAGGAATATTGCAATTTATATATCCAGCAGTTTCACGTATCTGACAAGCAATGGTCTGGCCCCATTTAAATTGGAAAAGTGAGGTTCTACTGTATAAGCAAACATTAATATATATTTTGTATCTTACTCATGAAGATATATGTGACAATAATAATAAATGATTGCATGAATGGTGATAATTTAATGCTTTTACCCTCCATTCCCAAAAACCATTAAAATTAAAGCTTTCTGAAAATTGAGGCCTAGGGTCTCTAAAAGGTTGCATGATATCATTAAAGATAGTCCACGGATAGCTCTCCAAATACTGAACCATTTCCTTGCTTGCATGCAATCTAGCTAGAGCCTCAATGGCTGATTGATAAACTGTTTGCTTCTCCTTCATGCCCAGGCTACATTCCACTGGGTAACCATTCTCAGCATACAATCTCTTTAAGGATGCATCAACAAAATTTACACCCTATATTACATACAGATATATGTATCATAATAATCAAACCTATTATATTGTACATATATGCATATATGTATAAAGACAATTTATTATTGCCCTCTGTAAAATTGCATCCACCAATTTAGGGCTGTAACCAATCACCATGTACATAGTATACGTACTATTTAAAATACTGATTATCCTAGGGGTCACTTGGATCTCTTTAAATTTGTAACTGGCACTGTGTAGTACTTGATTGTAATTTTAATATTTTATATATTTGCCAGTAACTTGCACTGTGTAGTGATATATATAGTATATTGTAACTTGTACTGTATATATTGACGTAGTAGAGAGCACGGAGCTTAACAGCTTCAATTAGCATAGTCATACGGTCGCTTAAACCATAGGCTACGTTACGTAGTCTATATATGCTTAAACGATGTATATATCAGTATCGTTTCTCAAACTTCCCGGGATATATATATATATATGTGTATAATACTTAGTTTACTTACCTCTACATACTCTCTTATGTAAAACTGGGTTCCCACATCATCAAAGACTTCAGAGTTCCATGGTTGAGTGTAATACACTTTTGGAACTGGGAAGTGCAATTCAGTTAGCTTTTGATATATGTCACATTCTCGCAAAACCTAACACAAGATGAAGTATATATGTAATGGGGGAACAGGTTGTAATTATAATGATCATAGAATATACATATAATGCATGTAAATAAAGATTCCCAGTTCCCAGAGTCACTGATGAAGGGTGGAATTGTCAGAAATGGCTCTCTGGCCCAGTGGAGAAGCAGAAAATGAAAAGGAGAAAGCTCTTGTATCCTCATCCAAATCTTCATATAGACCAATATATACTCTAAAGTAGATGTAGCATGTAAGAAAATGTGTTAGATTATTGGTCATACATTATGTATTCCTTTTCGAATTCCAATATATATTGGAGAAAGTCTCACAATAAACTTTGTCAAATATTTGCCACTGTATGTTACCAAGTAGGTGGGATTGGCATCTGCCCGACTGCAGAATAAAATCCACATGTAAACAATGTATATGTACAATGGATCATGACTTCTTAACTATTGTAAGAAACTCAACTAAAGAAGAACTTAACATATAAGCCATGTACATATTAAATGCATTTGTATTGATAAGATTAGTTGCTCTCAGATTACAGATTACATGCAGTCATTTGAGTGCATGAATGTTATAGCTACTAAATGTAGGAGTCATATATCTATGATAGCATAGTGTTCATGCAGTGTTCCTTTTCACCGGCTAAGGAAGTGATCCTTGAATAATTCTTCCTTTGCTGGAGACTTTGGGAGGTTGCATCTCTCCCTCAAATCAACATATCGCTTTGCCTTGGATGTACATATCTTCTCTTTAAGTATTTCCATAATATAGCAAGTACCTCCAATTTTCAATCAAAGATGAAAATAGTATTATTGAGACATGCGCTAATACATATTCAATGATGTCTTCCATAAATTTGTATCAAAGTATCGTAGTTTTAGAAAATTTGCCGAAAATTTGTCCTAAAGGTATAGCTGCGAATATATACGTACGTATATGCGTATATATAAGTTCCACGCGTACAACTAGACAAGGGGCATTTACAGTAGAGCAAGAATCGTCATTTACGTACGTAGTCCACTCTCAAAGTGAAATGACTAGGACTTAAAGAGAATAGCTGTGTAGATTGAACTCGTGCAAGTATCTTCTTAGGAAGAATTACTTTCTTCCCTCCAAATTTTTGGGCATGCTCAGGCAAATGTTGCAATTCCGGGGTCTAGTCAGCAAAATCAGTTTGTAAGTTACCAATTAATTCTTACAACAAATAAAGAATTTGATCAAAAACAGAAACCAAGTTTTACCATCATGAGACTGTTTTACCGTTGTTTGCATGGTACATAATAATATTAAACCAAATAATCAGATCATTTGCTTTTGGATAGTTCTTTGGTATTCTGAGCAATCCAAGGATGATTCATTGCCTCCTCCAAGGACAGACGGTCTTTTGGATTGTAGCGAAGAAGCTGGAAATTAAGACAGAATTCTCAACCAGTGTACTAATGGATGTACATACATACATATGATCAACAACTACGTATGTACAGGTGTAAAGTTATTATCACATCAATATAGAAATGTACAAGTTAAAATTTGAAGGACTTTCTACTGTATTTGGAGGAAATCTCTTATAGCAAAACAGTAAGAACTTAGAGATATGGAAGGTAAGTTGACTTGTATATTGGTATTAATCAAGCATGCAATATTGAATACATACACATATACACTCCTGGAGTCCATTACTGGGGTAACCAAGGCAAATTGCGCATATTCCACAACCCTTGCACTTTGGTCTCTTAGTATAGCTATACAATCAATATCCAAATAAGCTTGCAAAAAGCCTAGGGGCGAAGTGTATAACTATTACATGTAGTACACTATTATGCAACGAGTGCCAATGATCATTTTGTTCTCCAAGCTTTTAATAGTCTTTTGACAAACATTTGAAGATGCTAATGTTTTTCTCCTTAATATTGGAACATTAATACATTCGTACCTTTCTAATAAGGTCTTGTGCACTGCTTGAAACATGTACTGGAAATTTCAACTGTTTTTCACACTAAGGATTAAGAGTGGAAGTGTCATGTACGTAGGGATGGCTATACTGTATATCTTTTTGAAATACTACATGAATAATCCAAAACACCATTTTTCTACATATGTGTGTACATCTATTCTATAGGGGAACAAGCTTTGGATGAGGATACAAGAGTTTTCTCTTTATTCTTATGCTCCACTGGGTCAGACAGCTTTTCTGAGAATACCATCCTTTACTAGTGATCTTGGAACTGAAAATCTTTCTGGAAGTTCTTTGAATCTATAGCTCCCTCCTAAACTTTACTGTTAACATTTATCAATAAATGTCCATAATAAAGATTATAAATAAATTAATCAAATTACGATCACATTACAAAAATGCTAACATACTTTTATAATTCTACTATAAGTAGATTGTACACCTTCAGCTTCAAATGGTGCCTTTCCAACAAGAAATTCATAACATAAAATTCCAAGACACCAGTGGTCAACCTGAAATACAAGTATTACGTACGTAGAACATAATCTTAGCATACTGTCATCTAACACCAAATCATGCTAAGTCAAATATCACTTAGCAGAAAGGAACTTGACACACAAAGACTACGTACGTAGCTGCATGGATACAGCTTGGTATGGATGGATGGTGATTTGATAATTCATGAGTGTTGGTGAGTTTAATCTATCAACTTCAAGACTTTTGTGTATACAGCAATAGGAATAATTTCTTCATTTTATTATGGAAAGGATCTCATTGCATATCACAAACAATATGTACACATGACCTGAAGTTCACTCGGGTAAGTAATGCTACATACGTACGTACATACCCTTTCATCGTGCATCTTATGTTCTACCATCTCTGGTGGTAAATAGTCCAGGGTCCCACACATGGTAGTACGTCTGCACAGAATGAAATATTCATCACAAAACAGTAACTAAATACACATACATACATACGTACATACATACATACATACATACGTACATACATACGTACATACATACGTACATACATACGTACATACATACGTACATACATACGTACATACATACGTACATACATACATACATACATACGTACATACATACGTACATACATACGTACATACATACGTACATATCACTCAAGTTATATATATGTACATGATTGGTACATACGTATGTACTGTATGATATTGTATGATAAACCTATGTACGTACGTACATACGTACATACGTACATACATAGATATCAGATATGTATGTCGGGTATACGTACGAACATAGATCAGCTAGGATGAGGTTTAAATGTTCCAATTGAACTTAATAGTTATTGGGACTCTCATTGCCCAGAGCTTAACATGAAAAGATGTACTAGCTAAAAGTAAGTACGTAAGTATGACTTTGTCATGCAGAATGAGTATACGTATGTACTCAATCAATTTATTCTCTACATACCTGTCCCCAGACCTTAATAGTAAGTAATGGTAGAGACTCACCTTGATGATGGAGCATGAACTGACCATCCAAAGTCAGCAATCTTCAAATCACCCTACATACGTACGTACATGAGTTAAACAAACTTTTATAATTTATATTATAATGAATCACCAAGTTGATAGAAACAGAGATGCATCTCCAGGATATTCACATGTACACGGCTACTCATATGAACATACATACTTATGTGTGATGGAAATAATAATCACTGGGAGATGTTACACCTGACCAACCAAGTGACCATCCCTTTGGCTCATCAGTGTGGTATATATACTTATAGCAAGGAGTTGTACGTATGTGTGTATGCATGTGTCGCGCAGTCACTTTATAACTGATCAGAAGATTTTCTGGTTTGATATCTCTGTGAATAACCTTCTTTGAATGACAGTACTGTAAAGCATCTGCTAATTGATAAATATACTAAAGGAAACAATAAATATGTACAATGATAGCAAGTGACACAATATTAAACTGCAAAACCACATACATACAGTGACTTATACATACATACAAATGAAAATTTACAATTTTCACACTTGGTATGTACGTAGGTAGGTAACCAATTAACTAGTAATATTAACTACATGTAACCGACCAATTCTGGTCACCTATTGTATCTAATTTATATGGCTGCTTTAGACTAATGATATTTTGAGAATCAATTGACTGAGTGGCCAGTTTAGGCAAGTGACTATTTATACAGATTCCACTGTATATATGTGTATACGTATGTAAATATGTATCATTCATATGTATATATACGTATATACGTACATAAGGTCACAGCTGTACTATTAATTATGTACGTACGTATGTATTTCAACTGACAAACCCACACAATCGTCAACACACACTTTTCTTCAATATATGATTAAAACACTCCTCACAAGATACTGCAATACACTCCTCCACCGAGTGAGTGTGGTATCTATTGTACAGACACCTACCTACCTTTGCTGACGTCTGTTCATCAAAATGTAGCCTCTTCTGCAGTTCCTTGTAAAGCTCTCCTTTAGGAGCATACTCTAGAATCAGATAGATCCTTGTTGCATCGTAAAAGTAACCAAATAGTCTCAAAACGTTAGGATGCCTGAAATATGAAAGAAAATCATTTTAGAAGTGATACGTATCTTCTACAGGGGACTAAAGGATGCAGTTCAAACATTAGGTGGCCAAAGTTCGAGCAAACTGAAGAAGGCGGTCATCTTTATATATGTATCATACCATTTCTACTTGGTGTATATTGATACATATATACTGTAATACATTCTTCAGCACACTAATATGGAGTAGCTATAGCAACAAAAATCCCTTTAGGATTGAATGCTCTAACCTGTCTTCATCACAATATTAAAAGAATATAAATGCTTCAGTATAACAAGTCTGTTTGTATCACTAGTGTGCTGTGTGAGGATTGCTTATCATTTCTACATACAGCAGCACTGCACTGTACAAACCTCAGGTGAGCCTGAATTTCAATCTCCCTTCTCAACTGGTGTTCAACATTGGCTTGCATCAACTGAGACTTAAACAAAACCTAAACACAATCAATGGAGAGTGCTCATTCAACACATAAAACTGTGCTTCAGACTCGTACATACTTTTAACATTATAATTTTTTTAACATTTTACTTTCCTGTGTAGTGCTGCATGGGGCATACTCTCGCCCTAGTGTGCACTTAAAATTTAATAATAATAATATACATATATATTCTACCTTGAGGGCAACTATGAATTTACTCTTCTTCTCTCTAGCAAGATACACTGTTCCAAATTTCCCTTTTCCGAGGGGCTTTCCAATGTCAAAATCGGAAAGACTCCAAACGTGGGGCTTTTCGCTTTCTGCACTTGCCTTGGTCTGTGGAATTACACTCTATAGGACATAATAACACACGTTTACACACTAAATAGTAACATGTTTAAACTACATATCCTTCAATAAATTCAAATATCTAGGGGCATGGTTTAACGACATCTAATCCTGGGATGATCACATTATATTAATAACAGAGTTTCCACTAAAATCCACCTTCTCAGGTATTTATCTTGGTTTCTCCCTAAACCAGCACTATCAAGTTTCTACCAACCCTACATTCTCCCCATCCTAGACTACTGTGATATAGCATGGAATGGCACCACCTCCACTAATGCCATCAAGCTGGAGAGATTACAAACCTACTATGCAAGAATCATACTCAGACGAAGCAAGCTATCCTCTGACACTACTAGTTGAAGAAGCCCCAAATCAGGAGGAATATACGTACATACAATGAGGATTACCCTACAGCGCAGAACGGGCTTAGCTCCCAGCTACCTCTCCAAGCTCTTGCAACCAATCTCACAAAGCTATGGCACGAAAAATTCCTCTAAGCTAAGGGGACCCGCGTATAAATAATATCTTATCTTGAGCGCCAATTAACACGGATCAGGTCTTATATTTGCTTACATATTGCAAATCAATTCTTACTGGTGGTTCAGGGTTTTTTATTAGTGTCCTGGAATCAGAGCCGACTGCAGAATTAACTGTTTGAGCAGCGTTCTCTTTGTCCATCGCCCTTCGCAGTCCCGATTGTACACAATTTTAAATACTGCAATCTGATTGGACAGAAGTCACCATGGCTACAACAGATCGAAGGCCGTGCAGCAGTGGGTAGTCTACACGTGTTAAAAATGGCGGACGATCACGATGATGAGCTAGATAACTATTCAGACAATGAAGGTGAAGTGGGTGATTCAAGTTTGCTCGATCCACAAATAAGCGATGACGTACTTCTCGATCACGAGGACCTTGGCGACGATCCTAATAAAAAGGAAGAAATTTCGAATCTTGAAGAAGAAGAAGCAGTGAGTAGTTGTGTGTACCCCTTATATGGATTATTGAACTATTTATGTGCTACGTGCAACAGTGGTCCTATAGTTGGTTAAATCAAGGGACGTAAGCGGCAGGGGAACCGCTCAAGTGCGTCATCTAATAGTATGTGATATATATTAGTTATTTCTTTATAGGAATTGGAAGCTATTAAAGCGAAAGTAAAGGAAATGGAGGAGGAACAGAAAAAGTTGCAAGAGATGCAAGGAGAAATGGACAAGGAGCTTCAGAGTCCTGTTCAGTCAGGGTCAAAGACACCTGGAGGGTCAGGTAACAACTTTCTGAGTCCTGAAGAGAAACAGGAGATTGACTCCAGATCAGTTTATGTCGGAAACGTATGCGAAAATGTTATTACATTCATCCTTGTATCACGCATATACATACGTACATCATATCATCGATCAATCAGACATACACAGTTTTTCTCTGATATATACCGTAAGGAACTGTAATGTTAGGCCGTTCTAGAAATTTGCTAGTAGACAATAAGCTTTTCTAAGTATTATAATGATGATGATGATTTATTTAAGTGACACATGCCAAATAAATGCACAACTAGGCCAGACTGGGAATCACTAAATTAAAGCTTCAAAAGTTATATATACGTAACTGATCAATTTTCAAAATATAATCATCAAACCTCATATTCATTTATCCTATTAATTGCTTCCATGGTAACAGGTTGACTATAGCTCGACAGCAGAAGAGGTTGGAAAGCACTTTGAAGGTTGTGGCCCAGTGAACCGAGTTACTATAATGTGCGACAAGTGGAGCGGACATCCCAAAGGGTGAGTGGTAGTGTGAAGGGTGAGTGGTAGTGTGAAGGGTGAGTGGTAGTGTGAAGGGTGAGTGGTAGTGTGAAGGGTGAGTGGTAGTGTGAAGGGTGAGTGGTAGTGTGAAGGGTGAGTGGTAGTGTGCTTGTCTTGTAGTTACTGTAGAAGCAGTGTGACTTGGTGTAGTAAGGGCTGCATAGAGGCATTTGCCCCCTAAACTGCTTCAACACCCTCATACCATTGCCCCCCCCCCCCCAAATTTTAAAAATTTTCATTTTTGCCCCCTCTGGCCCCAAGTTCTGCATGCAGCCCTGGCAGTATATGTGAGCGCCACCAGTAGAAGTCACAGAAAATAGTCAAAGATATTAGTCCTCATTATTACAGTCGGTCATCTGACAAAATCAAAGTCTGTGCATCAGATGACCGTCCACACGTTACATGTGCCTGAAAAAAATGGTTGGTAGAAAGCATTCAGTTACCAGTGTTAGTAGTAGAGAAAAGCCAACATAACTTTCCAGATGTTTGAAAAATGTTAGATGAGGCCTGCTAGCAGTTGACCTGAAAATTAGTCTGAACAGACTGTCATAGCCTTAAAATTTAGATTGAGCCTGGATATTTATCAGTCTAGTATTATGTTCGTAGGTATTTCCTTGCACCACGTCATAGTAACGTAAATCAATGTGATGCTTATGTGTATTACAGATTTGCGTACATTGAATTTGTTGACAAGGACTCTGTCGAACATGCTATAAAGTTAAATGAGTCTTTATTCAAAGGAAGACAACTGAAGGTAGGTTTAAATTTGTCTGCAGCACATGTTTACATCCCTCCACTCATGTAGCAGCCATATTAAAATGTGTTTCAGAAGAATTTACATTTTAATATGTATTTCATTTATTTACGTAGTTAATAATTTGCTAATTTTAATTTTGTGAAAATCATTGTGTTTTTGTAATCTATGTATATGTACCTCTAAATATAGCATTTCCTCTACTCCTAGGTAATTGCTAAGCGCACTAATAAGCCTGGTCTGGCTGGTGGTAGAGGCTCATCAAGAGGGCGTGGCAGGGGGAGGGGCTATGGAAGAGGTGGATTTATGTATCCATTTCCCATGATGATTCCCTTCTTTGGAAGGGGACGAGGGAGGTCTTCCAGGTGAGTCTGTCCATCCAGACCCTTCAAACTTTCATTTTATTTTTGTTTATGTGAGAGTATTAGATAATGCTTGCAGTACTGGTCTTATAGTGGATAGGTACGTAGCTCTGTGATATATCTGATTTCGTTCATACTAGCCAAGATAAACAATTTGATTCAACAGCTACCTTTATCAATTAATGGTGAACTTTACACTATACAAACTGTAAATAATGTGCTAAATGATAATTAGTGATGAGAAGGTTTGAATAGCAATCACAATACAACTATCAGGAATGAATTGTGATTTCGGTCAAAACTGCCAAATTATTTGTATTAAATTGTTTATCTTGGCTAGCGTGAACAAAACTAGATATGTCAGAACTCCTTACATAGAGATTCACTCTAGAACATTTACAGCTACCATTTTATAGATTATAAAACCCACCTAAATCCTAATGTTTTATCCTCTAAAGAGTATATTCTAATCTGTATTCCTTTTATTTGTATGTATTAGAAGAGGAAGAGGAGCTTATAACTACACACCTTATTAATCAGTTTTGTCCCAAACTGCACTTGAGCTAAAGAGACTGTTTTGACTTGTTCTAAATCTACTGGTCTTTTTGTATAAAAATCCTTAAGATTTTAATGATGGTATGCATGCAGCACTTAAAAAAAAGAGATTAAATATAAAAAATGAAAATATCAATATATATGAGAATGATATGTGGATAAAAGATTACAAAAGATTACTTGTATGGCTAAAAATATAAAAAATAATCTTATTTAAAAGCCATATCACTGCTGCAGAGCTAGCCACTTTTAGTAAGTTCTGTATATTTTTAGTTTGTTAATGCATTTTTCTTTTTATGTCTCAATTGTATCAATCTACCAATGAAAACACTCTATTTGTATAGTAATAATTACACTGAATTTTATGATGCTGTCAGTTATGTTCTCTTAGTAGTATGTTCATACAATCGTTCAACTACCCCCACTCTATACTGAGATTGAGATTGACTCAATGCTGCTACAAGCATATACAGGTGGACAAATGATCACCTCATAACATTGCTGGATTGAATTTTAGTATACATACGTACGTACATAGGTACGTAGGTGTATTTACATATGCTTTACCTAAGTTTACTTCTTTTTTGCTCAAAATAAATCTTTGAGATGTTCATCTTTAGTCTTTTGAGCATCTAGAGACATTTTTTTATGAATGAGATGTTTCAACTCTGGGGGTCTTCTTCAGCAACTAACCATCTCAAAGATAAGTTTGGTGCAGTTAGAAGAAATCCCAAATATCCAAATAACTATAGTCAACATCACTACAGCACATAGTACCTTACATATTGTTATATCATACATACATCTAGTAACTGTATATAGCCAGCAACACTGAATTAAGCATTATGGACAATAAATATATATTTACTACTGTTAAATGGAATTAGTTCTTTGTTAAGATGAAGGAATCGTGTACTGCGCCATCTTCATCATGTACAAACTCAAATGTCAGTGAGGCTTTATTAGCATCAAATCGGGCAAGTCCATAGTGTTTGTTGTCAATATTTTTCACCCAGCTTGGCTTAAGCAAATTCAGGTGGGACAACCCTTTCCCAGCCATTCCCATGACAACATGAGTAATTCCGCCTTCTTGACATTTGTCTTTTACCAGTGGACAACTTCTCTGGTAAGAATGATGGTGACCCCAGAAAGCAAGATCAACTTTGTATTTCAACAGAAGTGGCTCCAACTCTTCCCTCATCAGTTTCGCAACAGGGTTATCCCCACTGACAGGGGTGTGGTCATTGCTGTCTACATACATAGGTCTGTGACCAGAGAACACAAGCCAGGGTGTCTTGCTACGATTCACCATCATTAGATCCTTCTCCAGGAACTGGTACTGAGGAGATCCTACCTTAAAGTCGTGCTCTGTACTCATTAATAGGAAGTGAACTGGACCATAATCAAATCCGTACCATGGCTTGTCGGGTTCTGATCTAGGCATGACCAGTCGCTTTTCATGTGGCACTCCACACTCTCCACCCGAATCATCCACATTGAAAAGACCACCAGAAAAGGGCCAGTCTCTCTCGTGGTTACCAATACACACCATATATGGCACATAGGCAGCAATGTCCTTTACCTGGTCAAAGAACTCGTCCCATTGTGCTGAGTACCCTACGGCGTAGCTAATGTCACCAATATGCAGGACAACATCAACTTCACTCTTACTGACCATCTTGCTTATTAATCTGCTTGTGTTGGATGCCGGTGGCTCCTCCCAGTGTTGCGAGCTTCCATCTGGTTGGCCAAGACCCATGTCTCCAAAGGCAACCACTCGGATGGTTGACATATCAGTGGGTGGGGTCTTAAAGTGGAATATTTCTGACCAACCATAGGTACCATCTCCTACCTTGTAGTAGTATGTGGTTCCACCTTGAAGGTCTCTCATAACAGCCTTGTGTATCAGACCGGGATCTCTCCACCCAAAGTCCTTGGCTGGACTGCCACACATGTCAGAGGATGTGTAACTGCTGAATGAGGAACTTGTCGAATGTACTAGAGACTGTGGAGAGGTACCCCATTGGACCATTGGATTGGAGGCATTCAAGGTGGACCACACTACGACCATCTCGCTCGGTAACCCAGTCAGTGCGAGGTGGACTTGGAGAGGATCGTTGTAGTTCACAAATGTCACCGGATTAGATACTGCCGACAGAACTGGCGTCTTTCCGTCGTACCTGAGGAATGCAAAGTACACGGGAGCTCTAAAGTTGATAATTCTGAATCGATAGCTGCCAACTCCAGTTTCCAAGTATTTAGGGGATTTAGATGCCAAGATGTACTTGATAGGTGCTTGGTGAACGGGGTCAATTTTGTATTTACCTGAAGTAGGAGAGTAGACGGCTATAATGTCTTGTTTGTTAGGGTCGCTCACTCCCTGATAGGTGACGTTCACCCAGCTACCGGAAACAGCCAACTGGCGAGGAGTAGCGCTCACTACAATAGTAGCATCCATTCTAATCACACTCTGTTTAAAGTTTACCAACTCATTGGGATGAATCTCCTTGTGAGCGATTATTTGAGTGACGAGAAGGCTAAACAGAATACACGTATTTGCTTGCAATTGGTTAGCCATTTTTATAGCCTCATTTAAAAAGCTTACATCTGATCATGATGCATTATATTTCCGATAGTTCTTCCATTGCCGTGAATTGTATATAACTTTATATATAGAGTAAGGCATTATTGGTTATTGGTACCCTTTCACACACATAACATTACTACAGGCATGCTTTACAAGGATAGGATGTAGCTTTTGCATAACTTTTAAATACATATTCGTGAATTTCATGCATCACACATATTCCTCATATAATTTGGACATAACATGGATAACTTTCCTAATATTCACACCAGCACTCTACCAAGGAATTATATTTCAGTATAATAAAAATTAGTCAATGTTACAACTAAAACTATCTAAACTAGTAGTTTAGTTATACCAGTCAAGCTGTAGTAATATATCAGGATTTACACATCCAGAGGTTTTTCATCAAGTGGCTGATACTTGAAAGGCTGTATAGTCTTTTCACTCTTGAGTGATCTCTTGGCACATCCTTTCACTGAACTGATGATCGCAATGATACAACCCAACAACTGGAGGAGGAGGATAGAGACACTCTACTAGTTATCAAGTATTAACATAACACATGTACAACAATATCATGTAATATCATTATAAAATAGAAAACTTTAAGATCTAAAGCGTTGCATAAGTTTTTATTGTCAGAACCATTAGACTCTGGTTTTCCTTGGGTATGGTAATACATGTACTGCAGAACACTTCATTTGAAACATTAATATAAAATAAATTACAGTTTTGTATAGCTTATTAAATTATTTAAAGCATTTTGAAAAGTGAACTATGTAGCTTTCAATAAGATCAGCCACAGCTGTAACTAGCACGTGATTATGTTACAAAGAAGTTTCCATTAAAACGTACATAGTAGACAGTTATTGCTGATGAAGATCTATGGGTTGAAACGTTCTATTCCAACAATTTAATGTTGCTGTTGCTCAATAAACTTTATATCACAGAAGATAGAATATCTTTTACCAATATTATTGTAATTGTAAACACACAGATAACTATTCGGAGATCAGCAATTCCAAAAGAGTCAGGGAAAAAAGATTTACCACATCATAAATGACTCTATTTCTGCAAGTTCAATTTACGTATATGCACACAGACACTAACAGAGTATATACGTATATGTAGCAGTACAACACATTACTAGTACTGCAGACTTACAGTTCCTGCTATGTCGATCAAGGTGCCCCAAATCCATACATAATATAGAGTTATGTCTATATGTTGTGCTACAACGGAGGCAAACACAGCCACTGCAAACGCAAGATATGCCCCAAATGCAGTGATATATATCTGGTTCAGCACCATGGCAACCCCTAGATGCTTCACCTGTTCAACCTGTTAAGGAAACTAATATGATATTCTTTCCATTAATCAGTCCAGGAAAATGGCGGCATAGACTACTTATGTTATGTTAATTAAATTTTACAATTGGGAGAAGAGACAAATGAAATGGTCGCTAATGGTAGCCTGTCTCTTCCTGGTTGTCTCTTCTTAATTTTCAACCCTCAGGGAACAAAATTGCATTTTTAGATGCTCTAAAAGTCGAAAGATGATCCTTTCAAAAGATAAGTTGACACAGTTAGCATAAATTCTTATTCTATTACTATATACATATGATTACTATTCCATGCACACACAAAGTCTATATGTAAGAGGATACTCCTATTCCATCAGAAAAGCATCCGCACTTTGGATTAGTTACGGAGAGCAACATGAATTTCATCTGTACTCCAACAGCTACTGGGAATACAATCATCAGTAGACCCAACAGGATTCCGGTAATGTCACCCTCCAAAAGCATTGCCAATCTATATTACAGATAAATAGAGAGACATTATTGTAATCAGATAACTGCTGCCATTAACATGGATTTTCAAGCAGGTCCTAACACTAAAGTACATGATCATACAAAATAATGTGATGATGATGATATTTGCAGGTAATAGTAATGTATGCCATGTGAGTCCATAAGAGATAATACAATAGATTAAGATTGGAGTGTGCATGCTATTTTATTCTATGTAATGAGTCAGGACTGTATCGTAACTGTAGCTGATGGGTCCTTCCTGTTGAAATATCTAATAATACCTAAATGATGACACAGTGAGCACGGATGCCACGTAGTGTCACTGGTGTGGTGACAGACATAGTACGCAGTGTCACTGGTGTGGTGACACAGACATAGTACGTAGGCACAGCTAATGGGAGCTAAATTACTCACATTATTTTAGTTCCAAACCCTCCCACGAGGTACAAGACAATCCCAGCGCCAGAGATGATCAGGAGGAGGGCACACTGCAGAAATAAAAGTAAAGTACTAAACGTTTAGGAAACTTGGCTTTAACTGAAAAGGAAGAAATGTCGAAGCAGACGCTAATAACTAACAAAAAGATGATATATAGTAGATTCTGAAAGTGCTATTTAAGTACTTCTTCGCATAAATCTCCCTTACTATGCTTTGTAACTCAAAGATATCAGATAGAAGCTCATTAGCTTCAAACTGATAGTATAGCTCGAGTTTTATTCCGATAGCAAACGGAAGGCGAGCTTTACTACATCTTTTAACTGACTTACGATGATTTTTCCACAACTTCCACTCATACTGGAGAAGAATCAGAACTTTATCTACGCAAATGACATACGTGAGATCACGTGTCATGTATACAGCCCAGGAGACGCCCACAAAACGCAGTAGTACTGTACTAACATGTAAATGTCTCACTATGGTCGATGTATATAATTATGCACTATTACTGACTATTACTATTACTGACTTTATCGCGAGTGAAGGGGTTTTAAATAGTTATACATTTATGTTGTCAACTACGTATGGTTGGTACTTGTAACTGAAAGGTGGTACAGTCTTTTCACTCCTTATGTACCACATCACTGAACTGATGATCGCAATGATACAATCTGACAGCTGGAGGAATGGGACAGAGACACTCCAATACTCCACTAGTTACAGAGAATTTACAATATCAAGACAGATGTAACTGTAAGGTGATATATGAAAAATCTAATTATTCTATACACCATTTTCCTACATGCTGTGTTTGGGTGCATCGATCTCTACTTCTAGTATATATATCCATGATGCGCCCAAACAATAGAAGTGATGTGTATATTTAAGTTTCAGTATGCCACTTCTGCAATGTTAGCCTTACCATATGATCACTTTCTTGTTTCATTACTTTTTCTAGATGTGCCAATCACAGTTATAGTGCCATCCCCACTTTTAACTTCATTTCTGAATGTTTTTATTTAACTTTATATATAGAGTAAGGCATTATTGGTTATTGGTACCCTTTCACACACATAACATTACTACAGGCATGCTTTACAAGGATATGGATGTAGCTTTTGCATAACTTTTAAATACATATTCGTGAATTTCATGCACCACACATGGATATTCCTCATATATATAACTTTCCTAATATTCACACCAGCACTCTACCAAGGAATTATATTTCAGTATAATAAAAATATTACAACTTAAACCATATACACTATCGAAACTAGTACTATAGGATTCACTTCAAGCTGTAGTAAGTAAGTTAAATAAATCAGGATTTACACACTCAGAGGTTTTTCATCAAGTGGCTGATACTTGAAAGGCTGTACAGTCTTTTCATTCTTGAGTGAGCTCTTGGCACATCCTTTCACTGAACTGATGATCGCAATGATACAACCCAACAACTGGAGGAGGAGGATAGAGACACTCCACTACTCTATAGACACTACTAGTTATCAAGTATTAACATAACACATGTACAACAATATCATGAAATATCATGATAAAATAGAAAACTTTAAGATCTAAAGCATTGCATAAGTTTTTATTGTCAGAACCATTAGACTCTGGTTTTTCTTGGGTATGGTAATACATGTACTGCAGAACACTTCATTTGAAACATTAACATAAAATAAATTACAGTTTTGGATAGCTAATTAAATTATTTAAAGCCTTTTGAAAAGTGAACTACGTAGCTTTCAATAAGATCAGCCACAGCTGTAACTAGCACGCGATATTGCTGCAAAGAAGTTTCCATTAAAACATACCCATACATAGTAGATTGAATATCTTTTACCAATATTATTGTAATTGTAAACACACGGCTAACTATTCAGAGATTAGCAATTCCAAAAGAGTCAGGGAAAGATTTACCACATCATAAATGACTGTATTTGTGCAAGTTTAATTTACGTATATGCACGCAGACACTAACAGAGTATATACGTATATGTAGCAGTATAACACACTACTAGTACTGCAGACTTACAGTTACTGCTATGTCGATCAAGGTGCCCCAAATCCATACATAATATAGAGTTATGTCTATATATTGTGCTACAATGGAGGCAAACAAAGCCGCTGCAAACACAATATATGCCCCAAATGCAGTGATATATATCTGGTTCAGCACCATGGCAACCCCTAGATGCTTCACCTGTTCAACCTGTTAAGGAAACCAATATGATATTCTTTCCATTAATCAGTCTAGTAAAATGGCGGCATAGACTACTTATGTTATGTTAATTAAATTTTACAATTGGGAGAAGAGACAAATGAAATGGTAGCTAATGGTAGCTAGCTTTTATACATATAACTAGAATAACTGTACTACATATGTAAATTATGTTAAGGTCTATCTGTTACTTTGCAATTGAACACTACATATTAAAAGAAAACAGTATTCAGTTATTACAGGCTTGTACCTTCGAGATAAAATTCTTAATATTAAACAGAGTAACCATACAAAATAATACATCAACTTTTGAACACATAGCCTATGTAAGATTAATTAACGGAGACAACCTAACCACAAAGGGTTTTGTACCACAAACTATACATGGAAATTAGATAATCACTGGAAAATGTTACACTGCCCAGCCTAGAGACTGAAACGGATCTTGGCTGACAAAAATTATAAAATAACCACAGACAGCTGGTTTGCTCTCTTTAGGGTCCATCAGTGTGGTATACTTCTGGTGTTTGGATATACACTATACACATATATCTTTTGAAAGGATCATCTTTCGACTTTTAGAAGGTCTGCAGTTTTGTTGTCTCTTCTTAATTCTCAACCTCAAGGGAACAAAATTGCATCTTTAGATGCTCTAAAAGTCAAAAGATTATCCTTTCAAAAGATTAGTTGAATGAAGAAGAATCATATGTATATTTTACATATGATTACTATTCCATGCACACACAAAGTCTATATGTAAGAGGATACTCCTATTCCATCAGAAAAGCATCCGCACTTTGGATTAGTTATGGAGAGTAACATAAATTTCATCTGTACACCAACAGCTACTGGGAATACAACCATCAGTAGACCCAGCAGGATTCCGGTAATGTCACCCCCCAAAAGCATTACCAATCTATATTACAGATAAATAGAGAGATATTATTTTAATCGGATAGCTGCTGCCATTAACATGGATTTTCAAGCAGGTCCTAACACTAAAGTACATGATCATACAAAATGATGCGATGATAATAATATTTGCAGGTAATAATAACGTATGCCATGTGAATCCAGAAGAGGTAATACAATAGATTAAGATTGGAGTGTGCATGCTTTTATATTCTATGTAAAGAGTCAGGACTGTATCGTAACTGTAGCTGATAGGTCCTTCCTGTTGACATTTCTAATAATACCTAAATGATGACACAGTGAGCACGGATGCCACGTAGTGTCACTGGTGTGGTGACACAGACATAGTACGTAGTGTCACTGGTGTGGTGACACAGACATAGTACGTAGGCACAGCTAATGGGAGCTAAATTACTCACATCATTTTAGTTCCAAACCCTCCCACGAGGTACAAGACAATCCCAGCGCCAGAGATGATCAGGAGGAGGGCACACTGCAGAAATAAGAGTAAAGTACTAAACGTTTAGGACACTTTAACTGAAAAGGAAGAAATGTCGAAGCAGACGCTAATAACTAACAAAAAGATGACAGTAGATTCTGAAAGTGCTATTTAAGTACTTCTTCGCATAAATCTCCCTTACTATGCTTTGTAATTCAAAGATATCAGATAGAAGCTCATTAGCTTCAAATTGATAGTATAGCTCAAGTTTTCTTTCGATAGCAAACGGAAGGCGAGCTTTAAAATGTTTCTACAGTATCATTAGATATAAAATACATCTTTTAACTGACTTACGATGATTTTTCCACAACTTCCACTCATACTGAGAACATAGAATCTATGCTAAGAAGAATCAGAAACTTGATCTACGCAAATGACGTAAGGTCATGTGTCACGAATTTAGGCACAACGCAATATTTGGGCCACAAAAACGCACACGCGGCCAGCAATACATGCAATGGTTGATGTATGCACGAAATATATAAGAGGTTAATTATCTCATTTATTCTCATAATACGTATATATTCTCATCGAGAGGTTGGTAAGTATATATTTCATTCTTGTGTGATCTTCTTGGCACATCCTTTCACGTTCCCTTTCACTGAACTGATGATCACAATGATACAACCCAGCAGCTGGAGGAGGAGGAATGGGACAGAGCCACTCCATTTGTAATAGAGTATTAACACAACACATGTACAACAATATCATGTAACTGTAATGCGATTCATGAATACATCATGATCACTTCTATAGAGTTATCCCTAAACTTCACTGAGTATTTAATTTAGATATCAGTAACTACAATAAAGTGTTATAACAAAGAAATAATAACTGTGGAAATGGTGAAGAGAATTTATATAAATCATGTTCAATTTGCATATGCAGGCAAACACTGACAGAGTATTCAGCATGCACAGTACAAAACATTATAATACAGATCTATATAGACTTACAGGTACAGTAGCTACTAATATATATTGATCAAGGTAGTACATATGATATAATAGAGTGTTTAATTATATCTGGTGATAGAAAAGTGGCAATTAGTTATATAGGGTCACAGTGTACATTAAATATATTCCAAATACTATCAATGAAGTATAAAGCCTAGGCCTATATACTGCAACATGTACATGTAATAAAAATGATTATATATTTATTATTTATCATGATCAGTATAGGGACAACACAAACACAAGGGTTTCTGTACCCCAGTAATAAACTACATATAATTATTACTATTGAGGGATATGAGGGATTTCTTCAATATAATTGTATCAAACTTATCTTTGAGATGGTTCTTGATATTCTTTCCAATTTCTATATTAGACCTAACTAATTTTCTAAATTTGATATTTATTCATATAAATGATCTATCAATTATCACCTCATCAATCAACAAAGGATTTTCACTATATATACGTATACTTTAGACTATTTTCAATCAATTATATATATTTATTTCATTTTCTAAATTTTACTTGTTATATAGGCATGAATCAATACAATTATATGTTGTAAATATATATGCAAGTTTTCAAAAAGTTTAAAAAGATATAAATAAACTTTTACAGTAACTGTTATAAGAATAATCCAGAATTCAAATGTTTCAGTATTACTCTAAGACTTTTGTTTCAGCATAAATGTGTCGTGTATATTTCCATCCTCATTATGGAAGTATTCAAAGGTTAGAGAACTGCTATTAACCTGCAGCTGGAACCTGCTAAACCCAAAGTGATGGTCATCCAGAAAGACTAGCCCAGCTAGGCTCTTCCCAGCTAATTATTATATATGACATTGTAGGTTATATATGTTTGTTAAAGGTCTATATATATGTATGTAAGTTATCATTCTTGCTGCCCTGTAAGTTTAATATCCTCTTTTTCAAGGGAGGTTCCTTAAAGTCTTGATCGTCTATATCGGTGCAGAAACGTTCTAGCTCGCTACCCGAGCTGCAAATAGGCTAACCTATACTACGTGTTTTGTGTACTCTGTTGGTTGGTGGAAGTCTGTTGTACTTGGTTGGTTGGTGGAGGTCTGGTTTACTTAGTATCAAATTCATTTTATATATTATCACACAGGTAATCAATAATCATTTTACAATAATGAAAAACAACAAATTTGACCTGACTATAACACCTACGTATATATCTCATATACAACCTTCCATTTTTTTTATTCATTCATTACTTACTCTAGATAACTTGTATTGTATTATATAGTCATTCTATAGTCCTACATATACATAAAATACATACATATGCATATGCATTTTTACATGTTATATAGCTGTGCCAGGATATATGTTAAAATTTGCCTTTTCCATTCATTGTTATTTTCATCCTGCATATTTAGATCACATTCCATGTAGATGCATTTTCATCACTCTGTTATATACACTCCCTAGGTGGAGAACAACATATGGTATTGATATAGTTGTTAATGTAGAAAATATCCACGAAAAATTTATGCTGTAGCTCAATGGTAGAGTCTTGTCCAATAAGAGGAGACAATGAACACTTGCTAGAAATGTGGCTCCAAAAATAGACAATGTAGTAATGTAGAGCCAATACAGTCCTTGCCTAATGCCAATTTTACATGGGACGGAAACTCTACAATCTGAGACAAAAACTTGATCAATGCTAAAGACTGCTGCAGTGAAGGTGATGGTGGAGGTAGCAAATAGGAAGATAGATGCCATGATGAATGTATGCCTGTAAGGATCGGTTAAAATAGCTATAAACATCATTGGTAAGTGGTAACACACACACATTACAAAGGCATTGATCACAATCCAGATGCCAAAATGCAATATAAACTTGCTAAGTCTATTGTAACTGACACATTTAAATGTTACCAAGGTGCAAAGAGTTAAAGCAAATTTTGGTACAGGAACAATTTGATTTGGAAATTTTGTTGAAGTAGAAACTGCTATGGTCAATACAACACCCAAGAATAATGCAATACACATACCAATACCAACTTTTGGTACAATTCCATTGGTCCCATTTTCATGATGACAATGCAGCTCAGACAATAGAAACGAGAGTGCCACTGCTGTATTATGAATAATCATGTAGATGTAGAAGAAAATGGAGAATGCTATAATGGCCCAGGTTACACTAAATGTGGGAATTTCTGATACTCGGGTAGTTATTTGTGATGTAATAGACTCTCTAATTCTGCACTTTATTACTAGTATGACTATGCCGAGGGGCCAAATAAAAATCAATGCTGGTAGAAATAAAATGATAATTGAAATGGGGGTTTTCCTTGGGTTGGGGTATGGAAGACATCCAGAATAGCAGAATTGTTGATTGATAGATTCTATTCCACAAGCAAACCCCAAGGCTTTACTATATGCAATGTTATCAATTCTTTCTCTCAAAATTGCCTCTTTCAACTACAGATTATTTAAATATATAATAAATGGAGTTATAATTGTACACAATATGTTATTACAATATGCTATATATTTAAGGCTCTATATATATGATGTTATCACTGGAAATATATACAAAAACCATAATATATATTATATACGTAAATCTTGAGATCTGAGAATTACACATAATAATATAAATGGTTGTAACATTAGACTTGTTTCTCTGTTACCAGTCCAGAGAAAGTCAGTCAGATAATCTCGAGTCACTAGTATATATTTCCAGTGATCAATTATCCATGTTTGTTCTACATGTACAAGCTCCAGTTGTTTATGATAAGTCGCATATATATGTAGATGTACGTCAAGTGCATGTGAAGTGACTGTATAGTCATTTACAGTGATTCAAACTTACCACTAGAACAACAGGAAGGAAGACATCATTGATCTGTGAGTCACTTTTATCTGGTGACTTCAGATAAGGAAGCGTAAGACAAACAGCACTATAATCTGTAATGATTGGATTTTCTTTAAAGAATCTACCAAGAATTCCCTGTGGTATAAGTAGAGCCATTTCAGATATCAATACGGTTGAAAGTACTGTATTGGTGGTAGAGGAATACCACATAGTACCGTAGACATTCTCTAATCCATTTAATTCAAATACCATTCCAACATAGGATTCTCTGTCAATGCACACTTCTTTGTTGATGGATGTTCCATTTGCAAAAATAATAAAAAGTAAAAACTGGGGCTTTGCATGGTTGATGGGAAAGAATGCTTCTATCAACCTCTGATGATTTCCTCTGTCTGAGATGATTGCTTCTACAATTTCATCGGTACTGTTACAAGGCAAGTGCTTTTGACAAGTGTAACCTGAGGAGTGTTGGACTGTACCTGAGCTTACAACTAGGTGAAGGGTTGTAATAAAATTCAAACAGACTATAGCTAAGGAGTAAATCATTTTCCTACTCAACTCCCGATATAGAAATTGAATATGAATGTTTACTTATTCATTTTTTCATAATCAAACAATTTACAGCTTGAATTTTAGCTTCAAATATATAATAATCACAGGGACACTTCAGGTTTCACATAGAATGGAACTTAATTAAATCTTTTAATATATAAAACCTGAAATTTGGCCTCATGAATAGAAATATTATAAAATTATTTTTAATGTATGGCTTTCTGTTCGTAACCTTGTATATATCTGTCACTAAAATGGCAGACGCTGGCTGGATTTAGTTTTCTATATAGCTTATAAAATTAGCTATAAATTCTTTTCATTTGCGTCAATCATTGAACCAACAAAAAGGACCACTTATACTAATACTATGTAACGTAAAGCTTATGCAAAAATGTTTTCAACAATAGTATAATTATATATTTTTTCAATTTAACACCTCATAAATTTTTTAATGTAAAATAAAAATTACATATTAGTACATTGTGTAGGTATATACATTGCTAGTTTGGTATATAGTACATTACTAATCATGCAAGTTCAGTCATTCCTTTGTCTTCAGTCTCTGATTTTTGCCTCCCCAGCTATCATGTCCAGAGGGATGGAATCATCAAAAATTGAATGATTGGAGGAAGAACAAGCTCCCTTGAGGCACATATGTGCTGATCTAACTAATGAGAAAGAAATCTTCAGCCTTAAATATCTCATGGTTAATTGGTATGGCTCCCCTCTCTTCTTGGATAATAGATCGGCCAGTCTCTTAAAAGCAACTACGGCACTTGTTCCCCATCCACCACTGGTGGATAAGACCAAGGACAAAATGTTCCATGCTCCACATTTATCACCCTTCTCTCGTACTCCCTTCTCTTCTCTTTTTCATGCTTTCTGTAACATGCAGCAGAACTTGATGTGCAATTTGAAGGTGCAAAAGAGTTAAAAACTCTCACATTGAAGAATGCACTTCTATTGCATTTATCCCAGAAGTTCTGGATTCTGATGTCTGCCTGGTCGGTGATAGCAGACCGTAAAGAGAAGATCTCCCCTGTCAATGGCTGGAGATGTGGTTCTATTGAGACATTAGGACAAACTTCAGTCAAGAACTGAGCCACTGTATCACGGATGTTGTTATTATTATTATTATTATTATTATTATTATTATTATTATTATTATTATTATTATAGGTGGAAAATCACCTTTAGGACAGCTAAACGCATGGTTTACAGACTTTTCACGACATTGGCTTCCTCACTAGATCTTAATTTATTCTCCCTATATGATAGATTGGTCTTCCCCTGATATTTTCCTGTTTCTTTGATCAAGCAAGATACTATTGGGGCTGTGCATCTTTAATGATTGAGCTGCTCTTTGCGGCTCTCTAAGAAGGTATGGTTATGTTTAACCCTCAGTTAGTTTGGTAGGCAGGGAAAGGAGATTTCTCTCATTATCGCTCATGGTTGTCTTCCCGGTCATAGCTGGTAGTAGTTTATACCTAATTGCCTCCTCTAATGGTTGTACATGATCCTTCATCATTGTAATTGTTCTGAAGAGGAATGACCAGCGACTTGTTATTCCGTGTATGAAGGCTGCATACGCAGCTTGTAGTTGGTACTTGGCAATACTGGCCATGCTTTCTACTTCTGTCACCCAAGATTTGATTTTCTTGTTGATACAATCTGCGACAAATTGTTCACCCCCAAGGGCAGCTCCCAGATACTTCTGTCCTCTTGTTGTTATATTGATATCTAAATCCCCAAAGAGTTGTTTTGCAAGTGGTACCACCTGCTCCTTAACTACTAGCCATGACTTGCCTTGGCGGGATTGGGGAAGTATCCATATTTGGGACCTATATTCTCCCGAGTGTGTTCCACCATTTGAGCAAATGCTGTAGTCCTCCACATGCTGTTGGTTCTTAAAAGCAACTGAGACACTTGTTCCCCATCCACCACTGGTGGATAAGATCAAGGACAAAATGTTCCATGCTCCACATGGTCTCAGATAGGTATACAATATCAACATAAAATTAGTATTTGAATGATAATAAAGAAAGAAATTGTGCAATACACTGAAAGTGTACTGTCAGAGGCAGAGGAGATCCATGGATAAGTGGTCCCTTGGATGGCGGTCAAACATTTTGCCGCAGCCATCCAAGGGACCACTTATGCATGGATTTCCCTTGCCTCTGACAGCAGACCTGACGTACAATAGGTCATTTTAATTTTAATAGTAAAAGTGCATTATGTAATTAATAGTTAGTATAATATCCCCACATTGTGTAATATAGAAATTTATTTTAATGTAGGCTATAGCTACCATGGTTAGTTTAGTTTGATTGTAGTATTTCACACATTTGAATAGTTATTACATCTAATGCGTCCATGCATTATATTTACTTCCAATAGTTCTTCCATTGCCGTGAATGGTAGATTATATTGGTACTCTTTCACACACACACATTACTACAGGCATGCTTAACAAGGATATGGATGTAGCTTTTGCATAACTTTAAATACATATTCTAGCTTGAATTTTATGCATCACACACGGATATTTCTCATATAATTTTCCTAATATTCACATCAGCACTCTACCAAGGAATTATATTTCAGTATAATAAAAATATTACGACTTAAACCATATACACTATCTAAACTAGTATGATAGGATTCACTTTAAGCTGTAGTAAGCAGTTAATACATGGTAATACATGGATTTACACATCCAGAAGTTTTTCATCAAGTGGCTGATACTTGAAAGGCTGTATAGTCTTTTCACTCTTGAGTGAACTCTTGGCACATCCTTTCACTGAACTGATGATCGCAATGATACAACTGGAGGAGGAGGACAGAGACACTCTACTAGTTATCAAGTATTAACATAACACATGTACAACAATATCATGTAATATCATTATAAAATAGAACACTTTAAGATCTAAAGCGTTGCATAAGTTTTTATTGTCAGAACCATTAGACTCTGGTTTTCCTTGGGCATGGTAATACATGTACTGCAGAACACTTCATTTGAAACATTAACATAAATTACAGTTTGGTATAGCTAATTAAAGCATTTTGAAAAGTGAGCTTTCAATAAGATCAGCCATAGCTGTAACTAGCACGTGATTATGTTGCAAAGAAATTTCCATACCCATACATAGTAGATTGAATATCTTTTAAAAATAATATTGTAATTGTAAACACACAGATAACTATTCAGAGATCAGCAATTCCAAAAGAGAGAAAGATTTATGTACCACATCATAAATGACTGTGTTTGTGCCAGTTCAATTTACATGCACGCAGACACTAACAGAGTATAATACATACAAATAGTGTATATAAGGCCCCTAGATTTAGCATAGAGAGCCAAGGATTCACAGAAGATCAAGATAAAGAAAAAGAAAAAGACTCCCAGGATCACTGATGAAGGGTGGAATTCACAGAAATGGCTGTCTGACCCAGTGGAGAAGAAGATGAAAGAAGGGAAAAGAAGGAAGAAAAGACTCCTGCATCTTCATCTAAAGCTCTCTTTAGGTTTAGTTCCCCTATAGGCTCTTTTTACAGAATAGGCATATAGCATGTAGGAAAATGGTATCTTAGATTTTTCATGTGTTTACTTAGCCTCATGTTAGTCCCTGGTGGCTGTTGAGCCATTGTTGCCTTTAAATAGCCCCGGCTACATGTAATAGGTTAAGTCTTTTGTGGACTAGCTTGTCTAGTCCTTGACCCATTTTCAATCATGACAAGTACAAAGTATAGAGATAGGATACCGGCTGGGAGGTCGCCCGGGTTAACAAGCTCCCCGTCATTAGGTAAAGGTAGCGTGCCTGGTGATGAAAAGTTAACTAACTCTCCCCCATCTGTTAGGTAGAGGGGTGCCTACTGGTGGGCAAGCTAGCCCCTCACTAGTTAAGAAGTGTAGCAATAAGCGGTGTAAAACATGTCCCTCTTTAGTTACTGGCCCTACTTTTAAGAGTTCAGTTACTGGCAGGACCTATCAAGTCCGTAGCCCTTGTGGTCCCCTAGGATGCCAGAGTAGGAATGTTATGCTAAATGTACAGTAGAACCCCAACAGTTAATTAGGAAACACATAGATTTCTTAAAACTAGAGAACTTAGAACCTAAACCAGACTGGTGTAACCTTCCCTCTTTTTACTGGATGCCTAAGCTACATAAGAACCCTTACAACTACAGATTCATAGCTGCCTCTCACAAATGTACTACCAAACCCCTTTAAATTCTAGATTTCTAAATTCGGCACTCAGACTAATTCTCAAACATTTTAGAGAATACTGCCTAGGTATATATAGGAATACTGGTGTTAATGCCTTTTGGATAGTAGAAACCTCACTAGAAGTCTTAGGTCTATACCCGCTAGAAAAACCCAGCTAGCTAGTTTTGATTTTTCTACATTATATACAGCGATCCCCCATAACCTACTTAAAGATAAGATTACTAACCTTATTCATAGTGCCTATACCTGTAGGAAGTCCCAATATATAGAAGTCTGTCAGGATAAAGCCTTTTGGTCTAACAATGTCTCCAATAAAGCAGTCACAGCTGTTCATTTAGTAGAGCTCTTTAATTACCTTATTGACAACATTTATGTATGTGTAGACGGTTCTGTATTTAAGCAATGTGTAGGTATCCCTATGGGTACTGACTGTGCCCCTGTAGTTGCTAATCTTTTTCTGTTTGCCTATGAGTATGAGTTTATGAAAGGACTACTTAAGGATAACATCACCCTAGCTATTAAATTTTCCAATACTTATAGGTATATTGATGACCTTTTATGTATTAACAACAAGGATTTTGAACTGTCAATTAGTGATATTTACCCCAAAGAACTTATTCTTAAAAAGACAAATACTAGCCCTAAAAAATCCCCCTTTTTAGACTTAGATATAACCATTACTAACAATCAATTTATCACTAAAGTATATGATAAGCGAGAGGACTTTAACTTTGATATAGTAAATTTCCCCCATTTAGATAGTAATATTCCTAATACCCCAGCCTATGGTGTCTTTATTTCACAACTAATTAGGTATTCCAGAATATGTAGTGACTTCTCCAGTTTTCAGGCTAACAGTTTGCAGTTATGCAATAGGCTTATTAAAGCTAAAATCAACCTTTAAAACCTTCCTATCCCGGCAGCCTCTAGTTAGAATCAAGTATAAGCAAAAAGTAGCCAGTATGCTTAAGGACTGTCTTGTGTTACCCCATATTGTGTTACCCCACCTCCAAAGAAATGTTACTACTAGAAGACCTAAGGGTAGACTTACGTAATATGTCCTACTTTTGTCTATAGTTATGCTGAGTCTGTTTTACCTGTACAAGCAAGTTTACTAATAGATTTATAATTAATTCATAAAAGTTAATTGGACCTACATTCCTTTCATAAAATTAAATTTCATCATGTGTCTTAGTTAACACCTTATTTAACTTTTGGCGCCAAAATAGTGTATATAAGGCCCCTAGATTTAGCATAGAGAGCCAAGGATTCACAGAAGATCAAGATAAAGAAAAAGAAAAAGACTCCCAGGATCACTGATGAAGGGTGGAATTCACAGAAACGGCTGTCTGACCCAGTGGAGAAGAAGATGAAAGAAGGGAAAAGAAGGAAGAAAAGACTCCTTTATCTTCATCTAAAGCTCTCTTTAGGTTTAGTTCCCCTATAGGCTCTTTTACAGATTAGGCATATAGCATGTAGGAAAATGGTATATATCTTAGATTTTTCATACAGTATATGTATACAACACACTACTAGTACTGCAGACGACTTACAGTTCCTGCTATGTCGATCAAGGTACCTTGATCGACACCGCATTTTTAACAGTGAGGTGCCCCAGATCCATACATAATATAGAGTTATGTCTATATGTTGTGCTACAACGGAGGCAAACACAGCCACTGCAAACGCAAGATATGCCCCAAATGCAGTGATATATATCTGGTTCAGCACCATGGCAACCCCTAGATACTTCACCTGTTCAACCTGTTAAGGAAACCAATATGATATTCTTTCCATTAATCAGTCCAGGAAAATGGCGGCATAGACTACTTATGTTATGTTAATTATATACCAAATTAATGTATGGTGAGAGATAGGGCAAATGTAAAGATTTATGAAAATTTCAAATTCTCATTGGAAATGTTTCAAACATGTCTGTGAATGCTGACGTTAAGTTAAAGCTTCATATCTCTCCATTTGACAGAGCTACAGCACTCTAATGTACATTAAATTTCTAGTATACGACCTTAAATGGGTGTAGCATATATATCGTGCGATACTATTTTGCAAATTATCGGCATACGAAGTTAAAATGTTTTGACATGAATGGGGCAACTAGAAACACGCAGGGACAGTCCAGAACGCAGCTGTCAGAAGGCCTTTACATAGAGGCAGGTAGCCATTATGCTATTACTGCAATTGAGATTGAGTGTGGCTGGTTATACCAGTTTACGTTCATATCGGAACACCTCTCGCTAAAATCGTTTCTACATGGGACCAGAAAAGTTGGTCTCCTCCGCCAATCAAGACACTTACAGGATTCTATCCATTTTTCCCAGTTTCTAGATGAACCACGAATACTGGATATACCTTTAAAATGGCTTGGAACGATGCACTCATCCCGAATTAACTTGATATAATTTGACTACATTTTTCTCGCAAATACCCTATTCTTAAGTATGGAATAGCGCCAACCACAATCGTTTCCTTTTGAAATTTTCTTGTTTAAATAGAAGCGCAAAACCTTATAAAGTAGGCCTACCTGGACACATCTCTATGGTGGTAGCGGTTCCCATAGAGGTTGGTAGCGCTTAGACTCTGAAGCTGTCTCCTAATCGGTTGGTGCCATAGAGACGTGCTCACCAATAATCCGGATTTCGGGGGGGTTCCACGTAATGTGGGATTGGCATCTGATATCTTAGGATTCATATGAGTCGGCCATATCGAGAAGAACTGGTTCTTCTCACGCAAGTGACACCCAAAGCTCAACTCGGCAGAGCGTTACCACCGATCCCGGCCTCTGAGCGTCGTGGATGGTAGCGTTCGGTATGGTCCAACTCTTTTTCTTTGGAGTTTCGTTGGCCGTCGATCGGCAAAATTTCACTTTAACGACATCCATATAATATATGTGGATAGAAACTGCTTCAACAACAATCAAGTACTACACAGTGCATATCCATGTGTATAAGAAATCTTTCAAAGAGTTCTATTTTTTCAGAAATATATACAGTACGGCATGTTCACTCTTACACCTACTCAAGGTCGGCCATTTATAGTATTACGCAATTATGGTTAGTTAATGTATGATGAGAAATTTATGTAGAAATCAAAATTTCTAAAACTGTTTGGAAATGTTTCATACATGTCTGTGAATGTAGACACAAAGTTTAAACTTCATATTTAGCCATTTGACAGAGTTACAGCACTAAGTGTACATTGTATTAAGAAAATGTATGGGGAAAGATAGGGTAAATTTCTGTAAAAATCAAAATTTCTAAAACTGCTTGGAAATGTTTCATACTTGTATGTGAATGTGGATACCAAGTTTAGGCTTCAAATTTACCAATTTGACAGAGTTACATCACTAAATGTACATTTAAGTTAATGTATGGTGAGAGATAGGGCAAATGTAAAGATTTATGAAAATTTCAAATTCTCATTGGAAATGTTTCATACATGTCTGTGAATAGAGACACCAAGTTTGAGCTTCATATCTTTCCATTTGACAGAGTTAGAGCACCAAATGTACATTAATATACTGGAATACCAAATTAATGTATGGTGAGAGATAGGGCAAATGTAAAGATTTATGAAAATTTCAAATTCTCATTGGAAATGTTTCATACATATCTGTGAATAGAGACACCAAGTTTGAGCTTCATATCTTTCCATTTGACTGAGTTAGAGCACCAAATGTACATTAATATACTGTAATACCAAATTAATGTATAGTGAGAGATAAGGCAAATGTAAAGATTTATGAAAATTTCAAATTGTCATTGGAAATGTTTCATACATATCTGTGAATGCTGACAGCAAGTTTGAGCTTCATATCTTTCCATTTTACAGACTTAGAGCACCAAATGTACATTAATATACTGGAATACCAAATAAATGTATTGTGAGAGATAGGGCAATTAATGTAAAGATTTATGAAAATTTCAAATTCTCATTGGAAATGTTTCATACAAGTGTGTGAATAGAGACACCAAGTTTGAGCTTCATATCTTTCCATTTGACAGAGTTAGAGCACCAAATGTACATTAATATACTGGAATATCAAATTAATGTATAGTGAGAGATAAGGCAAATGTAAAGATTTATGAAAATTTCAAATTCTCATTGGAAATGTTTCATACATATCTGTGAATGCTGACAGCAAGTTTGAGCTTCATATCTTTCCATTTTACAGACTTAGAGCACCAAATGTACATTAATATACTGGAATACCAAATTAATGTATGGTGAGAGATAGGGCAAATGTAAAGATTTATAAAAATTTCAAAAACTCTTTGGAAATGATTCAATCGTGTTTGTGAATGCTGACACCAAGGTTTAGCTTATTAACTTTCCATTTTACAGAGTTATAGTACCAAATGTACATTAAAGTATTGGTATTGGAAATTAATGTATAGTGAGAGATAGGGCAAATGTAAAGATTAATGAAAATTTCAAATTCTCATTGGAAATGTTTCATACATATCTGTGAATGCTGACAGCAAGTTGGAGCTTCATATCTTTCCATTTGACAGACTTAGAGCACCAAATGTACATTATTATACTGGTATACCAAATTAATGTATAGTGAGAGATAGGGCAAATGTAAAGATTTATGAAAATTTCAAATTGTCATTGGAAATGTTTCATACATATCTGTGAATGCTGACAGCAAGTTTGAGCTTCATATCTTTCCATTTTACAGACTTAGAGCACCAAATGTACATTAATATACTGGAATACCAAATTAATGTATGGTGAGAGATAGGGCAAATGTAAAGATTTATGAAAATTTCAAATTCTCATTGGAAATGTTTCATACATGTGTGTGAATAGAGACACCAAGTTTGAGCTTCATATCTTTCCATTTTACAGAGTTATAGTACCAAATGTACATTAAAGTATTGGTATACGAAATTAATGTATGGTGAGAGATAAGGCAAATGTAAAGATTTATGAAAATTTCAAATTGTCATTGGAAATGTTTCATACATATCTGTGAATGCTGACAGCAAGTTTGAGCTTCATATCTTTCCATTTTACAGAGTTAGAGCACCAAATGTACATTAATATACTGGAATACCAAATTAATGTATAGTGAGAGATAGGGCAAATGTAAAGATTTATAAAAATTTCAAAAACTCTTTGGAAATGATTCAATCGTGTTTGTGAATGCTGACACCAAGGTTTAGCTTATTAACTTTCCATTTTACAGAGTTATAGTACCAAATGTACATTAAAGTATTGGTATACGAAATTAATGTATGGTGAGAGATAGGGCAAATGTAAAGATTAATGAAAATTTCAAATTCTCCTTGGAAATGTTTCATACATATCTGTGAATGCTGACAGCAAGTTGGAGCTTCATATCTTTCCATTTGACAGAGTTAGAGCACCAAATGTACATTGATATACTGGAATACCAAATTAATGTATAGTGAGAGATAGGGCAAATGTGAAGATTTATAAAAATTTCAAAAACTCTTTGGAAATGATTCAATCATGTTTGTGAATGCTGACACCAAGGTTTAGCTTATTAACTTTCCATTTTACAGAGTTTTAGTACTAAATGTACATTAAAGTATTGGTATACGAATTTAATGTATAGCGAGAGATAGGGCAAATGTAAAGATTTATGAAAATTTCAAATTCTCATTGGAAATGTTTCCTACATGTCTGGGCATGCTGACAGCAAGTTTGAGCTTCATATCTTTCCATTTGACAGAATTAGAGCACCAAATGTACATTAATATACTGGAATACCAAATTAATGTATAGTGAGAGATAGGGCAAATGTAAAGATTTATGAAAATTTCAAATTCTCATTGGAAATGTTTCAAACATGTCTGTGAATGCTGACGTTAGTTAAAGCTTCATATCTCTCCATTTGACAGAGCTACAGCACTCTAATGTACATTAAATTTCTAGTATACGACCTTAAATGGGTGTAGCATATATATCGTGCGATACTATTTTGCAAATTATCGGCATACGAAGTTAAAATGTTTTGACATGAATGGGGCAACTAGAAACACGCAGGGACAGTCCAGAACGCAGCTGTCAGAAGGTCTTTACATAGAGGCAGGTAGCCATTATGCTATTACTGCAATTGAGATTGAGTGTGGCTGGTTATACCAGTTTACGTTCATATCGGAACACCTCTCGCTAAAATCGTTTCTACATGGGACCAGAAAAGTTGGTCTCCTCCGCCAATCAAGACACTTACAGGATTCTATCCATTTTTCCCAGTTTCTAGATGAACCACGAATACTGGAAATACCTTTAAAATGGCTTGGAACGATGCACTCATCCCGAATTAACTTGATATAATTTGACTACATTTTTCTCGCAAATACCCTATTCTTAAGTATGGAATAGCGCCAACCACAATCGTTTCCTTTTGAAATTTTCTTGTTTAAATAGAAGCGCAAAACCTTATAAAGTAGGCCTACCTGGACACATCTCTATGGTTCTATGGTGGTAGCGGTTCCCATAGAGGTTGGTAGCGCTTAGACTCTGAAGCTGTCTCCTAATCGGTTGGTGCCATAGAGACGTGCTCACCAATAATCCGGATTTCGGGGGGGTTCCACGTAATGTGGGATTGGCATCTGATATCTTAGGATTCATATGAGTCGGCCATATCGAGAAGAACTGGTTCTTCTCACGCAAGTGACACCCAAAGCTCAACTCGGCAGAGCGTTACCACCGATCCCGGCCTCTGAGCGTCGTGGATGGTAGCGTTCGGTATGGTCCAACTCTTTTTCTTTGGAGTTTCGTTGGCCGTCGATCGGCAAAATTTCACTTTAACGACATCCATATAATATATGTGGATAGAAACTGCTTCAACAATAATCAAGTACTACACAGTGCATATCCATGTGTATAAGAAATCTTTCAAAGAGTTCTATTTTTTCAGAAATATATACAGTACGGCATGTTCACTCTTACACCTACTCAAGGTCGGCCATTTATAGTATTACGCAATTATGGTTAGTTAATGTATGATGAGAAATTTATGTAGAAATCAAAATTTCTAAAACTGTTTGGAAATGTTTCATACATGTCTGTGAATGTAGACACAAAGTTTAAACTTCATATTTAGCCATTTGACAGAGTTACAGCACTAAGTGTACATTGTATTAAGAAAATGTATGGGGAAAGATAGGGTAAATTTCTGTAAAAATCAAAATTTCTAAAACTGTTTGGAAATGTTTCATACTTGTATGTGAATGTGGATACCAAGTTTAGGCTTCAAATTTACCAATTTGACAGAGTTACATCACTAAATGTACATTTAAATTAATGTATGGTGAGAGATAGGGCAAATGTAAAGATTTATGAAAATTTCAAATTCTCATTGGAAATGTTTCATACATGTCTGTGAAAGCTGACAGCAAGTTTGAGCTTCATATCTTTCCATTTGACAGAATTAGAGCACCAAATGTACATTAATATACTGGAATACCAAATTAATGTATGGTGAGAGATAGGGCAAATGTAAAGATTTATGAAAATTTCACATTCTCATTGGAAATGATTCATAAATGTCTGTGAATAGAGACACCAAGTTTGAGCTTCATATCTTTCCATTTGACAGAGTTAGAGCACCAAATGTACATTAATATACTGTAATACCAAATTAATGTATGGTGAGAGATAGGGCAAATGTAAAGATTTATGAAAATTTCAAATTCTCATTGGAAATGTTTCATACATGTCTGTGAATAGGGACACCAAGTTTGAGCTTCATATCTTTCCATTTGACAGAGTAAGAGCACCAAATGTACATTAATATACTGGAATACCAAATTAATGTATAGTGAGAGATAAGGCAAATGTAAAGATTTATAAAAAATTCAAAAACTCTTTGGAAATGATTCAATCATGTTTGTGAATGCTGACACCAAGTTTTACCTTATTGACTTTCCATTTGATAGAGTATTCACACCAAATGTACATTAAAGTATTGGTATACGAAATTAATGTATAGTGAGAGATAGGGCAAATGTAAAGATTTATGAAAATTTCAAATTCTCCTTGGAAATGTTTCATACCTGTCTGTGAATGCTGACAGCAAGTTTGAGCTTCCTATCTTTCCATTTTACAGAGTTAGAGCACCAAATGTACATTCATATACTGGAATACCAAATTAATGTATGGTGAGAGATAGGGCAAATGTAAAGATTTATAAAAATTTCTAAAACTCTTTGGAAATGATTCAATCATGTTTGTGAATGCTGACACCAAGGTTTAGCTTATTAACTTTCCATTTTACAGAGTTACAGTACCAAATGTACATTAAAGTATTGGTATACCAAATTAATGTATAGTGAGAGATAGGGCAAATGTAAAGATTTATGAAAATTTCAAATTATCATTGGAAATGTTTCATACATGTCTGTGAATGCTGATGGCAAGTTTGAGCTTCATATCTTTCCATTTTACAGAGTTAGAGCACCAAATGTACATTAATATACTGGAATACCAAATTAATGTATAGTGAGAGATAAGGCAAATGTAAAGATTTATGAAAATTTCAAATTCTCATTGGAAATGTTTCATACATATCTGTGAATGCTGACAGCAAGTTTGAGCTTCCTATCTTTCCATTTTACAAAGTTAGAGCACCAAATGTACATTCATATACTGGAATACCAAATTAATGTATTGTGAGAGATAGGGCAAATGTAAAGATTTATGAAAATTTCAAATTCTCATTGGAAATGTTTCATACATGTCTGTGAATAGAGACACCAAGTTTGAGCTTCATATCTTTCCATTTGACAGAGTTAGAGCACCAAATGTACATTAATATACTGGAATACCAAATTAATGTATGGTGAGAGATAGGGCAAATGTAAAGATTTATGAAAATTTCAAATTCTCATTGGAAATGTTTCATACATGTCTGTGAATAGAGACACCAAGTTTGAGCTTCATATCTTTCCATTTGACAGAGTTAGAGCACCAAATGTACATTAATATACTGGAATACCAAATTAATGTATAGTGAGAGATAGGGCAAATGTAAAGATTTATGAAAATTTCAAATTCTCATTGGAAATGTTTCAAACATGTCTGTGAATGCTGACGTTAGTTAAAGCTTCATATCTCTCCATTTGACAGAGCTACAGCACTCTAATGTACATTAAATTTCTAGTATACGACCTTAAATGGGTGTAGCATATATATCGTGCGATACTATTTTGCAAATTATCGGCATACGAAGTTAAAATGTTTTGACATGAATGGGGCAACTAGAAACACGCAGGGACAGTCCAGAACGCAGCTGTCAGAAGGTCTTTACATAGAGGCAGGTAGCCATTATGCTATTACTGCAATTGAGATTGAGTGTGGCTGGTTATACCAGTTTACGTTCATATCGGAACACCTCTCGCTAAAATCGTTTCTACATGGGACCAGAAAAGTTGGTCTCCTCCGCCAATCAAGACACTTACAGGATTCTATCCATTTTTCCCAGTTTCTAGATGAACCACGAATACTGGAAATACCTTTAAAATGGCTTGGAACGATGCACTCATCCCGAATTAACTTGATATAATTTGACTACATTTTTCTCGCAAATACCCTATTCTTAAGTATGGAATAGCGCCAACCACAATCGTTTCCTTTTGAAATTTTCTTGTTTAAATAGAAGCGCAAAACCTTATAAAGTAGGCCTACCTGGACACATCTCTATGGTGGTAGCGGTTCCCATAGAGGTTGGTAGCGCTTAGACTCTGAAGCTGTCTCCTAATCGGTTGGTGCCATAGAGACGTGCTCACCAATAATCCGGATTTCGGGGGGGTTCCACGTAATGTGGGATTGGCATCTGATATCTTAGGATTCATATGAGTCGGCCATATCGAGAAGAACTGGTTCTTCTCACGCAAGTGACACCCAAAGCTCAACTCGGCAGAGCGTTACCACCGATCCCGGCCTCTGAGCGTCGTGGATGGTAGCGTTCGGTATGGTCCAACTCTTTTTCTTTGGAGTTTCGTTGGCCGTCGATCGGCAAAATTTCACTTTAACGACATCCATATAATATATGTGGATAGAAACTGCTTCAACAACAATCAAGTACTACACAGTGCATATCCATGTGTATAAGAAATCTTTCAAAGAGTTCTATTTTTTCAGAAATATATACAGTACGGCATGTTCACTCTTACACCTACTCAAGGTCGGCCATTTATAGTATTACGCAATTATGGTTAGTTAATGTATGATGAGAAATTTATGTAGAAATCAAAATTTCTAAAACTGTTTGGAAATGTTTCATACATGTCTGTGAATGTAGACACAAAGTTTAAACTTCATATTTAGCCATTTGACAGAGTTACAGCACTAAGTGTACATTGTATTAAGAAAATGTATGGGGAAAGATAGGGTAAATTTCTGTAAAAATCAAAATTTCTAAAACTATTTGGAAATGTTTCATACTTGTATGTGAATGTGGATACCAAGTTTAGGCTTCAAATTTACCAATTTGACAGAGTTACATCACTAAATGTACATTTAAGTTAATGTATGGTGAGAGATAGGGCAAATGTAAAGATTTATGAAAATTTCAAATTCTCCTTGGAAATGTTTCATACATGTCTGTGAATAGAGACACCAAGTTTGAGCTTCATATCTTTCCATTTGACAGAGTTAGAGCACCAAATGTACATTCATATACTGGAATACCAAATTAATGTGTAGTGAGAGATAGGACAAATGTAAAGATTTATGAAAATTTCAAATTCTCATTGGAAATGTTTCATACATGTCTGTGAATGCTGACAGCAAGTTTGAGCTTCATATCTTTCCATTTGACAGAGTTAGAACACCAAATGTACATTAATATACTGGAATACCAAATTAATGTATGGTGAGAGATAAGGCAAATGTAAAGATTTATGAAATTTTCAAATTGTCATTGGAAATGTTTCATACATGTCTGTGAATGCTGACAGCAAGTTTGAGCTTCATATCTTTCCATTTTACAGAATTAGAGCACCAAATGTACATTCATATACTGGAATACCAAATTAATGTATGGTGAGAGATAAGGCAAATGTAAAGATTTATGAAAATTTCAAATTCTCATTGGAAATGTTTCATACATGTCTGTGAATGCTGACAGCAAGTTTGAGCTTCATATCTTTCCATTTGACAGAATTAGAGCACCAAATGTACATTAATATACTGGAATACCAAATTAATGTATGGTGAGAGATAGGGCAAATGTAAAGATTTATGAAAATTTCAAATTCTCATTGGAAATGTTTCCTAAATGTCTGTGAATAGAGACACCAAGTTTGAGCTTCATATCTTTCCATTTGACAGAATTAGAGCACCAAATGTACATTAATATACTGGAATACCAAATTAATGTATGGTGAGAGATAGGGCAAATGTAAAGATTTATGAAAATTTCAAATTCTCATTGGAAATGTTTCCTAAATGTCTGTGAATAGAGACACCAAGTTTGAGCTTCATATCTTTCCATTTGACAGACTTAGAGCACCAAATGTACATTAATATACTGGAACACCAAATTAATGTATAGTGTGAGATAGGGCAAATGTAAAGATTTATGAAAATTTCAAATTGTCATTGGAAATGTTTCATACATGTCTGTGAATAGAGACACCAAGTTTGAGCTTCATATCTTTCCATTTGACAGAGTTAGAGCACCAAATGTACATTAATATACTGGAATACCAAATTAATGTATAGTGAGAGATAGGGCAAATGTAAAGATTTATGAAATTTTCAAATTGTCATTGGAAATGATTCTTAAATGTCTGTGAATAGAGACACCAAGTTTGAGCTTCATATCTTTCCATTTGACAGAGTTAGAGCACCAAATGTACATTAATATACTGGAATACCAAATTAATGTATGGTGAGAGATAGGGCAAATGTAAAGATTTATGAAAATTTCAAATTGTCATTGGAAATGTTTCATACATGTCTGTGAATAGAGACACCAAGTTTGAGCTTCATATCTTTCCATTTGACAGAGTTAGAGCACCAAATGTACATTAATATACTGGAATACCAAATTAATGTATAGTGAGAGATAGGGCAAATGTAAAGATTTATGAAATTTTCAAATTGTCATTGGAAATGATTCTTAAATGTCTGTGAATAGAGACACCAAGTTTGAGCTTCATATCTTTCCATTTGACAGAGTTAGAGCACCAAATGTACATTAATATACTGGAATACCAAATTAATGTATGGTGAGAGATAGGGCAAATGTAAAGATTTATGAAAATTTCAAATTGTCATTGGAAATGTTTCATACATGTCTGTGAATAGAGACACCAAGTTTGAGCTTCATATCTTTCCATTTGACAGAGTTAGAGCACCTAATGTACATTAATATACTGGAATACCAAATTAATGTATAGTGAGAGATAGGGCAAATGTAAAGATTTATGAAATTTTCAAATTGTCATTGGAAATGATTCTTAAATGTCTGTGAATAGAGACACCAAGTTTTGAGCTTCATATCTTTCCATTTGACAGAGTTAGAGCACCAAATGTACATTAATATGCTGGAATACCAAATTAATGTATGGTGAGAGATAGGGCAAATGTAAAGATTTATGAAAATTTCAAATTCTCATTGGAAATGTTTCATACATATCTGTGAATGCTGACAGCAAGTTTGAGCTTCATATCTTTCCATTTTACAGAGTTAGAGCACCAAATGTACATTAATATACTGGAATACAAAATTAATGTATGGTGAGAGATAGGGCAAATGTAAAGATTTATGAAAATTTCAAATTCTCATTGGAAATGTTTCATACATGTCTGTGAATAGAGACACCAAGTTTGAGCTTCATATCTTTCCTTTTGACAGAGTTAGAGCACCAAATGTACATTAATATACTGGAATACCAAATTAATGTATAGTGAGAGATAAGGCAAATGTAAAGATTTATGAAAATTTCAAATTGTCATTGGAAATGTTTCATACATATCTGTGAATGCTGACAGCAAGTTTGAGCTTCATATCTTTCCATTTGACAGACTTAGAGCACCAAATGTACATTAATATACTGGAATACCAAATTAATGTATGGTGAGAGATAGGGCAAATGTAAAGATTTATGAAAATTTCAAATTGTCATTGGAAATGTTTCATACATATCTGTGAATGCTGACAGCAAGTTTGAGCTTCATATCTTGCCAGTTTACAGAGTTAGAACACCAAATGTACATTAATATACTGGAATACCAAATTAATGTATAGTGAGAGATAAGGCAAATGTAAAGATTTATGAAATTTTCAAATTCTCATTGGAAATGTTTCATAGATGTCTGTGAATAGAGACACCAAGTTTGAGCTTCATATCTTTCCATTTGACAGAGTTAGAGCACCAAATGTACATTAATATACTGGAATACCAAATTAATGTAGAGTGAGAGACAGGGCAAATGTAAAGATTTATGAAAATTTCAAATTCTCATTGGAAATGTTTCATACATGTCTGTGAATGCTGACAGCAAGTTTGAGCTTCATATCTTTCCATTTGACAGAATTAGAGCACCAAATGTACATTAATATACTGTAATACCAAATTAATGTATGGTGAGAGATAGGGCAAATGTAAAGATTTATGAAAATTTCAAAAACTCTTTGGAAATGATTCAATCGTGTTTGTGAATGCTGACACCAAGGTTTAGCTTATTAACTTTCCATTTTACAGAGTTATAGTACCAAATGTACATTAAAGTATTGGTATACGAAATTAATGAATGGTGAGAGATAGGGCAAATGTAAAGATTAATGAAAATTTCAAATTGTCATTGGAAATGTTTCATACATATCTGTGAATGCTGACAGCAAGTTTGAGCTTCATATCTTTCCATTTGACAGAGTTAGAGCACCAAATGTACATTATTATACTGGTATACCAAATTAATGTATGGTGAGAGATAAGGCAAATGTAAAGATTAATGAAAATTTCAAATTCTCATTGGAAATGTTTCATACATATCTGTGAATGCTGACAGCAAGTTTGAGCTTCATATCTTTCCATTTGACAGAGTTAGAGCACCAAATGTACATTATTATACTGGTATACCAAATTAATGTATGGTGAGAGATAAGGCAAATGTAAAGATTTATGAAATTTTCAAATTCTCATTGGAAATGTTTCATACATATCTGTGAATGCTGACAGCAAGTTTGAGCTTCATATCTTTCCATTTGACAGAATTAGAGCACCAAATGTACATTAATATACTGTAATACCAAATTAATGTATGGTGAGAGATAGGGCAAATGTAAAGATTTATGAAAATTTCAAAAACTCTTTGGAAATGATTCAATCGTGTTTGTGAATGCTGACACCAAGGTTTAGCTTATTAACTTTCCATTTTACAGAGTTATAGTACCAAATGTACATTAAAGTATTGGTATACGAAATTAATGAATGGTGAGAGATAGGGCAAATGTAAAGATTAATGAAAATTTCAAATTGTCATTGGAAATGTTTCATACATATCTGTGAATGCTGACAGCAAGTTTGAGCTTCATATCTTTCCATTTGACAGAGTTAGAGCACCAAATGTACATTATTATACTGGTATACCAAATTAATGTATGGTGAGAGATAAGGCAAATGTAAAGATTAATGAAAATTTCAAATTCTCATTGGAAATGTTTCATACATATCTGTGAATGCTGACAGCAAGTTTGAGCTTCATATCTTTCCATTTGACAGAGTTAGAGCACCAAATGTACATTATTATACTGGTATACCAAATTAATGTATGGTGAGAGATAAGGCAAATGTAAAGATTTATGAAATTTTCAAATTCTCATTGGAAATGTTTCATACATATCTGTGAATGCTGACAGCAAGTTTGAGCTTCATATCTTTCCATTTGACAGAATTAGAGCACCAAATGTACATTAATATATATACTGGAATACCAAATTAATGTATGGTGAGAGATAGTGCAAATGTAAAGATTTATGAAAATTTCAAATTCTCATTGGAAATGTTTCATAAATGTCTGTGAATAGAGACACCAAGTTTGAGCTTTATATCTTTCCATTTGACAGAGTTAGAGCACCAAATGTACATTAATATACTGGAATACCAAATTAATGTATAGTGTGAGATAGGGCAAATGTAAAGATTTATGAAAATTTCAAATTGTCATTGGAAATGTTTCATACATGTCTGTGAATAGAGACACCAAGTTTGAGCTTCATATCTTTCCATTTGACAGAGTTAGAGCACCAAATGTACATTAATATGCTGGAATACCAAATTAATGTATAGTGAGAGATAGGGCAAATGTAAAGATTTATGAAAATTTCAAATTGTCATTGGATATGTTTCATACATGTCTGTGAATAGAGACACCAAGTTTGAGCTTCATATCTTTCCATTTGACAGAGTTAGAGCACCAAATGTACATTAATATGCTGGAATACCAAATTAATGTATAGTGAGAGATAGGGCAAATGTAAAGATTAATGAAAATTTCAAATTGTCATTGGAAATGTTTCATACATGTCTGTGAATGCTGACAGCAAGTTTGAGCTTCATATCTTTCCATTTTACAGAGTTAGAGCACCAAATGTACATTCATATACTGGAATACCAAATTAATGTATGGTGAGAGATAGGGCAAATGTAAAGATTTATGAAAATTTCAAATTCTCATTGGAAATGTTTCATACATGTCTGTGAAAGCTGACAGCAAGTTTGAGCTTCATATCTTTCCATTTGACAGAATTAGAGCACCAAATGTACATTCATATACTGGAATACCAAATTAATGTATGGTGAGGGATAGGGCAAATGTTAAGATTTATAAAAATTTCTAAAACTCTTTGGAAATGATTCAATCATGTTTGTTAATGCTGACACCAAGGTTTAGCTTATTAACTTTCCATTTTACAGAGTTACAGTACCAAATGTACATTAAAGTATTGGTATACCAAATTAATGTATAGTGAGAGATAGGGCAAATGTAAAGATTTATGAAAATTTCAAATTGTCATTGGAAATGTTTCATACATGTCTGTGAATGCTGACAGCAAGTTTGAGCTTCATATCTTTCCATTTTACAGAGTTAGAGCACCAAATGTACATTAATATACTGGAATACCAAATTAATGTATAGTGAGAGATAAGGCAAATGTAAAGATTTATGAAAATTTCAAATTCTCATTGGAAATGTTTCATACATATCTGTGAATGCTGACAGCAAGTTTGAGCTTCCTATCTTTCCATTTTACAAAGTTAGAGCACCAAATGTACATTCATATACTGGAATACCAAATTAATGTATGGTGAGAGATAGGGCAAATGTAAAGATTTATGAAAATTTCAAATTCTCATTGGAAATGTTTCAAACATGTCTGTGAATGCTGACGTTAAGTTAAAGCTTCATATCTCTCCATTTGACAGAGCTACAGCACTCTAATGTACATTAAATTTCTAATATACGACCTTAAATGGGTGTAGCATATATATCGTGCGATACTATTATGCAAATTATCGGCATACGAAGTTAAAATGTTTTGACATGAATGGGGCAACTAGAAACACGCAGGGACAGTCCAGAACGCAGCTGTCAGAAGGTCTTTACATAGAGGCAGGTAGCCATTATGCTATTACTGCAATTGAAGATTGAGTGTGGCTGGTTATACCAGTTTACGTTCATATCGGAACACCTCTCGCTAAAATCGTTTCTACATGGGACCAGAAAAGTTGGTCTCCTCCGCCAATCAAGACACTTACAGGATTCTATCCATTTTTCCCAGTTTCTAGATGAACCACGAATACTGGATATACCTTTAAAATGGCTTGGAACGATGCACTCATCCCGAATTAACTTGATATAATTTGACTACATTTTTCTCGCAAATACCCTATTCTTAAGTATGGAATAGCGCCAACCACAATCGTTTCCTTTTGAAATTTTCTTGTTTAAATAGAAGCGCAAAACCTTATAAAGTAGGCCTACCTGGACACATCTCTATGGTGGTAGCGGTTCCCATAGAGGTTGGTAGCGCTTAGACTCTGAAGCTGTCTCCTAATCGGTTGGTGCCATAGAGACGTGCTCACCAATAATCCGGATTTCGGGGGGGTTCCACGTAATGTGGGATTGGCATCTGATATCTTAGGATTCATATGAGTCGGCCATATCGAGAAGAACTGGTTCTTCTCACGCAAGTGACACCCAAAGCTCAACTCGGCAGAGCGTTACCACCGATCCCGGCCTCTGAGCGTCGTGGATGGTAGCGTTCGGTATGGTCCAACTCTTTTTCTTTGGAGTTTCGTTGGCCGTCGATCGGCAAAATTTCACTTTAACGACATCCATATAATATATGTGGATAGAAACTGCTTCAACAACAATCAAGTACTACACAGTGTATATCCATGTGTATAAGAAATCTTTCAAAGAGTTCTATTTTTTCAGAAATATATACCGTACGGCATGTTCACTCTTACACCTACTCAAGGTCGGCCATTTATAGTATTACGCAATTAGGGTTAGTTAATGTATGATGAGAAATTTATGTAGAAATCAAAATTTCTAAAACTGTTTGGAAATGTTTCATACATGTCTGTGAATGTAGACACAAAGTTTAAACTTCATATTTAGCCATTTGACAGAGTTACAGCACTAAGCGTACATTGTATTAAGAAAATGTATTGGGAAAGATAGGGTAAATTTCTGTAAAAATCAAAATTTCTAAAACTGTTTGGAAATGTTTCATACTTGTATGTGAATGTGGATACCAAGTTTAGGCTTCAAATTTACCAATTTGACAGAGTTACATCACTAAATGTACATTTAAGTTAATGTATGGTGAGAGATAGGGCAAATGTAAAGATTTTTGAAAATTTCAAATTCTCATTGGAAATGTTTCATACATGTCTGTGAATGCTGACAGCAAGTTTGAGCTTCATATCTTTCCATTTGACAGAATTAGAGCACCAAATGTACATATATATACTGGAATACCAAATTAATGTATGGTGAGAGATAAGGCAAATGTAAAGATTTATGAAATTTTCAAATTCTCATTGGAAATGTTTCATACATGTCTGTGAATAGAGACACCAAGTTTGAGCTTCATATCTTTCCATTTGACAGAGTTAGAGCACCAAATCTACATTAATATACTGGAATACCAAATTAATGTATGGTGAGAGATAAGGCTATTGTAAAGATTTATAAAAAATTCAAAAACTCTTTGGAAATGATTCAATTATGTTTGTGAATGCTGACACCAAGTTTTACCTTATTGACTTTCCATTTTACAGAGTATTAACACCAAATGTACATTAAAGTATTGGTATACGAAATTAATCTATGGTGAGAGATAGGGCAAATGTAAAGATTTATGAAAATTTCAAATTGTTATTGGAAATGTTTCATACATGTCTGTGAATGCTGACAGCAAGTTTGAGCTTCATATCTTTCCATTTTACAGAGTTAGAGCACCAAATGTACATTCATATACTGGAATACCAAATAAATGTATGGTGAGAGATAGGGCAAATGTAAAGATTTATGAAAATTTCAAATTGTCATCGGAAATGTTTCATACATATCTGTGAATGCTGACAGCAAGTTTGAGCTTCATATCTTTCCACTTTACAGAGTTAGAGCACCAAATGTACATTCATATACTGGAATACCAAATTAATGTATGGTGAGAGATAGGGCAAATGTAAAGATTTATGAAAATTTCACATTCTCATTGGAAATGTTTCATACATGTCTGTGAATGCTGACAGCAAGTTTGAGCTTCATATCTTTCCATTTGACAGAGTTAGAGCACCAAATGTACATTCATATACTGGAATACCAAATTAATGTATGGTGAGAGATAGGGCAAATGTAAAGATTTATGAAAATTTCAAATTCTCATTGGAAATGTTTCATACATGTCTGTGAATGCTGACACCAAGGTTTAACTTATTAACTTTCCATTTTACAGAGTTATAGTACCAAATGTACATTAAAGAATTGGTATACAAAATTAATGTATGGTGAGAGTTAAGGCAAATGTAAAGATTTATGAAACTTTCAAATTCTCATTGGAAATGTTTCATACATGTCTGTGAATAGAGACACCAAGTTTGAGCTTCATATCTGTCCATATTTGACAGAGTTAGAGCACCAAATGTACATTAATATACTGTAATACCAAATTAATGTATAGTGAGAGATAAGCCAAATGTAAAGATTTATGAAAATTTCAAATTGTCACTGGAAATGTTTCATACATGTCTGTGAATGCTGACAGCAACTTTGAGCTTCATATCTTTCCATTTGACAGAGTTAGAGCACCAAATGTACATTCATATACTGGAATACCAAATTAATGTATGGTGAGAGATAGGGCAAATGTAAAGATTTATGAAAATTTCAAATTCTCATTGGAAATGTTTCATACATGTCTGTGAAAGCTGACAGCAAGTTTGAGCTTCATATCTTTCCATTTGACAGAGTTAGAGCACCAAATGTACATTAATATACTGGAATACCAAATTAATGTGTGGTGAGAGATAAGGCAAATGTAAAGATTTATGAAAATTTCAAATTGTCATTAGAAATGTTTCATACATGTCTGTGAATGCTGACAGCAAGTTTGAGCTTCATATCTTTCCATTTGACAGAGTTAGAGCACCAAATGTACATTCATAAACTGGAATACCAAATTAATGTATGGTGAGAGATAGGACAAATGTAAATATTTATGAAAATTTCAAATTCTCATTTGAAATGTTTCATACATGTCTGTGAATAGAGACACCAAGTTTGAGCTTCATATATATCTTTCCATTTGACAGAGTTAGAGCACCAAATGTACATTCATATACTGGAATACCAAATTAATGTATTGTGAGAGATAGGGCAAATGTAAAGATTTATGAAAATTTCAAATTCTCATTGGAAATGTTTCATACATGTCTGTGAATAGAGACACCAAGTTTGAGCTTCATATCTCTCCATTTGACAGAGTTAGAGCACCAAATGTACATTAATATACTGGAATACCAAATTAATGTATAGTGAGAGATAAGGCAAATTAATGTAAAGATTTATGAAAATTTCAAATTGTCATTGGAAATGTTTCATACATTTCTGTGAATGCTGACAGCAAGTTTGAGCTTCATATCTTTCCATTTTACAGAGTTAGAGCACCAAATGTACATTCATATACTGGAATACCAAATTAATGTATGGTGAGAGATAGGGCAAATGTAAAGATTTATGAAAATTTCAAATTGTCATTGGAAATGTTTCATACATTTCTGTGAATGCTGACACCAAGTTTGAGCTTCATATCTTTCCATTTTACAGAGTTAGAGCACCAAATGTACATTCATATACTGGAATATATAAATTTTACAATTGCAGAGAAGAGACAGATGAAATGGTAGCTAATGGTAGCTAGCTTTTGCATATAACTAGAATAACTGCACTACATATGTAAATTATGTTGAGGTCTATCTGTTACTGTGTAATTGAACACTACATATTAAAAGAAAACAGTATTCAGTTATTACAGGCTTGTACCTTTGAGATAAAATTCTTAATATTAAACAGAGTAACCATGCAAAACAATACATCAACTTTTGAACACATAGCCTATGTAAGATTAATTAATGGAGACAACCTTACCACAAAGGGTTTTGTACCACAAACTATACATGGAAATTAGATAATCACTGGAAAATATTACATGCCCAGCCTAGAGACTGAAGCGGATCTTGGCTGACAAAAATTATAAAATAACCACAGACGCTGGTTTGCGCTCTTTAGGGTCCATCAGTGTGGTATACTTCGGGTTGTGAGTTTGGATAGTTTGGATGACTGCTACAACTTATTAATCCACCACAAGTGGGACACTATGTACGTACGTACATGTGCATGTAATAAAAACGATTATATATTTATTATTTATCATGATCAGTATAGGGACAACACAAACACAAGGGTTTCTGTACCCCAGTAATAAACTACATGTAATAATTACTATTGAGGGATATCTTCTAATTGTATCAAACTTATCTTTGGGATGATTCTTCTGTAGTCTTTTGAGCGTATAGAAACACAGTTTATTTCTTGAGAATCAGACATTTCAACTGTGGGGGTCTTCCCACCAGTTGCTGTGGGGTCACACTTCTATGTTTGGGTGCATCATCCCTACTTTACATATATGGTGTGCCCAAACACAGAAGTGATGTGTATGGTTAAGTCACTTAAATTTCAGTACAATTTCACAATTTATACTAGAATCAAACATAATTTTGTCAATTCAATAATTGATACAATAGATCGTATAGTCTATTAGTAAGTACCCAAATTATAATTAAATATTCCTTCTTGATGCAAACCCTCCTTCAGAAATAAGGTATTTCACTATCTCTCTGTGTCCTTGCATCCTAGCCACTGTCAAGCAGTCCTGTCCAGATTTATCAACATCAAACTTCTTATTCCCAAATACGGGCAATAGGTACTTGACAACAAGGAGATGTCCTTTCTGACAGGCATAGGATAGAGCATTGGTTCCATTCTACAAGATAATCACAATTATGGATATCATTTCAACTTGAAAACAAACATATGTAAGTGTAAAAATGGTATACTTGTAGTTAATAGTTGATTACTATCTACCTACTTCAAAATAAGCTGAGTCACTAGACTATAGGGACTGCATGCTATAGTTATATCCCCATATGAGTACAATATCCGGGTTATTGCCCAAGACTAAGGCGGAGCCAAGGTTGTGGGTGATGACCGGATATTGTATGAGTAAATGGGATATACTGGCTTCTATCCCAAAATGACATCATAAATGTATTCTGATGTGCATCACATTTGCCAGGCAGTGTGACTGCAGAGGGTGCTTCAATTTGAATTTAAATCGCTTGCATCCATGATCCAATTGTGGAACTGTAAGGATGGCCAATTTCAAGAGGTGTTCTTCAAACTGCTTAGGGATGACAGCATCATATAAAGCATGCTACTCAAATGAGCATTGGTTGTTGATTTGTACATCCAAGTGATTTCGAATCACTTAATTAGATATCATTGGGTTATATATATTGCTGGGTAATACGTAACTAAGATATCATCCAGGGAATAACTACCGTATATAGCATACAATAGATTCCTTTAATATGCCCATGCACTGGAATGACTATACTGCTAATCATCCAAAATGGAGTAGAAATTTACATGTTTATATAAACATAGTCCTGATCACATGACCTCCAGCCAATGAGAACCTTCTGAGAAGGTCACATGACTTAAGGTAAAACACACTTTTTCTTTAAAATCAGTTAATTCAGCCAAAGAAGATTGGAACAAGAAGGTGACCTTCCAATCTAGTTAATAGTGGTGCTGGTGCATTTGAATCCCACTAAAATGTATAGGTTGGTATAAAGATGCTGTGCTCTACCCCCCATGATGTAAATAATTATACAATAATCAATACATAGGTGCATGAGGTTTTCATGCCTATGTACGTATATATAGGAAATCAGGAGACCTAAGACTATGGTCATAGAAACTATAATTTGTAATTACAAAGTCTTTTTCAGTATCACACTAGCCGGGCTGAATTGGACAAATGGATCTTGTCAATGAACCAAACGTTTCGACCCCAATCCAGGGGTCTTCATCAGTGGTAAATGATCTGTACCTCTCATAAAGAACTGAAAAATACATTTTGACTCATTGTACAATTAAAAATGTCTGCCAAAATACATTAATACAGTGATCACAAACACAAGTTGAATCCCAAGGTTTACTCTACTACTGTACACTATCTCTCTCCATATATATACCCTATAAGTATACAGTGGATCCCCTATAATCCGGACACTTTGGGACATTCCCAAACTGTCCTTATTATAGGGGTGTCTGCTTTTCAGGGGTTTTATTATGCAGAGCCTAAGGCTCATTCATATATGCCTTCAGCATATACACTCACGCACTATGCAATACAGGTGACAGGTAATCGAATTGAAAGTAAATCGTGGCGCTGGACTTGGTTTGGAGATTCCATGTGCATACCGTTGGTATGGTCCTAAAGTTTACTGTGATCGATTGAAGAAGATCCTTGAAGAATCCACCAGCTGAAATGTTATTTCCTTTCTACTGTAATTATTGTCCGCTTTAAAGACTGTATTTTCTATTGTATTGATATACGCTGTAGAAGGATATATGTCCGCATTACGGATATCGAGGTGTCTGTAAATCAGAGGTTAGTAAATACGTATGTCTACGGGCAACAATCGGGGCCTTATATTTGTGTCCGCATAATCGCGATGTCCGCATTTCAGAGAGTCCCGTATAAGGGGTTACACTGTAGTACTATATATCCAAACACTTAGCACAACAATACTTACTTACCTTGTTCTTGTGGTACACATTAACTTTACGTTCCTCTGTCAGATATTGTACTACTTGTAACTGACCATGCTGACAGGCTACCAGTAGAGCTGTGTTACCCAACTAAAGTAAAACACATGTGAACTCATTGAAGTCAGTTAAAACTGTTCAATCACTGCAAGTGCTACACAGGTAGATATGGTTACAATATTTATATATGTACTGTACTGTATAATAAATATTTAGGCCGACAAACTATACATTAACATAAATTACTTACATTTACATATATACATATAACAAAAGTGTTAAAAGTCACAAGTACGTGGTGGCTACATACAAACTATGGTTTTATGTCATGTACGTATACTGATTCATTGGCAGTCATTTAATCATTTCTCAGTTGTGGACCACTTTTAAGTATAGGTGCGCAGACAATTAATTGTTATTTTATACTAATATTTAGGTTGTTGTAAATAAGTATAAACACTAGACGTTCATAGAACGTACACCCTGTGTGCTGCTGCAGTTATACCACAGTTGCACTACTCAGAGTAGTATCATGCACGCATGCATATAGTCCACACAGGCAGCCTACATGGTTCCCGTAAAATGGCCGCCTGTAAGTAGAAAACCTGCAAAAATGTGTGCTCCTATTCTTCTAGGACTAGACAAAAGGAGCAGGCTCGTTTAACAACATGTATATGTAAGCTTTCTGTGGAGATTTGAGAGTAGCAAGGCACTGAACAGCATTTGTTATACATACACACATACATATGGATACAACCGAACTCTTAACCCTGCCACATACTGCGCACAGGGTAATAAAGTTTCCTACATGCTAATAGCATCATATATATATATGTACTGTATATGTTTATATAAGCCTTCCAAAATCTAAGTTTACGGAAGTTAGCCAGACATTTCACGTGCTATTTAACTCATAGCCCGACCTTATAAAGTTACTGTTAGCAATTGCATGTAAGTGATTCATGATTGGGGACGGTATTGCAATAAATTGTAATGCAACCGGTATATGTAGTTTCAAATAATCAATTTTTACTCACATTGGTTTCCTCTTCTAATTTGACACGAAGTGTATCAATCAAGAAACTGATTATGCCTTGTTTACCATACATAGCTGCTATCATTAGAGGAGTCAGGCCATCCTGAACACATAAGAAAGGAAACATTTGAAATTTGAAACTTTAACATACAACAAGTTATTCAATTCCAAAGCCAAACATGAAATATACAATATACACTTTATAGATATACGTATACAATACATTTGTTACATAACTAATTTTAAATAGGTACGTATATATACAACTAGTACTTACAAGTAGCTATATATATACTAATACATATGACTAGTACATACAACCAGTTAACATCGAAATTTAACTTATATTCAGTGAAATCTCTCTAAACTGAACACCCTTGGGATCAATTATAAAGTTTGATATAGTGATTAGTGAAGTTTCACATACTAAAAATATACAAAACTGAAACACCGTTTCATTGTGTTACACTGTGAACAATACAAGACAAGGAGGAAGATAAAAGAAGCCATGTACATCCAAACTACCCCCAGCATCAACATGGATCAAGGGATGATCCTGGACCCTATTTGGAAGGACATCTTTTCAACCCATTAACACATGTTTCATTAAATTTATTTTTATCCCCATTAATTATTCACTGCCTTTTTACATTACATTATCACTCAACTCATGTCACAATTTTTCTATTTAAAGGGCTTATAATCCCCTCTTCCTCATTTGCTGATGAAGACCTCCGGGTCAAAACGTACATTTTGTTTTTAAATACAATTGTTGCTGAGTCTCAATAAATTAGGATACTTATTATGAACGCAACAAAAACCCCTTATCACTTCAGGACTACAATTACATTTCAGATTTCAGAATTCAAAGGTTCTGGTTTACTAAGGTGTTTTATAGATTGTTTGTATAATATGTTGAAAATCGGGTCTATACAAACATTTGGTTTAAAGGGAACTCTGCTTTACCAAGAGTCTGGTTTAGGGAAGTTACACTGTACCAAATATGCTGATGCACATAGAATACATATACATGTATTGTATTTTCTTGAATGATTATTATCCTGCCCTTGAATAAACTCATACCTTACACCACAAGGTAATAAATCATGTGAAAAATGTCTAAGAATTATAGCCTGAGAAATATCCAGGACTGGAATGATGATCAGTGAGTACTTTGAGGATCCCTTTGCCAATTTGGAGGAAGACGAGTAAACAATAAATAAATGAGGAATAACATGTAAAAGTAAGTTACTTTTTGTTTATAACTTATCTTAGTTATTTTTTCATAATTAAAATACAATATATCTTTCTATCAATGATTATCATTGAAGATAGTATCAATGATATGCTGAAGGAAATATTATAGTATAATAGTTCCTCAAATAAATGTCCCTGCAGGTCTAACATTAATTATACCCATTGGTACATGCTATTCAAGGAAGTACCATATATAAACTCTGGACTACAAGTATCTGCCAATTATAAAGAATGCTCATCTGTAAGAGAGTTGTGGCAGCCAAGAGCAAAGACATGTCTATGCCAAGGTATTATCTCAGAACTGTAATTAGAATCTCTACATTTCATAATTTTTACCTCATAAAAAGGACCCTATGCATATAAGTACTAGAGAACATGCATATATAGCTAATTCTATAACTATTTTTGTAGAAAATTTTTATTGTTCTCTAGTTTCTTTACTTTTTATGGAGCATAAGCTAGGAATATTTAAAACCATTTTGGTTTTGCAATCTTAGACTGAATATGACGTCATTAAAATGGCGAATTTATTGAGGCCTTGACTCTGGGGCCATGAAAACCATCACACTCAATAATAACGTTATCGCTCTCACCCCTACAAAAGAATACAGCGCAGAAAATTTGTAATAGTTTCGTTTAACAATTAGTCCAAAAGCGTATATAGTTTTTTTAGTTATGGCTGGCGAAGAAGAAGAATAAGAAGAAGAATAAGAAGAAGAATATGAAGAAGACGAAAATGGGAATTTTTAAAGTTTATTATTTCGCCAGCGGGACATATTTGCTTGCCTTTAAGGTCTATTTAGAGTATGTATATTGTATATTTAGCTATGTATACATAACGAAAAAAACATGTCATCCCTACATAGGGAGTACTACCGTACTCCCTGATACCCTTGGTGCAAAGTTAGTCTATTTAGTGGTAGTTTGAATGTTATATAGTATTGGAACTTGTAGTATACCATAATTCCTTACAATTACTTCAATTAGAGATACTAGCTAACTCATTTCTTACCTTATCCCTTTCTTCACGAGAAAACTTCAGTTCTTTAACAATGTAGCTCACCATTGCAGGATCATCTTTTCCATTTCTGCTGGCAAAGTGAATTATACTGTCTCCATATACATCAACATCATGGAGTTTACCAGCTTCTATGAACTTTGGTAGTAGGAACTTCAGTAAATCCACATTGCCACTAATGGCAGACCAGTGTAAGGCATTTCCACCTTCCTGGATTTAGAAGCATAAGATTATGATGAAAGAAATATTCAGGAACCCATTATATTATATAACTACGTATAACTACTATATAAAACTATATTTGCACTATACGTATGTATAAAAGAGGGTTAATTTTAAGCAATGCCTGTTCACAGACTAAGTGACCAAAGTTTTATCTTGTTTGAGAGACTATAGTCTTATTAAGTAACAATCTAAAGAAGGCAAAACAGCCCTATGGATGATTTTGTCATCTCAGTATCTTGGATGTAAGCTCAAGCTCTGGTGCCAATTGGGTGTATGTCTAAAGACTCTAACTTACACTATTTGAATAAGACTGAGGTGGTACCAGCTTACTGTTATAACTAAACAATTCCTGACCTACACATTACTTATAAAAGAACCGGACTTAATACAATAATGATCTGTAAGTAGATTAATTAAGCTTCATTTCACTAGTAAAGCTAGGTTTCCTATAGTGCTGCCAGGTCAACTCACTCTCCACCAGCCGTGTTCTAATAGGGTGTATACTTTATGATGACTAGCACCTCATTTGATAGGAAATGTAGCAATTGGTATACCAGTATTGTTAACATTTAACATGAATGGGACAATAAGTTATACCTTAATATATAAAGAAAACAATTTTAAGAGTGCTTGTCAGAGTATAGTCTGGGCAAGCCAGACCTTACATTCACTTTGTATTGAAAGTAAGGTCTAGTATAACTTCAACATTTATGTAAAAATCTGGCTTTCTAACACTCCAATTCTATAGATTATTGAATGCTTGTAAACTGCAGTGATTACACATTATTCCTGTATTACTAGGTTCTTTATGTCAGTGATGCTGCAAGTGAAGTTTTGCAAACTTTACATAAGATATTTAACGGCTATCCGTTAAAGAATTTAAGCTTGTAAACTGACAGGATTAAAAAGTTAGCCATTTACAGCAGTCACACATTAACTAGTATAAGTGACTGCTGTTACATAATGTATGCATTTGATCAGAGTCAATTTAAGTTTGTGTTGGTGTAACTCTAACATTAGTCTGGGAGCCGTGCCTTACATTCATTTCACATGTTGAAAGTCTGTCTAATGTGCAGTATCTACCTATCTCATTATGCACAAATTTTGGTATCTACCAACACAAGTTGAATCCCAAGGTTAACTCTACCTATGGTACACTATCTCTCTCCATATACCCAATAAGTTACTATCCAAACAAAGTGCCTTACCTTGGTCTGGTGGTACACATTAACTTTATGTTCCTCTGTCAGATATTGTACTACTTGTAACTGTCCATGCTGACAGGCTACCAGTAGAGCTGTGAAGCCATCCTAAAGTAAGAAACAAGTAAACTCATAATTAAAACAGTTCATACGTATATCACCAAGATTATAATTATTAGCATTGGACATTAAATTTTCAGTTTCAGGCACTGTAAATAGACATTGCACCATTTTAGTAGCTACATTTCAAAATGGTCTGGTGGCTAGTTAGTTGGAGGGGCAAATGAGCGCAGTGGGTTCAAGTCCTATATAAGTAGTCCAGTTTTTGCTTTTTTCAAACTCTTCTATTAGCATTAGCTGTACATACAACAAATCAGGTCTCTCCTGCAAAGAATATTGCATGGCAAAATTAGAGTAGTTTCGCTTAAGAAGTACGTAGTCAGAAAGCTTATTTTCTTTTTTTAGTTACAGCAGGTGAAGAAGATAAAGAAGATGACGAAGAAGAAGAAAGCAAAAATGGGAGATTTCAAAGTTTGTTCATTTGCCATCAGAAAACGGTCGTTTTCTTTCAATAGCCATATATATAGCATTGCTGTTCTATATTTAACTCTACATAGCCTTGTTTCAGCGGTTTTCAGCCTATTTCAGAATTTCGCTCCTGTACAAATGTATAGGGAAAATGAAACAACCAGTACCATCCCTACATAAAGAGTACTACCGTACTCTCTGATATACAGAGAAGTGCCTTACCTTGTCCTGGTGGTATACATTAGCTTTACGTTCCTCTGTCAGATATTGTACTACTTGTAAGTGACCATGCTGACAGGCTAGCAGTAAAGCTAGGAAGCCATCCTAAGGTATGAAAAACTAATTATTAAATTTCAAATAATAAATCCAAATAGTTTACAATTTCAGTTTATATTATTAACTAATTAAGACATTCTAGCATATGCTAATAATTCAAAGAACATATAAATATGGATTCCTCTACGTCAAACTTTTCTTTTGGATGGAACATGATTTATTTATTTATGGTCTTTCTCTTCACTGAGTGAAGAGAAAGAACACCTGAAGAGGATACTTCAAGCCAATGGATACCCTAGAAGGGAGGCTCAGGACCTTGATGAAGTGAATAAATAGGGAGGAGGGTCAAGGAATAAGTTTTAAGAACCCAACAATGTCAAGTAAGGATGTACCTAGACCAAGGAATCACCTTACAACAATCCTGAAACAATTTTACACTTCCTTTTCTTCCCTTCCTGTCAAGGATCCCGTGAAAGGAGATTAAAATGGCGGGATAAGGTTTCTATATACAAAATCCATCAGTCGCTGATGAAGACTCTCGAGGCCAAAACGTTTGACCAAATGGTATACCAAAAAATGGATTTTTAGACACTCAGGTCAAAAGATGTTCCATCCAAAAGATATGTCCACATGTATTATAGCACAATACACTCACCTCATTTTCTTCCAATTTAAGTGTAGCCAACAGGAGCTTCAAGACCTCCAAATCTCCACTTGCAACAGCTGGTAGCAAATTCTATAAATTTGAGATCAAAGAATGATAGTCTATCTTAATCTGAATTGTAGACTATACGTTCTAGTCCTACATTACGTACGTATAGGTGTAAATATACACAAAAATGATTCTAATCACATGCATGCTAAACTATACTTTAACAAATGTATGTACACTCTTAATTCCTCATAAATAAGATATGGTCATATGTATATTGTAAGACATGAGAAAGCTACAATGTCACTCAGTTGGATGTAGGTCCGTAATGGAAAAAGAGCTGTACATCTGTCAAACCCACTGCTACATTCTTCTTTCTGGACAGTGATATTTCCTTCTTTGCAGCATAGTCCCAAAGTTCCTTCAACTTTAAAAGTCCCTGGTGAAACTTGTTTGAGACAATTTCAGAGTTACCTGTCACAGCTTCAATCACACCATCACCAGTAAATGTATCCTTCAGTTTCTAGAAAATGCGCGGAAAAGAAATTAAATATTGCAATAGCAAAAACATAAAGCTTTAACAATTTTATCATATCTTGGCATACGTAAGTATGTATGTGCATAAAATCATTATTCCTACTAGATTACCTCAATACTGCCTTCTACTGACTTCAGACGTTTCTTGAGATTAACCATCTTTTTCAAATCTTCCAAATCTTTTGATTCACTCAACCTCTTCATTTTCTCTTCTACCTGAGACAAAATGTCCACCTTGTATTCAATTTGCAGCTGGTATTTGGTGAACTTGTCTTTTATCAAAGAAACCTTTCAGGTAAATAAGTACAATTCATAAATTACATTTGAACATTATACAGTCACTACTTACAATATCCTGCTCTGACATAGTGTGCTCTTCTTTCTCTTTCTCACGACTGGATTTCTCTTCAAGCTGCTTCTTCAGTGACTCCACTTTCCCAACCAAGTCTATATCCACCAGCTGCAAACAGACACAGACAGGTCTATACGTACTTGTGATATTCGTATATGAAATGTACGTAACAAAGTACTATATATATATATATACACAGTACATGCATGATATAGACTTGTGTATGTGAGCTGTTACATTGGTGAGGAATACAATCGTTTAGAATGAGTGTGCTACTGTCAATCTCACTTCTTTCAACTGCTTCGCTTCTCCTCTACATTTCAACAACTCTTCCCTTGTTCTCTTCAACTCGTTCTGTGACTGACTCAGTTCTTCTTCTTTGGCTCTCAGTTTAGTCTTTAGAGCTTCAAGCTCCACAATTGTCATGGGGTGCTTTTCCTCCATATTCTTCATCTCTGCCTTATGTTTCTCTCTGGATTGAGTTGGAGTTTTCTGAGTAAAGGAAATCACATACAACCTAACCATACGACCAACAGCTATGCAATTGAACCACGACTACTATGATACAAGCAATTAGTCAATTGTGGCAGTTAATGCATTTCATAATCATACACGTACGTATATAAGGTTTCATATGATGTGTTATATATGTCAATAATTACACAATATGGATGCATTGCTATACATAAACTACATACACTAAATACTGAGATGGTCGGATGGTTGGTGTAAGCTATATACATACGTACCTAATACGTAAAATGAGTTATGTTAAAAAGGGCCATTTTCAGAAGGAAAACAATTAGGCAAAAGTAAAACATTGAATCTTCCTTGGGCCCAAAATTAAACATTACCTATATACGTATGTCAGGCCTGCCTTACACACATGTAATGATGTACTCACTGAAGGAACATGTAGAGTTCCAAGTTGAACATCAATGGCAAAGTAGCCAAACACGATGATCTTCTCAATTCCAAACTCTCTCAGCTGACACACATGTGACAGGAGGATTGGAGCAATCATCACTGCAGCCTCCTTCATCAGTCGGAACATCACCATGGTGCAGCCTTCAGCAAATCCCTCAAAGAGAAGTCGATCGATACCAAGGATTTCTATCAAGTAGAACTGCAAGCGGAACAGCTCAGCCAACATATACTGACCTGGTTCTTGATTGACTTTCAATCCCAAGTGGGCATGGTTGTCATCAGCAGGAAGCTCTGCTCTTTCCCTTTGAAACTTTCCAAGTGCTTCTGTGGCAAAGTTGACTACATCAAAGTTGTGGTCAGAAATGGATTCCTTGAGGGCTTCTGTTTCTCCTATAGCTATTGCAGCCTCATCAATCAGACGCACGTCCAAGGGACTGCTCCACGAGCAGATGTAGTCGAGGATATCATATTCTGATAATGGAATGTCTACTGGAATCTGCTTGCTGAAATGACCTTTAATTCCAGTATGGACTGCACAGCGAAGGCGTTTCAACTGCTTGTCAGATAGGTCTGATAGATAATATCCAAGTTTCCCATGTATTGAAGTGTACTTTTCTTTAAGCTTGAATGCTCCTGGATATTTTAAGAGTTCCCTTCGATCCTCAAAAGCTTTAATGACGGGTTTCCAGGCATCAATCTGTGAGATGTCAAAAGGTGGACTGGTTGGCTGAGTTTCTGTAGTAGTAGGAGGTGGGACTGGCTTGGGAGGTGTGGCATCTGAAAGGGAGAAGGGCAACTAATATAAAACTAAAAATACAAACATATGTATATATTCCATTAACTATTGAACCAGTTGCCTTAAAATTCTTAGAAGTATTGCACTGTGGTTATTGCAGATTGATCCATGGGAGATTAGCCATGCAGAGAATGTAAAGTTCTATAGTGACTAGGTACTGAAACAAGCACTGATCAGTTTCATGTGAACTGGCTATAATATTACCATATTAATACAACTCTGTATTTTTCACCTAAATATCCTCGTTAAATAACTTACTAGCTAAAAATTTGTCAATTATTTTGGCTAGTTCTTTATGACTACCACTAGAAGTGTCCTCCTTAAGTGCGGTAGACAGATGATTAAGCTTCTCCACATCCGGATCACCAACTAAAATCTCGTAGAGAGCTCTGTTAGCTGTTCCTAGTTCTGGTACCTTCGAACCAACTCGGTCCAGCTCGCCAGTAGTGATGGCACCGAGTTGATGAAGACGAGTTGACACTCTACGAACATCGCAGTTGTTTACCAACTGATCGTGTATTTGCTTGATGAAAGAGCGAATTTGGTCTGGATGTAGCTGCTGCAACGATTGTTCTATGTACAAACAGAGGAAGAGTATAAATATAAAAAAATGAATGTTTTACTATGTGAAGTGTGTGAATGTGGGTGCATACAACTCCATTTGCATCCATAAGGTATAGCTACTGGGTAAATTATACCTATATACGTACACATACGTCAATTTGATAGGCTACTGTGGTAATTTACAAAGACATTGTAATTGCCTCACAAACCTACGTACCTTCAGACATTTTGTCACACCCATAATAAGTTACCGAAGGTAAAATTCTATTTCTATTCAATAGTCTTATTTAAACTGGGAAATTCCAATAGCCTATTGAAGTAATATAGAAAAATTGGTTTGGTTTAATAGGTGGTTGGCTATAACATGCAGAGGTTTCTCTTACAGGATCGTTATATTCACAGTAGCCAATTAGCTTTATATATCTTACTATCTCACAGGATGTTAGTATTATTTTTGCATAATTATATGTATCTACCGAAAGTTATATTTTTTCTTTTCATACTTCATAAAAATTACAATAAAGATAGAAACAATTCCTCCAGTATACACATCAGATCTAGGTGCATGCAATGTGGTGACTAGGTCTTTTGTCATGGGTAAAGCTTTGGTAGGTATAGGTATATGTCACATATATATATATATACAGATCTTTATCTATATCTAGTAGTAACAATATGACTTATGCCCGAAATATACTCGAGAGGCGGCTAAATTTTTAATGGATTGGCCTAGATAATTATGTATTCCGTGCATTCCATTCCATTTCTGATATTACAAATGGCTAACCAATTTACGTGTATTCTGTTTAGCCTTCTTGTCACTCAAATAATCGCTCACAAGGAGATTCATCCCAATGAGTTGGTAAACTTTAAAGAGAGTAAGATTAGAATGGATGCTACTATTGTAGTGAGCGCTACTCCTCGCCAGTTGGCTGTTTCCGGTAGCTGGGTGAACGTCACCTATCAGGGAGTGAGCGACCCTAACAAACAAGACATTATAGCCGTCTACTCTCCTACTTCAGGTAAATACAAAATTGACCCCGTTCACCAAGCACCTATCAAGTACGTCTTGGCATCTAAATCCCCCAAATACTTGGAAACTGGAGTTGGCAGCTATCGATTCAGAGTTATCAACTTTAGAGCTCCCGTGTACTTTGCATTCCTCAGGTACGACGGAAAGACGCCAGTTCTATCGGCAGTATCTAATCCGGTGACATTTGTGAACTACAACGATCCTCTCCAAGTCCACCTCGCACTGACTGGGTTACCGAGCGAGATGGTCGTAGTGTGGTCCACCTTGAATGCCTCCAAGCCAATGGTCCAATGGGGCACCTCTCCGCAGTCTCTAGTGCATTCGACAAGTTCCTCATTCAGCAGTTACACATCCTCTGACATGTGTGGCAGTCCAGCCAAGGACTTAGGGTGGAGAGATCCCGGTCTGATACACAAGGCTGTTATGAGAGACCTTCAAGGTGGAACCACATACTACTACAAGGTGGGAGATGGTACCTATGGTTGGTCAGAAATATTCCACTTTAAGACCCCACCCACTGATATGTCAACCATCCGAGTGGTTGCCTTTGGAGATATGGGTCTTGGCCAACCAGATGGAAGCTCGCAACACTTGGAGGAGCCACCGGCATCCAACACAAGCAGATTAATAAGCAAGATGGTCAGTAAGAGTGAAGTTGATATTGTCCTGCATATTGGTGACATTAGCTATGCCGTAGGGTACTCAGCACAATGGGATGAGTTCTTTGACCAGGTTAAGGACATTGCTGCCTATGTGCCATATATGGTGTGTATTGGTAACCACGAGAGAGACTGGCCCTTTTCTGGTGGTCTTTTCAATGTGGATGATTCGGGTGGAGAGTGTGGAGTGCCACATGAAAGGCGACTGGTCATGCCAAGATCAGAACCCGACAAGCCATGGTACGGATTTGATTATGGTCCAGTTCACTTCCTATTAATGAGTACAGAGCACGACTTTAAGGTAGGATCTCCTCAGTACCAGTTCCTGGAGAAGGATCTAATGATGGTGAATCGTAGCAAGACACCCTGGCTTGTGTTCTCTGGTCACAGACCCATGTATGTAGACAGCACTGAGGATACCCCAGTAAGTGGCATTGTGCCTGTTGCTAAACTGATGAGGGAACAGTTGGAGCCACTTCTGTTGAAATATAAAGTTGATGTTGCTTTTTGGGGTCACCATCATTCTTACCAGAGAAGTTGTCCACTGGTGAAAGGTAAATGTCAAGAAGGCGGAATTACTCACGTTATCATTGGTATGGCTGGGAAGAATTTATTGCAAGATTTTACACCTGTTAAGCCTAGCTGGGCAGTATTTCTGGATGACCATCACTTTGGGTTTAGCAGGTTCCAGGTTAATAGTAGTTCTCTAACCTTTGAATACATCCATAATGAGGATGGAAATATACATGATGCATTTGTGCTGAAACAAAAGTATTAGAGAATACTGAAACATTTGAATTCTGGATCATTCTTATAAAGTTTATGTATCTATATTTTTTTTTTGAAACTTATATACATATTTACAATATATACGTATAAATGTTTTGCTTTTTTGTATACATGAATAAGTTAATAAAGAATTCAAAAAATGAAGTACGTATATAGAAAGTGTTAAAGTATAATTGATTGAAAATATATAGGTGAATGTTAATTAAATTGTTGCTGATTGATGAGGTGGTATATATAGTCAATATTAGATTGAGCATATATATAGTAATAACTAATAATTACATAATGCATTTTACTATTAAAATTAAAATGACCTATTGTCAGGTCCACTGACAGAGGCAGGGGAAATCCATGCATATGTGGTCCCTTGGATGGCTGCGGCAAAATGTGTGGCCGCCAGCCAAGGGACCACTTATCCATGGATCTCCTCTGTCTCTGACAGCAGACCTGACAATCAGTTATTTATAATTAACTTCAATTTTAGTTTTTACTTAGTTATATATATATACGTAGGAGTGCATTATACAATTGGTAGTTTTATATACATGCATGTGTAAATAAACACGTGCACTTTTCAAACAATTTCGAATTCGTTCATTATTATCATTCAAATGCTAATTTTATGTTGATACTGTATATTAGTTTCTCATCTTTCTTATTTATTGTAAATATATATTTTGTTGTGGTATAAATTGACATGATTGTACATGTAAACAAGTATTTCGAGTTTAAAAAACTCGTGGGGCACCAGGTGCCCCTAATTAAACCCAAACTACTTGGCTGGTTCTCATAGATATACGGTTAACCGATTTCTGGTCGACTCTTGTTGGCCGTCAATTTTTCAAGGCCATATCTCGTAGAAATGAGGAGATAGATGGAGCACTTATTAGATCCACCATGCACCATCAGTCAGGCTCGATCGGCTGGCCCCTAGCTCTGGATTGGATGCAAGGACCTGGAGGAGGTTATGTTGTAGTTTCCATGTGGCCTCAGATGAGCTAGCCAACTCCATAGTGAAAGTTATCCTAACTTTCCCTGCCTACCAAACTAACTGAGGGTTAAACATAACCATACCTTCTTAGAGAGCCGCGAAGAGCAGCTCAATCATTAAAGATGCACAGCCCCAATAGTATCTTGCTTGATCAAAGAAACAGGAAAATATCAGGGGAAGACCAATCTATCATATAGGGAGAATAAATTAAGATCTAGTGAGGAAGCCAATGTCGTGAAAAGTCTGTAAACCATGCGTTTAGCTGTCCTAAAGGTGATTTTCCACCTATAATAATAATAATAATAATAATAATAACATCCGTGATACAGTGGCTCAGTTCTTGACTGAAGTTTGTCCAAATGTCTCAATAGAACCACATCTCCAGCCATTGACAGGGGAGATCTTCTCTTTACGGTCTGCTATCACCGACCAGGCAGACATCAGAATCCAGAACTTCTGGGACAAATGCAATAGAAGTGCATTCTTCAATGTGAGAGTTTTTAACTCTTTTGCACCTTCAAATTGCACATCAAGTTCTGCTGCATGTTACAGAAAGCATGAAAAAGAGAAGAGAAGAGAAGGGAGTACGAGAGAAGGGTGATAAATGTGGAGCATTGAACATTTTGTCCTGGGTCTTATCCACCAGTGTCTGAGTTGCTTTTAAGAGACTGGCCGATCTATTATCCAAGAAGAGAGGGGAGCCATACCAATTAACCATGAGATATTTAAGGCTAAAGATTTCCTTCTCATTAGTTCGATCAGCACATATGTGCCTCAGGGGAGCTCGTTCTTCCTCAAATCATCCAATTTTTGATGATGCCATCCCTCTGGACATGATAGCTGGGGAGGCAAAAATCAGAGACTGCATGAAGAAAAAGGAATGACTGAACTTGCATGATTAGTAATGTACTATATACCAACTAACAATGTACCTACACAATGTACCAATATGTAATTTTTATTTTACATTAAAAAATTTATGAGGTGTTAAATTGAAAAAATATATATATATCGATGAAAACGTTTTTGCGTAAGCTTTACGTTACATAGTATTAGTATAAGTGGTTTCAAAATCCTTTTCGCTGGTTCAACGTTCGACGCAAAGGAAGAGAAAGCTAATTTTATAAGCTATATATAAAACTAAAGCCAGCCAGCGTCCACCATTTTGGTGACAGATATATACAAGGTTATGAACAGGAAGCCATACGTTAACATAATATCTGAAAACACTATAGGGGCGCCCCAAAAATAATTTTATAATATTTCTATTCATGAGGCCAAATTTTAGGTTTTATATATTAAAAGATTTAATTAAGTTCCATTCTATGAGAAATCTGAAGTGGCCCTGTGATTATTATATATTTGAAACTAAAATTCAAACTGTAAATTGTTTGATTATATAAGTAAACATTCATATTCAATTTCTATATCGGGAGATGAGTAGGAAAATGATTTACTCCTTAGCTATAGTCTGTTTGAATTTTATTACAATCCTTCTCCTTGTTGTAAGCTCAGGTACAGTCCAAGACGCCTCAGGTTACACTTGTCAAAAGCACTTGCCTTGTAACAGTACTGATGCAATTGTAGAAGCAATCATCTCAGATGGAGGAAATCATCAGAGGTTGATAGAAGCATTCTTTCCCATCAACCATGCAAAGCCCCAGTTTTTACTTTTTATTATTTTTGCAAATGGAACATCCATCAACAAAGAAGTGTGCATTGACAGAGAATCCTATGTTGGAATGGTATTTGAATTAAATGGATTAGAGAATGTCTACGGTACTATGTGGTATTCCTCTACCACCAATACAGTACTTACAACCGTATTGATATCTGAAATGGCTCTACTTATACCACAGGGAGTTCTTGGTAGATTCTTTAAAGAAAATCCAATCATTACAGATTATAGTGTAGTTTGTCTTACACTTCCATATCTGAAGTCACCAGATAAAAGTGACTCACAGATCAATGATGTCTTCCTTCCTGTTGTTCTAGTGGTAAGTTTGAATCACTGAAAATGACTATACAATCACTTCACATGCACTTATCATAAACAACTGGAGCTTGTATATATGTGTAGAACAAACATGGATAGTCAATCACTGGAAATATATACTAGTGACTCAAGATTATCTGACTGGGTTTCTCTGGACTGGTAATAGAGAAACAAGTCTAATGTTACAACCATTTATATTATTATGTGTAATTCTCAGATCTTAAGATTTATATATATAATATATATTATGGTTTTGTTATATATATATTTCCAGTGATAATACCATATATAGCCTTAAATATAGAGCATATTGTAATAACATATTGTATACAATTATAACTCCATTTATATATATTTAAATAATCTGTAGTTGAAAGAGGCAATTTTGAGAGAAAGAATTGATAGCATTGCATATAGCAAAGCTTTGGGGGTTGCGTGTGGAATAGAATCTATCAATCAACAATTCTGCTATTCTAGTTGTCTTCCATACCCCAACCCAAGAAAAAATCCTATTTCAATTACTAATGTATTTCCACCAGCATTGGTTTTAATTTGGCCCTTCAGCATAGTCATACTAGTAATAAAGTGCAGAATTAGAGAGTCCATTACATCACAAATAACTACCGGAGTATCTGAAATTCCCACATTTAGTGTAACCTGGGCCATTATAACATTCTCCATTTTCTTCTACATCTACATGATTATTCATAATACAGCAGTGGCACTCTCACTTCTATTGCCTGAGCTGCATTGTCATCATGAAAATGGGACCAATGGAATTATACCGAAAGTTGGTATTGGTATGTGTATTGCATTATTTATCAGTGTTGTATTGACCATAGCCGTTTCTACTTCAACAAAATTTCCGAATCAAATTGGTCCTGTACCAAAATGTGCTTTAACTCTTTGCACCTTGGTAACATTTAAATGTGTCAGTTACAATAGACTTAGCAAGTTTATATTGCATTTTGGCATCTGGATTGTGATCAATGCCCTTGTAATGTGTGTGTGTTACCACTTGCCAATGATGTTTATAGCTATATTAACCGATCCTTACAGGCATACATTCATCATGGCATCTATCTTCCTATTTGCTACCTCCACCATCACCTTCACTGCAGCAGTCTTTAGCATTGATCAAGTTTTTGTCTCAGATTGTAGAGTTTCCATCCCATGTAAAATTGGCATCAGGCAAGGACTGTATTGGCTCTACATTACAACATTGTCTATTTTTGGAGCCACATTTCTAGCAAGTGTTCATTGTCTCCTCTTATTGGACAAGACTCTACCATTGAACTACAGCATAAATTTTTCGTGGCTATTTTCTACATTAACAACTATATCAATACCATATGTTGTTCTCAACCTAGGGAGTGTATATAACAGAGTGATGAAAATGCATCTACATGGAATGTGATCCAAATATGCAAGATGAAAATAACAATGAATGGAAAAGGCAAATTGTGGTTTAACATATATCCTGGCACAGCTGTATAACATGTAAAATGTATATGCAATTGTATTTTATATATGTAAATGTAGGACTATAGAATGATCATGACCATATATAATACAATGCAAGTTATCTAAAGTAAGCAATGAATGAATCAAAAAATGAAAGATTGTATGTGAGATATACATAGGTGTTTCAAAACCTAGTCAGGTCATATTTGTCGTTTTTTCATTACACAAATTGTGGTTTAACATGTATCCTGGCAGAGCTATATAACATGTTAATGCTTATTTATGTATTTTATGTATATGTAGGACTATATATATATATTTTAAGTTCCATCAAAATTTTAAAAGCTAATTGAACATATATACTCTATAGGTGTCTATGAATGCTGACACCAAGCCACTACTTCATATCTTACTGGTTGACAGAGTTACAGTACTAAATGTACATTAAATTCTGGTATGCAAAGTTAATGTATGGTGAGAGATACGTAGGGCAAATTTTAAGTACCATTATTTTAAATTGCAAAAACTGTTTGGACATACTCTATAGGTGTCTATGAATGCTGACACCTAGCCACTGCTTCATATCTTTACATTTGATAGAGTTACAGAACTACAGCTAATGTATTGTATTGTTAATTGCATAATACCATATATGGCCAACTGTTACTAGGTGTATTTAAAGAAAAATTCGATGCTATATCCGAAAATCTAGAAGACTTTCTAAATTTTATTATACTTAGGGAAATGTACTGTGTAGTACTTGATTGTTATTGAAGCACTATCTATCCATATATAATATATGGATCTGGTTAAAGTGAAATTTCGTCAATCGACAGCCAACAAAACTCCAAAGAAAAAAAGTTAGGCCATACCGAATGCTACCATCCACAACACTCATAGGCCGGGATCGGTGGTAACGTTCAGCTTATCGAATCTGCCGAAGCAAATTACTGCTGAGTTGAGCATTGGGTATCACTTGCGTGAGAAGAACCAGTTCTTCTCGATATGGCTGACTCATATGAATCCTAAGATATCAGATGCCAATCCCACATTACGTGGAACCCCCCCGAAATCCGGATTATTGGTGAGCACGTCTCTATGGCACCAACCGATTAGGAGACAGCTTCAGAGTCTATAAGCGCTACCAACCCCTATGGGAACCGCAACCACCATAGAGATGTGTCCAGGTAGGCCTACTATATAAGGTTTTTCGCTTCTATTTATATGAAGTTTTCTCCAAAGAAAACGCTTGTGGTTGGGGATTTTTTATATATTTCTCGTTATTTCCAGATCGGTGAATTGTTCCAAGCAAGTTTAAAGACATAGGCAGTATTTGTGGTTCATCTGAATACTGGGAAAGCGAAAATAATCCTGTAAGTGTCTTTATGCGCCTAGGAGAACGACTTTTCTGATCCCAATTATTTTCGAGAAATCGTCAATTATTTCCACTCTAATTCCAGACCAGTAAATCGTTCCAAGCAATTTTACACACATACGCAGTATTTCCAATACATCTCAAAACTGTGGCAAATGGATAAAAGCCTGTATGTGTCTTGGTGGAGGGAGGAGAGCGACTTTTCATGATACAGAGAACTAGATATTGTGCGAGGTCCGATATTTATCGCCTTGACGATATTAATGTTTATGATCGATATTTCAACTAACCCGTCTGTATGGAATTACCCTAAGTCTAATTCCAAACTTACGTTTTAGCGTAATGTACCGATATAAATAGATTCAAATTTCTAAATATATGCTAAATAATGTTTTCAAAGAAACTGTAGCTCCAAAAAAGTTTTTAAATATATTCTGTCTATACGTAAATAGCTATGTATTGTGAGAGATAGGGCAAATATGAGCATACATTTTAAACTTCGAAAACCTTTTGGAAATGTTTCATACATGCCTGTGAATGCTGACACAAAGTATTAGCTTCATATCTTTCTATTTGATAAAGTTACAGCCCTCAATATACATCAACATTACTGGTATACAAAGTTAATGTATGGTGAGAGATAGGACAAAAGTGGATGGATATCAAAATTTGCAAAACTCATTGGAAAAGTTGATATCAGAGGTTATAAAAGGAGTTGTTCTGTAAGAATTTTTAATGTAGTGTTATATTATCCAGTGGAAGTTGCAATATACCATATAGAAATCTAATGTAATTATATATTTCAAATGACTCCAAGAAAGGAAATGTATATATAACTTGCACTGTATAGATATGCTACAACTCACTTATTCGGTAGCTCCTTCTCGTAGGAGATCGAGCGTCGACTTCTCATAGCCGTTCTCGAAAGGATGATCTTCTCTAACAACGAGTCGGTGACGTTTTCGAAACGTCACATGATTCACTAAAATGTACTGAGCGACATACAAAGGTGTTGGTGACGCACTAGAGAAACATCACAATACATCACCAGATTGCGCAATCCTAACCTTGAATTCTTCATTATATCTTGATTATTTTGCAATTTTAATTAAGCAATATTTCGCCACACGTTTGTCTTACACATGTACCATGATATATGTTGGTTTCAAAATGATCTGACCAATTGAAATTTTTTATCAATATAACACTTTGTTTCAATATAAATTTCCCATAGTTTTCTATAGTCCTATGGCCTTTTATATGCAGACTTTGTCCTACGTTTTCTACCAAACGGAGACCTAAATAAAAAATCCCTTAATTTAAAATGAGTTTTATACCCTAAACTTTATGATAATATGCCCATTTTGTTGCTAGGTCCTTTCCTGGAGTCATATGAATAATTTATATTTTTTTATTTATATTAGATTATTTATATTAGATTGTAACTTGCACTCTATAATTATCTAGAGTAGGCAATGAATGGATCAAAAAATGGAAGGTTGTATGTGAGATATCGGTTAAGTAAACCAGACCTCCACCGACCAATCAAGTATATACATGCACACATGCAGTCATATGAATTATTTATATTATTTATTTATTTATATTAGATTACCTTAGTATATTGTAACTTGTACTGTTACTAGTAAATAGTTGCTTATAGATAACAAACAGAGGCCTAAATAAAAAATCCCTTAATTTAATGAGTTTTATACCCTAAACTTTATGATATATACTATGCCCATTCTGTTGCTAGGTCCTTTCCTGGAGTTATATGAATAATTTATATATTTTTTTATTTATATTATATTAGATTACCTTAGTATATTGTAACTTGTACTGTTACTAGTAACTAGTTGATAATAGATTGAGCATATATAGTTAATTAAATAAATTTCTATACTACACAATGTGGGGATATTATAATAACTATTAATTACATAATGCACTTTTATTAAAATTACCTATTGTCAGGTCCGCTGTCAGAGGCAGAGGAAATCCATGCATATGTGGTCCCATGGATGGCTGCGGCAAAATGTGTGGCCGCCATCCAAGGGACCACTTATCCATGGATCTCCTCTGCCTCTGACAGCAGACCTGACAATCAGTTATTTAACTTCAATTTTAGTTTTTACTAAGTTATATATATATACGTAGGAGTGCATTATACAATTGGTAGTTTTATATACACTTGTATATAAACACTTTCAGTGTATTGCACAATTTCGTTCATTATTATAAAATGCTAAATTCATGTTGATACTGTATATTAGTTTCTCATCTTTCTTATTTATTTTAATATATGATTTGTTGTGGTATAAATTGACATATCCGGTTAACCTATTACCCGGTCGACTCTTGTAGGCCGTCAATTTTTCAAGGCCATATCTCGTAGAAAACGTTTTTGCGCAAGCTTTACGTTACATAGTATTAGTATAGGTGGTTTCTAAATCCTCTTCGTTGGTTCAACGTTCGACGCAAAGGAAGAGAAAGCTAATTTTAAGCTAGAAAACGAAAGCCAGCCGAGCATCCGCCATTTTGGTGACAGATATATACAAGGTTACGAACAGGAACGTTAACATAATTTTCTGAAAACAATATAGGGGCGCTCCAAAAATAATTTTATAATAATATTTCTATTCATTAGGCCAAATTTCAGGTTTCAATATGTATTAAAAGATTTAATTAAGTTGCATTTTATGTGAAACCTGAAGTGGCCCTGTGATTATTATATATTTGAAACTAAAATTCAAGCTGTAAATTGTTTTTTCATGAAAAAATGAATAAGTAATCTTTCATATTCAATTGCTATATCGGGAGATGAGTAGGAAAATGATTTACTCCTTAGCTATAGTCTGTTTGAATTTTATTACAGCCCTTCTCCTCGTTGTAAGCTCAGGTACAGTCCAACACTCCTCAGGTTACACTTGTCAAAAGCACTTGCCTTGTAACAGTACCGATGAAATTGTAGAAGCAATCATCTCAGACGGAGGAAATCATCAGAGGTTGATAGAAGCATTCTTTCCCATCAACCATGCAAAGCCCCAGTTTTTACTTTTTATTATTTTTACAAATGGAACATCCATCAACAAAGAAGTGTGCATTGACAGAGAACCCTACGTTGGAATGGTATTTGAATTAAATGGATTAGAGAATGTCTACGGTACTATGTGGTATTCCTCTACAACCAATACAGTACTTACAACCGCATTGATATCTGAAATGGCTCTACTTATACCACAAGGAATTCTTGGTATATTCTTTAAAGAAAATCCAATCATTACAGATTATAGTGCCGTTTGTCTTACGCTTCCTTATCTGAAGCCACCAGATAAAAGTGACTCACAGATCAATGATGTCTTCCTTCCTGTTGTTCTAGTGGTAAGTTTGAATCACTGAAATTAAAATGACAATACAATCACTGCACATGCACTTAAATACATCTATGTAAACAACTGGCCATGCAGCTTGTATATATGTGTAGAACAAACATGGATAGTCAATTACTGGAAATATATACTAGTGATACGAGATTGTCTGACTGGTTTTCTCTGGACTGGTAATAGAGAAACAAGTCTAATGTTACAACCTTTTATATTATTATGTGTAATCCTAGGCCTCTGATCTCAAGATTTACGTATATATTATATATTATGTTTTTTGTATTATATTACCAGTGATTATATATAGCCTTAAATAGCAAAATGCATATTTTAATATAGTCATATTGTATACAATTAACTGCATTTTCATATATACGTATATATATATATATAATCTGTGTATTTATATAGTTAAAAGAGGCAATTTTAAGAGAAAGGATTGATAGCATTGCATATAGCAAAGCTTTGGGGTTTGCTTGCGGAATAGAATCTATCAACCAACAATTTTGCTATTCTGGATGTGTTCCATATCCCAACCCAAGAAAGAAACCCATTTCAATTATCAATTTATTTGCGCCAGCATTGATTTTTATTTGGCCCCTCGGTATAGTCATACTAGTAATAAAGTGCAGAATTAGGGAGTCCATTACATCACAAATAACAACCAGAGCATCTGAAATTCCAACATTTAGTGTAACCTGGGCCATTATAACATTCTCCATTTTCTTCTACATCTACATGATTATTCATAATACAGCAGTGGCACTCTCGTTTGTATTGTCTGAGCTGCATTGTCATCATGAAAATGGGACCAATGGAATTATACCGAAAGTTGGTATTGGTATGTGTATTGCATTATTCTTCAGTGTTGTATTGACCATAGCCGTTTCTACTTCAACAAAATTTCCAAATCAAATTGGTCCTGTACCAAAATTTGCTTTAACTCTTTGCACCTTGGTAACATTTAAATGTGTCAGTTACAATAGACTTAGCAAGTTTATATTGCATTTTGGCATCTGGATTGTGATCAATGCCTTTGTAATGTGTGTGTGTTACCACTTGCCAATGATGTTGATAGCTGTATTAACCGATCCTTACAGGCATACATTCATCATGGCATCTATCTTCCTATTTGCTACCTCCACCATCACCTTTACTTCAGCAGTCTTTAGTATTGATCAAGTTTTTGTCTCAGATTGTAGAGTTTCCATCCCATGTAAAATTGGCATCAGGCAAGGACTGTATTGGCTCTACATTACTACATTGTCTATTTTTGGAGCCACATTTCTAGCAAGTGTTCATTGTCTCCTCTTATTGGACAAGACTCTACCATTGAGCTACAGCATAAATTTTTCGTGGCTATTTTCTACATTAACAACTATATCAATACCATATGTTGTTCTCCACCTAGGGAGTGTATATAACAGAGTGATGAAAATGCATCTACATGGAATGTGATCTAAATATGCAACATGAAAATAACAATGAATTGAAAGGACAAATTCTGGTTTGAATTAACATGTATCCTGGCAGAGCTAACATGTATAAATGCATATGTATGTATTTTATGTATATTAATGACTATAATACAATGAAAGTTATCTAGAGTATGCAATAAATGAATCAAAAATGGAAGGTTGTATATGTGAGATGTACGTAGGTGTTTCAAAACCTATAGTCAGGTCATATTTGTCATTTTTTTATTATTGTAAAATGATTATTGATTACCTGTGTGAAAATAAAATGAATTTGACACTAAGTAAAACAGACCTCCACCAACCAACCGAACAAACCCCACCTCCACCAACCAACCAAGTCCACCAGGCAGACCTCCACCAACCAACCAAGTATATATATACACCCAACCAATGGAGTACACAGAACACTATATATAGGTTAGCCTATTTGCAGCTCAGGTAGCAGCAAGACCTATAACTTAGACCTATATAATAATTAGCTGGAAAGAGCCTATATAGCTGGGCTAGTCTTTCTGGATGACCATCACTTTGGGTTTAGCAGGTTCCAGCTGCAGGTTAATAGTAGTTCTCTAACCTTTGAATACGTCCATAATGAGGATGGAAATATACATGACACATTTGTGCTGAAACAAAAGTCTTATAGAAATACTGAAACATTTGAATTTTGGATAAAAGTTTATGTATGTACCTATCTAAACTTTTTAAGAAACTTGCGTATATATTTACAACATACAAATGATTTTGTATACATGCATATATACACCTGTGAGGAGGGTAGATAGGGTACAGAATAAGGCCTTAAGGGGCTTCCTAGGGGTAGGAATACACCACCCTATCACAGCCTTAGAGACAGAAAGTATAATTGGATTCCTGCAAGATGGAGATTTAGGATGAAAGTAGTGTTGTATTGGCAAAAGCTCTTAATCAGGCCAGATTCCGTAATTGTTAAAAGAGTAATCAATTGCATATTAGCTAATAATATAAAGGTTGAATGGGTCTCAAAGATTGTTGGCATATTTGATAAGTTGAAGCTAGGGGATCCTATTGACTGTAAGAGCCTATCCAGCAATGAGTTTTTAACAGTAGTATTCAGTTGCCTTAAGAGAGAGCTACATAGTGAATGGAAGGAAAGTATAGCCAGTAGTAGTAAAATGCAAGACTTAGCTGGCCTACTGTCTATTAGTGAACCTATATAGTACTGATATTAGAAATGGAGAAGTTAGAAGCCTTATTTCTAAGATAAGAGGAGACACAGCTAGACTGAGAGTAGAAGAGGGTAGATTGTCTGGAATAGAGAGGAGTGAGCGTCTGTATCAGCACTGTGAATCACAGGAAGTAGAAGACGGTATACCACTTCATTCTTAGGTGTGAAAAGATTAGTAATGAAAGAAGTAGCTTGTTTGAGGAGTTAAGAGATAGGGTTGCTGAATTTGATATATAGTAAACTAGATAGTGACAAGCTGATAGTGGCATTGACTGAGGCTTGCAAGAGTACTAACATCGGGCTTTTAATATTAAAAATGTGGAAAAGACAAAACTACGTCGGATAATAAAACCCCATGGCTCCCTCCCCTGTGTATATTTCACTTATATTTTATTACTTTCTTATTACTTTTGTGTATACATACACCTACATTATCTATATACATTACCCACCCTGCAAATCACCCTTCACCCTTTTTCACTTGAACTAAATAATGCACCACCTCCAAACTCGGTGCTTATGTATGTGACTGTTTGGGAAGTGCGGTCTGGTAGCCTTATAAGTGGCGAGGGCTTAATGCACCCAGGCAGTCAGGCTATGTACCTGGGCGGATGGCCTGGTAGCCTTAAGTGGTGATGGTTTATACGTGTCCAGGTATAGCCCTGTGCCCCTTAACCACCTTTGGTTTGCATTTTATACATCTGTTGTATGCATGGGCACTATAATAATAATAATAATAATAATATTATATAACAAGTTAAATTTGAAAATGAAGTAAGTGTATAAAAGCATATATTATAATTGAAAATAGTCATTATATATATAGTTGAAACTCCTTTGTTAAATGATGAAGTGATAATTGATAGCTAGGTCATTTATATGAATGATCATAGATAAATACCAAATTTAGACAATTAGTGATGAATATATATACTAAGGTCTACTATGTATAAATTTCATATTCAAGACATAGTGCTATATTGGCCATGGGAGAAGAATAGGAAAATGATTTATTCATTAGAAATAGTCTGTTCTATTTTAACCCTTCTCCTCGTTGCAAGCTCAGGTACAGTCCAACACTCCTCGGGTTACACTTGTCAAAAGCACTTGCCTTGTAACAGTACCGATGCAATTGTAGAAGCAATCATCTCAGATGGAGGAAATCATCAGAGGTTGATAGAAGCATTCTTTCCCATCAACCATGCAAAACCTCAGTTTTTACTTTTTATTATTTTTGCAAATGGAACATCCATCAACAAAGAAGTGTGCATTGATAGAGAACCCTACGTTGGAATGATATTTGAATTAAATGGATTAGAGAATGTCTATGGTACTATGTGGTATTCCTCTACCACCAATACAGTAGTGTCAACCGTAATGATATCTGAAATGGCTCTACTGACACCACAGGCAGTTCTTGGTGAATTCTTTAAAGAAAATCCAATCATTACAGATTATAGTGCTGTTTGTCTTACGCTTCCTTATCTGAAGCCACCAGATAAAAGTGACTCACAGATCAATGATGTCTTCCTTCCTGTTGTTCTAGTGGTAAGTTTGAATAATTGTAAATGACTATGCAATCACTTCACATGCACTTGGCATACATCTACATATATATACGACTGGAAAAAATGCTCAATGGATATATATGTCTAACGTTGCAACCATTTATTACCTCCTGGACACATGCAATCCACAGAGATATTATGGTTTTAGTCTATATATATAACAATTATATGTCATGATGGAGAGTCCAGTACAAATCTTGAAGTTCTTATCACTGAAACTGCATTCATTGCCTAACCCATAATATATCATTGCAAATGTATTGTATGAATAACAAGATGCATATTGTATATATTATTGTATACAATTTACTCCATTTTCATATATTTTAATAATCTGTGTGTTTATAGTTGAAAGAGGCAATTTTGAGAGAAAGGATTGATAGCATTGCATATAGTAAAGCCTTGGGGTTTGCTTGTGGAATAGAATCTATCAACCAACAATTCTGCTATTCTGGATGTCTTCCATACCCCAACCCAAGAAAAAATCCTATTTCAATTACTAATGTATTTGCACCAGCATTGAGTTTATTTTGGCCGCTCGGCATAGTCATACTAGTAATAAAGTGCAGAATTAGAGAGACCATTACCTCACAAATTACTACTGGAGTATCTGAAATTCCAACATTTAGTGTAACCTGGGCCATTATAACATTCTCCATTTTCTTCTACATCTATATGATTATTCATAATACAGCAATGGCACTCACGTTTCTATTATCTGAGCTGCATTGTCATCATGAAAATGGGACCAATGGAATTATACCAAAAGTTGGTATTGGTATGTGTATTGCATTATTCTTGAGTGTTGTATTGACCATAGCCGTTTCTACTTCAACAAAATTTCCAAATCAAATTGGTCCTGTACCAAAATGTGCTTTAACTCTTTGCACCTTGGTAACATTTAAATGTGTCAGTTACAATAGACTTAGCAAGTTTATATTGCATTTTGGCATCTGGATTGTGATCAATGCCTTTGTAATGTGTGTGTGTTACCACTTGCCAATGATGTTTGTAGCTATATTAACCGATCCTTACAGGCATACATTCATCATGGCATCTATCTTCCTATTTGCTACCTCCACTATCACCTTCACTGCAGCAGTCTTTAGCATTGATCAAGTTTTTGTCTCAGATTGTAGAGTTTCCATCCCATGTAAAATTGGCATCAGGCAAGGACTGTATTGGCTCTACATTACAACATTGTCTATTTTTGGAGCCACATTTCTAGCAAGTGTTCATTGTCTCCTCTTATTGGACAAGACTCTACCATTGAGCTACAACATAAATTTTTCGTGGATATTTTCTACATTAACAACTATATCAATACCATATGTTGTTCTCAACCTAGGGAGTGTATATAACAGAGTGATGAAAATGCATCTGCATGGAATGTGATCTAATTTATACAGCATGAACATATGCTGTGCTTTAATGTGAATCCTAGCTGGCAGGGTTAACATGTATAAATGCTTGTATTTTATGTATGCATAGGACTATTTATTGAATGACTATATGTATTATATAATACAAGTTATCTAGAGTAAATGTAATGAATGTATATGAACCAATGGAAGGTTCTATGCGAAAGAGTTTTAGATATAAGTGTTTTGAAACCTGTTCAAGACTTATTTTTGTGTTTATGTATATTGTTAAATGATTATGCTTCCCTGTGTGATAATAAAATGAATTCATCACTAGACTTCCACCAACCACCTAGTACACAAAACACTATCTATATATATGACCACACTTCCACACACATCATCCTATATATATTATTCAAAGATAACGAAAAAAAGGAAAAAATGGAAAATGGAAAAATGAAAAATGATATACAGAAAATATTTCAGGTGATATACGTATATCCTCATACATACAGTGCAAGTGAGTCAATTCAGCCACCCATCTATTTACCCATTAATCTCCCCATGCATGCAGGCATGTATCCATTCATCCATGCATGCATGGTCAATTAAGATTGAGAACATGCAAGTATGCAATACTTCTCAAAAGAAATCCACCATTTTTGTGGGGACTTTCCACCACCTTTCCATGATGCAATGCAATGAAAGTATTACCATGCAGTCATGCAAGTACGTACATAAGACAAACATACGTATATTATTATAAATATGTAGCTTATTATTATAAATATGTAGCTTCAGCTTGCTTGTATACAAAAATAACAAGACACACACGCCATATTTATCTCCAATATATGGTGGAATTTCGATAATCGGAAATCACATGATCAATCCAATATGGATGTTGCCTCATTGAATGTTTCGACAGTTTTATTACTAATATTGGGCTTACTAAGCGTCGTTTTTCTCTATTACAAGTGAGTTTGTCTTTTAATTATGCATTGGTTTAATGGTACCAATAATACACGATCAAAAGTTCGATAAATCACACTTAAGTACATAATAGCTAACTCCTAGGACGAAAGTTACATGGTCTTTTGTTCCTAATATAATTAGACTCCATATGCTCTAAACATTTAAACGGTCTGCTGCCGTTCCTACTGAATCAATGTGTGCTTTATTTTTCTTGTTCTTATGATATAATTATAATAACAATATGCAGTATAATACACAAGGCCAACCTGGATCCCATTAATCACTAAATAAATAAATAAGTGTTTTATATTGAAATTAGTATGTTAAATGTCTATGAATTATATTATTTCTATCATTCTTTTATAGATAGCTATATTTGGCATGTATGCGAGGTAACTTTGCATTTCTTTACACAGCTACGTCTATAAGCCGCATCAGTACTTTAGACAGCTGGGTATTCCAGGACCTTCCCCAAAGCCATTGATAGGGAACTTTGATCTACTGAAGAAGCATGACGTAAGCTGGTTGGATTCCACTTTCCTTGCGCTGTTGATCACTGATTGCTAGTACTAGTATTACATGGACATTGCTCACGAAGGACTCACAAAGGATCAAGAAGAAGATGAAGATTCTCAGGGTCACTGATGAAGGGTGGAATTTCAGAAACAGCTGTCTGGCCCAGTAAAGAAGGAAATTCGAAAGAGAAAACTCTTGTATCCAAGGCTTTCACTAGGTTTAGTTCCCTATATATAGGCTTTTACTCTAAAGTAGATGTAGCATGTATGTAAAGTGGTACGTATATTGATTATTTCACTGGATTACACTTAATTTGTATTATAGCTTAGTCTTTCAAAAGTTATGAATGCTTCCTTTGAAAAGTATGGACCAAACTTTGGGTAAGTGACTTCATAAAATGGACTAAGAAAATCTTTTGTAAGAAATTGGGATGGTACTGCTTGTACTAGAACCTACTTAGGCCTTGGTAAATATGAAGACGCTGTCAACCAGGTTAATCAACCAGGTGTTGTGTAAGCTGCATTAATCTAGTTAGCTAACTCCTACACAATCTGTTGATACTGCCAGACTTCATCCATCCCCCAGGCTGATGAATGTTTGGGATCTACATAGCTAGCTAGACAGTAGTTCAGTATATCATCATCATTGAACTCTGGATGTTACCCCTGCCCACTCATGTCCCCTGAGGAGCATAATGAGCTAGCTAGATAACAGTAGTTCAGTGTGTTACCTTCTCATTTATGTACGTAGGATGTATCTGGGACTGCAAGGATTCCTGGTTACCAAAGACCTTGACTTGCTGAAGCTGATTACTATCAAACATTCTGACAACTTCATTAACAGAATTGTAAGAATTGTGTATTTATTTAAGTTTAATAGGACTTAATTTAATCCCCCAGCCTGGATAGACTTTGGTCACCTGATTTGGTGTGACACATTCCACTGAATGTTAATTATCATCATAGCCTTTGTACAGGCCAAATGCAATTAACTCCTTTCACATGTAGATATTGTGTATATTAATATACTCTGTATATACAGAGGTATGTAATTGGAGTGGCTTAATGGTCCTTATGTAAACTGTATAGTCGGGGGAAAACATTATGAAACTAGTAATTGATGGAAAGGAATGCACATTTCTGGAAGACACCAAAGGAGAAGTGTGGAAGGAGAGACGACACATTTTATCACCGGCATTCAGTGCCCATAAAATGAAGCTGGTATGTAAGACTGTTGAGATAGATTATACTTGTGGTTTGATTATCACTTTCATGTTGCATAACTCTGCAGCCTCCTACATACGTATATAGCTCACTATATATAGTAGTAATACACCACTTACAAATATAAGTGTATAATGTAACTCGTTCACTTTAGATGGAACCCTTGATTAAGGAAAGTACAGAACGATTGACTACCAAGATTAATGGATATGTGGAAAGTGGTGAAACAGTAGATGCTCAAAAGTCAGTACAGTATTGGAATACTTTGTGGTTAAATTTCAATTTGTAGCACATGTTTATGGCTAGTGGCGTAAAGAATTAAGGATAGTACATACGTATATCCCATTCCATTGCTCTACATATATGTATGAAATATACATACTGAATCATTTCAAAACATAAAAAATAAAGATGCCGCTACTTGCAACTCAAGTGAATTATTGTTTACTGCAGTATGTATAACAAGATGACTATGGAGGTTATCCTATCAACTGCTTTTGGAAGAGCAGTAGATGTACAGAATGGCAAAGGAGGGAAGATACTCGAGTCAGCTGTACTGCTGTTTGGAAGCTTTGTGACTGAAGGAGAGCACGCAAGCAAGATGTTGCAATTATTTTACTTCTTAGGATGTTAGTTTGAGCTTAAAGGGATTTTACATTTCCTAAATATGATGTAACAATTAATTCTATGCTACATTTTACATATGCTACAGTATATACAAAATGATGCATGTATGTTTCAATTCCCTAATTTACAAATATTTTAGTATGTACTTTTCAGTTTGTTAGTTTAATGAATATTTTCTATTTGTTTGTTTTTATGTTTAAATTTATTATTGTTTTGTGTAGTTTCCTTTCCTAAACTGATGCCCTTACTGCGCTTTCTAACTCGATACTTTTTTATTGGTGAAGCGATGGATTACATCACTAAGGCCAGTCAGGAAATAATCAAAGCAAGAAGAGACGGTGGCAGTAACACTAGTACTGTAGGTGATCAAGTGTTTTGTATCTATACTGTATGTGCCTAGAGCTTATATTTATCTGATAATTTGTTTGTTATTAAAACTTGCATGTTCAAATTCCATTACTATCAATATAAATAATTTACTGAGTACATACTTATGTGCATGAAGTTATAGGTGTTTGGTACAGTTACTTGGAACACTCTAATAATCTTAGAGTTGTAAATTGTTTTCATATTTTCAGAAAGCTGACTTGCTAGGCCTCATGATGGAAGCTGGTGATAGTGTGTCTGAGGGAGTGTTATCTGAAGGAGACATAGTTGCAGACTCAGTTGGATTTCTACTTGCTGGCTATGAGACAACTAGTTCTGCTCTCACTATGATTTCTGCTTTACTGGCATCCCATCCTGATATCCAAGAAAAGTTGGCAGAGGAGATTAACAACTACTTCACTGAGAATCCCGTATGCAATGAAGTTACATTATTCTGCTTTTATAATGAACCAATATGTACTGGTTCATTCCTATAGGATTCAACTCTCTATGAAGCCACTCACAGAATAGACTATCTGGATATGGTGTTCAATGAGGCTATGAGACTCTTTCCAGTAGTATCACTGTTAGTAGTACCAGTCTTTGAAAGATTTGTTGTTCTCTCTTGTCACTATAGAGACATTTACCCCCTCTCCCTTGAAGAAAGTAGTCATTTTTTAATAGCAAATTACGTACTTATCGAACTAGTTTTCCCTTTTGTATTCTAACCCCCTTGCGTTATTTTCTAAAAGTAGCTCTTTCTCTTATGTGCAGTACTGTTAGAATCTGCAATGATGATATTATACTTAAAGGCATTCAGTTCAAGAAGGGTGTATCCGTAATGATTCCTATTTACTGTGTCCACCACGATCCAGACATCTGGCCTGATCCTGAAACTTTTGATCCTGAAAGGTATTAGTGTTACGTATGTGTGTCCATGTACGTATACCTTACTAATATTTGTAAAATATGTAGATGAAATCAATGGTTTACAGGAAGCCCAATTAGTAAATCTAAAAAAGTTAAATCTCCAAATGTGCACATTTGATTGGATATACCTTTTCCTAGGAGCCATATTATTTATATATATTTGCATTACATGACCATAGTTTGTTGTAAGTTGCACTGTATACTTTACATATAGTATTTGTTTTGAAGAAAATTGTGTCCTACAACTGTATCCAGTTATAAGTCCATTTCCATATAAACCTCCTCTATATGCTTTAGATATTATGATGTTATGTTATATTGTACCTTCAGCAATTGAATGTCATATATTATTCCTATTATTACAATCAAAATTAACCATTTAGTTCGGTGTCTCCTTCAGATTTGATCCAAAAAACAAGGCAAGTCGCCATGCATGTTCCTTTTTGACTTTTGGCTCTGGTCCAAGAAACTGCATTGGAATGAGATTTGCCTATTTGGAAGCTAAAATGGCGCTCATTGAAATTATCCGCAAATATAGGATACTCTTGGCTGCAAAAACAAAGGTTTGTGTTATACGTATATCAAATAATATGGAAATCATTACCTACGTATATATAATAATTGAAGACCAACAACTTCCAGAAATCTATCAATCAATCAAGTATCTTGAAGCTAATTTTAAATTTTATTTAACTTCTCTCAGACACCACTCAAGCCAGTGATAGGGGACTTCTTGCGTATCCAAGGAGGAGTTCACGTGCAGTTTGAATCAAGAGACTGAATGCAGTCCACTCAATATACCATATATGGGCTAAAACAATTGCTGCTTTTCTGTAGTTTCTATATATGGGCTAAAACAATTGCTGCTTTTCTGTAGTTTCTATATATGGGATAAAACAATTGCTATTTTGCTGTAGTTTTTTATAACAATAATAGTAATAATAACTCTCTATTAAAGTGGCACATGCATATGTATATATATGCACTGGGCCTATGATCGTGAGTCACTAATTATATAATAGTAGGTACAAATGTCTGTCTATAATTCCATAGTTTTTAGAGTTTCTTGCTAATTCCTTCACTTTAACCTTTATCTTCAATGATTTGCATGTTCAATTTCTTATCATATAGAAATTTTAATACTGTCTTTGTAGATACATAGTCGTATATCATATAATAAAGTAGGTCTGATGAGGATACAGATGTATCTTTATTACAGGAGATTTTTTGCGTGAATTATGGGATTAGATGTTTTAAATAATCGAGCGTTTTTATGTCATTAGACAAAATATATCGATATATACAGCAGGAGGAAATCCCCTTAATGTAATTAATGTAACGCCTACAACAAAATGCCCTTCAACAATAATCCTACTGTACGAGTGACTGAAATAACTGAAGATAACATCAAATTTGTGCTGGAAAATACAGACTTGAGGTACTAACCGAACGTTTACAAGTTCATGTCCACTTTATAAACTTCACTCATTCAAGTTTAGTCTATTAAGTGGTAACTTGGTACAAAGCTTTCCTTTACCTTCTAACAGCAAGACAAGCGCTGTTTGTACATCCTATTTAAAGACAAGCAAGTGTTCTTTCTGGTATTTGCTACCTAGGCCCCTGGGTTCAGCTAGATCTAGTTAAACGAGATATTGGTTCCAAGTTACCTCGCGTTTCAAATAACCCCGCTTTACGTACCTTATTCATATTCTGTTTAGCCTATTGTACTCAGGGTTTCCTTCAGGGGGGCAGAAGGGGCATTTTGCCCTCCCTCCCACTGAAAAATTTGTGCCCACCCTTGAAAATGACAAATGTTATATGCTATATATGTGCTAGAATGAACATTGGTGCACTAAATATGTTTGCCCCCTTCATATCTATTATCATCATTTTGCCCCCCCTCCCCTTGCTAAATACTCTGAAAGAAACACTGGTAATGTATACGTACTTGTCTCCCGCAGCGTTGCCAATGCCATCAGACGAATATGCATCGCGGAGGTCCCTACATTGGCCATCAGCTGGGTACAGATACTGTCCAACACTACTGTGCTGCACGACGAGTTCATAGCCCATCGCGTGGGCCTGATACCCCTGACCAGTGAAGATATCGTGGACAGAATGGCCTACACACGTGTAGGTTAAGTACCATACTGTACGACTCGCCCTAATGTTCTCATACTTGTATATCTGCTCCTCAAGGATTACATTTGGTTCCCCTATAGGCTCTTATACAGAATAGGCATAGCATGTAGGAAAATGGTATCTTTTCGTGCTCTATCTCAGATCTATATAGTCATACAGGTACTTTTTGGGTCGTTTGTCCAGACTGGACATTGCAATCAGTAATCGTAAAAGGTTATTGATATGTATGGTGATGTTATTCTAGTGGTAAAGTTTGTTCAAATGGAGTCGCGAGTTACCGATTGCAACGTCCGGTCTGGACAACCGACCCAAAAAGTACTGTAAAGTAAAGTGAACTTCTCCTTTGAATCCTTAGATCCTTCATGTTAAATGTTTCCTCCTTTCAATGAGTCATCATCACTCTTGCTTGCTTCCTCCTCCTCGACAGGATTGTAGTTGCCAGGAGTTCTGTCCTGATTGTGCTATAGAGTTCACCCTGGACGTCAAGTGTAGCAGTACAGAGGCTACCTACACCATGCCTGTGACCAGCGGCCATCTTGTCTCCAGCACTGCTAAATGTGTACCCGTGACTTCACAAACACAATACAGCGATAGCAACTTTTCATTCACTGATGGTAGCCATTTTAATTGGGTAATATGTATATTTACATCAAAAGTGTCTGTTTTCATGTGTGCAGATATTTTAATTGTTAAACTGAGGAAAGGCCAGGAGCTGAAACTCAAAGCTATAGCCACTAAAGTGAGCTATGTTATACTGATAATAGTAGCCCAACCACTGTATTCTGCTAACAAAATGGAGGAAGAACAGTGTCTGCCTATGTCAGACTATATACTCATAAGATTATAGGCATGATCAGTTAACGGGTTAATTAGAGTGTTTTATATTTACATCACCATGTGTGTAATTCAGGGATGTTATCCACAATGAAATTTTATTCACTGCATCAAAAACTTTTGAAAAGATTAAATTTGATAATTTCCAGCCACCCACTTCCCCATGGGGTAAACCCTGAATTTAATGATTGTACATATATATGTAATTAGTTGAATGATCTTTTCACTGAATATCCTTAGTAACCAAAATGCTATGTGTCTCTCCCCCTCTCCCCCCCCCCCCCCCCCATAGGGTTTTAGTAAGGAGCATGCCAAGTGGAACCCAACTGCTGGTATATCCTTTGAATATGATCCGGATAATGCATTGCGACATACTACTTACCCCAAACCAGAAGAATGGTGGGTTTCACCAGGTTTTCAAGTTGTATGTAGCTAGAATACTGATTTACTGATCAACCATGATATCTGTAGGCCAAAAAGTGAATTCACTCAACTTGAAGACACAGATCAACGTAAGAACGGAAGTTATGTTTATACAGTATGAATGTATAGCTCTAAATTCTGTTTACCATGTACAAATGTGTGTCTTTACAGCTCAAGCCGACTATGATCATAAAGCAGACCCTGAATGCTTCTATCTGAACATTGAGGTATGTACATTTATATAATCTGTTGCAATTTAATGCAATGAAATCCAGTCCAATATAATTGAGAGTTATACTTGCATATTTTCTGTCTCTGTTACAGTGTACTGGTGCTTTGAAGCCGGAAACTGTTGTTCTCAAGTCGCTTGAGATTCTAAAGCAGAAACTGAGTGATCTTCTTGTACAACTCCAACATGAAACAACAGCAGATGCCCTAACAATTAGCCAATACTAACTAACTGAGACTGACTTGTGTGTATTTATGTATTGTGTAAGACTCCTTAATTAAAAGAGTTGCACTCAGACTTGCTAAGTAAGTTTTATTTGCTCCCACTGTCCCACAACCAGTCACTGAATGAAATTTGCGTCGTAATATTTAAAATAGGCGCATACATTTGACAAAACCTGTGTTCATAAAATGGCGTTAGAATTTTTGTATTTCGCTTGTTTTCTAGCAGGATTGCTAATATTGATTAGGCATCTAATGAAGTCAGATCGCAATAAGGATACATTGATAGCAAAAGGTTGTCTCTCCGATATTGGATCTTCAGGGACTGTATACAGAGGAGAATTGGTGATCCATGAACGCGGTTCGAAGATCGTAAAGAGTGTAGCCATTAAGAAGATGCGCAAGGAGGACGGATTGGAAAAGTGTCAAAAGGAAATTGAAGTACTGAAAAGAATAAGTCATCGGAATATTATCCGGTATTATTCTACGGACAATGTGTTTCTGCACGAGAGCTGCTCGCAAGAAGGGATTACAAAGGATAACAGTTTTGTCATGGAAAAATTGGATCAAAATTTATGGCAGTACTTAGACAAACAGAAAGACAAACCCTTGGACATTGATACACAACTGTATATTTGCAGTAAAATAGCATCGGGTCTGAAGGCTTTGCATAAACTTAAGCCTGAAGCTATACTTCACCGTGATTTATGGCCTCCAAACATCCTTCTTAGTGAGAATGGTAAGAAGGTTAAAATTTGCAATTTTGGGCAATCAAAATTCAAACAAAACAAAGAGTCGTATTATACTAAGACTACTCCAGGTAAAAGCAGTTATATGCCTTCAGAGGCTTTGTGCAGTGAAACTATTACAGGAAAGAGCAGCCCTTACTATTCTACAAAGAGTGATGTGTTTTCCTTCGGATTGGTCATGTTGAAGATTGTTACATTAAAATCACCTGAACCTGATAAAGTCACTTATGGAGTTGGCATGTGTGCAGATTTGGTAAGGCACTCTGAGGCTTTGAAAGTCTTACCTTGTGAGCATCCTCTAAAACCACTCATAATACGCTGTCTGAACAGTGTTCCAGACTTAAGACCAACTGTCAATCAAATATGTACATTCCTAGCTCAGGTTTCACATGATAGGAGAGCTGGCAACCCAAGAATTCAAACCATTTTGTCATCACAGGTACGTGTTTGCAATATGATTCAGCTATATAGCTAGCCTGTTATTATAGGGTCATAATGTATATATTTTAACTATGAACCATGCATATAGTTACTACTTGCTACAATTAATGCATCCATACATACAACTGCTTGATGCATGCATAAACCATATGTTAATTTGATTATATATAAAGGTGCATATATAATAATATTCAACTTGATGACCATGTACATATCTTTTGGATAAATCAATAGATATTCAACAGCCACTATCTCATTCAACACTCTAAGATTGACTTGACAACACTGAGTCCCTTACCAATTGGAACAAGCAATGCAACTGCCCTCCTGCTTTCAGATAAGGTGTATTTGTGTGGTGGGGACTGTCAGAATGAGGAAGATAAATTTAAGGTCCAAGCATACAGCTGCCAAAGTGATTCATGGGATGTGCTCCCTAAGGCTCCTCAGTTTCACTGCCAAGCAGCCATCATTGGAGAAACATTGACATTGATAGGAGGCAAGATAACTGAAAATGGTATAACAACTGTGACTAACATTCTGTCTAGCTGGATTAATGAAGAATGGACCAGACGTTTTCCATCCATGAATACAGAACGTTATAGACCAGGTGTGATTACCCATGACAAATTTGTAATAGTATCTGGAGGTAAAAAAGAAGATGGGACACTGTTAGATGATTTGGAATATCTGGATTTTACTTCAAAAGTACAAGACACATGGCAATGGGTTGGATTGGAAGGTTTAAAGCTACCAAAGCCTCTATATTTCCACAAATTTGCTGTATGCCTAAACCAAGTATACATGTATGATTATTGGAAAAAGAATGTATGGAAAATAAGTCTGGATACCTTTTACAATGGCCAAAAGAAGGGTGACCATTTTCCCTGGGAAGACATAAATGAGGCACCTCATGACAGGTCCTCACTAGTTCCTTTCAGCTCCTTTCCTGTTCTGCTTGGAGGTAGAGCTCCCATGTCATCTTGTTATGTTCTGGTTCCACCATTTTCTTCTATTTTCTTCCATTCCTGTTCAGAACAGGAATGGAAGAAAATAGAAATAGACGAATCTAGTCTACAGCCATGCTGGAATACCACCACTCTGTCCACTTCTGATGAATCTGTATTTATTTTAGGAGGACAATCTGATCATGAAAACAGCCCATATCTCAAGACCTGTACAAAACTTTTTTTAAAACTAAATTTGTAAAATTAAGAAATTTACGGGTATGCATACGTAACTCTGCTTTTATACATTTTGTACACTTAAAAAATGTTGCTTAAGTTAATTTATATATATTTTTGTACACAGAATTTAATTGTCAGCAGTTTTCGACTTGTTGAACGTCTAAAGACACAGTTTAAGAGTACGTATGGTTTAAGTAGGAGACCGATGGAGGAAAAAACATGGCCGCCCTATGTACACAAAAAAATTTGAAGTAATGTGCTCGTAATTTGCTACTATTAATAGCAACAGGCATTTAAGGGATCACTTGTGGAATGTTTGGCATTTAACAAATGAAACATTATCAGTGTACATTAACACCTCATAAATCAACAAAGAAATAATTTTTGGTTGAATATATATGCATAAGAGCCTTATATAATACCTACGAAGCGCATAAAAGGTCGCTTATGGTATAGGAGGTGCGCATGCCCCAGCGGCTCGTGTGTGTTTAAAATGACTCAGTCTCTCGCATCAAAAAATTCATTAAAAACTGCCATTAAATCGGTTTACAGTAGTTTGATGTCTCAGCTTTGTGCAAGGGATATCAGAGATGAACTATTTGCTAACGGAATCATTGAAATGCCACTGAAGCAGACCATTCAAAGTAAGGACAATGTTAAGGAGGCGAATGAAGTGTTGGTAGACCATCTGTATATTAGCGGAACCGTAGAACTCGTTGAAAAATTCATTAAAGTTCTTCGAGATACTTCACCCAGTTTTCCCATCCACAAGGAGATTGCTGAAGCATTGGAAAAGGCCTTGAGAGTCCATAACGTGACAACTCAATCAGTAGGAGTACCAAGGCAATATGAAGTGAGTCGAGTCTTGTCTCCATTCTAGATACTAGTGTAGTGTATGCCACTAATAGTAATAAAACGCAGTGTGTATGAAACCCTATTTTAACCCTCTGCTCTTCCCATGGCTTTTAATGATTGAAGCATACCGCGTGCACATACTCAAATTCTAATTTGTTTCTTACTTTATAAAGCATTCAATAGTGAAGATGTTTATGATGTTTTCAAATGAGCAAACTTATATCTGAATTTGCAGGACAAAGTGGAGAATGTGATAAAATTACAGGGCAACGAGCAGAAAGTACTGGACGGAGAGGATATACGCTACAATGCCAGAGACTTTCAAAGAGGTGCCACGGATCAGACACCTAAGCAGCGGTGGTGGAAGAAAAAAAAGTTTTGGATAATACTTATTATCCTGATTGTTGTTGGTGTTCTAACTGCCATCATCATACTGATTGCTGTTATTGCTGCTTGTACTCAACCATTCCAATGCGGCACACCTAATTAACGTACCATCTGTGTCCTTTAAAGAGATTCTAATGCAGACATATATGCACCAATAATGTGTATATTTTCCTTAATTCCATGCAACAATGTCTTCAAAATGTAGCAAAACAAGACAGTGATGATCATTTGGTAAAGTTAACGATACAGAAGAGGTATACTGAAATTTCAGCGACTTAACTGTGCACAAATCACTTCTACGTATGTTGTGTGCGTCATGATAGCTGAAGTAGGGATGATGCATATGTGTATGATTAATCACTTAAATTGGAATATGCTGCTGCAAGCACTGCCACCCCTCCTTCTAACTTCATTTTAAAATGTTTTATCTTTACATAATATGAACAATTATAAGGAATTGGAATGATTTATACTACTTGTCTGCATTAAGTTGTCTTGTACTTAGCTTTACCTGCTCTCCTGGCTTGAAAGCAGGCATGCCCAAATATGGGCAACTTGAGCAACGGAAAGCATCTCCAAGGTAACACTACAAATATACAAATAATATACTGTTAATGCTACATAAATATATATACATACGTATATAGGCAACATTTTACCTAAACTATATTAATTATCAGCACAATATATTATAATTATCATAAAATTTAAATTTACAATGGATAATGGATAAATAATAATAATAATATAAATTTGTTTAGTTCATTATAATTATTATTATTATTATTATTATTAAAGTGCCCATGCATGTACATACATTGAGGTGTAGATATATGCCAACCAGTTCTGGCTATACAAACGCTGAAGATAATTGCTTATATTGATGAAGATTATATGCACTGATCTGTAGAGTTCAGTTGAGTTTACAGGATCAATAGAAAATTAACCTGATGTAGCAATGATTCACTTATAGATAAAACTCACATTGCCACAGGCAGAGGTTGCTGTCTTTGTTTTCTTGCCTTCAAGTTCATCTGCCAATCCACATGTACAGTTCTTGCACGCTTTCTTTTTACCATCTTTACCAGTACCACAGTCACCTAATAACATGTTGAGGGTGTCCTTAGTGAGAGTATATAACATCGTATGCAAAGCCTGCCTACTTCTTAATGTCAGCGGATCTGGTCTCCTTAGGTCCTCATCAGTTAGTAAACTATCAGGATCTATGATATCCTTATATGTGTGCAGGAGAGGATAGGGATGGGTGGATTGAGTAGAGCATGAATTAGTGGATGTATGGAGGAGTGGGTGGATGAGTGAGTGGATACATTGATGGTTGATGTATGGATGGGTGAGTGAGTGAGTGGATGGATGGGTGGGGTGAGTGAATGGGTGGATGGGTAAGTGAGTGGAAACATTGATGGTTTGATTGATTGTATGTATGGGTGAGTGGATATATACGTATGGGTACCTAGGTGGATGTGTGGGTGGATGTGGATATGAGTGGATGGGGAGATGAGTGGATGGGGAGATGAGTGGATGGGGAGATGAGTGGATAGGGAGATGAGTGGGTGGGTGATGGCAGGTGAAACGTGTGCTCACCAGATCATCATCAAACATATCATTACTGGAAAGTGTCCAAATATTAGAACCTGACTTTGGAGTATCTATACATATACCAGTAGTCAAAGTGATATCCCACTGGTAATACTTCAAAGGTTGTATGTACCTTTAGTTTGTAGGTTAATGGCAAACGATAACTGACTGCTGGCTCCGATAGAGTAGGATGGTTTTGACCCTGAAACCTGCACAAAAGCCACAAACGTGAAGAGATACACACTAACTACTGCAATACAGTGCTCAACAGCAAAATGGAAGTTATATAAACAAAACTAATGAATCAGTTTTACTAAAATCCAAAGTCTTCTTTCCATTATAAAATATATGGATTTTACTCTAGACGTCTCACCCATTTTATAAGATCCTAACTAATTAATTTCATGTATGATGTTTCATGTATGCATGTTTCAATTAATAAAGTAATATACAGAAGAAGGATTTCCTTTTAAGATATCTTTTGAATTCTTCATCTTTCAAAAAAGATTAAACCAACTGCATCTTTAAACATTCAAACAGTCAAAAGATGAACCATTCAAAAGATAATAAAGTATAACTTAGTTATCCTTCATAGCTGGGTAATACAATGCTGGTTACTATGGAAACATTTCAGTACTTGTGTACTTGCCTTTACTAACTGTAACTGATTGTCAACTGTAGTGTCCACTTCATAACCACACTGTCTCAATCTCTTCGACATATCTTCACATTCTTCTTGACTCAGTTGACGCGAAGATAGAATGCTTGTATTCACGAATCCGTTCATTTTAAGAGCAGACATCATCTTATCAGTGGAGGATCGGAGTACCCCACTGTCGTCTCCTGCAGTGCAGACATTACAAAGTGTAGAATACACATACACACACTCTCTCACATACATACACTCTCTCATACATACACACACTCTCTCTCACACACACACTCTCTCACACATGATACTTAATAAAGTTAGTCGTAAGGAAGACAAATAAATAAGTAGGAATCACCTCCAGGTTGAATCAATTCCCCAAGGTACAGCTTTCCTGAGGACTTCAGTATGCGGCACATTTCAGCTAGCACCTCGCTACTATGCGAGTAGCAAGGAGATAACAATTCACCAGAGAAAACCACATCAAAGGATTCACTTGAATGGGAGGCTACACGTTAAAAATAAACATTAGATTAGCGCATCAAATCTAGAACGAACTGTACACGGTAAAGAAGACAAATAACATTCAGAAGAAGTAAAGAGACTTCCAGATCACGAAAGAGCAAACAGATGTTTTCATAAGAAAGTCTTTGCGATATTGCATTAAGTCATTTACTTACCTAGGAGAAGACGTTCCGCGTGTTCTAGTACAACCTTTCCGTGACCACCGACTTTGTTCTTTATCCTTTCCACTATCTCTTGAATATCATTGGGCGTGTGAGCACTATTAAACACGATCAAGACTGTACTCCCTTCGCTCAAGTCAGCCATTTTTTTGAAAAAGAAGTAAAATGGCTGCTTATCAACTAAAAAAGAGTAGTACAACTCCCGTCCATATCGTGGAGGACCATCACAGTGTCCTACCGATCATTCACAGAGCGATAGCTCAAAAACTACTTCCTTTTTGTAATATTTCAATGCTTCATTTTGACTCCCATCCCGACCTACTGGAACCAGATGTAGAATTAGCAGAATCCGACTTCTTTTGCAAAGATAAGCTGTACAACTCGCTGGATATAGCTACTTGGATTACTCCGCTCATTTATGAAGGCCACATTGGCGCGATAGTTTGGGTAAAGCCGCCCTGGTCCCACCAGATAGAGGAGTCTGCGGAGTGGCGAGAACTTGCAGTCGGGTACGATAAAGTTTCAAAGAAGCTCAAGTATGTAGAGAACCTGAACTGATCAATAAATAATCTAACGCACCATTTTCAACATGCTATATACATCTACTTTAGAGTAAAATGCCTATAGGGAACTATACCTAGTGAGAGCTTTGGACGAGGATACAAGAGTCTTCTTCTCCACTGGGCCAGACAGCTGTTTCTATGTATAACTGCATGCCTTACCTAGTCTGATGAAATTAGACCCTAAACTTATGCAATAATTCTGATTCACATTGCCCAATTAGAGTGAACCAACCGTGGATGTACTTTCTCAATGAAGACATGTACCTGCCAATAGAGCACACTGTCAAGTCACTGAGTTGTAGTTTTGTTGTCAGATCTCTGTTGCCCAGTGAATCATTTGGGAAAGGAACAGCAGAGAGAAAGTTATCAGGTGGAGATGGAACTTTTGGTAGCAAAGATGAAGACAGAGAGGGAAGATGCTATGATTCATTGAACTTGTCGGCTAAAAGGAGAAAGGAGGAGACGGATGATCTACTGAAACTTGGTACAAGTATCACAGAGCATTTCATTAATCACTGGATCCTGGATATAGACCTTGATCTCTTCTCAACTAATACTCCTTTTAAGAAGTATTTTTCAAAGGTTTGTTCTTTCAATGTCAGGTACATCTTCCCCCATGTGCTGCAGTATTATAATTGGATCACCTTCTTTATATACGTATGTAGGACCAATATGACTTGCTCACTGAGTTATACTTGCCTCATGTCACCATAGCAACTGACTCTACACCAGTAAGTTTGACAGATTTGTGACATGGTACTGTCACATGACAAGCACCTGGTTGTCACATGACATCATACCTTGTCTGTATGTAGGAGGAAAGCATCACCTGGCAGTCAGAAAGACAAGACTTACTAGCTCATTTGCTTAAGTTTTGGGAGTCTAAATTGACTGTGGAAGAACTAAAGTCACACTACCCTCACCTCCAGAGCATTCTGCTCAATAAAAGGTGGATGTCTTCTAGAAGCAGCATATAAGGCTCAATGATCACATGACTTCTTCCTTGTATATAGACCCCTATTAGATGCTGTAAAGGATCTGATTGGTCAGAACATTTGTGATGAAGAGATAGATCCAGATTTGGTATGTGAATCTATCTATGCTGTTGCTATGGTGATATAATAACTGGACTCCATGGCAATACCTTATATAGGTGCACCTTAGTGGCACTATGACAGACCTACCGATTCATGTCAGTACAGAAGAAGAAATTGACAGCTTGTGCCATCACTTGGAATCAGTTCTCTCCTCTCTTCCTAGTCCTCCATCTCTCATCACTATAGCAAGGTTAGTACGTATGTGTAATATTATTGTGACATGCCATACAAAGAACTGAAATCAATAAAAATGGCCCAACCAGATTATGTTTATAAGTCACATTGGCAGGGCTGCATAGAGGAGGGGGGGGGGGAATATTTTTATTTTGTCCCCCTGGTCCCAAGTTCTGCTTGCAGTCCTCCTGATTGGGTATAGTCATCACACTACTGCAGCTTGGGGGTGTGAGTGAGGAGTGGTGGTATATGCCTTATAAAATTGATGTCTTAAATTAAATAAGTGACTTATCGTATGTATACAGTTAATAGATGAGGTCAGTAACTTGTTTGTTGGGGTATTGATTGCAATATTTGCAGTGCATTCCTCTCTCTTCCTAGGTCCTCTGAGGATGGTTATACTCCGTCATCTCAAGTGGATCTCATTCAAGACAAAGTCTTAACTGTCATTCAATCATTGTACAAAAATATTTCAGTGTTTGAGAACTAAAAACATTAATTTTATAACTAATATAGATATATAGTTAATCTTTATAGTTTTCATCAGCCCAAATGGGTAACTCTGTCATATACTCCCAGTCACTTCCCTACAAAACATTTTAATAAGAAGGTAAACCTTTAAAGGAGACTGGCATATATACTAATGGTATATGTTTCTCAAGTGTTTACATACGTACATCAGAGGTCACTTTATGTGTGTACAGCATATTATATACGTAGGTACATTACTATATATTGGGAATTAATTGGGATTTATCCAAATTATATGGGTATAAGTAAAACATTGTTCATGGTTATAATTAAAAAAAATTGAGATGAAGCTAAAGTGTCAAAACAATGTATGTCACAAGATTGCGTATGCAGGAAAAATTTGCAATCTCATCATCTTTAGACATGCATTCAATTTTCCAACATACAGTAATATAGGTATAGGTATACAGTAATAGTGCTGATATACCTTATATCTGAAGGCATGCAGGAACATGACAAGTTCTTCTGGCGTAGGGTCTGGCCTCTTTATCCTACACTCTGTACAGTAAGGATCTTTTAACAGTGAAGTGTCGACCTCTTTTACAATGTTTTTATCTTCCATTTGATCTGGATCTGGGACTACGCTGTCATCAATTATCTCCTGAGGTGTAGGGACTTCCCCTTTAGGGGTCTCAGCATGTGATCCTTCACTATGTGAGGATGTTACACTAAACCCTTTGGTTACATTGTTCCTTCCTACTGTAATGTTCTCAACACTATTCTTCTCTTTGCCTTCTTGATGTTCCTCTGGTATTTCTTTTGAACTGTCACAAAAGAATGTGATATCACCTACGTCTGTTGATTGAGATATTATCTTGTGAGTTATCTGTGTGGATGGGTCGATGTCCCCACCTCCTGGGGGTGTGTCCTCCTTATTGTCCCCACCTCCTGGGGGTGTGTCCTCCTTAGTGTCCCCACCTCCTGGGGGTGTGTCCTCCTTAGTGTCCACACCTCCCAAGGGTTTTCCCCCTTTAGAGTCCCTTTGAGGAAATGGATCCTCTATTTTAGACTGGTTCAAATCTGAGCTCTTAAGTTGCAATGAATTTGACTGACACTGTCCGGATAAGGAAGTTTGAGTCTGTAAAACTACCTTACTGCTGTCCACCAGCGGTTCCAAGTTACCAGCTCCTTCCAACTCAAACCGGGACTTTGCTATCTCTTGCAGGACCTAGTGAACAAGTATACCAGTCTGTAACCTTCAAACTGTAAGTGGGTGGGTAGCCTACTTCAGTGATGTCAGCATCGGGTCTTCTTAGCTTCCATGCCACATGATTGTAGATTGGGTCATTGACAATGGGATGACCTACAAACATTACTGTATACTGCTGAACTGTAGTATACTAGATTAGTATATTGTTAGTATACTTACCTAGCCACTGTAAGTGTACCCTTATTTGGTGCATTCTTCCTGTTTTGGGAATACCTACGTATATTTACATATACTGTAAATAATACATATATATACTGTACATAATGCATATACTCATTTATATAAAACGGTGTGTATACGTATATGACTGCCATGGTAGTGAGAGGAAGGATACAGAACTTTGGGCCATAAGACAGCAGGACTAAAGTCTATTACATCATTTCCTGGTCACATGTAATGTTGACATGCATGTGGGGATAAGGAAAGTGTGACTAGAATACATATCTAGGTACACTTTTCATCTGCTTAGTACTAGCTAGAATCAATGTTATTGCTTACATTTTACAACACTTGTGGTTCCATTGAAAGATAACCTTTCAAAACATGTCAGGCACTCCTTACCCCTAGGATCCACTGTACACACACCAAGCCTGTGACTGACCACGTGAATTGGCTCAATACATTCCAATGGATCTCTATGGCAACCAGTAGTTCAACAAATTACCAACTACATACTTCCCAAATGGAGTGAATATATATATTCAGACACTCACTTTGGGAATTCCCCTTCTACCCGACAAACATATTCCTTGACAACCTTCCTATCTCTAATTTCAGCCTCAATCTTCTGAGCAGTAGAGAGGTTCCTATCAAGTAAACAGACAATTCGTACTCTCCCAGCATTTCACGCAAGCCCACTCCAACACACCTTGCTAGAATGAGCAGCCCTGAGGTTAATCTGTCCAACCTGTGAGTTGCTGCAGGGGCACATTGGAATAATAAGAGCCATGGGCTACTAACACATAACAGAGTTAAGTATCTACTAAGAGACCTAGGCTGTAAGACTGAGTAAAAGTATAAACCATAATCTCTATAAGGAAAATTAAGAGGAACAGACAAAAGATAATCATTATTAAAAATAAAAAGTGCACGTACATGTACGTATATAATCAACCTTTTTATGTGAGAGAAATAAAAAATTCATTTTATTTTATTATTCATGACACATGTACAAATCAAATTCTTGTCATAAGGCATATATATCTTTAACCGACTTCTCAAGTTTGTGAGACCGAACTCCTTGCCCAAAATGAATATGACACTATTGTGTCTAAACCGTCCACATGGATGAACCTACAGTCCACAAATAACAGTAACAGAGTGATTGAATGGATACATGTGTGTAGATGTAGCTAACTAGGTTCTTGTTACACTGTTCAGCTTACAGGAATAGAAGAGGGTTTGTTGATAACAACAACATCACTGGTTTCTACGACAATCTCAATTTGTCGAGCAGTAACTGGAGGTTCATGTCTGTGCAGTTGATGAGTTATCAAATCATTGTCCTTTAAAACAGTTACCATGGAAATGGCCTTCTGATTAACTGTGGATAGTAAAAGTGAATATTGAATATCATAGTAATAATTACAACACAGTTCTTCTGTACCTTTGATTCTGCCAGAATCAATAGCATTTTCCTATATACATACAATCAATGAATACACTTAGAGCTAGAATTAACAAAAATGGCAGCTTTAACAAATTATACAATTATTGTCAATTGTGGCATTAAAAGGTGCTGCAAATCTTCTAACTGGTGGTATGGTAGAATGTGTTTACATAATATTCTGGTGGATTAGACTGGTAGAATGTGCTTACATAATATTCTGGTGAATCAGACTGAAATTCCTTGCAAAACACCTCAAACAACTTCCTCCCCACCCACCTCCCCTTGGTATGGGTCTCAAACACAAAGTAGTATGGGATGATACGTCGCAATCCTACAAATATGGCCACCAAGACATTTTATAAAATTAAAGAAAATTCAGAAAAATTCACATGACAGTTTTGTCTCGAATATGTAGATATATAGATAGATGTGCACTTATTAATTATTATATAGATAGTTTATGGTAATGAAAGGCAATAAAGAATTTCCAACATTTTGGGTTTACATCAGCTAACCATTTTCAATGTAACTGCTTGTCTCATCAAACATGTGCTTTGTCACACCTGGATCCCTCCCACCTCTACGCATCCTCTGCACAGGGAGAGAAGGGACACAGCCATGCTGCAGTCTGATGAATCAGAACACAATTATTGCTGCACTGGAGTAATATTATTGTAATCTACTTTAGTAAACCTCGGTCGGAAATGTTACGTTACTTCTCTCTTCAGTCGCTAGAAAAAGAATTGGCTATACCTTCTTCGCAGGAAGATCTGCTTCTCTCAAAGGTTCCCTCTTGGTCATGTCGGGTGTCACGTGACTATCACACGACATTGTTTTTGACCAGCTGAAGCATGGACGAGCGTCGAGGTGCTGAAGTCTTCAAGGAGCTTGCGAGGGAAGTGGTTCGTCTGCTTGCACAACTGGTTATTGCAAATACCTTCTGTTTTAATTTTCTCTCTTATTTCTGTACGAAGAACGAAGCAGTCAAGGAAGTTAGAAGGAATTTAGGAGAATTTCTTGCGGAATGGAAGGCTTTCCAAGAAGAAGGAAGTGATGGTGAAGTAGATTCCTCTCAAAACAGTCAGTTTGGAATAGGAAGCAGTGTCAGTTGTCAATACCTTTATAGTAGGCTTAGAATGTACGTAGGCTATATACAGGTTTAATATATATGTGTAAAATAATATATGTACACTCAGTTAAATAATAATATTATATGTACACTTAGTTCTGTTCGAAGGAGTATGTCATCGTGAGAAAGGATGATTTAGAGAGATTATCCACTGAAATTATGCAGCTCAAGGAGTTTCTTCCAAAAGTTAGTTAATCCTGTAAATATCACATCACATGATGTACAATCTCAAATAGGTGCTGGATGGAGAAGTGATGTCTGCTTTACCAAAATTGGTTAAAAAAGAAGAAGGTTTGTGATTTCTCAATTTCATTTGGTCAGTAATATAATGTATATATACAAGGGCAGGTTAAGAGGTGTGTTCTGCTGAATATAAAGAGTTAGCTGTCTAGTATATTGGTTTGAAATATGGCTAATGAGGAGGTGCTTTGTGTACTTCTCATATACACATGAAGAGAAACAGCAACACGGATTTACTAATTTATAGCATTAGCAATATATTGCTGATGCGACCTCTGGGTAATTTAGTAAATCTGGCTCGAAACGTCCAAATTTAGTAAATTAGTAAATTAGTAAATTCATGTTGCTGATGCTCAAGAAGGTTTTATTCTCATAATGACCGCAACAGCCATCCTTATTCTTTCTCATATACATACGTATATATTATATATCCGTATATTATAGAACTTTATTGTACAAGCAGAGATATGGAACAGCTCACAACTGGTTACAAGCTGTTGGAAGAGAGAGTGGACACTGTAATGACCGACTGTGAGAAGGAGAGAGAGGTAAGACTATATATTACATGCAACTCTAATTAACCCTATATCTGTATATCGTCCAATGCATATCTTCAACTTATTGGTCATCAAGGAGAAGTTTAATTTGCAAGTGAGTTTCCTCAATTTTTATCTTTTACTAACTGCAGTTCATTTGTAGTAGCTAGTATATATCACACCACACAAGAGTGTTTGACTGTAGTCTTGTCTTTATTGCTAAATAAATTGACATCAACAAAGTATGTGAGTCCTGCATGCATTGATGGAGGTCAAAGGTCAAAGGTCTTTAAACAACTATATAGCAATGATGTATAATGTTCATTTCTTAGCAATAAAGACAGTTTGTGCATTGAGGAGTGTGTGTTCTTATAATTCATGTCCTAGTGGAGAAGAAGAGAAGGAGATTGTTGAAGGAGAAAACTCCAGTATCCTCATCCAATTAAAGCTATCACTAGGTTTAGTTCCTGAAGTAGATGTAGCATATTATGTTAGATTATTCATATGGATTTTGCTGTAAATGATCTACTTCAGTACAAGGTGTCAGCTTTGATGGACCAGCTGTGCCAGCAATCTGATTTCTGTTCCTCTATGGGCTCGGCTTGCTGCACTTTGTTGTGGAGAGTGTCAAGACAGGAAGAGGTAATCCCTGCTATTTTAGGAGGGGTGAGTCCATGTAATTGAGAATCCCAGTCAGTTGCTATCAATTAGGTATGCCATGTTTGTAGTCAAGTGTAGGTGACTATCTCCATCTGGTGGGGAATACCCTTGATAGCTTCATAGCCACTTATAAGGAGGGAGCTCCCCCACCCACACAGGAAGAAGCTAGTAATGAGCTTCAGTTTGTTTTAGCAATATGTGGTACAATTACAAGTGAGTGATCATTGTATTGTGTCTTATATATATATATATATACAGTGCATACGTATGTACATCTCTCCTGAGAAGAGGAGTGGATTGCATTGAAATACAGTTGAATTAATAATGTTTACCTTAGTGTTTGAAATACTAATTAGTACTTAATTTGTTATGATAGACAATTTTTTAGGGATGCTCAATAATTTTGTACCTGTTTAGATATACTTCGGATGGGTCATCCTTCAACCTTTTGAGCCTCCAGAGATGCAGTTTTGTTGTTAAACTTAATATAAGAGTCTCTAGATGCTCAAAAAGTCAAAGGATGGACCATCCAAAAGATAATTTTGATACAGTTAGAAAGAATCCTTATTTTACTGTTTAGATATGTATACAAGACACTACTTTTAAGTTTTAAGTACACAAATTCAGGCTACAAAGTTTATAAACAAGTTAATAACCACATACTTAAAGTAAGTGATTTTGAACTTGTACAGCTAACCATAGAAATTTATTGACATCAACTCGTACAATTAGTCAGATATAATCCTCAGCTATCTTGTTAGCTAAGGCGATCATTTCCAGTCCTGGTTGTCTGAGAATACTGCAGAAATCTTCCCAAGTGGGATTGACAGTCACCTCCAGCCATTTATCAAGAATTTTTAAGCACTTGACCTGTGGTGAACCATAACCTTGCATAGTAGCTTTGGTAAAATTCTCCAGTCCCAGACCTATCCCTAAGGGCAAGAGCTTGCTTGATAGAGGAACAGAGTATGGCATAAGGTCTTTAATTCCACTTATCCTCTGCTTGTCTATTTGAGGAAAGAAGACAAATTTACAAAAGGTGTTATGTAGGAGTTAGGAAGGATTTCATATATAAAGCAATCTCCTATTGATTGAAGCATCATTGATCACCTATAAAGCTAGCACGGTACATATATTTTGGTAAAGATACAATTTATTGGATGTAAAATTTACGAAATTATTTGAAACATGCAATACCATTTAGATATAAAGAAATTGTGAGTTTATTTTATTCCGTACATGCATTTGGTGACGATACAATTTTATTTGGATGTGAAATTATTTGAAACAAATACGATTTTAACACTAACTTTTAGTGGCACTAACGTGTGCGGTATCAGTTGGCGCATCATTCTCAGAACTCGAAGGGACATCCGATCCTACGTCTTTCTTCAGTTTTTCAACAATGGCGTAACCATTTTCCTGTAGAATATCGCAAAACTTAAAGAAGGCAGCATTCTCTTTCCCTTTCAGGTGTGTCAGCATCTTCTCGACTTTTTGGGGATTAGTTTGCTGACCATTTACATCCTGGTATTCTCGCTCGGTCAGAAATCCTCCGGCGTCCTTTCGTAGCGAAGTTAAAATGATGTCCATCTGTACGTTGGTTTGTAATTGGGGAGTATGCCTGTTTAAAATCATAACATAACGTTCGTCCATCTTGACGGGAGAGAGCCTTGAGGGGTTTTCCCTATATTTTATATGATATGATCTTTTCTGAAGTATCAAGTTTGATTATTCAATTTCCAAAATTAGATTGTATATATGTCTTACAAATAGCCTCCGATATGTACAGATATAGCAGCCTCAGCCTTTGGGCGTGACTTCCTCTGCACCAACTCTGATGGCCAGACTGTGATAGAAGTCTTTATTAATGCTGTCAAGGAATTGCCTCTAAAGCACCCGAGGTAACTACCATGAACTTAGCTCATCTATGAATGATAGCTGAATTTCTTTCTTATTCCTAATCAATTCCTCTCTTGATTGACAGTTTTACAAGGATAAGAAAGTTAGTTGACCAGCAATATAACATGTCATGTGACATCATGTGACATTATCTACCTATTCTTCCCTCTGTAGTCTCCTGCTTATGTCACTATACAACATTAGGTACTTACCTCTATCAGCCATACATCATTACATTAAAGTGTATATGTTACTTTGTTATAATGGAGTGCAATTGAAGCATTGCTGTAACAGTTGCTGCTCATGCAGTGGCAGAGCACTGGTGGCTAAGATCAGCTGTCCTTGGTTCAATTCCCAGCAATTAATCTAAAGTGATACATACTGTAAATCCCTTATTATTAGCATGCTATATATTAAATTTAGCTATATTAGTGATTTGACATTTACCACTAAAATTAGAGTTCGCTAAATATAGTACTAGTACTATACTGTATTACTGTAATTAACTAACAAAACTTCCATGCATTTTGTAAGTCACTAATATTAATTTCCGCTATGTATCCAGTTTTGCTAACTTAATTTTGGTTCCGCTTAAAAAAAAGGGATTTACAGTATATGATTATATATATGATTGTGATTTGGTACAATACTCCTATATACCTGAATGTAGTATAAATCATCAAGGTGTAAAGTATCTGAATGCAAAGGGCAATCTCCTCCATACTATGGGATGGCTGCTAGAAGGTAATCGTCACATGATTATCACATGATTGCATATTGACCCCGCTGTAATTCCTTGTCATAGAAGAGGAAGATAATCAGTTAAAACTTAACTCCTTAAAGTTAGTCAAATGTTGTTGGCTGCAACACCAAATAGTGCATTTGTGTGACTCTTGTTGACAGGCTGCTCCAGTCTCTTATATTAGAGCCTGGTAATCCATCAATAGCCCACCGGGCTCTTGAAGTGGTAAGTATATAAAGAGATGATGGCTCTACATGTCTTCAGTGGTTCTATGTGCCTGCAGATTCCAATGAGTTTGCTTAGAATATGTTCACAGGACAGAAACATGGAGGTAATATGGTTATACTATATAGTTCTTCTTTTACTTATATATTTGGATGTATAAATACCTAACATTAGGCTTACCATGCAAATGCAATATAGTATATGTATGGTCACTCATGGTAAAATGTTCTTCTTAATTAATTTTTCAGATTAATTAGTCTGTTTTAAGTGTTACTAAAGCTCCACATTTAGTCAACCTTGTATTGTGTGCTTGTATATATATTTTCCTTATACAGATAAGGCAGATTGCTATGGAGATTATGAATGACCTAAATGTACTTAAAGGTCATTAACAAAATTAGCACTCATTTATTCCATTTCAAACTGAGTATGACATTGTACAAACTATTGATTTTAGTTCTACTCGTATGTATGGTTCAGTTTGATATTCTAAATTCCAAGATTACTAATTCCCAATATTTAGCAGCCATGAGTTATATAGCTAAATTTGCTTTAGTCTTTCAGATACTCCTCTGCATCTGCTGTCTTCCAGTGCCTTGCAGAGAACAGCCAGGGTTACGTGCACCCTCATATTCCTGAGCATACCATTTCCTACAAACCAGTACTGCAGGCCACGCATGAATCTTCTTGCTGCTGCACCCTTTGTATTTAGTGGAATGTCTTGTTGAATTTGATCTATTTCCTCTTGACTAACTCCTAGCCGCCTACATACACCTTCCCAATGACTAACAGCACTTGATTCTGCAACAGATTGAAGATCAGTTTGTGTTGGTGGGTCTTGAAGGTTTACAGCTGAACCTACATGCATAAATTAAAATTAAAAGCATATGATATATTACAATCATACGTACATTGTCTTCACTATATACAAAGTTATTGTCACTTATATATAAACAGAGAATATACACACGGCAACTTGCATACGAATATGAAGGGAGTATTCATGGATCATATAGGTCTAGGAAACGAATTTAAATATTTATATGGTTAAATTAAAGGCCTTATATTAGTACTAAGGTTATAGTATATCTATACCTAAGATCATGAGTATAATCTATGATACATACAATATTTTATCATTTGTAGGCGTCCAAGTTTCACAAATTCTTATTTGGCACCACATTGGTTGGGAAAATAACTAACTTTTCGTGGCACTGACGCGTGCGGTATCAGTTGGCGCATCAGTCTCAGAACTCGAAGGGACATCCGATCCTACGTCTTTCTTCAGTTTTTCAACAACGGCGTAACCATTTTCCTGTAGAATATGGTAAAACTTAAAGAAGGCAGCATTCTCTTTCCCTTTCAGGTGTGTCAGCATCTTCTCGACTTTTTGGAGATTAGTTTGCTGATCTTTTACGTCCTGGTACTCCAGGTCGGTCAGAAATCCTCCGGCGTCCTTTTGTAGCGAAGTTAAAATGATGCCCATCTGTATGTCGGTTTGTAATTGGGGAGTATGCCTGTTTAAAATCCTAACATAATTTTGGTCCATCTTGACGGGACAACTAGTACTGTGGCTTGATTCGCTCCAAAATGTCTGATCAATTAAGGGTGGTACGTTGTACCACTGTAGCACTGTAGCACAAACGCATAAACGCTTATATCATAGCTTATTATGTATGCAGACGCACACGAAATGGAGGGGGTTTAGAAAATGTAGTGATGAGGGAGAGGAAATCAGTTCGCGGTGGAAAGGAAAGGAAAATTTTTATGAAAATACGTATGTGTGTTATAAACAGAATAACCTTTTTGTTATATTATAATTCAATAATCTAGGGATCAGTTTAATCCCATACGTAATTCGAAGTCACAAATCTTTGTACAGTGCTATATGGGCGCAAATCAAGCCTTATATATGACGGGTAGCCTTGGGGGATTTTTCCTTTAAGCCAGTGGGCATGAACGTAATAGTATTACCGGGATCTTCTCTATTAAAAGCTCCAAATATATGTGATAAGTATACGAAATTTTAATCATTCATACTGTTCCTTTGTTCAGTTATTGGCCTTTAAAAAGGAATTCAATTTGTGTATATACATATTTGTGTGCTTGTATAGCGACACTTAAATTATTAATCTCCTATGTTCCTTAAACAGATCAGGCAGGTTGCTATGGCAATCATATATGTACTTAAGGTCATTAACAAATAATATTAGACTTGTCTGATTCCATTTCAAACTGAGTATCTGTACAAACCGTAATATTGATTTTAGTTCTAATCCTACAACTACAATGGTTCAATTTTGATATTCATAATTCCAAGATTTCTAATTTTCACTACTTGCAGCCATGTGCCTTAATGTAGTTGATCAATCCATTGGTACTGCAGTCGTGCGACTTCACTTCATCAGATCCCCTCAGTTCTGGTTGGATAATCTTGGCCAACTGCTTTCCTAATTCAACACTATGTACATAATATAGTAGAAAAAGTTAACTATAAGACAGAGAACATAAAATAATTATTTCAGTGACTGTCCATATTATCCATATGTACATTTTATTTTATTAAATGTGCATATACGTACATAAGCAAATACTGGGAATTATCATACAAATACATTGGATATCTGTGAGATCTCTCAATTTAGCTATCACCTATCACATCTCTTGCAGTGATCATATATCCTAATTGATATGGTCTACTGGTCGTGTGGTTAGTACTGGTCGTGTGGTTACTACTGGTCGTGTGGTCAGTACTGGTTGTGTGGTTAGTACTGGTCGTGTGGTCAGTACTGGTCATGTGGTCAGTACTGGTCGTGTGGTCAGTACTGGTCGTGTGGTCAGTACTGGTCGTGTGGTCAGTACTGGTCGTGTGGTCAGTACTGGTCGTGTGGTCAGTACTGGTCGTGTGGTTATTACTGGTCGTGTGGTCAGTACTGGTCGTGTGGTCAGTACTGGTCGTGTGGTCAGTACTGGTCGTGTGGTCAGTACTGGTCGTGTGGTCAGTACTGGTCGTGTGGTCAGTACTGGTCATGTGGTCAGTACTGGTCGTGTGGTTATTACTGGTCGTGTGGTTAGTACTGGTCATGTGGTCAGTGCTGGTCGTGTGGTTATTACTGGTCATGTGGTCAGTACTGGTCATGTGGTCAGTGCTGGTCGTGTGGTTATTACTGGTCATGTGGTCAGTACTGGTCATGTGGTCAGTACTGGTCGTGTGGTCAGTACTGGTCATGTGGTCAGTGCTGGTCGTGTGGTCAGTACTGCTTACCCCCACTGATCAAATGAATTGACGTCCCAAATGACACCTTGAGTGAATATCTTCATTTCATACATGGCTGAACAAGAGAGAAATATATCTAATACTCTGCAAGGTGATGTGTGTGTGTGAGGGGTGAAGGGTGTGAGGGATGAGAGATATGAGGGGTGAAGGGTGTGAGGGGTGAGAGATATGAGGGGTGAAGGGTGTGAGGGGTGAGAGATATGAGGGGTGAAGGGTGTGAGGGGTGAGAGATATGAGGGGTGAAGGGTGTGAGGGGTGAGAGATATGAGGGGTGAAGGGTGTGAGGGGTGAGGGGTGTGTGTAAGGGGTGTGTGTGAGGGGTGAAGGGTGTGAGGGATGAAGGGTGTGAGGGGTGAGAGATGTGAGAGGTGTGTGGGTGAGAGAGAGGTACTTACCGACAAGCATTCCAAGTGTATAAGGAGTCAGCTTCTGTATCAAGATGGAATTAGTAGGCTTGTTTCCTTCAAATACCTTTGAAAAGATAAAAGCAAAGAAATTCCAATGAAAGATGAGATCTGGAGCACTGAGATAGTTTTAACATGTAGAGGAACAATACAAAATGTTTGAAATGGATATGTCACACCAGAATGTCACACCTTGTGAGGAAGGATGCGCTCCAGTTGCTCTCCGCTAACTCCTGAGGACTGTAGCTCTGCTTTAGCTTCTTCTCTGGTCTTTCCTTTCATCAGAGCTTCTGTTTGAGCAAGATAGTTGGCCAACAGGATCTGTACAGTAGAACATGCTTTCATAGTCACTCAGCACAATGCATAGACATGCTTCCTGTATTCTATAGATAAGCCAAGGATTCACAGAAGATCAAGATAAAGAAAAGACAAAGACTCCCAGGATCACTGATGAAGGAAAATGGTATCTTAGATTTTTCATATCTATAGGTAGGTCATACATATCTATAGGTAGGTACATACATATGTTAAGGTAGGTACATACATATCTATAGGTAGGTACATACATATCTATAGGTAGGTACATACATATCTATAGGTAGGTACATACATATGTTAAGGTAGGTACATACATATCTATAGGTAGGTACATACATATCTATAGGTAGGTACATACATATGTTAAGGTAGGTACATATAATTATTCATACCTCATGATGTACTCCACTAGATATCGGGTTCTGGGTTTTGACAGGAGCTATGAAATCAGCTGGAATTAGCTTGTATCCTATGGCAACCAGACAGGTAGTAAAGAAGCAATTATTGTGTTGTCTCATGCTCACACTTCTGTGTACCTTGGTGGATCAGCTGGTAGAAGGCGTGCTGGCCGTTAGTGCCAGGCTCTCCCCAGACAATGGGACCAGTGGAGTAGTCCACACGGACACCCGACTTTGTTACTGTCTTACCATTTGATTCCATATCACCCTGTATGGAAATAGAGCAGCATGGCCAATAGTCTAATGGAGGTGAGAGTGGCTGGTGGATGGAGGTGGGAGGGACTGGATGATGAGGGTGAGAGGGACTGGATGATGAGGGTGGGAGGGACTGGATGATGAGGGTGAGAGGGACTGGATGATGAGGGTGGGAGGGACTGGATGATGAGGGTGAGAGGGACTGGATGATGAGGGTGGGAGGGACTGGATGATGAGGGTGAGAGGGACTGGATGATGAGGGTGGGAGGGACTGGATGATGAGGGTGAGAGGGACTGGATGATGAGGGTGGGAGGGACTGGATGATGAGGGTGAGAGGGACTGGATGATGAGAGTGGGAAGGGCTGGATGATAAGGGTGAGAGGGGCTGGATGATGAGGGTGAGAGGGACTGGATGATGAGGGTGAGAGGGACTGGATGATGAGGGTGAGAGGGGCTGGATGATGAGGGTGAGAGGGACTGGATGATGAGGGTGGGAGGGCTGGTAATGACAAAATCTTACTTGCTGAAAGTATGCAGCAAAGCGGTGCAGGTACTGATCATAGGGAAGGAGAGCGTGGCTCTGAGCCCCAAAGAAGTTGTTGTACCACACACCAAGCAAACCAAGAACTACAGGGATCTGCACAGAGGACATGTTACCATAGTGAATACCAAAGGCAATGTAAAACAGTTAAAACAATACATACTATACACATGTGATGAAATCTCCATGTTGGGTGCAGTGAAATACACAAAGAAAAGTGAGAGTTGTTAAATAGCTACTAAAAGGGACGCATACACCTAATGACCTTTACATTGGCTGAACAAGAGCTGTGGTACTTACATTCTTCTCCAAGGGAGCCGTCTTGAAGTGGTTATCCTGAAAATGAGAGACAAAAAAGCTCAATTCAAACTATGACAACAGCTACCCTTCAGCTACGCACCATCCAATTACCCTACAGCTAGATATCCAGACATACCATAAAATGTGCTCCAGCAAGAAGACGCTCAAAGTTTTCAAATCCAATGCTACAGGCAATAGAGAGTCCAATGGCAGACCACAGGGAGTAGCGACCACCTACCCACTGTACACATGAGAGAAGTGATTATGCAATGACATGCCAGAGTTGCATAATATTGAAACTCACATCCCAAAACTCAAACATGTTATTCTTGTCAATTCCAAATTTGGTTACTTCAACCTAAAAGATGTGTAAAAGACTAAAGACCACACGAGACTCTTTATGAGCAAACAAACCTCATTGGTGGAAAGAGCCACAAAGTGCTTAGCAACAGTTGTTTCCTAGGTAACCAAATAAGAGGAGCAGAGGAATAATAAGTAACTAGGGGGCACCTTTCAGAAGACTGAAACACTCACATCCTTTGCAGTCTCCAGGAGCCACGCCTTGGCAGACTTGGCGTTGGTGATAGTCTCCAACGTAGTAAAGGTCTAGCAGTGAAGTGAGAACAAACACAGAGATCCAATCACTAAACCACACATCCACTCAACCACACATCCACTCAACCATTCAACCATTCAACCACACATCCACTCAACCACTCAACCACTCAACCACTCAACCACTCAACCACTCAAACACTCAACCACTCAACCACACATCCACTCAACCACACAACCACTCAGTAGTAGGCACTGCTGACTTATGTACACTGTACCTTTGATGCCACGATGAAGACAGTGGTTTCTGGTGTGACCTTCTTAAGCACTTCAGCAAGGTGTGTTCCATCAATGTTTGACACAAAGTGAGCTCTTGGTCCACCCACTGTGAAGGGCTTCAGTGCCTCTGTCACCATCAGGGGGCCCTGGGAGGAGGGGCCAACGGGGGAGGTGAAGGAGGTCACGGGGAGGGCATTAGGACCTCGGACTTACCAGATCAGATCCGCCTATCCCAATGTTGACAATGTCTGTGATGGCCTTTCCCGAGTAGCCCTTCCACACACCGTTCCTTATGTCCTGCCATATAGACCACATTGACAGTATACCCTGATCATCTCTGGCTTGGTACACAACACACATTCAACATATACATTGTGACATGCCAAGAGCACAGAGAGCCAGGAACCCACAAAAGATCAACAAGAAGACAAAGATTCCCAGGGTTACTGATGAAGGGTGGAATTCCCAGAAACAGCTGTCTGGCCCAGTGGAGCAGAAGAAGAAAAAAAAGACTTTGTAGCCTCATCCAAAGTTCTCACTAGGTTTAGTTCCCTATAGGCCTTACTCTAAAGTAGATGTAGCATATAAGAAAAATGGTGTGTTAGATTATTCGTGAGACAAAGAGTCCTACTTGCTCAGTTTATCATACAAAGAGGAAGGCAACTCTGGTCACTATGAGATTGTTTCAACTGCTTCCTCCAAATCATGTGTGTCACATTTAACTGAAGCCACTAACATTGGAGAACTTCTTCATCTTGTCCAAGACCCTGTTCACTTCAGTCATCACGTTCTTACCGTCAACCATGATGGGCGTGTTGCTTCTGTTTCGTAATGCAATGTGAAGCACAGCACGGTCCTAATAAGAACAAATACACACTACTAGTACGTATGTATAGTACATTCTGATGATTCACACATATATATAGTCCTATTATATATATACATACAATACCCGCATATGTACGTATATAAGTATGTACATATATACATTTGATATATCTGGCAGGTACGTATATTAAATTAATATATGGCTGATTTCAGAATTGCATAATTTTGGATACATATTTGAGTAGAAAGATTCAGTAGATATCCTCTTCAAAGAGAACAGTAAAAGAAATAAAAGCATTATTAGACTACTGCATAAAGAATGCCATGGAAGACAGTTTCAAGGACATAACAAAAAGCGGCAACTCACTTCTGTGAAATTAATCTTTTCTCCAGAAAACATCTTATCACGCGAAGCCTCAACATTGCGAGCTCTAGCCTGTAAATAAACAAACATTGAGAGCTAAACCAAAACACTACACACTTCCATTTGTACAATACAATTAACATGAGCCAATCACATTTCAGTAGAATAACTATCTAATTATATAATAATGGATCCCACCAAGTTGATAAATTGAAGCATTCATACACACAGCTAACAAGATAAACAACTACATATATAATGTTTCCACAAAATGAAGGTCACACTTCCTAGGGCTGCTAACTGAAAGTGTTACGCAGCTCTATGACTGCGGCAAGCCATTCTCAAAACCTGATACCACAAGTGGTATATTATATACATTTATATGTATATATGTGTACATATACACTACATATAAAATTGTTTATTTATATTAAATTGTGCATGTAATGTATATAAAACACTCCAAGGAAGTTGATATAAAGTGTCTAAATATTATTATTATAGCCTTCTATGTTATTCTACGTATATACTGGACTGTCTGGTATGCAGAACAATTAAATAACAGGTGGTATGTAAAATGGACAATCTGTAAATAAACTACTCGCCACATTAATATTCTGATCACATACATACTAGTCGACATTTAACATTATGATTACATTTCTGCTAACAGAAAACGTATATTGTCCGCAAACACTGCACATACTGTGACAAAATTTGAAAGTTTTAAACACAAGCACAATGTACGTCAGTGTATTCCTCGGTTTATGATCACGTGACTCACCAACTTGAATAGCAGTTCCATTGTCTTCTCACTGATAATGTTCTTGGAGAAGTCGAGAAAGTAATCTCCTTCGTCTCCAGCGACCTTCAGACTACATTAAAACGAAATAGGATGCGTTGAGCAGACTACATAACACACGTTGGCACACGTTAACTATCCCACAGGGATAAGTGGTGATCACATTGCAAGTACATTTCACTTCCATTCACCTGAATTTCTCAAATCTCTTGGGGTCTTCCTCAAACATTTTTCGCATATGCCAAGCGAGTGCTTCTTTTTGATGGGCTTCGAGGTCCTTCCATTCTTGCGTGCTTGTCAGAGATGCAGCCATGCTTCAAAGGAGATTGCTCAGAGGGAGAGAAGACGAGCTGGATACGAGAGGAAACTAGCAATTTCCGTTACAAATTACCTTATCGGTAACACAAGTATTTCCACTGCCTATTAAAAATGGCTACTGCGTGACTTTTCGCTTCAATACATGATCCCGGACATATGATTTTGGTTTTCTCCTCTGATTGAACGATATGGCTAAGAAAGACGCTTCGCAGTACCAACCTCCAATAGAACAATACAGGAAGTCATTAGGTAATGTGTAGAATGTTGTGTTGCAGGACTGACCCAATCTACTACACACACTAGATATGCAGCTGCAGTGACATACAGCGATATCGTTATATATTGTCAATATCATATTACTATGCATGATATCTATATATACACATCAAAACTATTGAATGAACATTTTATATAACACAATATTCAAATAATGACATATATTGCTATCGCAAAGACCCAGCTGGACCCTGGCTGTAATGTGGGTAGGGGTAATATCCAGGGTTCAATGATGATGACATTAATATTGTTGTTTATTGCGTTAAAAGGTAAGAATGAACGTAAAGTAATGAAAAAGGAGACAAAGAGAGTCAGGCATAGCGCAGAAGTAAAGAAAACACAACTGCAATCAGCTAAGGTAGGTGTCAGTTGGTAGATGGACAAGAGATTTCAGAATGCTATATCCTATGAAAAATCTAAGATACCATTTTCCTACATGCTATATGCCTATTCTGTAAAAGAGCCTATAGGGGAACTAAACCTGAAGAGAGCTTTGGATGAGGATACATGAGTCTTTTCTTCCTTCTTTTCCCTTCTTTCATCTTCTTCTCCACTAGGTCAGACAGCCATTTCTGGGAATTCCACCCTTCATCAGTGATCCTGGGAGTCTTTGTCTTTTCTTTATCTTGATCTTCTGTGAATCCTATATACTACATAATTATCAGATAATGTGGTAGCTCCCATGGTAGATGTATAGGTACATGTACGTATTTCAGGTGCAAGGGAATGCAAGGTTATATAGAAGTGCGACAGAGAAAGGGTATGAGATGGTATGACTAGTATTTTGCCAAAAGTTTAAATTTGGCTAATGCTCAAATGCAGAAGGGGTACTTCAGCACCCAAAGCCCTTAAATTTGCCACTGTTGGACAATGGCCGTGGATTAAATTTCATTATGTCCATGTCAGTCTATAGCTATTTTACATCCCTGATTATGGCACTGTACAATATAATTGGTGCATGATATATACGTATGTTCCTATTGTGATGTGTGCAGGTATATGTTGCCGTACTCCTGTGTGCCCTCCTCATCATTGCAATTACTTTGTATGTTATCTATATACACCAAAACTATTAAATGAACATTTTATATATACGTAACAGCAGCAAGTGTTTTTAAAAAAATATTAATACTGTTCAATGATTAAAATAATTGAAAAAGTAAAAAAAGAGCAATAAAAATTGACTTAAAAATTGAGTTTAGTCTTGCACTTTTATTCTTTTTCTGTTGACCAAACAACTGAGTCTTCCCAAGTTGGACTGCAAACCTTTTGATATTGAGAACGACAGAACAGGTCCTCCTTCTAAAAGAAAAGGGAGCAGCAGTTAGCAACTTATATACAGTGCAAAACATTCAATTATAATTTGGAGGAAAACCCTCTATAATTAAGCTAATTTTGAGCAAAGGAATACAATGACTATTTGACATACAAAACTTACACTGCATGATCGCTATTCGCTTGTAGTGTGACTAGTTGTGTATTATTGTACAGTCATATACGTACTGTAAGTATTTCGTATAGGTTATATACGTATTTATGCATGTATTGCATAAATAATGCATTCTTCTTAGAGAAAATCAGATTTTGCTTACCAGCACTATCTTTCTTCTCCAATTCCACCCCACCCTCAGAGGTTACCAGAGCTTTTCTCCTCTCATTTGATCCAACATTAAGTGATGCCAAAGACGAGTCATCTACCTCTTCCACAGAACTCTGCTTGCTTGCATTAGGAGCAAATTGCTGCGTACAAAATCTGCATAAAAAGAAAGCAATCAGCATTAAATTGTGCGTCTTGCTTATCTCTCTCTCTCTCTATATATATACCTTTTCCAATAATGCATCAATCCGATAAATATTGACAAAGTAGCTTCATGAAAGAGCGCCCTACCAATGTTACCCAGTGCAAGGTTATCCAGGATATTCTGTGCAATCTCGTAGGATATATTCACCTGTATAAGGTACAAAAACAATAATTATAGGCAGAGACATTAATTGGACATAAACTCTACATATAAAAAAACCATTGGACTGTATGTACTAATTGCCTCTCAAAATTTAAATTTAAAATCATTTATTTTATATTTTTGTACCCCATGCATGTGATACCGTATTATCTCTAATAAAAACCAAGTCTCTTATACAAGCCCAGTCTTCAATAAAAGCCCAGGTTCAGAGGGGTTTGAAAAAATACAAACCCCGGGCTTATATTAGAGATAATACGGTATTTCTAATAATAAATTGCCTACCTGTATTCGTGGATGGACAGTGGAGTCTACATAAGAATTAACAATTGCATGAGCCTTTCTGTGCAGTATGTAATCATCTTCTGGATAGTATGTGCCGTTGTTTTTTGAGGCTATTATGCTGTCTGCCATGTCTCTGTACCGCTCTATCTCCAGCCAGAAGGAGAGGTCATTGTGCAATTTCATCAGATTGATCATTTTGGTTCCAATCAACTTCTTTGTACCATTCACAGAATTTAAGGCTGTAAAGAAAGGAATATTCCTTTTGTAGGCAAGATTTATCTTCAGTGCACATACAGTACATACGTAGCATACACAAGCATGAATATGATTAACTAGGGGAGTTAATTGCACTGAGCCTTTTGCAAAGGCTATGATAGAAATAGATAGAAACAGATACACACAAATCATTTACAACACTTTATATCAGCTACTTCGAGCTAAAGGATTAGATAGTTAGTCCCAGTCAGCCATTTTGTTGATTACCCATCCAATGAAAGTAGTGCTAAATTGTACTGCATAACTAGCTTATTGGGAGCATCTATAACTTCAACTAATACATGACTCCTTTGCACAGCAATTAAAATCAATACCAACATACGTACCACTGTTGATTTCATCCATCATGAAAACCTGAAATTCGTTGGCAGATAAGGGGTCTTGTATGCCTCTCCTGAACTCAATGACATTCTTAGCAAACATCCTCCAGAGACCTTTCTATAGTCACAACAAAATGGGAGCAGGTAGAATGGACACTCTCAGTAAGGTGGAGCCATTGAGAAGGTGGGTGGGGCCATTGAGAAGGTGGGGCTATTGAGAAGGTGGGTGGGGCCATTGAGAAGGTGGGGCTATTGAGAAGGTGGGTGGGGCCATTGAGAAGGTGGGGCTATTGAGAAGGTGGGTGGGGCTACTGAGAAGGTGGGGCTATTGAGAAGGTGGGTGGGGCCATTGAGAAGGTGGGGCTATTGAGAAGGTGGGTGGGGCTACTGAGAAGGTGTGTGGGGCTATTGAGAAGGTGGGTGGGGCTATTGAGAAGGTGGGTGGGGCTATTGAGAAGGTGGGTGGGGCTATTGAGAAGGTGGATGGGGCTACTGAGAAGGTGGGTGGGGCTATTGAGAAGGTGAGTGGGATTTCCTAGAGGGTTCAATGAATTGCTCTGTATGCACTTACAGTTCGCTCTTTGCACTCAAAAATCTTTATCTGTTCCTCCTCTCCTATCTCTTTATCAGTTTCTGTATTTTGAAGGTTGAGGTATTCTACAAACTCATTAAACCTGTAATTAATGGACAGTACAACTCAAATAAGAGCATTAGACTTTATATTTAGTATAAGAGCCCTAAGTGTTCATTATTAAGAACCCTTGGTGTGCTCTCTATTAAGAGTCCTTGGTGCTCTCTCTATTAAGAGCCCCTGGTGCTCTCTCTATTAAGAGCCCCTGGTGCTCTCTCTATTAAGAGCCCCTGGTGCTCTCTCTATTAAGAGCCCCTGGTGCTCTCTCTCTATTAAGAGCCCTTGGTGCTCTCTATTTAGGTACTCCCTCTATTTAAAGCCCATGGGGCTCTCTTTTAGAGCCCTCGGCACTATCTCTATTAAGAGCACCACCAGCAATGAATACATACTAACCACTTCTCTTCCATTGCTTTGGCCACAGCTCCCTGAGCAGCCAAGATGTGGAATATGTTCACTTTCGGCAGTCTCATCATCTCAAATATAATGCCTTCGCTACACTGCAGTACTGCACAGAGAGAGAGAGATATGTATAATGTAATGGAGAATGTGTAATGTCAAGGAGGAGGTATTTACTTCTGTTAGCTCCAGCAGTGAAAAACGTTTGATGAACATCATCAATTGTCAACTCAGTCTCAAGTGTTTCCCCGTAGTTGTTCTCCTTCATGTTTGCTTGCTTTTTCAGTCTTTCAACAGTTAACCAAAATTCCAGAGGACGCAGGCTCTCCTCTCCTTTGCTCTGCAGAAACTCTTCCAGAAGATTCATACACACTTCATTGTGCAGGACCTCTTGGAATGTCCTACAAAACATATAAAGTTTACATACGTATATGCAAAGCCTACAATAGTTGCCATAGTAACCACATGACAGTACTATACATGCTCCAGGGTCACTGATGATGGATGGAATTACCAGAAACAGTTGTCTGGCCAAGTATATACATAGAAGAGGTGTTTGTATGAACCAAGTCTAGAAGAGTAGTCTATTCCACTTGTGTCTTTTCTCTACCTCATATTCATGTCAACCATATATTTAGGAGAATGGTGCGTTAGATTGTTGACAGTTAGTGCTTACGTTGGTTTGGGAAGGGATTTCCCCTTTTTCTTCCCTGCAGATGCATTGCTTGTCCTTTTCTTGGTTCTACATATAGTGATACTCCGTCTTTTAGTTGAGGTTACTATAGTCATGGTACGGAAGGTCGTTACAGTCGGTGGTACAATGTGATAGTTGAAGAACCATTTGGCACTCGTGGCATTACACCTCTTCTCCTTTGAGCTGAACTGAAGGAGGACCTTCAAACCAGCAGTAGGTATGTGATGGTAGAGGTTGTCAATATTGCCTGTGGGGTGGTGGGTAGAGTAAAAGTATTGGTCCACTATAAAGCAATGTGGATATATATAGTACACTAACCATGACAGTAGGTTGCCATGGCAACAGTAAAAGCCCTCCACAGGTGATTGTTATTCTGATGTACAAAAGTGTTTTGGATTATCACTTTTAGATCACATTTGGGCAGAGCACGGCACTTTTCAAAAGGTGATGTCAGTCTTGTATGCCTTTTTGGAGAGAGCTACATGCACAGATCAAGATGGTATGAGAAGGTGATGGAGAAGAGTCTAATACGTACATAAAGATATGCTATGCAAATTTTGTACAATTATCAATGCTAATTATAAGCCATTTACTTGGTATATAATAAATGTAAAAACACTCTCTGTTATCTTATAAGCTATGTTATGTTATATAGGAAGGGCTATTAGGTTATATAGGAAGGGCTATTAGGTTATATAGGAAGGGCTATTAGGTTATATAGGAAGGGCTGTTAGGTTATATAGGAAGGGCTGTTAGGTTATATAGGAAGGGCTATTAGGTTATATAGGAAGGGCTGTTAGGTTATATAGGAAGGACTGTTAGGTTATATAGGAAGGGCTATTAGGTTATATAGGAAGGGCTATTAGGTTATATAGGAAGGGCTGTTAGGTTATATAGGAAGGGCTGTTAGGTTATATAGGAAGGGCTATTAGGTTATATAGGAAGGGCTGTTAGGTTATATAGGAAGGGCTGTTAGGGCTGAATTCGAAAATGGCAGGAAATGATGCCTATAAAAGTAGCCACCTGCAGACCAACATCAGTCACTGAAGAAGACCCTCAGGGTCGAAACGTCTGACAGCAAAGAAGAAATAACAAAACTGTGTTTTTAGACACTCTAAAAGTCGAAATATGATCCTTTCAAAAGAATAAGGGCTGTTATGTTATATACGTACGTACATAGGAAGGGACTCAACTTACACAATTCTCCATGAAACTCTCCCAATCCCGAAGAAGATATCTTTCCCATGCTCTCATCAAGAACTAAACACAGATTCAGATTGAATTCAGTGAACCACACAAGCTATGTACATGTCTAGTCTGTAATATCGTACATACTTTTGATATGTTATGCTGCGATGAAATGAGTAAATCCCTGCCCAGTCCATGGGGGAGGTACTTGAGTAATCTGCTCCTCTCATTCTTGCTAAAGTTTACAGGTTTAGTTGCACTGTCACTCACGTGCTTGGCTATTAACTGTTCTATGGTTGTTGCATGGGGCACCAGGAACTTGCTGAGCTCTGGAAAAAGGAGTGGATTCACTCTCTTCTCAGGGGGGAGGTCCATTTTGACAAGATACTCCACGCCTTGGTAGTACAAGAGACAGTTGATGGATGGAGAGTCCTCCTCCACTTCACAAAGGTGTGACAAGAAAGGTCCTCCCGCCCACACATCAGATTGCAAGGAGGCAGCAAAGTAATCACTAAGGGACTCCAATGAGAATGTCTCAATGGACTCCATCAGCTGCGAAGTTTCTTCAGAAAACAGAGGCTTCACACCATTTCTGGTAAAAGGGTCTGTTGCACGTTCCTGTGGAGATGGGTAATCTTCCGTTAATGGATCCTCAGAGTTACCGGCAGCAGCTGCTAAAGGTACTAAAGGCTCCACTCTTCTGCCATCTGGGGACGACTCATTCTGTACAGTTACTGGTGGTGACCCACTTCTCTCCTCATCTGCTTCTTCAGGACAACTGACATCCTTGGCATAAAGGAGAAAATCCATGCGGCAGTCCTCCCTCTTGTCTTTATCTTCCTCCTCAAAACCATCTGTCAAGCAGTCAACGTATTTAGTTAACCAGTATTCCCTCAGATCCGTCAGTATCAGTTTCTGAGCGTTGCTGAGGCACCTGACAATCTTTTCAAATGAACTCTTTTTTGGCAAATCTTCCTGCAGTCCATCAGTGGTGCCATACAAACTTAACATGAGTGATGCAGTCAGGTGTTGGGGAAGTCTAGCTGCACTTTTGTTTCTTGTGAATGTCTGGAGGATGGCTAGAGCTAGCTTCTTCCCAACTGCACTGTCCACTGCATGCTTGAGGTGCTCGACTGCTACACAAAACTGCAACTGCAGATAGCCTGCACTGCCACTCAGAAACCTACATTCACATTCCAAAACCAAATTCAATCTGACAAATTGGAAGTATAACTGTAAGACAGAATGCTTATATACTGATACATGTTTTACATAAAATTAATTTTGAAATAAAAAATCTGTTCTCCGGCCATTTGATCAATTACATAAATAGGCTAAAACCAACACTATTATAATACAACCTGAAGATAATATTCTCTCTATATATACGTATACTGTTAACCAGTCTATATATAACAATCTACATATGTTAATAGTCTCATATAGCACACTGTACATCCATATATATACCTCTTAAATCTGAGGGTGTCCTCAATACATTCCATGTCAGTGCCCATCTCCTTCATTACTTGATAATCAAAATACAAGTGGCTCCTACAAAAGTGAGCTAGCCTGTGGTCGTAGATCCACCGCAAGACTTCCTTTGTCTGCACCAGCTGCATGCAAAACCAACACACAACAAGATAACAAGAGAACTTGCACATACAGAGAACCTCGGAAAGAGATGTACTCTGGAAGCGATATACTTAATATGTAGTATACTACCTACGTAGGTATAAAGCCTAGCTGATATCTGTACTTAAATGTCAGATACCCTCTCTACATATATCACTACATACAGAGCAGTCACACATCAACTTATAAAGTCTAATCTATTATTAGTTGCATGAAATCACATAACACATGTAGCAAGCACTCACATTTACATAAGCATATCTACTAATGTATCATTGGACTCTAAAGGTTTTTTAAGTGTAGTTCCAGTATATTAAATACCACTCGCATGCAACCTAACTACGTAATTATGGAGCTAATTATCAGCTAATATATTTCACTTACGAAATGACTGTCTGAAATAGGTGGATACGACAGGATGGCATTTTCAGGATAAAGGTACACAAATCTTCTGCTAAATATCTATACAATCACAAAGACAACATGTTATTGAAAATTGAACTACTTCTTCAGTTTATACAGCCACCGTGCTGTCTTATAACTCACAGGGAGTCCCAAGTATACGTTAAGGTAGCTGCGAAATAGACTGTCCGTCTTCAGTAAAGAGGTGACCGTCCCAAAGTCCGGAATTGCAATCTCTCCGCTTTCCATGTTAGCAAATTAATAATTAGAAATTTGAGCCAGTCCCAATTGGTATACTTTATCAGCCAATCAGATTGGAACATTTTATTGTACATAGTACGGTATTATAATCCATATAAATTTGTCAATATATAAATTTTGCAATATTAGAAAAATGGCGGAGGGCAATGATTTTAGTGCTTGGTACAGATCTATTCCTCGAGTGACGCGCTGGTGGTTTACACTCTGTATTGCCGTTCCAGTTCTCTCAAGATTCGGCCTTCTTCCCGGAGACTACCTCATTCTCTTATTTGATGAAATATTCTATCGATTTCAAGTACGTCAGCTTACCGACTTTCGATTGAATCGATTGTAGAGACACTCATCTTCTCTTCCATTACTCACATAGATATGGAGACTTTTTACAGCACTAGTTTTCTTTCCTATTACACCGATGACCGGGTTTATGTATCTTTTAAATCTGTACTTTCTGTACAACTACTCGACAAGATTGGAGCAAGGTGAGCAACATCAATTTAATCAACTAGCACCGGTAGATGATACTTTAGCCAGGACCTATTGTAAATATAGTTCAAAGTTATTGTAGCAAATAGTTAGAGAAGGGGAAATGAATGATTGAATTATCTAACACGTCATTTTTCTTACATGCTACATCTACTTTAGAGTAAAGGCCTATAGGGAACTAAACCTAGTGAGAGCTTTGGATGAGGACACAAGAGTTTTATCCTTCTCCTTCTCTACTCCACTTGGCCAGAGTATCAATGGAAGTATATATAAAAGCATGCAGTTGAAGGATAAAACAAATATGAAATTTAATAAATTCTTTAACAATGTTATACCAGCCGGATAACTACGTATGTATGTATATAGTCGGGCTATGTACCTGGGCGGACAGCCTGGGAGCCTTAAGTGGCGATGGTTTATACGTGTCCAGGTATAGCCCTGTGCCCCTTAGCCAGAACTGGTTGGCATATATCTACAACTCAATGTATGTACATGCATGGGCACTTTAATAATAATAATAATAATAATAATAATAATAATAATAATAATAATAATAATAATAATAATAATAATAATAATAATAATAATAATAATAATAATAATAATAATATATTTGTTAACTCTACACCTTTTATCATTGTTGACCATTGCAAGGTACATATGTACGTACATGTTTTTTGTAATTTGTACATGTTTTGTTGCAGGTTTATTTCAAGGGAGGCCGGCTGACTACCTATTTATGCTAGTGTTTTGTTCAGTAGCACTTGATGTATCCTTTCTAATTATATTCATTACCCATTCTAACTGTAATTCACTTAATTTCCATGTGTTTATAAGTAGGTATATCTTGTATGTACAGCTCAATGCATCACAAGTAGTGTTAAGTGCACTCAGATTAATAATAATAAATCCTTAGAATTTAGAATTAGAATTGGAGACTCCAAAGACATTACTGTTTAGCTAGAAACTTTTACCTTTGCCTCCAATGCTTAAGCCTAATGGTACATACACAGCTCCCTTTAATATACCCATAACTGGGCTGGGGGGGCTGGTTGGGCAGGTTTTACTGATAAAAGAAAATGTCACTGTATAATTTGTGTGAATGGCAACTAATTTCTTACTTTGTAATTAGGGAAATATGAATGGAGCGTTGCTGTGGCAATTGTAGCTCAGTGGCAGAGTACCTGTGGTCATAACCAGCTGTCCTGGGTTCCTTTTCATGTTTTTTCCTCTTTTTAATAATTACTTGTGGTTTGATTATCACTCTGATTATCCATGATAGTCTTAACAGTAGACAGATTATAGGCTTGCTCTTGGGCGTGTGGATACTGATGGTAGCTCTCATCATGAGTGCACTCTATGTCTGGTGTCAGGTAAATAAGGACACCATTGTGCAGTTTTGGTTTGGAACTCAATTTAAGGTTAGGAAATTGCTAAATATGGATATTCCAACTTTGACCTTTGACCTGTCTGTCTATATGCAGGCAATGTATTTGCCATGGATTCTCTTGGCTTTCAACTTTGTGCTCAGTGGAAGGTAACAAAGTGTATTTCATCAGGGAATTCTCTTTACATAAATGTTTCTCTTGCAGGTTTATGGATAATCTTCTTGGCATACTAATCGGCCATCTTTACTTCTTTGTGATGATTAAATATCCACAAGATTTTGATGGAAAAGTGCTATTTTCTACACCCCAACTATTGTAAGTCATGTGACATCCATGTGACCTATTTATCTTGTTCAAAACTCCACTATCTAGTTACCAATACTTGCCTAATGAGAGGACAGTAGGAGGCTTTGGTCAGGCACCTCAGTCCAGAGCCAACCGGGGAGCACAGGAAGGCCGGTACGGCTGGGGAAGAGGTCAAACTTTAGGGGGAAACTAGTAGTTTCTGATGAGCACTCAAACTATTGAACTTTCCATACATGACTATTTCTGCTCATATATATGATTTTCATTGTGTGTTTCCAAAGTCTATCCTTACATCTTTGGATGTGTATTTAAGTTCATATACTAATATCTAGTGCACATTTAGTGCTGCAATTAGGTGATGTCACACTTGATGTCAGCATTCACAAAGATTTATAAAGTAAAATTCAGTTTTTAATGTTTATTAATATTTGCCATATACATTAAGGGAATCACAACTTTCATTTCTGTAGCTAATACGTGACATGTTGTATTTCTCCTTTTACTTGGAATTGTCAATTTGAAGTTGCAAGGTGTTCACACTTTATAACCGCTGGATCCACTACCTTTCAGTTTGTTTGATATTTTTTATACATTTATTATAGAAGACTTAGAATTACTTGTGATAATTTACTAATAATCACTGGAAATTGGTTAAGTAACCAATATACCATCTTGGCCGAGCACCAAGTTCCTATAATATTATAAGCGACAACCAGTTAATTGTGATGACTGTTATAGTCATGGATGATCACTACCAAAAAATGATCGAGGCATATGCATTCAGGCATACACGTGATCATATTCTTGATTGGGCGTGTGGGACGGTCAATAGTGTAAACTGTTCTAAATTCACACCTCTGTTGCTAGGATATAATACGCTTTGGAATTTGCGGAGGTGTGCCGACGCAGATTTAGGACACGCCCCCTGCAGGGATCATATACCAACAGAATTCCTGGAGTAGAACTTAATTCGCTGTACTTTGCTTTCTGGATTCAAGAAGATGGCTGAGGCAAGTTTCCTAAAGATTAGATTCTTGAAGGGAAAGTCAACGCAATAGTTAATTTATATAGGCCTACTTCTAAACACATTTTGCATGTAGTTATTTATCCTTTAACCGCAAGAATTAGACCACTTTGTATTCTTTTTGTCTTTCGCTATCTGTTTCGAGTTAACTGAGCATGTAACCGCAGCTTCGGTAGGCTGTTAGTACTTATGTAGCTAAGATGCAACTCAGTATTAGACTGCATCGAACGTTTTCGTATAGCATTTTGACCTGAGTTTTTTTCTCAATTAAAGTACCCATAAAGCAATGATATACAGCTAACCATGAATTAATTAAACGTGTACGTAGCTATATATCTACCGTAGGCCTATATACCTACATTAATACCGAATTATGGACACCACAGAGATTCACTGTATGGTGCAACCTTAACTATCTACACTATGGACTAGTTGTTTTGATCATATTATAATTACTAGGATATGGGCTTATACTCTTTCCCTGTCACACTCCTATATGTATAACCTAGCACCTTCCTTAGATCCACCCCCTCTCTCTTAAATATGTACTATTGCTACCAAGTGCATTTCCATTACAATTGGGTCAAACTCTAGCTTGGTTATATAGTGGTAGGATGTAACCAAATATAACTACTACTCCTGTCAGGCTGTGGGACTATTACCATCTGCACCAATGGGATATTGCACCATATACTATCAAAACAACTAGTCTATAGTGTAGACAGTCAAGGTTGCACCATAGTTACGTAGTCTATATGGTTGCACCATAGTTACGTAGTCTACGTATATGGTTACACCATAGTTACGTAGTCTGTATGGTTGCACCATAGTTACGTAGTCTATATAGTTGCACCATAGTTACGTAGTCTATATGGTTGCACCATAGTTACATAATCTGTATGGTTGCACCATAGTTACGTAGTCTGTATGGTTGCACCATACAGTGAATCTCTGTGTGTGGTGTCCATAATTCGGTATTAATTTAGGTATATAGGCCTACGCTACGTACACATTTAATTAATTTATGGTTAGCTGTATGTCATTGCTTGGTAGGACCTAACCCAATATAACTACTACTCCTGTACTACTACAGCCTTATAATTTATGAGGTACATAAAGCGCTTTCATTGTTTGATGTGTATATCACAATTATGTGCACAATAAAAACACATTATCATGTCTGGGAGCAAATTCATGGAATTGTTTGGAATGTAATTTTCCTCTACTGTAGAATATGCAGGAAAGTCCTTCAGCTCCTCCTCCAAGTGCTGATCCTCAGGGTTCAGACCCTCCTCCCCAGCAGTACCCCCCTGTACCTCAAGAGTATCCGCCTCCACAGGGCGTACCACCTCAGCAGTACCCGCCTCCCCAGGGCGTGCCACCTCAGCAGTACCCGCCTCCACAGGGCATGCCACCTCAGCAGTACCCGCCTCCACAGGGCGTACCACCTCAGCAGTACCCGCCTCCACAGGGCATGCCCCCTCAACAGTACCCGCCTCCACAGGGCATGCTTCCTCCAGGTCAACCATATCCTATGCAAGCTCAGCATCCACCATTTGGAGTCATTGTTGGTTTGAATGTTATGGTAAGTTTGTAGTTAGCCATTGCTATGTCAATGGCTTTTGCTGGATATGCTGATATGGATACAAGTACATGTTAATTTTACAGACTCTATAAAAAGGTTCCTATTCTGAAGATTAAAAGGAGTGACAATGTGATACCTTTTAACTGTGTAGTTTTAAAGCTACGTATTTAAAGTTTATAATTAACAGAAACTTGTAGTTGGAATATACATTCATGTAAGGTGGCATTTTATTAGACAATTCCAATGCAAAAGTCATAATTTAAACATACGTACATACGTACGTACGTTGTTATATAATCCCTTACGTACTTATGTAATATAGGACTCTTTCCGTGACAAGAATGAAGTCCAGTTAGTAGCTAGAACCAATGGATTGCCTGCGCGCATCCACAATGTTGACTTTTTTGGCAATGGTGACTTCACAAAGGAATGTAAGAAATAGTAGTTAGTATGTAGGTTCAGCACTAACAGTCATACATATATAATGTTAATGTGCTGTAAGTGGCATAAGCATTTTTGGCAGATATATTTACGTAAATATACGTACATGTACATTTATTTATGATAGTCAGAATTCATGTCTACATACGTACATACATCTGTATGATACTACTTGTACCAGCAGTTGTGTTTCTGCTGGTATGAGGGTACTTAAGTTAAATATGTATGAATACAAAAGAGTAGCCAAGTGGAAAAAAGTGTACGTATTTGTGTTTGTTAAAGATATATGTATGCAAAGCTATTAACAACTATTCTGCCTATCTTTGAAATGATAAATCTTTAGTTTTTGAGCATCTAAAGGTGTATTTTGTTTACTTGAGTAAACAAACTGCGTGACTAGATGCTCAGAAAGATAAGTTTGGTGTACTGTAGTTTAAGAAATCCCCATCATCTCACTATTCTGCCTCTTCAATAGGTAACTTTATAGTGCACGTGACTGGTCCTGATACCTTGATGTTGCAATCAGCACTGAATACTGGAAGGTGGTTGGCTATCCTGAATAACAAGGAAGTCAGTGCTAAGGTAACAATTATACTCATTCCAAGAAATGTCCTTGAAATATTTTAAGCTTATTAATAACAGATTTTAGAAAGGAACTTTTGAACTACTACATTGTATCTTTGAGATGGTCCATCTTTAGTCTTTTGAGCATCTAGAGATGCAGTTTGTTCTTTTGGAATTGGACGTTTTGACCCTGGGGGTCTTTTTCAGTGACTGACTACATTGTATATGGGTTTTGACACTCTTATACCTGTTTTTGACAATACTGTCTTTAAAGCCAGCAAAGGAATGTTATATTAGTGTGTGTATTATACTGTAGGGTCGTGGGGATGCCAACAGTTCGCTAAAAGTGCATATTCTACCAGAAGGCTTCATTATGCTTGAGTCAGTCAAAATGCCAGGTCACTTTGTAAATGTTTCTAAGAATGGCCGTTCAAAGGCTCCAGCTAGCGTTGCACTCAATGACCCAGAAGGACAGTTCACCATTAGAGTCACTGTAAGTTGTAAGAAAAGTCAATATCATCAGCAGCCTTTATCATTTGTATATAATATATGTATCTTCGTATACACGTACGTACGTATATGTATTGGTAGCATTTTAATATTTGGCTGAATAGATTAGAAGATTAGATTAGTAAGTGCTTTGGAAAACATAAGATTCTATAGATGCCTTGTACAGTTTTAGATGAGAACGACTTAAGAAATCTATAATAGTCATTAATAGCAAAAAACATTCACTCTATGAGACATGCTATTACATGTAAGCATTTCTGTGTGCATTGTAGAAGCAAAACTACAGTCCCTCTCAGTGTATTATGAACGGAGGAAGACAATCTATTTTGGTAAGGCAAAAAACTTAAGATATTTGGATGGATATTCATTTTTTTTGGATTTAACGTGTCAATTCAAAATTGCATGTTTTCCAACATAGAATCAGCTTGAGGATAAAATGTTGGTCCAGCTGGTTGGCCGTGCTACAGGACAATGTATGATGATCAAAGGAAATGGAGTCTTTGCTGGGACTGGCAATACAAATGACAGACAAAGTTAGTTAATTTTCAACTAAATTATGCACGGATATCATAAGCATCTAACAATTAACTGCAGAATTGAGAATTGAAACATGTGCTTATTATGTACGTACCTACTATAATTTTCAAATGTATATACACTCAATCCTCCCTTATCCGGGCACCTTGGGACCAGGAGTTTAGCTGCTTTATATACACTACGATGCTTGCTGTGCGACTTGTTGACTATTATTCACATTCTCAGTGACTAACAAGACCGGTAAACACATTTGCCTTCAAAAACGACCATGAACGGGTAATGTGCGCAATTGTTGCCATCGCCATATTGTTAACTTGCTGACTCAGCAACCGCTTCATGCTGTCCGGTAGAGGGACGTGCCTGTATCTGGGGCATCCAGATAAGGGAGGATTGAGTGTAAATATACGTATAACTTGGCACACATTTTGATAAATTTTAACTTTTGAGATGTTTATGAGGTAAGTGCATATGTATATTTATATGATTGCTATTGTTATTACAGCCTTCTGGATTCTGCACAATCGTGGCATGGGGATCGTATCTCTGCGCAGCAAGCCATGTGAAGGATATTGGATTAGATACTATAAAGGAAGGATGGTTAACCAGGTAGTTTCTCCCAATACTGGTGTCAGTGTCTTAGTGATGTATAGATACGTACCTGTCTTATTTTAGGGAGGAGAGAAGGAGCTGAGCGGAGATTTCCGAGTCTTAGAGAACCCCGATGGATCAGTCAGTTTTGAACTTGCCAATCAAGCTGGCAACTTTATTACTTTGAACGGAGATAGGAACTTCACCCTATTCAAAGTGGTATGATATTCTCATGAATATTAATTTAAAATTTTGAGACGTACGTACGTATGTACATAATTGTATTTATGTGAGAGATAGTATTTGCATATCTTTAAAATGAAGAAAATAGTAAAATGTTGTTTTATCTGCTACAGGTTCTAACTGGTCCTGCAAAGAAGCCTACTGTCTCAAGGTTTGCTCTTAAATCAATCTCTTTAAAACTAGCCAAAATTATTACATATATGTAGCTTTGATACCCAAAGTGTTTTCTTTGGGTGTAATAATTAAATAAAACAGTAGATCTAGATTTAAAGTAGCCAATGGCTAATAAGAGGTTCCCAGTCTAAATAATATTGTATTTCATTTCTTTGTTTGCAGGACACAGCTCAACTAGTACTGTTAGACCCAGCTGCTGAGAATCTGTTTATTGGCTACATAGATATATGTATTTTTCCTAAAAACTGCTGTAGATCTTTCTATATATAAACTCATGGATATAGTCTATATATTCCTAATGATTTTCTGTGAATTCTGACACTGATGTTTTGAGATACTAGAAATCACGAATAAATTATGATAAATCCAATGATGATATCATATACAGTATCTTTGATAATTATCGATAAGAATAATATGAAGTTTAATCGAAGATTGAAGGGGGTTAATGAACTGAACCGGTCGCATCCGCTATACCTTGATTGAGGGCTGTATCGAGCATGCGCAGTCACTGCCTCGTGAAGTAGTGCTCAACAGCAGCAGGACAATTTTTTTTCCCCCCTTTTCTTTTGTATTGTAACATAGGATCTCCACTCTTGTAGAGAGTGTGATTGGGAACCTGGGTCTGTGTCCCCCGGTGTGTCCTCTTCTGTGAGTCAATGTTAGTATATAGTTTGACTCATACTGTTAGGCTCAAGGGGGTTAAGTACAAGGGTCAAAGGACACGGTGGGTGCAACCCAGGTCCCATACGCCAAGGAGGTTCTCATTCAATGAGTCCCTCTAGCCAGATTGGGTAGATCTAGAGTCTATTTATATAGAGGATTACTCTATATAGGCTTGGGGTATCATGCACTATAGATGTACTCGTAGGCACTGGAGAACCAACTAGTCCAGAGGTGAGGAGTCATTAATATCTAACTGAGCTCAGTTGGTAACTGACTATACATTAGAAATAAGATATTATGGATTAAGACAACGACTTGTGTCTCCAATGTTGTAAATAGTATATCACTATGGTCTAGTTGTTAGGAGCCATTAAGGAAAAGGGTCTGGCTATGCGGGACTACTATGGCCGGCCATTTTTACACTAAGAAGATGTCCGCTGCTAGCGCATTAAAGAGTGTATTGGTCGATATTCTTAGGCCAAAAGTGTTGGCTGTTATTTCCATTTTCCTCCGCATATTTCTGCTGGTATGGAGTCACGTGCAGGACAGATACATGGATGTCAAGTTTACTGATATCGACTACAACGTATTCTCAGATGCAGCCGGCTATGTTGCGAAGGGACAGTCACCATTTAACAGGCAAACGTATCGTTATTCGCCATTAATTGCATATCTATTACTCCCAAATGTCTGGATTTGGCGCGATTTTGGTAAAGTTCTATTTGCCGCCTGCGATTTGCTAGTTGGGTGTGTCCTTTATAAGATGGCACGCCCACGCGTAACTACTACCACCAAATCTCAATCACCTAAGCATCAGAGATATGCGGAATTCAAAGCTACTCTTGGAGCGTCCTTTTGGTTGATAAACCCTTTAGTAGCAACGGTGTCTGTAAGAGGCAGTGCTGAGTCAGTTTTGGCTTTGTTTGTGGTTGGTACAGTGTACCTGCTGCTGAACGACCACGTGTTCCTGAGTGCAGTCACCTTCGGGATTGTAGTTCACCTGAAGATCTACCCTGTTATCTACAGTCTTCCTATATTCCTCTATCTGGGCCATGAAGGCGAAAACGGAAGTAAGCTATATTTTTATAGGTACTGAGTGACCAATTATAGAGGATAGGTGATTGTTAAGAACGGGGTATGTATATGTATACAATTAGATGTAATACAATTAAATCATCTGAAAAAAGATACCCAGAGATTGAACCCAAATGCATTAGTTTTCTATAAATTTTATTTTTATACTGGTTTCTCACTGTATATGTATTCCTAACATCCTACAACAAACAAGTTACTAACCTCATCTATTGCATGTATGCATACCATAAGTCACTTATTTAATTTGACATCAATTTTATAAGGCATATACCACCACTCCTCACTCACACCCCCAAGCTGCAGTAGTGTGATGACTATACCCAATCAGGAGGACTGCAAGCAGAACTTGGGGCCAATGGGACAAAATGAAAATTTCGCCCTCCCCCCTCTCTCTATGCAGCCCTGCCAATGTGACTTATAAACATAATCTGGTTGGGCCATTTTTACTGATTTCAGTTCTTTGTATGGCATGTCACAGCTATTATATTTATAAGTCCAGAGAAATTATTCTATAGGTTTAATGTACATTATTAATGGGAAATTTATATATACAGTCCACTGGAGTAGGTTTAATTAAACTTTAAAAACCTTGATATCGTTAAATAAACTATGTCTGAAAGGTCACCATATTAGGCATGACCTTCTGTTACCATAGCGCTGCTTAAAATATGGATTAAATATTAAGAGCACATTGAGCTAGTATGCAGTGTATTTTAGACGACTTTCTATTTTTCATTAAGTTGTTTCATCTCTTTATTCTTTAGGTTTCCTAAAGAAGTTAATACCTAATAAGAAACAGATTATTTTTGTATTAGTTAGTACAGCTGTGTTTGTTGGATTAACTGAGGGATTTCATTACAAGTGCGTTAATATAAGTGTACACCGTGGCCTATTTTCATGTACATCAAAGTGCTCATACATACACATGTCAAAATAGTGTATATAAGGTCCCTAGATTTAGCATAGAGAGCCAAGGATTCACAGAAGATCAAGATAAAGAAAAAGACAAAGACTCCCAGGATCACTGATGAAGGGTGGAATTCCCAGAAACGGCTGTATGACCCAGTGGAGAAGAAGATGAAAGAAGGAAGAAAAGACTCCTGTATCTTCATCTAAAGCTCCCTTCAGGTTTAGTTCCCCTATAGGCCCTTTTTACAGAATAGGCATAGCATGTAGGAAAATGGTATCTTAGATTTTTCATACATACACATGTACGTATATTGAGAGTTGTATTTTGACCATAGGTATGGGGCAGAATACTTGAATGAAGCTTTTCTTTATCATTTTAAGAGAACAGACCCAAAACACAATTTTTCAGTCTTTTTTTACATGTTGTACTTGCTTGAAAGCACTTCAGTGCTAAAACTGATGTCAGTTGCAGCCTTTATTCCTCAAGCAGTACTTGTGATAATATCAGGAGTGGTGTATCACAAGGATCTGCCTTTCTGTCTATTTGTGCAAACTGTCCTTTTTGTATCATTTAACAAGATTTGCACTTCACAGGTTAGTACTTGTTTCATTCCTTCATCCTCTGTTTTCCATCTTAATTCTTCTATTAACTGTTTCTCTATTCTCTGTCTTTCCTCCGCTAAATTTGCCTTCATCTTCTCTATATCTTATCTCTTCATTTATACCATTTCACCCATCTCATTATCTCATTAATGATAGGGATTTCTTCTTACTATGTCAAACTTATCTTTCATCATCACTAAAGATGACCTCTGTAGTTCAAATATCCGTTGACCACTTTAAATCCAAATTACATTTTTAGATGTTCACATAACGAAAGATGGTCCATCTAAAAGATCATTTTCTTATGTTATATTAACATGCACGTATCTGTATAAGCTCTCGCCAACTCAAAGTATGATCCATGTAAGATTTATTTATTACATGTATCCTATTTTCTTCTTGTCTTATGTATGTAGTACTTTCTTTGGTATTTGGCTCTGCTGCCCTTAGTTGTCCCACAACTGAAGATATCACTCCTCAGGGGAATAGTACTGGCTGGAAGCTGGCTTGGAGCTCAGGTACACATGTATACAGTAACCGTTAATTAGTGGTTATCCAATTAACTTATACAAGCAAGTTCGTATGTGGGTGGAGATTCCTTGAATCCCCTCATAGATATTCTCTCTAAAGACACTCCCCCACAGACACTCCCTCCACAGACACTCCCTCCACAGACACCTCCTCCACAGACACTTCCTCCACAGACACTCCCTCCACAGACACTCCCTCCACAGACACTCCCTCCACAGACACTCCCTCCACAGACACTCCTTCCACGGACACTTCCTCCACAGACACTTCCTCCACAGACACTCCCTCCACAGACACTCCCTCCACAGACACTTCCTCCACGGACACTCCCCCACGGACACTTCCCCACAGACACTTCCTCCACAGACACTTCCTCCACAGACACTCCCTCCACAGACACCTCCTCCACAGACACTTCCTCCACAGACACTCCCTCCACAGACACCTCCTCCACAGACACTTCCTCCACAGACACTCCCTCCACAGACACTTCCTCCACAGACACTCCCTCCACAGACACTTCCTCCACAGACACTCCCTCCACAGACACTCCCTCCACAGACACTCCCTCCACGGACACTTCCTCCACGGACACTCCCTCCACAGACACTTCCTCCACAGACACCTCCTCCACAGACACTCCCTCCACAGACACTTCCTCCACGGACACTCCCCCACGGACACTCCCTCCACGGACACTTCCTCCACGGACACTCCCTCCACAGACACTTCCTCCACAGACACTTCCTCCACAGACACTCCCTCCACAGACACTTCCTCCACAGACACTTCCTCCACGGACACTCCCTCCACAGACACTTCCTCCACAGACACTTCCTCCACAGACACTCCCTCCACAGACACTTCCTCCACAGACACTTCCTCCACGGACACTCCCCCACAGACACTTCCCCACAGACACTTCCTCCACAGACACTTCCTCCACGGACACTCCCCCACAGACACTTCCCCACAGACACTTCCTCCACGGACACTCCCCCACAGACACTTCCCCACAGACACTTCCCCACAGACACTTCCCCACAGACACTCCTCCACAGACACTCCCCTACATACACTCCCCCACAGACACTCCCCCACAGACACTCCCCCACAGACACTCCACCACAGACACTTCCCCACAGACACTCCCCACAGACACTCCCCCACAGACACTCCCCCAACTAACTGTTTGTATATTTATAGTGTCACTATTCTATATAAATGAAGAGAATTGGGCCCTATATTTAGGTTTTGAGGTATCATTTGAATATCTGCAGTGTATGATGAATGAGCCATTTTTTTATTAATAACATTAGATGTGGTCTATAAATTAGTCCCTGTGTGTACTTAATCTGCAAGTTTCATTGTATATTTTAAATAAATTTCTGGCAGTGTATATAGCTAGCTGTGGTTTGGTTATCACATGACCCATTCATGTCCTATACACTCTGTAGGGTCTCTGGCTTGGATTTGCTTATCTCTTGGAGTTTCGAGGAGCTAGTGTGTTTGAGGGCGTGTGGCTATCCAGTGTTCTCTTTCTTCTAGTCAATATTTTTGTGTTAAGAGACATTATCCAACACTATGTTCCTATTAAATCTCGTCTGAAGACTCAATAACAGACACATAACTATGCACAAACTGTAAACTGCATTACTTATATACTTTATAAGTTAGTTGGTAATATGTCACTTGCTAATATCTAAAGAATTATAAATTATATTACAACTTTGCATATTTACGAAAAATGTCTGTCATTCTCACAAGATGTAAGCACATCAATTCTGCTGGAATGCTTAGAGACGGTATACTAAACCCAGTTACAGTGTATATTAATTAACTTTAGTGTAATGTGTCTGTGTTTTACTGTGTCAATATTTTTACATAGTTATATATACAGTTGCAGTTCCAATTGTGTCCTGCATGTGAGCCAAGGATTCACAGAAGATCAAGATAAAGAAAAAGACAAAGACTCCCAGGATCACTGATGAAGGGTGGAATTCCCAGAAACGGCTGTCTGACCCAGTGGAGAAGAAGATGAAAGAAGGGAAAAGAAGGAAGAAAAGACTACTGTATCTTCATCTAAAGCTCTCTTTAGGTTTAGTTCCCCTATTGGCTCTTTTTACAGAATAGGCATATAGCATGTAGGAAAATGGTATCTTAGATTTTTCATGTGTGGGAAAGTGATATGTTTTTAGGTATATATAGTTCTGCCTGACATGTGAAGTGTGTATATGATTTATAGACACTCAGTCTATGGAATCTGCGATTTATGTGCATTGCATTCCATATGTAATTATTAGTATCTAGTCTGGGTCTTATTATATATTTAAAATCTGACTATAAGGCGTACATAGAAAAAATTTCATAACATTTTACACATACAGACTACATGGAATGAATTAACTAATATACATTGGTATAGAAAATAAGATATATAGGAATTATATATTGTATATAATTATTATCACCAGTTTTTTAACAGAAGCTCTGGTATATTATAGTACAACTAGTGGCAATCTCACGCTGATTCAGTTCAAGACCTGTAGCCAGTAGCAGCGCTCGTTGTAGTCCTATCAAATCTTGTACATATACAACATAAATATGTCACATTATATAGTTCTAAGTGATATATAACTAGTATACGTACGTACATCACAGAGCAATTGATCTTTATAATGTTACATGTATGTACGTACAGTATATGAGAATTGCATATATTTACATTATACTACAGTATTATTATATTTAGATCCTGAAGCCACTGACATTTATTTACAAAATGTACGTATTATGTGCAATTCATGAGACGGTATAAACCAGATAGCTATATAGTGTATATTATCTTACAGCATCCAATGGTATCACTATTTTACCATGTATTATAGAAGCTTCTGAGATGGAATAAATTTGCCGACCTCAACTTTGATAATAGGCCGCCATCTCAGAAGTGAACGTCATGGTTGGTATAATTGTAGTGTATACGTAAGGGTACGGTGTCTGTTTAAATCTTACAGTGTCAACAATATATAGTTACAGTTCTAATTGGATCCTGCATGCGTGGAAAAGTGATATGTTTTTAGTTCTAATTATATGTGGTGCCTGCATCATTATGCATTAAGACAGTATAAACTTACAATTAAAGTGTGCGTGTATCTACAGATTTATATATAGACACTCAGTCTATGAATCTGTAGCTTATGTATGTGTATTGCATTCCAAGGCCTAGGTCGTTGAAGCAGTTGGTTCAGTAAGAGGCTTTGGTCTCACCATTTATTTGTGAACTTGTGATTAACCTACTAGCTATGGGGTATGGTATATAGGTATAGTCAATCTTCATGGTCTTATATGACTCCCTCTTCAGGTAAGTACATTTTATCTGCTGTGATTAATTTAGACTGCTTAAAAAAGATTGACTCTTTTGGAAGTAATGTATATAAGACAACAACTATATAATTTGCCCTGCAGTCTAGTTTTACAATCTGTAATTATATAAGGATGCTCTATGTATAAGGGTGTTTATCTGGATGCTTCAATGTCAGTCTTAAACTTGCTGCATGGTATATAGCTGGAGCATTTGTACATTGCTATACATTACTATATATAGATACAATTATTGAGCTTCAGCAGTAACTTACTTAAATAATACAACTTTTCGACCTGTAGGGGTAAATGAGTGGGTTAGTTTATTGGTGGTATATAGAGTGCCCATGCACATACATACAGTTAATGTACATATAGATAGATATATGTATATATAAGGTGTGACAGTTATAATAAAATTAGTGATTAATTTGTTTATATATATATATATATATATAATCATGAAAGGAGTTTGAAAAGAGCTTCTTTCTAACTGAGAAATAAATCATCCCAGATTGGATCTAAAGTGATTCCTTGGTCTAAATTCATCTGCTAATGTTTATGGCCTCTTTAATCTTCCTTTTTTTCTGATTCCTCTCTATTACTTCTGCTCCTTGTCAGTCTATATGGTGGTCATTAGTGTGAGTGTGTATATACAGCCAATGAGTTGTTATTGTCTCCTCTAGCTTCTTATTGCTCTTTGGTGTCCTTTCATTCTGTCTTCTATTGTCTTGGATGTCTCACTGATGTACACTTCCCAATAGGAATCTTGGAGATGATACCTTTCCCAGCATTATTTGCAATAGCTCTCCGGTAAGCAGTTGTTTGCAAGCTGCCATTTGTTCCCTTCTGTATACAAGGACATCTAGGAATGGAAGGGATCCTCCCTCCTCTTCCTCCATTGTAAACTGTAAACTGTATACATAAAATGTATCTCCTTTTGTTAGTTATTGAATCTGGGGGAAGCCTTGTAATTCTTGTTGTCCTAGCTATACATTGTAAGTTGACTATCAGCAGACTATATTATATATCTGTTGACCTCTCTAAAACCAAATTGCATTTTTAGATGTTCACATGACGAAAGATGATCCATATACGTAAAAGATTATTTTCTTATGTTAACACGTATCTGTATAAGCTCTCGCCAACTCAAAGTATGATCTATTTAAGATTTATATATTACATATACCCTTTTTTCTTCTTGTCTTATGTATGTAGTACTTTCTTTGGTATTTGGCTCTGCTGCCCTTAGTTGTCCCACAACTGAAGATATCACTCCTCAGGGGAATAGTACTGGCTGGAAGGGGGCTTGGAGCTTTTGTACACATGTATACATTAACCGTTAATTAGTGGTTGTCCAATTAACTTATATATACAAGCAAGTCCGGTCCGTATGTGGGTAGAGATTCCTTGAATCTCCTCATAGATATTCTCTCTAAAGACACTCCCCCATAGACACTCCCCCATAGACACTCCCCCATAGACACTCCCCCATAGACACTCCCCCATAGACACTCCCCCATAGACACTCCCTCCACAGACACTCCCCCATAGACACTCCCCCATAGACACTCCCCCATAGACACTCCCCCATAGACACTCCCCCATAGACACTCCACCACAGACACTCCCCCACCTAACTGTTTGCATATTTATAGTGTCACTATTCTATAGAATTGGGCCCTTTATTTAGGTTTTGAGGTATCATTTGAATATCTGCAGTATGATAAATGAGCCATTTTTTATTTATAACATTAGATGTGGTCTATAAATTAGTCCCTGTGTGTACTTAATCTGCAAGTTTCATTGTACATTTTAAAAAAATATCTGGCAGTGCATAGAGTTGTGGTTTGGTTATCACATGACCCATTCGTGTCCTGTACACTCTGTAGGGTCTCTGGCTTGAACTAATTGCTGACCTATTAAATGGCTTGTGGGACCACTGCATGCTAAGGTTGCATGAAACCTCTTCAGTTACAGTTTTCCAAACGTTTCTTTGGTTGCCTCAAAGGATATGTAAAATATTATATGTAGTCAGTTTACAGTACAAACTTAATTAACAAAATTCTTTTATGTCTTCCTATAAATTACTAAACAAGGTCTTACCGGCCTATCACCCTATATATGCATGTGTATTAGTTTATTTTTACATAAAATGACAATTGCCTGAATATATACGTATGCAGTAATATATAAATCCTTAATTAATTATAAATAAGTCCCAGAAATTTTAAATGGTAAATATTGGAGAGACAGTATATACCCAGGTATAATTTCACAGTTGGAAATCTGGTGTAAACGTTAACCTATATATGTAAACACTTGGCAACGTACGTAAACGAATGGTTAGGTAACTTACTTTTGAGTTAACCACAAGTTCACTAATGAGGCCAAAGCCTTACTGAAGCTACTGCATGCTTCCAATGACCTTGTAATGGAATAAATCTGCTGGTATAATTAATGTATAATTGTATATACATATACAGTGCAGTTTATACTATCTTATACATTAATGCATTGTATAATTAGAACTATATACTTAAAAGCATATCAATTTCCTACACAGGATCCAATTAGAACTGTAACTACGTAAAACTGTTGACAATGTATATACAATAGACATGCACCTTTACACACAAGTCTAAATATCATATCTTAATATAATGAATATTATAGTGCAAGTGATATATTCTATAGTGCATGGACTAAAATTAATCAGCAACTATATCAAGTATTACAAAGTGCAAATTTTAAAATGCTCTCACTCCTATATATCATGCAAGTGTAAATATATTCAATATAGTTAATGCTATAAAGTCATGTGAAGCGCACTCATGCATAGTGCATATATATGTTTAGGCAGCGTAAAATGTGCAACAGCTACCAGATTCAGTGAAAGTTTTTAAGCTTCAAATTGTGACATTGAGATCATTACAGTTACATTTGTATGTGTATACATATAGAGCTATACATATGTATTTTTTCATCTACATTACATTAGTTCATGCCCAAAAGAACCATGCAGTCTTAATAGTCTCATGATCAGCTATCAACCACATGCAGCAGATAAAACGTATCATAGAGTACGGTAGTACGGTAGTACGGTAGTACTCTATAAGTAGGGATGGCCGAAAAAAACATGGCCGCCCTATCTAATGTATTATCAATTAACACCTCGTAATTCAACAACGATAGGATTTTCGGTTATATTCGAGTGTTTGCAGTCGTTTTTGCATGCTTTTCTAAAAGCCAAAATATGTTTCGATGCTCTACAACCTTCGCAAAGTGGTAAAACCGAAATAGGCCAAATTCTGAAATTCCTCATTTTTTCTTCTTTTTCAAATGAGCTAGCGCTAACATGCAAACTTACGTAGATACACACAAGTACTAAATCGTCATTAATGTTTCCGACCTAGGGAATAGGCTACCCTAGATTTCAACGCGCTCTATCCGAAGCGTGTTACTTTTGAAAGTGCCAAATTTAGGGCCTCTTCGAACGCCATTTTTTAATTAAGTTTCAAATTCTCTCTATATATTATTATTATTATTATTATTATATAAATAAGTAACTCGAGTTAGAAAGATTGATGGTACTGCCGCCCCCCGCGATCGAATTTCCTAGTCACTTAGCAGGACCTTTATACGGTCGTAGTCTTAACGATTATGGAGCCTTTAATATCCTAACCTGAATGTTAAAGCACGGTAAATAACCTATTTTACAAATTTGGGATCTTTTCGGACGCCATTTTTTAATTTAGAACTCTAGATTATAGCGTCTATTATGCTACTTTATTTCGAGTTTTCGCCAAGAAAACTTTCAAAACAAATATTAACAAGAAAAAAGGGGCAATACAAGTTAAATAAAAACATTCAAAAATGAAGTTAAAAGTAGGGATCGGATGGCACTATAACAGTGATTGGCACATCTAGAAAAAGTAACGAAACAAGAAAGTGATCATATGGTAAGGCTAACATTGCAGAAGTGGCATACTGAAACTTAACTATACACATCACTTCTATGTTTGGGCACATCGATCCCTACTTCTAGTATATCCATGATGTGCCCAAACATAGAAGTGATGTGTATAGTTAAGTTTCAGTATGCCACTTCTGCAATGTTAGCCTTACCATATGATCATTTTCTTGTTTCGTTACTTTTTCTAGATGTGCCAATCACTGTTATAGTGCCATCCCTACTTTTAACTTCATTTTTGAATATTTTTATTTAACTTTATATATACCTATAGAGAGGGAGCCATGAAGACCATGAATACTGGCTACATCCATATACACCTAGGTAAGTTAACCACAAATTCACTAATGAGGCCAAAGCCTTACCGAAGCTATATATTTCCAATTCATACAGTGCAGGTTTATACTGTCAGGCAGACACCCTTACTCCATACCTGGATATACTGTCTCTCCAATATTTACCATTTAAAATTTCAGGGACTTAATTAAGGATTTATATATTACTGCATACATATACGTATATATACATTCAATTGTCATTTTATGAAAAAGTAAACTAATACACATATATAGGGTGATAGGCTTGTAAGATCTTGTTATTATATAGGAAGACATAAAAAGATTTTGTTAAGTTTGTACTGTAAAGTGACCACATATAATATTTACATATCCTTTGAGGCAACCAAAGAAACTTTTGGAAAACTATAACTGAAGAGGTTTCATGCAACCTTAGCATGCAGTGGTCCCACAAGCCATTTAATAGGTCAGCAATTAGTTCAAGTGTCTCTGGAGCCAGTATATCTGGCAGTTCCTGTATAAGTGTATAGCTAGCTGCTTGCATGGGATTCAAAGTACTATGATCCTTGCATTTAAGAAGTTCCACTTTGTAGTTTAAAATATTGCATGTCAGTTTGTATTTTTGTGTGATAGCCATTTCAGATTCTCAATCTACAAATGGAGTTGATAATTTATGACATTCAGTATCTTATATTACACAGGAACAAATTTCAGGTTTCATATGGCATGAAATCTATATATATTTGAAACGTCTTGAACTGCCAGGTTTCATAGGGTGCTCAAGAATGAGCTAACAGATTAATTTCACTGGTTTCATATTTTAACAGCCCCCTTTCCGAGTTTTATACATATACTTTCATACCTTTTGAAACCTGGTTGTTCATAGAGTTTCAAATACTATTTATTAGGTTGCATACCTTCTGAATCCTGAGATTTGATCCTGTGTTATCTCTCCAAACTAATTCATCTTGAAATATTTTGAAAGACCCTGTTCAGTATATTTTAATGAAATAGAAAAATTAATTTGTAAACTTCATTACAAATGTATATATACACGACGTCGACATATTCTAAATTTATTTTGTAAGTTGGTACATGTGTTGGTGATTGTATATACAGTCTGTACATTAATTTCACAGTTGGTGTAAAACGTTAACCTATAATTATGTAAACGCTTGGCAACGTACGTAAACGAATGGTTAGGTAACTTACTTTTGAGTTAACCACAAGTTCACTAATGAGGCCAAAGCCTTACTGAAGCTACTGCATGCTTCCAATGACCTTGTAATGGAATAAATCTGCTGGTATAATTAATGTATAATTGTATATACATATACAGTGCAGTTTATACTATCTTATACATTAATGCATTGTATAAGAACTATATACTTAAAAGCATATCAATTTCCTACACAGGATCCAATTAGAACTGTAACTACGTAAAACTGTTGACAATGTATATACAATAGACATGCACCTTTACACACAAGTCTAAATATCATATCTTAATATAATGAATATTATAGTGCAAGTGATATATTCTATAGTGCATGGACTAAAATTAATCAGCAACTATATCAAGTATTACAAAGTGCAAATTTTAAAATGCTCTCACTCTTATATATCATGCAAGTGTAAATATATTCAATATAGTTAATGCTATAAAGTCATGTGAAGCGCACTCATGCATAGTGCATATATATGTTTAGGCAGCGTAAAATGTGCAACAGCTACCAGATTCAGTGAAAGTTTTTAAGCTTCAAATTGTGACATTGAGATCATTACAGTTACATTTGTATGTGTATACATATAGAGCTATGTATTATTTCATCTGCATTACATTAGTTCTAAGAACCATGCATGCAGTCTATAGTCTCATGATCAGCTATCAACCACATGCAGCAGATAAAATGTATATACCTATAGAGAGGGAGCCATGCATGAAGACCATGAATACTGGCTACATACCATATACCCCAGTAAGTTACTCACAAGTTCACTAATGAGGCCAAAGCCTTACTGAAGCTATTTCCAATTCATACAGTGCAGGTTTATACTGTCTTAATGCATGTCAGGCAGACACCTTATGTACAGACTGTACAATCACCAACACATGTACCAACTTATATATATACAAACTAAATTTAGAATATTTCGTGTATATATACATTTGTAATGAAGTTTACTTAGTCTAATTAATTTGCTATTTCAGTACAATATATATATACTGAACAAAGTCTTTCAAGATATTTCAAGATGAATTAGTTAGTTTGGAGAGATAAGATACTGATCATGAATGTCATAAATTATCAACTCCATTGTAGATTGAGAATCTGAAATGGCTATCACACAAAAATACAAACTGACATGCAATATTTTAAACTACAAAGTGGAACTTCTTAAATGCAAGGATCATAGTACTTTGAATCCCATGCAAGCAGCTAGCTATACACTTATACAGGAACTGCCAGATATACTGGCTCCAGAGACACTTGAACTAATTGCTGACCTATTAAATGGCTTGTGGGACCACTGCATGCTAAGGTTGCATGAAACCTCTTCAGTTATAGTTTTCCAAAAGTTTCTTTGGTTGCCTCAAAGGATATGTAAATATTATATGTGGTCACTTTACAGTACAAACTTAACAGAATCTTTTTATGTAATTATATACTAAACAAGGTCTTACTGGCCTATCACCCTATATATGTGTATGTATTAGTTTACTTTTTCATAAATGACAATTGCATGTATATATATTACATATGCAGTAATATATAAATCCTTAATTAATTATAAATAAGTCCCAGAAATTTTAAATGGTAAATATTGGAGAGACAGTATATACCCAGGTATGGTATATATAGAGTAAGGGTATCTGCCTGACATGCATTAAGACAGTATAAACCTGCACTGTATGAATTGGAAATAGCTTCAGTAAGGCTTTGGCCTCATTAGTGAATTTGTGGTTAACTTACTAGGGTATATGGATGTAGCCAGTATTCATGGTCTTCATGCATGGCTCCCTCTCTATAGGTATATACATTTTATCTGCTGCATGTGGTTGATAGCTGATCATGAGACTATAGACTGCATGCATGGTTCTTAGAACTAATGTAATGCAGATGAAATAATACATATGTATAGCTCTATATGTATACACATACAAATGTAACTGTAATGATCTCAATGTCACAATTTGAAGCTTATATATTGAATCTGGTAGCTGTTGCACATTTTACACTGCCTATACATACATATATATGCACTATGCATGAGTGCGCTTCACATGACTTTATTGCATTAGCTATATTTACACTTGATATATAGGAGTGAGAGCATTTTGCATTTTGCACTATGTAAAACTTGATATGTATAATTGCTGTTTAATTTTAGTCCACTATAGTACTTGCACTAAAATATTTATTATATTAAGATATGATATTTAGACTTGTGTGTAAAGGTGCATGTCTATTGTACAGTGTCAACAGTGTCACATAGTTACAGTTCTAATTGGATCCTGTGTAGGAAACTGATACGCTTTTAAGTATATAGTTCTAATTATACAATGCTTATATAATGTATGAGATAGTATAAACTGCACTGTATATGTATATAGAATTATACATTAATTATACCAGCAGATTAATAGACACTCAGTATATATATATATAATTATATGGAATCTGCACTTGATGAGAATATTCCATTACTAGCTATAGGTCATTGGAAGCATGTAGTAGCTTCAGTAAGGCTTTGGCCTCATTAGTGAACTTGTGGTTAACTTATATTACTAGGGTATATATATGGTATATAGTCAATCTTTATGGTCTTATATATATATATGTCTCCCTCTCAAGGTATATACATCTGCTGTGATTGATATAGCTGAGACTCTATAAAAAGACTGGTTCTTTTGGAATTAATGTAATATTTATAGATTTAATTACTAAAAGTATATATACATAAAGGCTCTAGCTCCATGTACATATATATATATATAACTGTGATGATCTCAATGTCTCAATGTGAAGCTTATATAAACTTTCTGGGAGCTGTAACATAATATTTTACACTCAGTCTGCCTATATACACTATTATATGTATGAGTGTGCTTCACATGACTATAGCATAAACTTACACTATAGTTGTCCTATAGGAGTCAGAGCATTTTGAAATTTGCACTTTTGCACATGCACCTTTAGGCAATTATATATATGCGTGGGCTGTGCGTGGGCAACCTTGATCAAACTCCCCTATGTGACGGACATGCAATTAACATCGATCGCTATGTATACTGCTCAGTAACAAGGTTACCAACAGGAAGCCATATGCTAAAACCTCATTTCTGAAAACAACAATATGGCACCTTCACCAAATGCTATGAAACCTTATATGTATGCGTACTACTGGCCAACGACTTGTATAAAAGGCTAGTGCTGGTCCATCTGGCACACTTATGATCCAGTCTGCAATCCAGCAATTCTAAAAATCATATAGAGAAAAAGGCCAAATGTCTTTAGATGCAGGGATCTATTTTGCTGTTAATGTAGATGGAGACCAATCTACCAAAGCCAATTATGATGCAATTGCAAATGTGCAATCACCTGACCCAAAGCATCCTTATACTTGTTATAAAATCGTAGAAGAATCAGGAAAAGCCAAATGGAGAATATATTCCAAAGAGGATTTCCAAGGGACTGACTCAGAGGAATCTGGAGCCACTGGATTCACGGAATTTAATGGTGGGGTGATCAAATCAGTTCAGGGGTTCAATGTTGAGGAGTTTACCTGTGCTTTGTGGCCACAAACCAAATACCAAGGCGTGATACACACTGTGTATACTAAAACCTCAAGCCTCCCAAGACCAATGATCTCTGGATCAATTATTGGGAAATGGGAAATTTTCAGTGAAGATAATTATAAAGGCGACCACACAACTGTTGCAAACCAGGAATATGACAACTTTAAGTTTCCAGTAAAATCAGTAAAACCTCGGAAATAAGTTATGGAAGTGCTGCAGCTGAGTGAATTGTTATCAAGAACACGAATGAATTATTAGTATACCTTTTCTATAATTAGGAAAACATATAGATCATAAACACCATATAGCTACTGTACTTAACATTTACTTATGAAGTATATAATTAGAGTAATGAATCATCATTGTCAGTTGCAAACTTTCATTAATAATTGATTGAGAAATCCAATGTGTCATGCACTACAATTATGTATATGTCTGAAGCTGTTAAACTTGTCAACACATGCATATTATTTTAAACAATTAGCCGTAATCAGAGAGTACAGCAGTACTCTCTAAGTAGGTATGGCCGAAAAAAACATGGCCGCCCTATTTAATGTATTATCAATTAACACCTCATAAATCAACAACGGCTAACATTGCAGAAGTGGCATACTGAAACTTAACCTTACACATCACTTCTATGTTTGGGCGCATCGATCCCTACTTCTAGTATATACATGATGCGCCTAAACATAGAAGTGATGTGTTTAGTTAAGTTTCAGTATGCTACTTCTGCAATGTTAGCCTTACCATATGATCACTTTCTTGTTTCGTCACTTTTTCTAGATGTGCCAATCACTGTTATATAGTGCCATTCCCTTATTTTTGAATGTTTTATATATACGGACACAGCAGCCATTTGCACTAATGACATAATTTTACTTATATTTACCAATCACTTCCGCTTTACTTCAAGAGGCACTTCCAAGCATGACTGGGTGCTTAATGCCTTTACTTCTTTGTTTGTTCGTAAGGGTTGAGGATCACCGTACACTTTTCAATATCATGATCAGATACGCCAGTAAGTTGTTGGCTGTGTCCATTATTCCTCTTCCTTGTTGTGATTCTTCCCCTGATTTTCCATTTAAAAAATTACCAAAAAATTACAGAGCGCCTAGGTTCAGGCATTCTGTAAATGCTATACTTTAATCCCAGTTTAATAGTTGCACTTTCTTTCCCAGCAAATCTTTCATACATATGTCTTCATATCTTTCCATTATAACAGTATGGACAACCCGAAGAGCTCTGTTGGATTCATGCCTGGTGACAAAGATTGGCATAGGATCACCCGTTTTTGTTGTCACATTAGATATGTATTCTCAACTGTTTGTGTTTGTTTACTCTTTGTTTGTTTGTAAACAATCATATCATTAAGTTAAAATCTATTTAATGGAGGTTCAACAGCACCTTCCCACTCTTTAATATCAAGGGCATAGATAACTTTTGGGGGCTAGTCCTGAAATATTTTTGGGGATGACATGCCCACTTCATCTTAATTTAACTATGTTTCTTACTTGTGTAGTATAATTCTATCTATCTTTTATGTGTATTATTGTGATGTACATGTTTTCGAGGGAAATCTGGGTGATGGTGGGGGGGGGGGCTAAGGCAGATATTTTGTCAATCCAATCATTATTATCTATGATTACAAAAAAAGGGATATAAATAGTGTAAATGTGAAAGATGAAGTAACTATTTAAACAGGATATTGTTGTTTAATGTGTGCAATTAGGTTTTGAAAAGCTTCCCTTTTTGATACCCCATGCCAATCCCGCCACATGAACTCATCCAGGTAGGATGGTAGCTGTTCTTCCGAAACCCCTCTCATGTTTTAAATTTAATCTTCGTTCTATTCCAATAACTTTCAATGTTCTGTGTGTGGGTCCCAGTAGGACCCACAAAGTTAAGGCTATGATTTACAGTTCTGTGGGCAGCTACATTGGGTAGCTGTCCAACATTGCTGTATGCTCTCCATTCATCAGAGGCGATGATGGTGCCAGGCTTCATGTGAGCTTGAATGATGGGCAGCAGAGTACTAGCCCTTTGGTCAGGCACCAGCTCCATATACCCAAGGGCTGAGTCGAAGGAAGTGTCACATAACCCAACCACCCATCATTCCTGCCTTGGAGGTCTGCCCCTGTTATTCTGTGTATACATAAGTACATTTGGAATGTTAATTGAATTTAAATGTTAATTTCTTTTCAATCATCATTTCTTTGTAGTTTTATATACCTTAGGTTTGTGGGAAAACAGAGACTCATCTATTTGCACCACCACCCCTTGGTTTCCAAGGAGAATCTGCAGAGAACACGTGCACAGCTTAGTGGAGCACACCTCCCGAAACCACTGGTATGCTGCACATTCTGTGTTCTCATTTGGGCAGCAGCAGTTGTCACAGCTATCTGAAAGGCCCACAAGTGCATAAGGAGGAGCCACTTCTGCAGCGTCAACTTAGATTTACTGAAGAAGCTCCCCTCCCTGAGTGTGGCACACTTATGACATGCAGGACACCTCCATCTATGTGATAATTATACATAATTGTGAGCACCGCCAGTAGAAATCGCAGAAAATGGCCCCCAACAGAAACCGACTTTTTCTTAGCAAATGTCTTTATGGCCCTTAGAGAACGTGTGTACCAAGTTTGAACGAAATCTTTTTTTACGAAGGAGATATGGTCGATTAAAATTATCGTACCGTTTACATTTTACTGTATTAAAAATATGACGGCCATTTTTCCATAAATATCTGAGGCCATTTTCTGCCATTTCTACTGGCAGCGCTCACAATTATAATTTTTTATCCTATTTTTATTGTAAATAATTTTTATTAATTTTATATGTACCTGAATTGGTCCGAGATATATATCTTGGTGTGACACCATGGTTTCAGAAAATCCTATATCCTTCAGATCCTTTAATTTCTAATGACATCCCTCCATTGTCTTCTAGGCCACATCTTGGGTGATCGATGGTCCAGCCAGCCAAAGAGAACAGATTTTGGCATTCTGTAGTCAGGCGTAGGTACTACAGACCTAACCATTCAAGCCTTCTCTTGGTTACAGTTTCAATATATCACCCCATCTTCTTTGAATTTCTGTCATAGTAATTAATGCACCGAGACCACTGTTGTAGGTTTGAGATGCCTAAAACTGTGCAAACAATTTGATTCAGAATCTAAATTGTTGTACATTCAATTACCTAAGAAAAAATGCTAATGGCTGGTGTATATCTTCTGTACTTAAAAATAAATATATAAGGCATTTTTGAACTGCTATAACTCGTGTATACTTATATCAAAATTACTAAACCTCACACACACAGCCATGAAGTATTAGCTTTACATTTTTCCACTAAAATAGTTGCAGCGCTATAAATATACATTAATTGATAAAACAAATGAATAAATGCTACATATATAACAGTATATAACAAGGATATGGATATACGTTACTGATACTGTTATATGTACTTATACCAATATAGTTTCTATGTGTCATACAGTTAAGGTTAACTTTATTTCTTTAGTAGCAGAGTGGTCTCATTTCCAAAAGTGAGGTCACCGCTGGTGAAAGTGGATTGAAACATGTCATTTGCAAAAGTATCTGCTTCTATTTCCACATCTTCGTCTGACATGAGTTCTGATGGGGGATGGGACATTTTCAGATCACCATCACTGTCAAAACCATCACTGTCAAACTGATCACCAAATATCTCAAGAGTAGTTTCCTGATATCAGAGAAGGACAAACAATAAACAACAAGGACAAACAATAAACAACAAGGACAAACAATAAACAACAAGGACAAACAATAAACAACAATAACAAGAAAATAAAACGATTCATCTTTCAAATCTCTTTTAAGTATATGAAAATGTCACAGAAGAAGACCCCTAGAAATGCAAGCCAAAATTGTATCTTTTGGTATACAAAAGAGATCAAATAAGAAACCCTTTCAAAGATAACTTCAGGATCCTCTTTATATCAACAAGAAATATAGCTGACCTGTTCATCGTAAACCTTTGGCTTAGCTCTAGGCTTCCTCTTAAACATGGTGACTTCTGGAACAGTCTGCTTTTCTTCTTTCACTTCTTCCTTCCTGCAGAGGACAAAGAGTCACTTCTTTATCAAAGTATTCTATTATTGCTTGCATGTGTAAGGTAGACTATGAATATAATTATTACTACGCCAAATCATTAGACCATTTAATCTTAGAGACTTACTGCTTCTTCTGGGACCTGTGTCTAGTAATGGTCTTTTCTTCAATGACCATGTGGACAGGTTCTTCTACTATTTGTTCTTCTACTTCTGTTTCTGATTCCTGCATACAAATTTGAAATGAGAATTACAGCCAGTATGCAAAATTCCTACTAAATATAAATTTAAATATAATATAAATTTTAACAAGTTGCTAATTACTTCAAGTGGAGGTGGTACCAAGGGCTCCTTTGGAGGTGGGGTCCATTCATCGTAATCCTCTGGCTCCTCAGGCTTAAGCCAGTCTGGAGGCTGGTCCATCTTTAGCCAATCATCGTCCTCACCAAGGTCCTCATCCAACGGTACCTCCAGTTCCTGCAATAGAGGAATACACACCACGTGGAACAAACATACAGTTAGAGAAGTCTATACACGCCATACAACTTTAAGAGGCATAGTGGCTATAGCACTGACCTGAGAAGCATAGATGATGTTTTCCTTGTCGACAATGCTACCCGAGGCCCTGTATATCAGATATATATACACATGCAGTAACACCAAGACATTGCAATAAGTAACAATAAAGCTATCCCAGAGCACATGTGTCAATAAAGCCAAGAAGTCAAATCAGCCAAAACTTACAAACTGGTTTCGCTTGCTGCCTCCCCAAGAGCAGGAACAAACAATGGGTTCTTCCTGTGAATTAATAAATTATGAAAAAGGACCTTGCAGCTTGTATATACAGTACACCGAGAGGTCATACAAGTAATCACCAGCAATAACTTACGTTGCATAGAAAGAATGTGAAAACTTATCCAAAGTTGATAAACCAGCTGGAAGGAATAAAAAGTACCTCTTTGACAATCTTGCTTGAATATTCCATAATACATACAATTGCAAGTTAATACAGTAGGAATTCGGTTATCTGAACTTTAATTATGTCAAACAACCAAAAATCACATCATTGCACAATCACTACAATCACTATGGGAACCATGGTATTAGTTAATAGATTTCTCTTGCAGCCATTAAAGTAGTAAGCCATGAATCAGAAACAGACAAAACAGTGATTACTGTAGCAGACTTCAACTGACAACAAACAAATTGTATTGTAGAGACTCATTGTTGGGTCCGACAATGAAAAAGATTGTCGTTGACTAAGCAGCTGATGAAGACGTTTCGTTTGTGGTTGAAACGTCCTGTAATTTATTTATTTATTGATCCTGTTGCCTGATTTGTTCAACCACAATCAGTTGTGTTACATAAATTTTGTATATACGTACACTGTACGTACATTGCTTTAGCAATGAACACGTTTAAATTATCAAAACTTCAGTATCTAAACATCCTCTGGTCTTAATCGACAAACAACTTCCTACTACTACTCTACTTTCATCACAGTGCCATTAAGCATACCAATTTTCTTCTGATATGTACGTCTTCTTCGTCTCTCCCAGCAGCAAAGGCATCCACAGAGCAGGCAGAGACAGAGCAAACAGAACCCCCCAAGGACCACGCCCACTATCAGTCCAATAAAAACCTGAGTCTGGTCCGGTACAGAAGGTATCAGTCTCACACCAATAAGACCTATACCACACTCCTGGCTCAACAGACTGTTTAGAGTACTGTAACTTGACTCCAGAAGACTAAAGAGATGAACGTATAAATTGGTATTAATCAGTCAATTAATTAATCTTATTTTAGGTGGGAGGGCCTATTAGCCAAATTGGCTACTTTACAAGGAGCCCACCAAATCCAAATGGCACTTGATTCAGAGAAAATACAGTTTTCATCTGTCTAGATGTTACATGTTTAATCAGCTCAAAGTTACAATTATTTATTATTATTATTTATTATTATTTAGAGATGCTATACAAACATGAAACATGTTTGCAATGGAACAGATGCGTACAAATGCAAGGAATAATAAAAGGGGGGATACACAGAATAATTTCGGTTAATAAGAATGTGAACATTGTAAGCAGATGTACATTTTATCCTAGATACATGTTAATCGAGTTTCACTGTACTCACTTTAAGAGGTCCAAGGCGTAGATAACTTCTTTAGTGCCAGGATGTACAGCATGGATGACAATATCAGAGTTTTCAACGCTAACATCATAATACTCATCAGAACTAGCATGCCGAATCCTGTCCACATATACCATATGACTAGTCACAGCTTCCAACACGCTGTGAGGAGAGAGTGAAACCATATCTTTTAAGACATTGCGGAGGTAGAAGTTCAATGGTAGGACATATATACAGTTGGTATATACAGCTAACAACTAAACATTCATTTACTTCATGATGTCATACGTACATACATGGTGATAATCAAATCACAGACAAGCATCATGAAGAGGGAAATTTGAAAGGAAAGATTATTGAGAATTGTACATAACACAATACTATAGAACAGTTGTTGATGACCACCTGTGCTCAGTAACGTACAACCACATATTGCCAACACTTATATACATTTCTATTTTAAAAAATGAGATATTTCCCCAAAATGTTTCAACCCAAATATTGGTAAGCTGTTATGGTGAATATTACTTACTTTCTAGCACATGTCTCCTTCAGTGGATCAGCAACAAAGTCTTGCAATGGATTTTCCACTGTAACCAGGATACGTCGTTCGTCTTCAGCCACATATATCTATGTAGTATGATCATACAAGAAAGGTCAGTCTTGTATAATTAGAAACTTGCAATTGGTAAATTGGGATATAACTAAAAGGATTTATGTTTAACTGAATACACGAATGATACAAGTTTTTTCTGACTACATTGAATGTCTCTTGACTGAGGAAGATACCAAGGTCCAATTGTCTGACGACAAAAAACTTGCATTCTTGGATGCTCTCAAAGGAGATGGACCCTTTCAGATATACATTTAGTATTTTGTATAAGTAACCTATTGGCCCATTGAAACCATGGCAATGCATAACATTCAAATGCATCAGTTATTATACATGTGTGGTCCAACTTACAGTTATTGGCACTTCAGACCTCCTCCATCCATCATTATTTTGTTCCGGACCAATCTTCAAGTTATCATAGCCTCTCATACTTAACTCAATTCTCCATCCTATTCTATCAACAAAGGAGCCAGCAGTATACAAGATACCCGTTGTCTCGTTCACTGTGAAGTATGGGTGATAGTCAGCGTAAGGGTATCCTTCAACAAATTCATATCTGACGGTAGCGTTCAGTCCCAGGTCCACATCGTTAGCCTGTCGCAAAAACTACCATGGCTGACAGTTCACAGAAAAACTGAAAACAACTTACAAAAACAGACCCAAAGCCTTCTCCATATTCCAACTTGTGATCAATAGCTGTAAATAAATAGCATATTTTACAAGCTCATAAATTGCAACAAAAACAAATTTATTCATTGTTTACCAAAAATATAGAATGGTTGCTCAAACTGAGGGGCATTGTCATTAACATCCAGGACTTGAATATACAGCTTTGAATATACCATTTCTATGAACATCATAAAGTATAAGATAAACATAATAAACAATGAAAATGAAGGTTAGAAATAGATCGTGACTAACTTGAGTTCTGCACATGTCAAGTTGAATAGGGAAACACCAAATAGAGGAAAGGAGAGAATTAGAAAAAAACATTTTATTAACACTTCTTGCAAACATATAGTGTATCTTACCAAAGGAGAGTTCATGTAAAATATTGGATCTTTTGTACAGCCTACTGTCAAATTGTACTGATCCTTAATTTCACGATCCTGTTAGTACAAACAAATATACAGTATAAGGTATGTATACATGGAGATCGAATGAAAAGTCTTTATATGATCTTACAAGTAATTTGACTACAGTAATTTCCCAGGTTTCATTGTTGAGGCTTAGAACATCCTTTTCTGAGGAGAAATCTTCAAGGAGAAATCAGATAATGATTATGATCAATGTACGTATGTACATACATACATACGTACATATGTAGGTCAAACCAAATGTTTAGTACAAACTTCTTCTGTAAAGAACTCTTACCTACAATGTAACAGTAAATTGGTAACTTTATTAAATCTGGATCTTCTGGTTCCAATCGACCAATCACTTCACCCGTCCTGTTTTCTGTAGCATTTACTATTACAATAGGCTACATGCAAAGAGACAATATTAGGCATAGAGAACTACATGCAAAAAGAAAGAATTATTATGTGTGTACATACACATATAGAAGGTACATATATATAAGGATCTTCATAAAAATATCATTATAGAAGCAATGCCTTACCAACATAGGAACACTGTCGGGTGCATCCAATATGCAAATTGAAACTGTTATATATTCCACCAGACTAGCTGTGGCTTGGTCAGTCACACGAACTGTAAACTACACAGTAGGGTATATACACTATGTATATCACTAGAAACACACTAAGAATGAATGTACTTCATTACTGAAGATAAGCCAGTCTTTGTGTGTGAAGGGAGGTCTAGGTAGGGAGGTTAAGATGGGATGAGAGGATGAGGCTAGGCAGGTGATGTAGGGAGGGTGATGTAGGGATGTTAGGTAGGATGGATGATGTAGGGAGGGTGATGCCGGGATGTTAGGTAGGATGGATGATGTAGGGAGGGTGATGTAGGGATGTTAGGTAGGATGGATGATGTAGGGAGGGTGAGGGTAAGGCTATGATGGGTAGGGCTATAGGCAGTTGGTTAATCTATCAATCAATTAAATTTACATTAATTAAGAGATTAATTACATTATAAAAGTCGATGGTCTCTCTGTCTAGCCTTGCAGCTGTTCTAATTATTCCAGTCTCAGGCTCAATATCAAATGGAACTTCAAATGCTCCCTCAATCAAATTGTAATGAATTATAGCATTGACACCAATATCTGCATCCATAGCTGAGAGCTGATGCACTTGAGATGATGGCACTACAGACTAAAGTAGAAAAATCCAGCAAATATCACATTGTATTGTTCACCAACCTAATTATCATACTGACAAGTACATACAACTCAATCTTAGTCTAGTAAACCCTATTATATTATTCAACTTTATTGATGTATACATTGTGTTACCAATACATTGTGTTACCAACTTTATTTACATTGATAAACTCTCACCTTCACTATATATTTGCCAACTCAAGGTATTGTAAGAGGAAATGAATATTAAGTGACAAAATCTACCAACACATATGTAGTCTTTGGTTGGGAAGCCATTGCAAATTTTAAACTAACAGTAACTGTGCTCATTTCAATAAAGTACTGTAAAAGAAAATATAAAATTTCCATACGCCCACTCTGTGTTATGCAATAGTGTATGGCGTCAATGTATGCATTCAATGTAAAGTACGTACCTCATTGACACAGAAAGCAATGTGAGCTTCTATAGAAGGTCTGTTATCATTGATATCCACGAGATTGACACAGAATGAGATGGTGGCACTACAAGGATCTGCTGATGGTACTCCAGCCAGACAAGGTGAACCATCTCTAGCAGTCAGCTCCAGATGATGTTCTCCAATATTTTCTCTGTCAAGGATTGTGAGTGTGTGAACGTGGACCTGATAGAGAGTGGATCCATCATCAACAGTTGTCATCTCTACAACTCTAACAGCAAAGGTGGCAGGTGTACCTAAATAAGAAAATAACATGTTAGAAACGAGTTCCATGAAAAATTTACTGCAGACTCTAAATAATAAACTTCAAAACTTAATCAAAACTTATTGTAGAGTAAAAGATATCAAGCATTGGAACTGACATGTACGTATGTATGTAAACACACTAACCACTTATAGTTGAAAGGTCAAAGGTGAGGGCACCATTTGCACCTATATCATGATCAAAGACTGAGATTGTGAAGACATCTTGACCGGCAATGTTTTCAGAAAAGTCAATACACTCATTTGGATCAGGTGGATTTATAAACATTGGAATATTATCGTTAATGTCATTCAAACAAACAGTAACCTACAGAATGTACGAAATTTGGATTACAAATACTTAATACAAAAATGATGACATTCAAATTAAAAGATCACACTCATAAAGAAGAGTTCATCAAGCCAAATTTCAAAAAAATTAATCCAGATAATTTACATACATATCTACTGTATCTCTTTAAATATATAGAAGAAATCCATATCCCATATATATATGTACAATCAGCTACTGTGTAATACCTAAAGCAACTTACAGTAATGGTTGTTGTGAGTACTGGAACTGCATTTGGATAGCCACTATCGCCAACAGTCAGGACAAAGCGGTGCTCATCATCAGTTTCCCGATCCATCAGAGTGTGAGCACTGGGGGCCAACACTATTGCTTCATTAGTGTTGTCAACTGCAAAGTGTTGCTTGTCAACCAAATCTGCTATTTCATATGTCAGCATGCTGGCACTTGGAGCCAAGTCCCTCATCTCATCTGCATCTTGACAGCCGAATACACTCAGCGGTATGTTGAGAGCAAGTGGTGTCTGCTCATCAATACATACATAATAGCTATCAATACAGATTGGAATATTATCATTTATATTATCCAGTTCCACCACAATGGTTGCAGTGGCCGATTTAGGACTATTGCCATCATCACAATCAGTGGGGACTGGTCCATTATCTGACACAGTTACTTCGATAGTGTACGATAATGCCATCTCCGTTTCATAATCCAAAGACCTATCGGCTATGCTATCAATAGTCATTGGAACTACCCGCAACTCCCCAGACACAGCTATAGAATAAAAAAACATTATTTGGGTGTCAAATCAGTAAGTCTTAAATGTATAAATGACAAAACCCATGTAATTTACAGACATAATCTATGAACTGTTCAAAACACATGTCACAAAAGATGTTGCCACATAAATAGGTGCTATGGTCTGCTTCGTATGGCAATTTAACTTGTGGGGAAAAGGATATTTTCCAAGTCTTCTCCTCTGCTAAATTTGCATAAAAATCTTATAAAAAACACTTACAATCAATTTCAAATCTCCCCATATAGTCAGCTGGAGTCACTGAGGATATAACATATGTCAATTCAGAATTTTGACCAAAATCACGATCAGTAGCAGTGAATTCTTCAATTACTTGAAACACAGGAAACTCCTCATTTAGTTCCACAGTAATTGGTGGCTCAGTAGGTGGGTTGTTAGGGTACGGTTGATTCCAAACAGGAAAATAATCATTCTGGTCCCTTGGTAACACAGTAATTGTGGCAGTTCCAGTCAAGTGAGGTACCCCGCGATCGATAGCCTGCAATTGAGATGAACAAAACAGTACCACCTGGCTGGAAATGCACTTGTACATACATACATATGTGTTTAAGTAGCCAACTACTGTATTCAATAATTATTATATTATGCATACATACGTACATACGTATATGTATATGTATTACTGTATAAATATATGGATAATTAATTATATGTATAAATGGATGGCTGCCCTATCCAATGTGTTAGCAAGCAACACCTCATAAATCACCATTCCTACTTCTAACATCATTTTTGTAAATGATTTTTCAATTTCACTTTGTAAATACATATGTATGCTATATTACATACATACCTGTACATAAACAAGGTAACGATCTTCAGCTTCCCTGTCCAGACCTGGTGTGTACAGATCAACAGTTGAGCAATGGACATCTAATGGACTGACCATATTCTGCAACTCAAACAAATTTCGGTACTCCACTAAATAAGAAAAGATTACGTAATTACAAAAGATTACGAAAAGATTACATAATACGTACGTACATAAAAATAATATAATCACCAATATTATATAGAATAAAAAAACAATAATAATACAGCTAGTAGAGCAAATTATATAAGGATTCACAGAAGACCAAGAAAAAGATTCCCAGGGTCACTGATGAAGGGTGGAATTCCCAGAAACAGCTGTCTGGCCCAGTGGAGAAGAAGAAGAAAGCTCTCCAAATCTCTCTCCAGGTTTAGTTCCCTATAGCCTTTATAATGTATTACAGAGTAGGCATATCATGTAGGAAAATGGTGTATTAGATTATTCATATAAGCAATCACCTCTTTAGGTCTTAAACTACATACGTATATAGTCACTTACTGTAGATCCAATCCTAAATCATTTACAACCTATAGTCACCCATCTAATGTAGTCAGATAAATTAAGTAGGCCCTAAAGTTAATCAGGTTATATAGGTTCTATTATACTGCCCTTAGTTACTTACAAGGTTCTACATCTTGAATGATGAAGTCCACCAAACGATTTGATCCAAAATCAAGATCACAGGCAGTCAAAGTGGACAAAATCCCGGCTGTCTCCTCACAAGGCTCAACTGTAGACACTCTCAAAGTAAATTCAGGGGTATGGTCGTTGGAGTCACAGACTTCTATGTCAACCAGAAGTATCCCAGTATTCTGAGGGGACCCTCTGTCTCTTGCTATAACTTGAAGGTGATAGATCTCTAGACTTAAAGGCAAGAGGCCTTCATAATCGAGGGGCTGTGTTACTACCAAGAGGTCACTCTGTCTAATTCCAAAATCATCCATAAACTCTTCTGGTAGTGTACTAACAGACCCTGGATCGTAATGCTGTACATCGTAATATATTTCACCATTATCTCCATCATCTCTATCAGAGAAAACGTCATGAAAGGCTAGATCCAAAACACGCTGGTCCACAGAAGCATTTTCACATACAACTGTCTTTATCAGTGGTAGAGAATCTCGCATGTCTACAGGATAGCCGGTACCTATGAGATAGGCTTGATTTACTTCTGGACTATTGTCATTGATATCCAGCACATAGATGGTAACAGTGGCAGTATCACTGAGGCTTGCTGTATCCATGACTACCACTTCAAACTGGTAGGAAGGAATAGCCTCGTAATCCAAAGCTTGACTTGATTGTAATGTAATATGCCATAATCCAAATCCGTTGTCACCTGTTGCTAAGCTAAATGGCGGTGCAGGGTCACCTGAAAGAGCTTGCAGGCTGAAGGAGAGTGAATCTGATCCTGCAGTATAGGCTCGATCTAAGTCAGAAGCTGTGATGCCAGGATCCTGAGGAATTTATGAGAGAATATTATTCTTGTAGGGTGCTTGGCATTATAGCATGTACGTATATAGAGGTACATACTGTACATACGTATGTATTAAAACACATTTATGAAAGTCTTACAGTGATCACATTACCTACAAGACCTAGTGTAAGACACTGTCATGTGACTGTTGATTTACCGGGCCCCAATCAAATTTTTTCTTGAGAATTATAATTAGTTAAAACTAAAACTGCTATTATCCCAGTTATGCAATCATTGACTATATACACCATATGGTAACCTTAAAAGGTAATAAGAACAATGACATGCATTATGTACCATATTAACTGGAGCACTGTTCATCCCTTCTGTTACATAACCAATATAATGTGAGTCTGATAGAATTGGCTCTTCATCAATTACATTTGATAGATTGACTTCTATGATGGAATGTTGCTGCAGAGACAGTCATAGAAACAACAAGCAAATAAACATAGGATTCTATCCATTTATGTAGCTGTCTGGTTACTCATCCTCTTACTGTACACACCGCTACCTATACTGTGCATACCTGTCTACCTACGTACGTATATACTCAATCACTCTCCCATCTGTACCTACTTATTATACTTGCCCTTTATCTACTTGAGTCACTTGACTACCGAATTCTGAATACCTAATTACCTATCTGAATACCTAATTACCTATCTGAATACCTAATTACCTATCTGAATACCTAATTACCTATCTGAATACCTAATTACCTATCTGAATACCTAATTACCTATCTGAATACCTAATTACCTATCTGAATACCTAATTACCTATCTGAATACCTATTTATGTATGTATGTACCTACCTGACTACCATATATTTAGTTAAATAAATAGATGGACACTAAACACACAACCCAGTAATTCTGTTCCCTCACCTCACAGCTTTGGCCAGTCAATACTCTATCAGAGGCAACTAATAGAATGTTAAAATTATTAACATTCTCATAGTCTGTGGGATGTCGTAACATAAGATTGCTGGTCTAAATAAAAATGAAAAAAAAAACAACTCATTACAATTTTTATGCAAATGGTGAGCTCTTGCAAACATGTACTCCGCCAAGTAGGAAAGTAAATCTTTGAAATGATCACTTGACAATTATTGAGCATATTCTAAAGATATATGTATACATATATAGTTGTTCTTTAAAATAGTTTCTTAGGACATTATACCCTGGGGATCTTCTTCAATAGCTCTCAAAAATCCTAAAAAGATGGATCATCTTAAATATACACATTTGGCAAAGTCAGCAGAACTTCCAACTCTACCATTAAGCAAATGAACCACTACGTAGATTGCACTTACCAAGGTACCATATTCAGGTCCCAAACTAGTCAGATAAAATGGGAATGGGTCTGTACTAACACCACTTGGGTTTACAATTGATAAAGTCAATTCAGCGTTGTCCTGGTTATTGTCAGCGTCTGTGACTGTGATTTCAGCAATGAGAACATCAGCGGCACTGGCATCCTCATTCTCCGGAACGCTAGTAGCCACTTGATTTACAGCGAAGATTGGGCAATTGTTATTGATATCAGATATGCAGGTAGTCAAGCGAACCTATAAATAAGGAATATTGTAATTGATCTTAACAAAGTTTTTTAAGCCCATAGGCAATTAAACACAGTCGTATACTTTCACACATACGTAGTATATACTTTCACACATATATACTGTATATAGAGCACAGTGGATACATTAAGTAATGGTTATAGTATATATAGATACAGTTGAACCCTGTTAAGATGAAATAGTTGTGACTATTAAAAATTTCATTTTAACAGATATTCAGCGAGTTCATCCTAAGAAGAATACATGTGGAACACTTCCAGAATTTAAGGTACATTGAGGGCTGTAACTCTATCAAAAGTAACGATATGAAGCTAAACCTTTGTGTCACCATTCACAGACATCTTGACTATATTAAGGGGGCTGATTCTAGTATATAAGAGAGCCATAATACCAGAGCACTGGCTTAAACCACTAACACTCCACTAATATATAGGTTTTAAATTCCTGTTCCCCTCTAAACCAAACTATATAACCAGTTATCAATTTAATAGCTTTTGACTCATTTAGTCAGAAACTACGTAAATAATTATATATATGTAGCTATAGCCCACTGCTTCATACATACATGTATACATGCGTATGTATGTATGTACGTACATATTGTTACATGTGATAGAAATGCATAATCAACAGGAGTTATTATACCTGACCAACCAAGTGACCAAAGTCTGATCTTGGTCATTATAGCCTTTGCATTGACTTTGTGCAATTAACTCCCTTTTTATATTGTAATATATATACGTCATTTATGTTACATAATTAAAACAACTCACACTTTCAGTAGTACCGCAAGGAGTTGGGTTTGATATGGTAATCTCTGACTCATGACAAGTTTCTGCACCATCAATGAAGTCACAGATAGTTCTGACAATACCATTATTTATTGCAAAACAGTCCCTTCCTGAAATGAACGTAAGACCCCAAACAATATCATTATTTGTACCACAATCTGGGTCATAAGCAGCCAATGAGATAACTTCAGTGCCCATGGGTGAGTGTTCAGCTATTGTACGCATGTATCCATCACTTGGAGGTGCAGGAACAAATGATGGGCACACGTCATTCAAGTCACAAACCTCAAGGGTGATCTGTTGATCAGAAGCAGTGAAATATATAATATGGGTTCTTATGCTATTATTATAACACTTTATTTACACATAACACATTTAATTTGCAAATGACAGCGTTCAGAAAACAAAATGAACTACATGTAAGGTAAAGGCAAAGCCAAACAATGGGGGCAAGTAATTTGAGTAGCTAGGCAATGGCCTACCAGTTTTTTTAACTCGAATTACTTGTTTACCATATACTATTTTGTTTATATATGCACATTGATTATTGATTAATTTGAACATTTTAACAAGATTCCTTGTTTTATGTAAGCATTAACTATTAATCTGACCATAAAATCAGATGTCAAAGGAGGATCTCCTGTATCAGCAGCCCTCAGAGTGAGGTAGTAGAGAGCATTACAGTCTGCATCCCAAAAGGTTCCAGGCAATTCCCTGTCCAACACAGCATTTGTCTCAATCGCATACTGCACGCACAAAGTATACAATGAACACTTTAAATACGTTGCTTTAAAACATTTAAATTGATTAATAATCTTTACAGGATAGGGTTCCCTGGAGTATACCTATTTAGTGATGAGGTTCCCTGGACTATACCTATTTAGTGATGAGGTTCCCTGGACTATACCTATTTAGTGATGAGATTCCCTGGACTATACCTATTTAGTGATGAGGTTCCCTGGACTATACCTATTTAGTGATGAGATTCCCTGGACTATACCTATTTAGTGATGAGGTTCCCTGGACTATACCTATTTAGTGATGAGGTTCCCTGGACTATGCCTATTTAGTGATGAGGTTCCCTGAACTATACCTACTTTAGTGATGAGATACTTGGACACACCCACCACTATAATTACAGACATTTACCTGTCCACTTGCAATCTCATTTAGTCTAAAAGGTTGCATTCCCAACTGCAGGGGACCATTTGTACCAGAAAGTATCTCTACAGTGAATTCATTGTTTTCTGTTGTCAGGTCAGTATCAGCGAATGAGACGGTTGCTGCGGTGGATCCAATTGCTGCATTCTCACACAAGACGGAATGTACAGGTGTGCCAACCACAACAGGAGTGTTGTCATTGCAGTCTAGAACTGTGACTACAATCATTATCTCATTCTATAAAGATGGAGAGTGTTTGCATATACTGTATGTACACATATTACACATACGCAACCATGTATAAATAATCAAAGTAATGATTAAACCACAAGTAATCATTCTCAAACATCATAAAGTAAAGAGGGAACATATGAAAGAAGTAATTGCTGGGAATTGGATCCAGGAATGCTGGTTACAGCCACCAGCCACTGGGCTATATACAATTGCCACAGCACACACCATACACCATAAATTGCATTGCAATATAACAAAAGAAATACAAAATATCTATTTTATACATACAGAGGATAGAAAACTAACCATTGCAAATATTAATATACATGTACTCTACATAGACATAAATAATTCAGTCAATCCTCTTTGCAATCCAAAAATTCTCTTTATAAAAAACACTTTACCACCCAAAAATGGTAGTAGTAAATAAAATACAGGTTAGGTATATTGGCAAAAATTGATTGATCTGTATTTATATAGGTTTAACTTACATGACATGGAGTATCAGAGAGAGGGTCTTCAGCTGATATATTCAAGGTATATGCTACAGTTCCAGTGTCTACATCTACTCCCAAAGTAGAAATGTGTATTTCTCCCGTCTGCCGACCAATTACAAATGGACCAGGTGGAGTGATTGACTCTATGGCGTAAACTGTGTTCACATTGACATCTGTGTCCCCGTCAATGGCTATAACAGTTGTAACATATCCTCCAGCATTTCCATTTGGACACTAAACACATGCACAAGAGAAGCTCTCCTAATCACAACTATATATGCCTGCTCCAGCAGCAGTAGCTTAACAATATACTGTTAGTATAGAGCCTAGTAGATCATATTTTAGGCTACAGGGTTGATCTTAATTGCATACTGGATGGGATAATAAATCTTAATTATTGCTGTAGAATGGGCCTTTTCATCCTTTCACTGTATGTTATGTACACTAGGTACCTAAAATAATAGACATTACCTAAAGGTCTCCCTAGTTAAAATAACACTTGAATACTTTATTAAGTACAAGAGGCTAATGGATCATCTACTCTACTTTTACTGTGCAATACAGATGAAAGGTGTTTTTAAAACATTTCTATTGGCTGATTTTAGGACACTTTTTCACTGAGTAAAACCACTCAATTAAGTTAAATATAACAAAGAATGGTAAGTGGAAATTAGTATTTCAAGTGTAATGTCATGACAATTGTGTATGTGTGCATAAAGCAGCATTAATCGTTAAATGATTCACTCTGTGTACAGTTGATTTTGTCACAGTAATTTACCTCTTTAACAGTAGCATTATGTGGTATGTCATCATTGAACAATGGACACAAATCATTGCTATCACAAATTGTGACAATCAAATGTAGGTCGATCCTAAAATATAAGAAATACGTAGGTGACCTTGAGAAATGGTAGGAATAAATTTAGGCTAATGAAAGCCTGATTTTCCAGTTATGCTGATACAAGCTGCAATGTTTACCTCAACAATTAAGTACATATGTATGTACATAATAGAATAATAATAATAATAATAATAATAGTAATAATAATAATAATAATAATAATAATAATTCTACCTGCATTGAACGTATCTTTGGATGGTTCATCTTTTGACTTTTGAGCATCTAAAAACAAAATCTTTACCGAACTGCACCTTTAGATGCTCAAAGATGAATCATCCAAAGATATGTATGTACGAAGGATTCATCTTATTGTCAAAACAAAAAAACTACTTGTATTTGATTCAAGTGCAAATAGGTACAGTGCAAACATTTCCAGCTTTATATTAAAATATTTTGATACATACATACTTGACTCATTAATTTTTCTCATACAATTGGATATATGTACAGTATGTAGTAATGGTACAGGTAACCCATATTCTTACGTGTGAACACCATCAGTAGCTGTTATCAATAGGTTGTGGTTCTGTTGAATTTCGTAGTCCAATGCACCATTAACTGTTACCGTGCCTGATGCAGAATCAATTGCAAATTTATCCAACTAAATTGAAGATAAACAGCAACAATGTGGACCATGTATTTCTGAAGTGAGAGACATCATAATATAGTTGAACCAACTTCATTTGTGAGAGTAAATGTCGGCGGAGCTAAGTTGTCTGGGTCAGCGACAGACACCGTAGCAACAAATGTACCAGCAGGAGAATTTTCATACAAACAAGTATCTCTTCTAAATGGACCTACAATCAAAGAATAAGAAGGAAAGTTACAAAAATAAAAGAATAAGATATACGTATACAACTTATAAGGACCATCTGTAGAAAACTAAAACTCTAATATTGTCATTTTCTATGTGTCATAACAGGCTACAGTAATAGAATAAGTATTTCTTCTAACTACGTCAAACTTATCTTTGGAAAGGGTCATCTTTCAACTTTGGGAGCCAGACAGTCACTGAAGAAGACCCCCAGGGTCGAAACATCTGGCAGAAAGAAGAATCAGAAAAACTGTGTCTCTAGACGCTCCCAAAGTCTAAAGATGGCCCTTTCCAAAGATAGGCTACAGTACTTTCCATAGCGATTTAGAGATGCTATACAGTATTTCAACTTACAATCTGGACAAACAGGTGTCTCGTCGTTCAGGTTTGCAACATTCACTGTGACCTACGTACATATATACATACATATATACAGTAGTAATAATCTTGTATTTATAAGAATGCTATAGAAATATCCTATGAATAAAAGTGAATAAAGTCACAAAATAACCTCTGCTTCAGAGAGTGGAACAGTGTCACAGTCTTCATAGCCTGGGCCCTTGTTTCCTAAGTCATAGACACCAACCTGCACAATAGAACACTGGAGTATGATGTATACGTAGGAAGAGGGGACTAGCAACAAAGATAGTTCAAATCTGTTTTTAAAGCCTATGACCAATTAAATTAAAGATATGATATTAATCGACTTTCAGTTACATACTGTCATTGTGTGAGAAGTAGCTCTCTCATAGTCGGGTGAGTCGTCAATGGTTACCACACCAGTGACCTGATCTACTGCTAGTACGTGATCATTGTTCCCGGCAACTATGAAGAATCTGGTAAGAAAGAAATGTATAAGACAGATGTGAGGAAGAATTACATACATACATCGCTAATACGTATGTAATGAACGTCATTCTTGATAATCATATTCATAGAGGGATAGCAGAATAATTCTCACCGGAATTGGTTGTTGGGCGCTGTAGCATCACCATCACTTGCAACTACTGTGACGCCAGTGAGGGTGCCATGGGGATCATTCTCGTCAACACTCCCAACATAGGAACCAGATAGAAAGCGAGGACAATGCTCATTTACATCCTATATAAGAGAGGTTTATGAGAATTTAAAGTTCTTAGGCAATAGATGCATATATTACATCACAAAAATATACGTATACAAAACTCTGAACTCGGTCTTCTACTATACTATAGATTATATCAGTACATTACAATTATTATCAAAGCCTCAGTTATCCAAACCTTTCACTTATCCAAATTAAACATTCTCTGGTCCTAATGTGTTTGGATAAATGATTCCTGCTGTACTACGTATTACATACGTAGATTAACTAATTTTAATTGGTACTATTTTTAGCAAACTTAGCAAGCAATGCCATAATGTTTGTCTCTCCTCTGTCAAAGACATCTGTGTCACCTCAGCAGATTGCTAAATTTAGTACCCGTTAAAAATAATAACTTTAAGGTACACATAGACTCGTACGCACCTATTAAGTACGTATGTACTAACCTCAACACAAACCTCCACCATAGTAGTGGCAAAGAGTGACATGCCTTGACACATTTGTCCTGCTGTTCCTATGCAGCGTGAGTCTCCCGCACCGGCATGATTACTAGCAGTGACTGTCAGAAGGTGACACTCAGGCTGTGGTGTTTCACGATCCAGTGGTGTAACAAGTAGCAAATCAAATAATTGGGGATCGTGAGTTGATTGCACATCAAAGAGTGAATTAGGTGAGACAGTGAGTTGAGTAACATTGTTAATTGGAGTGTCATCATCAAACACCTAAAAGACAAAGAAAAATATTTCAAGTGAGTTATAGGAAAGGTTAAAATAACTACAAGACTGACCCTTATGCTTAGCAGTGAACTCATAACAGTGTGGGCCTCAGTAATACTTTTACTGTAAAAATCAGTTTCGAAATATGGTGCAAGGTCATTGTCATCACATATGAACACTCGCACTGAAGCAGAGCTTGAAAGAGTCATAACTGTATCTTCATCGGTTGCAGTTAGTTGAACTTCAATTAGACTGTCTGTTTCGTAATCAAAAGCACTGATTGAATTAACGGTTCCAAAGTTTTCCACCAGCTGTCGTGAATTGGGTCTAGGATACACTGTCCTTACATTATTAATCAAAAAACGTTCCGATTGCACACCAAATATTGCAAAGTTTAAGGTTCCAGCATTTGTCAAGTCCCAATCGTTTGCCTGCAACATAACACAAAATACATAAATAAATAAAAGCTATAAGGAAACATCATAAAATAGTTACATACTAGACGATGTACGTATGCATGTACTTACATAAGCAAGTATGAAGAAATAGGATATACAGTACTTTTTGGGTCGGTTGTCCAGATTGGACATTACAATCGGTAATCGGCTAGCACTTGCTACTACCATTTGAACCAATGTTCCCACTAGAATGACGTCACCATCCAGCAATAACCTTTTAACCAATTACGTCTGGACAACCGACCCAAAAAGTACTGTATATATTTTTGCAAGTATTACATTAGTAGATGGATTGTTGAAATATCCGGTAGAGTTTATGTTATTGATGTGTTCAACAATCTATCTACCATGCAGCAAGTACATATAAATATACAAATGTACATAAACTCTATTATTGTGGCTGGCCCAGTGAAGAAGAAATATACGGTGATTACTCTTATATCGTCATCCAAAGCTCTTAGACTGTTGAAAATATATTATTTTGGTAGTAACTGCACTTGGCTATATATACGTATGTACATACATAGGATCCTTTTTTGCAATTTGCAATATTGCTATGATACTATAAAGTTTCATTGCTGCATAGTTACGTATGTTGATGAGTAAGGGGTGATACTTGGAGCATATCGCAGCAGGGAAACTTTCAATTTAAAAAATTACAAGATGTTTCGATCCATAGACCTTCATCAGTTGTACTTTGGATGCATATTGTCCCTTTTATGAACTATGTATTATATACGTATTTATATATATGATATGCAGGTCAGGAAATCAACTCACTTGGAAGGTGAAGAGAGCGTCTGTCCCAGGTTGGTTCTCACATAAGTAGACGTCATACCTAACTTCAGTGAAGTATGCTTCGTTGTCATTGATATCCAAAATGGTTAAATAGACGATAGTGACATCTGAAAGGGATCCACTGTCCATTACTCTCACCTGAAGAATCAAAGCAGGTTTAGCAGTATCAAACATCAATGTTTTCTCTTAAAGTGCATAAATCAAGGTAAAGGGCCACTAAAGTGGCTAACTTGAATTCTGTAGTTCCGCAGGGTGTGGTCTTCGTCAGCATCTCCTCTTAGATCAAAGTTGTCCCTGATTATACCTGTGTCCTCTTCAATGGTGAAGTGACCATCCTTGGATGCACCATTTTTATATATGTCAAACCCAGTAATTGAATCAATACTGTATCTTAGGACTGCATTGCTACCCTAAAATGCACAAATGATCACATATTATAGCCTTGGCTATGAATATGATTAAATGTGTATACCCATGAATTCCATTAATAAAAAGTTCTATAAATAGAAGATTCCTTATAAGGTGCCTTACTATGTCAGGATCAGTTGCTTCCAGATAGTCCACAACAACAGCATCCTGTTCTCCATATTCATGTATCTCCCCATAATAGTGGGACTTTAAGAAGCTAGGTGCCTCGTTTACATCACTGATGTCAAGATACACAGTAGTTGTGTTTTCCAGAGAAGAATCTAGATCATCAGCCTATAAATACGTAGTTCACAATATGCATCAAAAATACTTATACCATATCTTTGAAAAGATTCATCTTTCAATCTTTTCGAGCAAATATATATCTAAAGATTGTGCACAAAGGCGATCCCAGGGTCAAACTGTCTGATAGAAAGATCAAACTGAACCTTTATTGATACTAAAAAAGATCAAAAGATGAACCCTTTCAAAGGTAAGTTCAACACAGTTAGAAGATTCTTAACATAGTAATCTACTTTAGAAATGAACTATATGGAAGCAACATCTTGTAGTGAAGCAGGCAAAACTAAGAGATATATGTATACACATTATAATTATAAGGAGAAACAATAAGAGATACGTATACACTCAATAATAAGGAGAAAAGAGTGTAAAATTCAGCTTACAGTAACACTGAATATGTAGGAAGATTGAAGTTCCCGATTTGGGTGTCCGCACATGTAAATCTTCCCATGTTCAGACAGATGAGTAAGGTTGTTTAAGATGTAAAATGTAACAAGATTACTACTGTACTGAGTAGCTATAGAATAGACAAAAGAAGGCAGAATATTCATTAATTCCGCATTATAGTACATACAACCAAAATGTTAAATGGATAAAAGTACAAAGAACATTAAGTTTAATGTACTTTTAAAAAAATGTACAGTAAAACAGATTTATTGATCCCAACTTGTACATACAATAATTGTGCTTACGTTGAGCAACTGCATATTGAATATGTCCTTCAGAGAAAGTGTTGCCATCAACAGCATGCACTGCTGTAATATATATACCATTCATGAAGAAATTACTACCGTCCTGCAAAGGCAATCAAGAATAACACGTGCTTTTAAGTTGCGAGGCAGTTTTCTGGTGAACGTACACAAACAATATCAGGAGCTGTGTCAGCTATTTCAGGTGTAACATCATTCCAGTTATCTTGTAGGAAAATTGGATACTTTCTGTCCTCAGGTAAAACGGAAACTGTAAATGTGTGTGCAACACTGGAGAGTGAGGGATTCCCGTAATCCTAAAGGAGGAGAAGTGATTGGATGCATGAATTTGGCCAATCATTGCAGAGCTTTTCTATGCTCTCACATCAGCATAGAGTTCAAAGCGAAACACATCACCAGAAATCAACGGATAAGGCCTGCTTATAATCAAGTCTCCAGTGTGAACATTGATGCTAAAATCCTGACCGCCCTGTTCAATAAATAAACACATATGCTTATATACTATAACATATGTAAATTAATAATACATAAATAAAATTAGTCCATTTATAGGAAAAAGAAATCAGGTTAAAGTAAGACACTGTGTACAGTGACATTCACGCAGGAAATGCAGGGGAATATTCTAGAGAAACATTTCATTAATGGGTTTCACTTATTATGCAAGAGAAAAGCTATCCTTTTGATAGTACTTGTAAAAATGGCCACTATGTATATCTTTGGGATGGTACATCCTTCGACTACATATATATGTACCTGGAATTCTGATTATGCTTTGGAATCTTTGAAACACTAGGCTTATCACTGGGTAGTAGGGCCAGCAGGATTATTGATTGTCAGTACAACATTTAAAAGCTGGTGTAACAATTAGTATATATGTACATATACTATGGTAGGTAACACATATAAATGCTAACTCCTTCATCTTGATGAGGGGCTGTCTGAATCAAACGATAATCAAATCTCCCTTCTGGTCCATCGTTATCATCAGTAGCAGAGAAGCGATGGATAAAGAAACCCTTAGCTCTGTCCTGCAAGAGACACAAGCAATAAATGTGTCATTGCAGAGAAATTGCAAATAATCACTAGGAATTATCATACCCAATTAGGCCAGTGACCAAAGTCCCATTCTAAAATGTATATACGTAATATATTAGGTATGCGTATATGGAGAATTCTTACCTCCTGCACAGTGAGTGAGGTAGGGTTGTTGGTATCTGCTGGAAAGGTTGGCCTGTGGTTGGTTTGTTGGATAAATATCTCAACAGTTATTGATGACTGTAATTAAGAATTCAAAATATAGCATTTATGCACTAGTGCAAAATGCAGGTTAAGATTTGCAACCTACGTACATAGCGGCTTGCATCAACATCTTCATAATATGCTCTGACTTCCATTTGAAATGTGTCATACTACATACGTATATACGTATGTACGTGTATATACTGAGAAAGATCATTACAGAGTGTCTGAAGTAAGTAACGGTGTATATATATTGACTGAAAAATTGGCCATCTACTATACAAAAATATACTTATACTGTAATACTGTACTACGTATGTGTATTCACTGGAGGTTGCTGCATACATCACTCACTTACAATAATAGCCTTTCACAGCTATTACATGTACATTTTACATAATATTATTGTGTACATACATATGTACGTACATATGTATGTACAAGCCTTTACCAACTCTGTTATAGTGCACTTGTTTTAAAGGTGTAAGGATGGCTGAAGGGTAGCTTAAAAGTCACTAAATTTGTAAAATTATGTTTAGAATCAGATTTAATTTACGAGAAAACGAATTATATTAAACTGTGAAGGTAGAATCATATATATGTGTATATATATAATGAATCTTGTATG